>JABFEA020000119.1:1982524-1994999 GCA_019775915.2 Cyphomyrus plagiostoma | reverse complement strand
TCAGCTGTTTCTGGTTGTTGTCATTAGTCCTCTGTATTAAGTCCGCGTTTCAGTTTGTTTCCCCAGTCCGGTCATTAAGTGGGTGCGTGCGACTTGCTTACAGCACTGGCTTAAAGCAACGCATTCTGATTCTGAGGCAATGCATTATGGTTAGATGCAATGCGACCTCTCACCCGGCTGCACAAACTGGAACGGCCTCCGAGTTTAGTTACACGCATGACGTTTGTATCTCAGGCAGGTCCGATGTGTAATCTGTTATTTCTCCGGAATATCATGTAAAGCAGTGAGAACTGATTTTCAGTTAATTTATCTGGTAAAATAAAATGTAAATAAATGACATAAATGCTCTAATAGTACATGTAAGTTAGTGGTTTATTTATTGTTAGTTATTGTAATGTTGCGCTGCTTTATTTGGTTAATCGTCCAGTCTGTGAAGAAGGCATTCAAGTAAGAATTGCATTGTAGTATGACTCATTTCCTGGCGCGTACAATTTATATTAGGTCAGCGTTCACGATTCGACTTCTGATATTCAGATTGAGTTCTAGGTCAAACTGGTTTATTCGACTTTAAAGAAATTTGAGTTCTAGTGAGTTTGAGGTACCACTGTATTCATCAGCAAAGCGCTAGGCAAGTTAGTCCAAAATTATTTTTGTGCGCAAGTGTGAATTTGAACTCACAGGTTTGTATTTGCAAGAGAACTTGGATTTGCAATACAGGTTTTGTACTTGAAAACCATTCTATCTCTGTAAGAAAAATATTTTTATGAAGATGTTTGGTTTCGCATTTACAAAATATGTTGACATGTATTTGCAAAATGTTTCTCACGTTCATTCTTCATATACAAGTACAGATCATGTGACGCGTATTTCTGTTCAGTATTTTGCGAATAAAAATTGTGTTCAGTGCGAGCAAATTTCATTTTTCGGGTGCAAATTGGAAAGTACACATACAAGTATATATGGCACAATATCTGTTATAACAGAAATATACTAAACATTTTAGCAAGTAATTAAATTACCTGAATCTTAATTTAATGAAGGTATATGCCATTTTACCAAACTGACAAAAGGAGTTTAGCTGCAGATTCCAGAAAACGGCAACATCCTGTTTTGTCCTTTGACAATGTATAATTGTCTCTCTGTTCTCCTCTCAGCAGACAGTGCTGTGCCATTTTAGGTAAGTCACCGTTTCACATTGAATTTTGAGTGTTATTCCGGTCGGCTCGGCCACACATATGTGGACCTGTGTCTGTGCTGCAGGAGCCTACTGAAGATGTCAGTGGAGAGGCGACTGGCGTTTTCCATCGTGCAGTTTCTCCGCGATCAGACACACCGCGGGACTTTGAATTCAGACGAGCAGGAGAGCCTCGAGGGTAAATCCAGCTGGAACCTGGTTTAAACTAAGAAGTAGCTTTATTGTCCGTGAAGGAAAAGGTGCTCAGTTGCACAAATATATATCAAAAGACCCTTTGTGAATTTTAATTAATTATTAGCACCATTTTTGTTCACATTGTAGGCTTCCAAAGAAACATGTTAATGTGTCTTCATTTGTTTTGCCCAACAATATTGCATTTGGTTGTTGTTACTGGACACAGGACAGCTGGATAAGCAGTTATTGATTGGATGGCAGATTCAGAAATCTGTCCTGTTCCATGTTCCTTCAGTTGCAATACAGTGCCTGGAGACCACGTTCAAGATCAGCTCCAGCGACAGCAACCTGGCAGTGCCCCAGCCTCTCACGGAGATCTTCAGCAACTCCATCTACATGGTGGAGGACTGACTTCATGTTACCTCGCTTCTGATTATATCTACTATAGTTTAGCCTTAGTTCTGCCTCTGTCTGAGGGAGCCTTAGCTTGACCTTAGCTCTACCTCTATCTCAGTGAGCCTTAGCGCTGCCTCAATCTCACTAAGCCTTAGCTCTGTCTGTGTCTCAGTGAGCCTTAGCTTTAGCTCTACCTCTGTCTGAGTGAGCCTTAGTTTAGCATTAGGTCTGCCTCTGTCTGAGTGAGCCTTAGCTTAGCATTAGGTCTGCCTCTGTCTGAGTGAGCCTTAGCTTAGCCTTAACTCTGCTTGTGTCTCAGTGAGCCTTCATTTAGCAATAGCATGCTTGCTGATGTGGCCACATCCTGATTTTCATCAGTATGTGTTGAAATACACGATTATACACTGTAATGTATGTATGAGCTTCAGTGTAGCGACTGCCTATACAATCATGTCTCTATATTCTTTTTAGAATGACAATGTGTCCATACCTGATATTTCTCCATCGCCAGAAGACACAGAGAGGGCAGAGCAACTGAAAAATGAAGGTATTTTCAGTTCTTGAAGACAATTTTTCTGAGAGTGATATTTTGAATAAACCATCAAGAAGCGACTTATAAAAAAATGAAATAGATTCACATGACTGCCCTTACAGACGTCAGGTTTACAGCGAGCATAACGCCATTGTTACTGTTGCAACCAGTGGTGATGCCCTAGGCTGACTTGACCATGCATTGTAGGAAACAACCACATGAAGGAGGAGAACTACGCCTCAGCGGTGGAATGTTACACAAAGGCCATCGACCTGGACCTGAGGAATGCCGTGTACTACTGTAACAGGTGTGAGAGTGCGGTGACGGCCGAGCTGAGGGCCCCTCTTGGAGCCCGCTGGGGCCTCTCGGCCTCATGCACGCCGCTGCTTTGTAATCTCTGCAGGGCCGCCGCGCACAGCAAACTGGGAAACTACACAGAGGCCACTGTTGATTGTGAGAGAGCAATTAGGATCGACCCTGCCTACAGCAAAGCCTACGGACGCATGGGGTGAGTCAGCCGTGACTCTGGGAAGGTGGGGAGGATCGGGTCCGGGGAGGCAGAAGCCTGACTGAATAAGGGCTTCCTGAAGATGGACAAATGCAAGGATGTCTTCCACTCTGAATACTCAGCCTAGCAACAGACACATTTCTTTCGTTCTTCATCATTAGTTAGTATTGCTGAAATTAAGATCGTGCCATTATCTACAGCAGGGATTTTACGTTCACCAAAGCGAGTCATAGTAGAGCGAAGGGTTTAAATTTACATACGCTCCTTGGGATTTGAACCCATAACCTTTGCGTTGAGTTGTAGGAGCACATGCAGGTTTTCAGCCCAGGACTTCAACGAGCAGTAGCAGTCTGCAGTAAAATATCGTAAAATCTTTGTGAAAATGTGCAATTCTCATACGCAGTAGCGGTCCCTAGCTCTACCTGTTTCCATTTGGAAGTTCGGGAAGCCCTGACACAGGCGATGACTCACACCAGTCTGCTGAGTCGGCGCGTGGGTTTCTCATCGTTTGGTTTTTGACGTCGTGTTAAAATGCACCTGACAGCTTTGGAAAGGGAACCCTCAGTTTGGCAGGAGAGTCTGTTCTCTCTGGTTTCCAGAGAGCTGTCACTATCGGGTGGCCGGTCAGCCAGAGTAATGGAGACTTATGTTATCAGGCAACCGTCTCAGTGATTAATTTGTTTATATGAATTAAATCATTTCAAAAATTGGACAAGTTCATTTTAGCCTTATGACCAGGGTGCTTGTCTGCTACTAAGATGTAAGAGGTAATAGGAAATATAAAATCTAATTCAGAGAACAATTACTGTTCAGCAGCATAGAAGTGCTGCTGCTTGCCCCCAGACTAGAGCGATAGATTTCATTTTTTTATTTATTTAATGATGCCCAAAAACAATCTCATGAGATCAACACTAAATCCAGTCCCGGGGGTTAGGTGTGGACAGGTCTTGTGATTAACAAGGAGCTTGTCTGTGTAGGATAAGGGAATTAGCATGTGAATGAACGGCATTACAATAAATCAGAGTAATTTATGTGGCCTTGTAGACACATTAACGCCACAGAAATCCACCCAGCAGTGGACGGCGCCGAACCAAGACATCTCGTTTTCTCCCACTAAGAAGACTGAATGTTACATAAGTTAAATGTTGGCGGATTGCTTAATTAATATGATTCAGATGAGTGGGCTGGGCCTGGGTAGGGTGAAAAACGCTTCAGCGTGTCCCTCTCGGTGCTCCAGGCTGGCCCTGACTGCCAAGCATAAGTACCCAGAAGCTATCGGATACTTCAAGAAGGCTCTCATGCTGGACCCGGAGAATGACACCTACAAGTCCAACCTGAAGATCGCGGAGCAGAAGCAGAAGGAGGCCTCCAGCCCTGTAAGTTGGGGGACGTGACGCGAAATGATGCTTTAGCTGCCATTTGTACCAGTGCAGAGGATTGCTTCAGTTTTCACATGTCTCACTTTGAGAGAGAGAGACTCACATGTGAACAGGCGTGACCCAAGCTTGAGGTCATTTATCAGGCGCTCTATAGCATTTTTTGGGGTTAATGGCCTTGTTCAACGGAGATGTGGCTACTTTGCTGACCATAGGATTAAAACCTTCCAATCATAGGCACAGAGGCCTAAAACATCAACCCTGTCTGGTGTCAGCGGGTTAGGAAATCCTACATAGTAGTGGGGGATTTGGGCACTGTGGATATAATAACAGATACTGCGATGTAAGAGACTGGATTCAAACTATTAATAAATGTATCACAAAATGGACGGGGAGGTAGCATGACTCAAAGGGGGGGCTCTGTTTGAGCCTCCGGCCCACTCACCAAGCATCCCAAAGGCTTGCTGTGAGCTAACAGGCATCTCTAAATTCTCCTTAGATAGAATCAAGGCCCCTTCACGATAAGTAGTCAAAAGATTGATGGTCAGGTGGGAGGGAATTGTACCATTAATACATTTAAAATGTATTAATTTATCAATTAAAATTCTTGAAAATGCACTTTTAGGGGGGAGGGGGGTAATGTGTCAGTGGATCTAGCAAATGTCCACATTTATTAGCATATCTCTGTGACGTAGAATCATTTCACAGGTGGTAAATACCACCATGGGATGGTGTGTAAACTGTACATTTCTAATGTGACTTTCCAGACTGCCACTGGCCTGGGTTTCGACATGGCCAGTCTCATCAATAACCCTGCCTTTATCAGCATGGTGAGTCCCAGCCTGCCAGACTAATCACCTGTTCCGAAATACCATGTTACCATACTTTGTTTATGGTTTTGCTCAGGAATATACTCCAAAATGACCTTTCGACTGGCTGAGCTAGTGTGGAATCCAGCCTGGAATAGCTGGTGCGGCAGTCAGAAAAGCTAACAGGAAACGCTCGGGTTTGCCTGATGTTATCCCCCTCTCTTGGCTGCTGCTGGGAGTGCATGCTTTGCACAAGCAGGACAATATGCATAACAAGAGCACAGGACAGCAGTCTAGTTTGAAGTAGCTGCATGTCTTGTTAGCCTGCACTGTTTTTTTTGATTTGCTCATTCACAGTTCCGGCTCAGAATGTTATCCAGCCGAAATTTCCCCTCCTTGTTTTTAGGCCGCCAGCGTGATGCAGAACCAGCAGGTGCAGCAGCTGTGAGTATGCAGCCTTCTAGCAGCACGACTGCACGTCACGAAGCAGAATAAATGCTGTTAACAAATTCCTTGTGTGAGCCACACACACACTTGACCAATAAACCTGATTCTGGTTAAGCTGTGGGAGTCTGCACACATCGGCAGTCATTCGTGGCTTTAATCTACACTATATGGACAAAAGTCCATTTGGGACACAGTTGAATTCAGGTGTTTGATTCAGACCCATTGATACAGGTATATAAAATCAAACACAGTCAGGTTTACCACATTTGTAAAGAATGGGTCGTTCTAAAGGCTCAGTGAATTCAAGTCTGGTACTGTCATAGGATGCCACCTTTTCAGTTCATGAAATTTCTTCCCTGCTAGATCATGTTCTTTCAAAGTGGAAGCATTTAGGAGCAACAAAAACCACCCACATTAAGTGACAAACCACATAAAGTAACAGAGCAGGATCACCAAGTGCTGAGGTGCATAAAAGTCGCCAAAGCTCTGTTCATTCAATAGCTGCTGAGTTCCAAACTTCCTCTGGCATTAACTCCAACACAAAAACTATGCACCCGGAGCTTCATGGAATGGGCTTCTATGGCTGAGAAGCTGCATGCAAGCCTCACATCACCAAGCTCAATGCCAAATGTCAGATGGAGTGGTGCAAGGCTCATTGCCACTGGGCTCTTGAGCAGTGGAAACACGTTCTGTGGTGTGGCAAATCACACTTCTCTGTCTGGCAGTCTGATGGACGAGTCTGGGTTTGGCAGATGCCAGGAGAACATTACCTGCCTGACTGCATTGTGCCGAATGTAGTTTGGTGGAGGAAGGATAATGGTTTGGGGTTATTTTACAGGGGTTGGGCTAGGCCCCTTAATTCTAGTGAAGGGAACTCTTAATGCTTCAGCATACTGAGACTTCTACTTGAGAATTCTATGCATCTAACTTTGTTGGAACAGTTTGGTGAAGGCCCTTTTCTGCTCCAGCATGACTGTGCCCCAGTGCACAAAATAAAGTCCATAAAGACATGGTTGGGTGATTTTGGTGTGGAAGAACTTGACTGTCCCACACAGAGCCCTGACCTCAACCCCATCAAA
This sequence comes from Cyphomyrus plagiostoma, assembly GCA_019775915.2. Classification (NCBI taxonomy): domain Eukaryota; kingdom Metazoa; phylum Chordata; class Actinopteri; order Osteoglossiformes; family Mormyridae; genus Cyphomyrus; species Cyphomyrus plagiostoma. The sequence goes on along the minus strand of JABFEA020000119.1, from coordinate 1,988,483 downwards.
TACCCTTGGGATGAACTAGAGTGGAGATTGGCAGCCATGTCCAATATCAGTGCCTGACCTCACAAATGCTCTGCTGGATGAATGGGCAAAAATTCCAACAGACCCACTCCAAAATCTTGAACATTTTCCCAGAAGAGTGGCAGCTGTTATAGTTGCAATGGGGCGACTAACTCCTGTTGGATTTATAATGGGACGTCATAAAATTTCCTTTAAGTGAAATGGCCAGGTGTCCCAGTACTTTTGTCCATATAATGTAATTTTGTCTTTTTGTCTAGTGATGTTGAAGTGATGATTGTATTTTCATGGGAGACTAAGGGCCTTTTACTGACTGTCGTTCTTTTCCATGGACAGCATGTCAGGGATGATGTCCAATGCGGTGGGGGGGCCAGCTGCCGGGGTGGGTGGCATGTCAGACATTTCCAGCCTCATTGAAGCGTGAGTACTACACTAGGGGGGGGGCAGGAGTTACAGATGACGGAGACCTTGACAGAATAGGGCTTACGCAAAGTATGCCATTGCTTTCAGTGGTCAGCAGTTTGCTCAACAGATCCAGCAGCAGAACCCTGAGCTGATCGAGCAGCTGAGGAACCACATCCGGAGCCGGTCCTTCAGCGGCAGTGCCGAGGAGCAGTCTTGATCCGCGAAGGTAAGTGTGGAACTGCACCCCTGAGCTGTTAATGGACCTTAGACTAATGCTAAGTCATCCCGGTTTATGCTTAATGATAACCAGTTCTAGCCTGCAGCTCATGTTAACTCATCCCAGCTCGTGGCTTACAAATCATCTTGCCCTGCAGCTAATGCTAACTCATCCTGGGCCACAGCTAAGACTAATTCATTCTGGCCATTAGTGCTAACTCATCTCAGCCCACAGCTAATTCTAACTCATCCCAGGGCCGTGTGCATGGAAACAGGTTTAATGCAAATACTGGCTGATACCTGTAGCCATATGGAATATCACATTTAGCCTGTACCATACATACCATCCATTTTCTCCTGCTTATCTGAGGTCGGGTTGCGGGGGCAGCAGTCTTAGCAGGGAAACCTAGACTTCCCTCTCCCCGGCCACTTCATCCAGCTCCTCTGGGGGAATCCCGAGGCGTGGAACATGGCCCATTCGCACAATGGAGGCGCGGAACATGGCCCATTCGGACTCAATGTCCCCTGTCTCCCCCGAGACATGGGAAAAATTCTGCCGGAGGTAGGAGTTGAAACTCCCCCTGACATGGGATTCCGCTAGACGTTCCCAGCAGACCCGCACTATACGCTTGGGTCTACCAGGCCTGGCTGGCTTCCTCCCCCACCAGTGGAGCCAATCCACCACCAGGTGGTGATCGGTTGACAGCTCTGCCCCTGTATTCACCTGAGTGTGACATGCGGCTGCAAATCCGATGACACGACTACAAAGTCGATCATCGAACTGCAGCCTTGGGTGTCCTGGTGCCAAGTGCACATATGAATACCCTTATGCCCGAACATGATGTTCATTATGGACAATCTGTGATGAGCACAGAAGTTCAACAACAAAACAACACTCGGGTTCAGATCAGGGTGCCCCATGGGTATAGGCCTGGCCACCAGGTGCTCGCCATCGAGCCCCAACCCCAGGCTTCCATAACCATTTAAATAAAAGGTCACATTGAGCTTCGAGCCTGTCCCAGGATCCATAATGTGCCCCCTGGCGGGGAGGTCAGTTCATTACAAGGCAGAGACACATAGAACATGGAAACTTCTGACTCGGTAAAGGCGTTGCCGAGTATGGGGAGCAACAGTGACGTTAAACCAATGAAGTGCTTATTTACTATTCAAATGGTGTACATCATAATTTAATGTGTGCTAATCTCCTAATTTTCTTCCACATCTGTGAGAATTGCCATGTTATGTTACACTCAAATGCTAGCAGAGTTTACATTTGCTTGTGTAATTTTGCATTACAAATCCATTCTGTTCAGCTGTTCTGTATTACTTCTTTACGTTGAAGCCATGCATTTCAACCAATCAGAGTGGTGACGCAACCAGCTCGGTTAGTAAACAGGACAATGTTAGCATGGGTATGGGCTCGGTTCCTGGCGACAGTGGGAAAGCACCATTCAAGGTGACGATTCAGTTAAGCTGCATGCTATTGGGCCATGGCAGGAAAGCAACATGGGAAGAACATCCAAACAAGGCACATACAGTGGGATTCAAACAGATAACAACCCTGGAAACGCCAGGCCACCGTGCTGCCTGTATGAAAAACATATCCTATGTATGAATTGTAGTGCCCAAACACCACATGTAAGTGCCGTAGGTTCATGTCACCATTTTATTGTCACCAGGCCGGGCAGCACCAGGACCAACACGGCCGCACTCTCTACATCCATTCCTTTAACCCCAGACCATCGGCAGTACTGGGAGGACGTAGCGGGGGGGGGGCGGCACTTCACTGTGACACTACTGCTCCAAGAATGCCATCGCAACACTGTCACCTAACGCATTGTGAAAACCCCACCCACATCCACAGAGAAGGCCTGCCTCCGTGTGTCACCCTGGTAATGCTCAGAGCGTTCCTGAACGTGTTTCTATGTGCAGTCTACGTGCTTCTTCTGTCTGCTATCAGCACTGTAGCTGTAAGTAGCATATAACAGCAGGGTTAACAATCGCACTTTTGTTCCACGTGATAAAATGAATTTGAGAAGATTTCTGTACATTGTATTACTTCCTATATTATTTTAGGGAAAGCGCAAGTTGGAAGGGAGGACCATAAATATATCTGATATTGATGTATATTTTAATTATAAGTTGTACCTTTGAATGGGTGGTTTTACCTAGTGCTCCTGAAGGTTCTGTTACCCAACATACAAGTATTTAATTTCATGTTGAAATATAAGACTGAGAATGCAAATTATTCACTGCATCCGGAGATATGCGATACCCCCTGAAGATTAAAACTTCAGTTTTGCACTGTGTTCAAATCAGTACATGACGATTAACGTGAAATCTGCATTGCCAAAGTTGCACCAATCTCAGACCAATCTTGGTACGTTTTTATACCATTTTATCCCCCGAATGAAAACAATCCTGATAAGTTACTACTTCAGTTTGCATGCTCCCGCAATGACGTTAAATTTTCGTGGATGCTGAGGGAGCTCGGGGTGGCATGTGTAGGAAACAGGACGGTACCACATTATGCATTGTCTGAACTGATATGTTACGTGATGTTAATAAAGCTAACTTCAAACCGATGGGGTCTGATGTGTCATTACTCATTGCCCGCTGTCGCCAGACAAGAATGAAACCTCCTGTCACCATGGACACAATTTCTCTCTTCTGCAAAGCCATGATGAATGAAGGTTTCTGGGTCACCTTATTAACCAGTTTATGCCAAGTGAGCTAAAATCATGGCCCAGCACACTGCTAAAAAATTTAATGACCACTCTTCTCCAGCACTATAGTGTGTTAAAAGCACATAGAGTGAAGAACAGGCATGGCATCTGTCATTGCTAACGCACAACATCAGACTGGTCCTCATCCCAGAGGCCTGTTAGGTCAAGGACGCTTACAGAGGTCCCCAAGTCATCAGGAACCAAAATACAGGCAGCAGAGTGAACCCCAACTGCAGTTCGGAGTGTAGAGATGTCATGTATCAGAAGTAGCACGTAAACTACATTACTGGAAAGGTTGTGAGTAGACAGTCATTGCCGACTAGAATTACTGTTAAGACTTTATTCAGATATTTTACAGATAAAATATTTTTTGACAATTAAAACATTCTACATCTTAAAAGAAGGTCATCGAAAGGGTAGGAAGGAGAGTGCAGAGCATTCCACAGTTGGTCCTTTGGGGTGCACAGTGTCTCACTTTTGGAGGGGGCCTAGCTGTCCGGTCCGTTAAACGGACACACCACGCAGACTTGTGCGATGTCGTCATATTCATACGTCCTTTTCAGGAATGTGTCTGTGAGCCTCAGTCCCGATATACTCTGAAAAACATCACAGGGGAATGAACCAACTGACTGCATAAACGCACCCCACTCCACTACTCATTTGGCTATGAATCAAGTCATAGCTTAAATATGGGTTTTACTAAACACAGATTCTTTTGCCAAAACAGGCATGCTGAACCATGCCAAACTGACTATAACCAAGAGGTTACACCGTCAGCCATGGTGAGAGGGAGCGTGGCCAGGGCGAGGCCCTCTAGCCAAACGGCATGGGGTTGCTGGGCCTGGCTGAGGCTTGATCTCTTTCCCCACAGCGACTTGCCTGGAGGCCTTGGACAGAAGATAAGAGTTTCAGTGGGAGGTAGAGCGAGGAACTGGGGCTCAATTTGCCCAGCTGCCTCCCCGAGACGCCACACCAGTGGATGGAGCTGGTGTTGCACATCTCCAGCACCAGATCCATGGTCCTTTCGCTGCTGGGAATGGGAGATAGGAGCATGAGGACTTTCGAGGTATGGTCAAACGTCCACGGTTACTGCCATGGATTACTGCCTGGGAGACCCATGTGCCATTACCTGCAGTTGGTGATCTTACACGTGATATCGAAGGGCTCCTCTAGATTGACTGTGTCCGGGATAAGCTCAAGGGAAAGCCTCACATCTCCATAACCAGGAGCCTTCAGAAGGAACAAAGAACAGTGGGCCATCCTTGTCAGCGCACACTGAGTCAGGATGAGCATGTTAGTGTGCATGGAGTTTACTGCAGCAGCCCCATGGTTTGCATTCGGCATACCATTCTCTGAAGCTGGCTGGTCTGTAGCCGGCCCCGCTCTCCCAGGTTGGTCTTCCACACGATGTCCAGCTTGCCGATCACCGTCACGCCCTTAATCACGCCAGCCTTCTCTGCGAACTCTGGCTTCGGCTTCAGGCAGTACAGGTACTGGCGGGTGTCCATGGGTTGCAGGTAGGACATCTTGCCAAAGGTCGATTCGCTAAGCATTTTAAAAAAAATAATAAATACAATATGACTGAACCATATTAGAAAGCCCTCTGATCATGATCACAACTTGGGTGAGAAGCCTAATCCTGTGCACAGCAGCCATGGATGATATGGTGTCATCACTAAGAAAGGTTCAGGTGAAAATCCCCATCTCCAATAAAAACTTAGGTCACATTGATAAATCAAGGTGGACAGCGAGCAGAAGGCAGAAAGAATGGAGGCTGGAAGGGTAAGACATCTACCCAGAGTCCCCTGCTGTCACAGTGTTCAGCTCTGTGACGTTGTACATCAACGAGGGCTCCAGAGACACCTTCTCCATGAACATGGGAGAGGTGGTGATGTTCTGGATCTGAGCCTCCAGGAAGACTTCATCTGTCTGTAGGACAGGGCATAGGATCAGGTACCTGGAAGGTCAACTCCCAAAATATTTAAACAAAATAGTAACAACAACAACAACAACAACAAAAGGTATACTGGGCAGTACAATCATCTGCATGTAATTTTGTGATAGTAATCGGAAATCGGATAGTAATCAAAAAGCCATAAACATACAATATGTTTGTTAACTGTCAAAGTAAATTTGGTACCACCTTGGGTTGTTACTACTATCAGCATATGTAATTTCTAAATCACCACATGAATTGTAATTCACACTTAAAAATCACTAACATAAAATATGTCAAAGACTACTCAGAACTTAGTCAACATTCAGCATTTCTGTCTCAGTCATTACAGGATACATACATTACAGGCCAAAAGTTGACACACCTCATTCAATGTGTCTTCTTTATTTTCATGACCATTGGTAGAATATTGGTAGATTCTCACTGACAGCATCAAAACTATGAATGAACACATGTGGAGTTTTGTACTTAACAAAAAATAGGTGAAATAACTGAAATCATGTTTTATATTCTAGTTTCTTCAAAATAGCCACCCTTTGCTCTGATTACACACTCAACAACAGCAAGTGCTAAACACCTCTGGGAACTCCTTCAAGACTGTTGGAAAACCATTTCAGGTGACTACCTCTTGAAGCTCATC
>JABFEA020000119.1:1955634-1970734 GCA_019775915.2 Cyphomyrus plagiostoma | reverse complement strand
GGATGCCCATTGGGGATGCCGATGTGTCGGGGATGCCCATTGGGGATGCCGATGTGTCGGGGATGCCCATTGGGGATGCCGATGTGTCGGGGATGCCCATTGGGGATCCATCAGGCTAGATATCTGGACCTGTCAGAAATGCCAAGTACTGTGTTTCCACTGCAGGGGATTCTGGGGTTTGGGGGCTGAAGAAGAACTTTGCCCTGCTCGAGCTGCTGGAGCGGCTGCAGAACGGCGCCTCTAACCAGTCCGGAATGTCGGATGACGCCCTTGGCGGGGTGGGAGAGGTATGGCCAGGGCCGCAGGGGTGTTCACAGGGGGCGCAGGTGGAAATGTGTCACCGTTTTCCTTAACTGTTTATGAAAACCTGGTAAAAGATGGATGGATGGATGGATACGTAGGTAGGTATGTATGTACATAGGTAGGTAGATCCTGAAGGAAATGCAGGTTTACAGTGGCACAGCAACCACCTTCTAGCAGTGTAAATTACATTTAGACTGTAGCAGACAGTAGCGCTAAATACATGAGGATAATAAACGCTCCCGAACGGAGGTACCATCCCGGCCTTCCCTGCCCCCACAGTGCATCATCCGCTGCGACGAGGATGAGAGCCACACGGCCTCCATGTACTGCACGGTGTGCGCCACCCACCTGTGTGGCGAGTGCTCCCAGCTGACGCACTCCACCCGCACACTGGCCAAGCACCGCCGCGTGCCGCTGGCCGACAAGCCGCACGAGAAGACGCTGTGCCCCCAGCACCAGGTGCACGCCATCGAGTTCGTGTGCCTGGAGGACGGCTGCCAGCCTGGGCCCCTCATGTGCTGCGTGTGCAAGGAGTACGGCAAGCACCAGGGACACAAGGTACCGGCGCTGCGCTCCGCCGCGTGTCCAGGGAATGCTGGGGATCGTGCCTGGCACCGGGAGGTGTCGTAGTCTGTCCTGCAGTGGGCCTGTATGCCAGAAGCTGCTTTGTTTCCTGCTTATTCTCCCATTGTTTTGTTTCCAGTCCGTACCTTCTTCATATTTCTTAATCTTGCCATATAAAATGCTCAAAACTTCTGTCCATCTGGGGTGTCCCTGGTCCCAAGTCTATGCTCTCTCATGGCGCCTCCACTGTCGCATTTACCCGGACCCTCTCCACCGCCTCCCCCCTTCCCAGCATGCAGTGTTGGAGGCTGAAGCCAATCAGATCCGTGCATCCATCCTGGACATGGCGCACTGCATCCGCACATTCACCGAGGAGGTGTCTGAGTACTCGCGCAAGCTGGTGGGCATCGTGCAGCAGATCGAGGGTGGGGAGCAGATCGTGGAGGACGGGGTCGGCATGGCCCACACGGAGCACGTAAGTGGGGTGGAAGGGGGTGAGAGATCCTCGCTCATCTGTGAGGCCCAGCATAAATCCAGAGATGGCTGGCTGTGCAGTCACACCAAAGCTTCACATAGACTCTTAATCTCATTGTACTGCAATATAATGACAGTGCGGTGTTCTGTTCTGTGTTTCATGCAGGAGTATGTTTTTTGTTTCTGGGTCCCCAATCAAAAAGAAAAAGTTATTCCCCCCCCCTTCCCAGTTGTTTCAAGAACTAAATACATAGCTAGTGAGTAGAACCAAAAGATGGCAGCTAGCTAGCTGCTTAGTGGCACATGTTGCTTCAGCATCTCCTAAATAAGGAGAGACTGTATGTACTATGTAAAATGCGTGGTTTGAGTGGCAGTAAACGCCTCCGCTGGGACCGTATGATGCCATATATGAGCAGAGTGTCTACATCACAGTTGGCCGCAGGCTCGGGACGAGCTCATTAGGTCTTGTGATTTTGAGCAGCAATAAAACAATTTTGTGGTTTAACTGTGAAATTTTTGTGACATTATGTTAGCTAGAGTGCTGGGCTAGCTCCGTTATTGAAAGGATTTTTTTCCAAAAACATACAGTCCAGCTGCGATGCACAGGCCAAGAAACAAAACAGGTAGATGTTTATGTAAATGCTTTTTTACATAAATGCCTTGCGCCAATAGCTTCCAGTATATGTTCTGGACTCCTGTGACCCTGCATAGGATAAGCAGGTACAGAAAATGGATGGATGGACATATATATGAAAGTAAATACATCTCAGGTATCTAATCATAAAAGTTGCAAATGAGTTCTCCTGTATGTCTTTTCATTAAGTCTGATACACTGCTCTTTAGTTCACTTGCTTTTTCATTCATGGGGCACTTGTTTGCACTGTTTTAACAGGCAATGAGATATTGATCACATGAAGGATTGGCCACATGCAGTACATATTCAGTGTAAAGATTTAAATTCACTTTCAGAAACACTCAATAATGTGAACCATCCCTCTGCAGCCATATAATGAGATATTTGGATTCTAAGAATTTTGTATTAATTTGCGTATTGGCAGAGGAGTGTTTTGCCAGTCAGATTGAAGGTGTTTGCTCATGACGGCATCTTTTGTCTGAATGTGGCCTCTCCTGCCCCCCTCAGGTCCCGGGCACAGCAGAGAGTGCACGCTCCTGTGTCAGGGCCTACTTCGCTGACTTGCATGAGGCTCTGTGCCGCCAGGAAGAAATGGCGCTCAGTGTGGTGGACGCTCACGTGCGTGAGCGTCTCATCTGGCTGCGGCAGCAGCAGGAGGACATGACCATCCTGCTGTCCCAGGTGTCCACCGCGTGTTTGCACTGCGAGAAGACGCTGCAGCAGGTAGGGGGCGCTGCCACGCACCGGAAGTCTCATCAGGGAGGCTGCCTGCTAACAGACTAAAAGTCCCCTCCAGTTTAAACGTTTCATTTGTAGCACTTGAACGATTTGTGAGAGCGGGATCCTTTCTGGTGGCGCCCCCTACAGGACGACTGCCGCGTGGTGCTGGCGAAGCAGGAGATCACCCGGCTGCTGGAGACTCTGCAGAAGCAGCAGCAGCAGTTCACGGAGCTGACGGACCACGTCCAGCTGGATGCCGGCATCCCCGTCACCTTCACAAAGGTACGCCCGGCCGTGCCCCAAAATCAAAAGGTGACCGCAAAGTGAGGCGCACGGCTTCTGGGTAACAGGATTATTATCACTCATGGGTGAACGAGAGCAGTGATTCTTAATCTATTTGGAAGACATGCATCCCAAAAAGGGGCCCTCCTACAGGACTCCTAGAAGTGCTGTTCAATTTAAAAGAGCTTCTCATAGATCCTATAAACATCTTAGGACACCTTTCATAAGCCGAAATGGCATAAAGCAAAGCAACAGTTTTCGTTCATTTATATGGGGAAAACGTTCTGAGCATTCCAAGACCCAAAACAAACGACCAAATCACGCCAAATAACACATAAAACCTAAAATTACTCTAACGTATAGTATAAGCAGGAATAACATTATAGATACATAGCCTGTTTAAGTAGAAATAATGTATGTACAGTGTAGTTTCATTTACCAGAATCAATGCAATCATGCTTCACTTAATGACAGGGATACACTCTGAGAAATGCGTTGTTAGACGATCATAAACGTAAAAAGAGGGTAAAGTGTACTTGCACAAAGCTAGATGGTACAGCCCTCTGCACACCTAGGCTATATGGTATAAATTAAACTATTAAAAAGTACAGCATAGTAAATATATAAACCAGTAACATAATAAAGAAACTATCATTATCAAGTATTATGATAATGTACATAATTGTATGTGTCGTACTTTCATACGACTGCCAGCTTACTTATACTAACAACACCACAAACTTGTGAGTAATGAGTTGTGCTGTGTTACAATGACTGTGGGGGCAGTAGGCAATAGGAATTTTTCTGCTCCATTAAAATCTTATTGGACCACCATCGTGTAGGTGGTGCGTTGTTCACCAAAATCTGATTATCTGACACATGACTGTATATCCATAACTGGCTTGCTGATAAACAAACACTATTTTCACATTTCACAAAGCAAAAATCCTCTTCATTTTTTGGTTAGTGATAATGTATTTCGTTCATAAAATAGAAATAGCATAAAGTAAATGTTTGTAAAACGGGGTACAGGTATACCTATACTCAATTTAAAGGACCATTCCATAGGGTGTTTTTCCACCGCACCAAGTACAACACATTTGGTACAGTACCTTTGATACTTTCACTGCTTTCGCTTTTCCATTGACTTCCGGTCAAGTACCAGTACCAAAAGTTACTGTACTGAAAGTGCCAAACCAGCTGGGGTACTTCTTTGGTACTTCAGTACTTTGGGGTGGGACTTGAAATGCTTTCTTTGTCAATTGATAATGCAAATAGCCTGCCTCTGAAACACAGTACAAACACAACCTTGAAAATAGTTGCATTAACTTCGAAAATAATGATGAACAAAGTTAAAAAAAAAAAAAAAAAAACATGATTTCATTGCAAGAACAGACAAAAAGATCCGGTTAGTATTACAAAAAATTGAAAAGTATTTTGTTGAATATACTAATATAGCAGGCATATAGCATGCTGTCCTAGCAATGTGATTTGGCTGTAATAAATGTTGGGGTATTTATAAAAACAAAAAACGAGTTTATAAATTTCTCAAAAACCTGTCTGCGAGTAATTTTGAACGACAACGATGAAAATGATTCTGATTGTTTCGGAGAACGCATGCAGCGCTCACACTGAAGCTGTGGGGGTAAAACTTTAAACTGAGTTTTAAACGCATAAGAATCTATAAAATGGATAACAATAAAAATTGCAAAGCTTGCTAAGTTTATTTTTTCCCCCCCCCCTATGACAGAGTAACAGTAAAAATATTTTAGCAAAACTTTACACAATTGAAAGTAGGCTAAAGCCTTATTTTAGTATAGCTGACTTGTGATCTAAGAATTGTATGTGCATAACATGTGATGTTAACATTAATATTCCACATTGCCAAGGCATGGAACGTACTACAGCCATTTTTCAAATTCAGTACAAAATACCCCACCTTGATTTGTGATATCATTCAGTACCAGCACCAGTTTAATATCAATGGAAAAGCAACACCTTGAAGTACCGTACTTTTGGTACTTTCTCGAAGTGAAGTATCAAAAGTACGGTACCTGGTGCAGTGGCAAAACGCTCATAGACCCCATAAAAATGATACACGATTTTCAGGTCCCTTCAAAAGATCCCATAAACATAGTACTGAATTGACAGGACCCTCCTGTAGAACCCAGGAACATGGCATTGAATTGACAGCAGCCTCCTGAAGATCCCATAAACGTGGTGCCTGGTGTGCATTGCAGGATAACCGGGTGCACATTGGCCCAAAGATGGAGATTCGCGTGGTGACCCTGGGCCTGGACGGTGCTGGTAAGACCACCATCCTCTTCAAGCTGAAACAGGATGAGTTCATGCAGCCCATTCCAACAATCGGTAAGCCTCTCTCCCTGCTGTGTGTAACGGGTCATGTGACTTTTCAGCTTCCCGCACAAACATTTGCCTTCTTACCATTCACTAGCATGTCTGGAGTAGATCCTTCACCAAAGAGTAAAGCAATTATTGTAAATAAATCCTAAATTTGAAAGCTACTTCAAGACTTTGGATGTCTTCTGCATTGTCTGTCGTATAAACAGTTGTCCTGCTTTCACAAAGAATCATCTAGTTTACCCCTGGTCTGGGTGCTAATGTGAATTGGATTCTCATCAGTGGTGGAGTGGATTTAATCTCAGGTGTTAAATCCATCTCAAAGGGTATGAGGCTAAATTCAGGTTCCTGTTTTCCAGGATTCAACGTGGAGACAGTGGAGTATAAGAATCTGAAGTTCACCATCTGGGATGTGGGTGGCAAGCATAAACTCAGACCACTTTGGAAACACTATTACCTAAATACTCAGGGTAGGCTATGCTTTGTGCTCTGTTGCTTACATCTATTATATCTTTTTTTTTTTCTTTCTTTTTCTTAAGCGGAAACTAAATGATCTTTAGTTGTCAGACTGCCATGTATTCTGACTAGGGATGTCACTGTCGATTTCTATTAATAATCGAGTAATCTACTGATTAATCTCAGGATTCATCGAGTAATCGTTTATATATAATGTAATGTAATATAATACAATATACAGTGGTACCTCTTCTCAAACTCAATAGAACTCAAATTTCTTGAAAGTCGAACAAACCAGTTTGACCTAGAACTCGATCTGAATATCAGAAGTCGAACTGTGAATGCTAACCTAATATAAATTCTATGCGCCATGAAATGAGTCACACGGCATGTCTCTGAGCGGAAACAAAAGGTAATACTTCAGTGTCAGCCTCGCATTTGCTGTAGTAGCAGCGCTTGTTGGTGATACAGTATTTTCAATTAAATATCATTATCAGGTAATACACTGTACTTTATATAATTTTGTTAGCCATTCTTCACCAAAAAATTACCTAATAGTTATACAAATATTGCAACCTAAAAGTTTGCTGTTCACGAAGAAATTAACAAATACATAGTAATAATAAAAATAAACAATGAACCGGATTCAAAGTTTTTATTGTCATGTACAAACTACAATGCAATTCTTACTTGAATGTCTTCTTCACAGACTGGATGATTAACCAAATAAAGCAGCGCAACATTACAGTAACTAACAATAGATAAACCACTAACCCACGTGTACTATTAGAGCATTTATGTCATTTATTTAAACTCTATTTTGCCAGATAAATTAACTGAGAACCAGTTCTCACTGCTTTACGTGATATTCGGGAGAAATAGCAGATTACGCATCTGAACTGCCTGGGATACAAACGTCATGCGTGTAACTAAACTCTTCAGCCAAGAAGGGGAGAGGTGTGTCGTCACGGAGGCAGTTCCAGTTTGTGCAGCCGGGTGAGGTGTTGCAATGCATCTAACTGTAATGCATTGTGTCAGGATCGGAATGCATTGCTTTAAGCCAGCGATGTAAGCAAGTCAAACGCACCCAATTACCGGACTGGGGAAACAAACTGAAATGCGGGTTTAATACAGAGAACTAATGACAACAACCAGAAATAGCTGATCACATGGGGATCCCACACGAGGTTAACGAGGGGGCGTGGCACACGGAAGGAGCAGATGATCGGGGCAGGACAGGGGTAATGTGATAAGATCTTTATCGTTTTGGAAGCCATTAAGAAAAAAATGCCGCTCTTGTTTTATCCCGTTCATTTTGTTTTTAAATGTTTTTTTAAAAAATCATATTTAGGTGTAATTTTGGGGGCCCGGGAACCAAATAATTGGTTTTCCATTATTTATTATGGGAAAAATTCGATCAGACCTTGAACTTTTTACGATTCAATCCGGAGTCCAGAACGGATTAAGTTTGAGAACCGTGGTACCACTATACATTGCAGTTGGTGCAAGGCAGTAACCAATCACACATATTGCAGGGTGCATGCTCAGTCACAGAAAAAGATATTATTATGCAGAATGGAAATCTGTTGGTAGATAAGTTCTGCATTTTGCTATATAGTTATTCTTCAACTTATAAATATTGCAGTGTGATCATTGTCTAGTCTCGTTCAGCCCTATTCAAAACACAAAACATGTTAACAAGAAATAATGTCAATAGGTTATTATGTACCGTATTTTGTAAAATGATGCGGCTTAGCGATGTTTTAGCAGCGATTATTTGGATATACAGGAATCCCGATAAGCAAAATGAATTAAGTCAAAGTGATGACAGGCACAGGTTAGGTTACTTTAAGAGGTTAAATGGGACATATATATGGCTAACCTCGCATTATTGGGTGAGTCCGTCAAATCTGAATGTCCTTTTGTCAGATGTATTTGCTTTGCAGTCGAACTGTGGTGATATTGAAGTTCTGCTTTGCAATACTGATGGATGACTGCATTCTCATTTGCTTTTAATGTGAAGTGCTTGCACACTAATGATGCTTTTGCTCTTAATTTGAATCCTCATCCCGCATGTTCCATCTACCTTCCGCCATATTACCAAGTAATGGAGAAGGAAAACTTTTATCAATGCTTGTTAATAATCGAGTAATCAAGCTTATTTAAATAATCGTGGCTGCTCCAATTATGACCACATTTTGAAGTTTTTGTGTTGATTTTTTATTTGACATGTACCGCTAGACATGGCCAACATAAATCTGTTAAGCAGACCAAGCGCATAACATTTTTACCATATTTAATTTTGGGTTTATAATAGTTGTTCATGCTCCACCTGATTGATGTGGCTTGCTGTGTTTCGTATGTCCCATAACACTTCACCCTGTGCTCTTGCGCCCCCTAGCTGTGGTATTCGTCATTGACAGCTGTCACAGGGACCGGCTTATGGAAGCCCACAGTGAACTAGCAAAACTATTAACGGAGAAGGAGCTAAGAGATGCTTTGCTCCTCATCTTTGCTAACAAACAGGTAAATAATAAAAAAACTGCCACCCCCTGTGTGGCTAAGTGGTTTCTGACCCTATGACTGAACGTATGGTCGCTGGTTCAAATCCCAGGGTTAACGGAGTGTGGTTTTTTTTTTTTTTTTTTTTTAGCCGCTCCAGGGCCTCTCTGACCCTGCTTTGTCAATCGTACGTCACTTCGGATAAAAGTCTGCTGGAAAAATAAATGTTGCATGAATGAGTCTCTCTCTATGAGTGAGGGAGTATAGTTTAGACCCAAATGAGAACTGAAAATAGGACTTGTAAACTGTAGCTTTATATTTCTTATGCCTTGTCAATCTTGTCAGTGCATCTAAACTGCACTTTAGTACGGTTTTTAAAAATCACTTTCTTCGCAAGCGTGATTATGGGGAGCATCTTTGTGGATAGAGGGCAGTATTTAGGCCGCCGCTGACCCATGACCCTTGACCCCGTCTGCAGGACGTCCCGGGGGCGGTGTCTGTGGAGGAGCTGACTGAGTTGCTGAGCCTGCACAAACTGTGCTGCGGCCGCAGTTGGCACGTGCAGGGCTGCGATGCCCGCAGCGGGACGGGCCTCCATGAAGGGCTGGACTGGTTGTCTCGCCAACTGGTGGCTGCTGGCGTGCTGGACGTGGCCTGAGCTTCCGGTCCATTCTGTCCATAAATGTGATCACCCTGACCCTACCTCTCAAATCAACGTTAACCCCTGACATGCTGTGTTTGGGAACATGTGTGGTTTTTTTTTTTGTGAGGGTGAGTGCCCTCCTTTAAACCAGAGGGATGCAGCTCACTAACACACCATCGTTTCAGAGTTCCTCGGTGGTTTTTTTTCCCCCCATAGGGTTGACTATAATGTAACATGCACTCATCCACAGTGCGTTTTAAAACAGGCTCACTGCATGCATTTTTTTTTTCTTACATATCCATTTATGGAGTATTTTCTGGTCGTAGCATTTAACTTGAGCCGTTGTTTGGTGAAATAGCTCAACGCTGTGTTCGGTCCCCATCTCTCCTGAGCAGGCCAGGACAAGCAGCATTAGACAAGTCAGTTGTGACAGAATAAAACATGTAAATTCCTCCTTCTGTAGACTTCATGAACCACGCTATAGGGCATCCAACAGTGGTCACTTGATCAGATTTTAGGATTGCGTCCCTCCTCTTGTGCAGGTGACTTTTTCTTGTAATTCAGATGAATCTCTATTTACAGCTAGAGGAGGACATAGCTGACCACCAGGGCTGTGTCTCTGCACTGTTTGGTCCACTGTCCTTGCTGTAGTTTAGACCAATTTCTGGAGGACCACAGGATTGCGAAGCTCGACGAAGCTCTGCTTCTTGATCGAGCCCACATCATTTTCCCTGGGGCGTACCCAGCACCTAATTGAACAACCTTCTCTCTCCAAATATGGGCTTGTACATAAGTTCTTGGGAAATCCTTGACACAGCTTCAGAACTGTGTAGTTGTGCTAGATGAGTTGTGAGCAATATGTTTGTCTCCCCGCCTCCTGGTTTGAGGAGCATGTTAAGTTGTGGTAGGCTGCATTAAGGATGTGTCTTGGAAAACTTTCAAGCCAAATGGACAAATGACTGCCACGCTGTGGATTGTGGGAGTTACGGCCCCAGGCCGTTGGCTATCCTGCAGAAATGTGACCAACTGCTGTATAAACTGCTGTGGTGCTAGAAACGGACTCGGGTTTGTGTGAGTTTTGTTTAGGTAGTAGGTGACGGAAGTAGGCACTTTCCTTTGCTATACTGCATGTTACAAGCTTACAGTACATAGGAGTAAAAAATATCCTGTTTCAAAACATTTGAAAAGCTGGTTTTCGTTCTACTGTTCAGTCAACCTCAATGCTAAATAATGTTAACTGCTTGTACCTATTTATAGAATGTGAATTTATGGGTTGTTTTCTCAGTCATTCTGTGATGTTGGGTTGTGGGAAATGTTACATTTCTGGCATAAGCAGAATCTTAACATGTGAAAGCACAGTGCATACCCAGACATTTGTAATGTGTGAACTTCATGATGCTTTTGTACACCATGTTATGCTATTAAATAGATAATTCATGAAAATCATACTGTCACAATTACCATCCAACATCACCTTGACCTTTTGTATTTTCAGTGAATGTAGATTAATAACAGCATATGGGTGACAATGTATTTAAAATGTAAAATTTCATCATTACTCTGTGTAAAACTATCATTTTATTTAAAAAGGAAAAAATGCAAGCCCCCCCCCCCCCCCACACATACACACACCACTTTAATTATTTGATGGTGATATTAATGATACTGACATCCTCATACGGCTTGTCTGTTTTTGGATTCACTTTGACATTAGAGATCCTCTGAACGACCTCCATTCCTTTCGTGGTCCTTCCAAACACTGTATGCTTGTTGTCCAGCCAGGGCTGTACCAAAGAAGGAGGAGGGGTGTTAATTTTTGCCATCATCCTGATATGAAAACAGCAGGATTTGTGGACTGTGGTTCCTGGGTATAGCGGCAGAAAGGGCTTACAGTTGGGACGACAGTGATGAAGAACTGGGAACCGTTGGTGCCGGGTCCACCATTGGCCATGCTAAGGGTGTACGGACGATCGTGCCTCAGCGTTGCGTGAAACTCATCCTCAAATTCCCCACCCCAGATGCTCTCCCCTCCCATTCCTGTGCCGGTGGGGTCTCCTGTCTGGATCATGAACCCCTGCAGAACATGAGTTGCACGGCTGAGTCGAAATTCGTGGTCAACACGACTTCAGGCTGGCAGGGATAACAAGCACCCTCAACATACCTTGATGACACGATGGAATATGTGACCATTGTAATAACCATTTCTGCTGTGGACACAGAAGTTTTCCACTGTCTTTGGACACCTGGCAAAGACAGAAAGCGGTAACTAAATTTAAGCAGAAAACATCATATTATGTTTGAACAAAACTTTCAATCAAACACTGTGGTTCAATCATGCAAGCTTCGCATAGGCTACATACTCCACTGGGAAGAGCTTCAGGTGAACGTCCCCCATGGTGGTGTGGATGATGGCGCTGTCCGACACTCTCTTGGGGCCCTCGGCCTGGGTGGCGGCCATGACCTCCTCCTTGGATGGCTTTTCGTTGAAGATGTCCCTGTCCGAATCGGCACTTTTGGTATCTTCTGGTTCCCTCTTAGTGAACTGTGTCACACAAAAACAAGAAAGCACGGTTTACACCATAACCTTGTACGAAAAATGTACATGTGAAATCACTCTACCGATAAGCACAAAAGTCCAGTCAAGCCTTGGCACACTTCGTGTGGCATCTAGCTGGTTAATTTCTATAAAACCTCCTCACCAAGTAGAAACGGTTCTTCTTGAAAGCTGTACAGAAGATGGTAGGGTCTGGCTCAGAGCACTGCAAGGCCGGGTTGTCAGAGGCTTTCATTTCGATGGTAGGCGCCGTCTTAGTGACCTTAGCGATGCCCTGAAACAAGCTAAGCTGCACCACACGGATGTTCTCCTGCTTCCCCAGGATCCGGACACACCTGGAAGGAGATGAGCCATCAGCTATTTTAGCTTCTCCTGTCATCCTCAAGACAGACATCTAAAAACCTTGTTTCACAACAATTCAACTCTAAGAACCAAAACTGCAATATGGCTGTAAAGCAACTGGAAACTAGCACAAAAAAAAGAGAGTGCTTTTCCACTGCACCTAGTACAGTACTTTCTGTTTTGTGTTGAGTTACAATTGAGTGCCAGTACCAAGTGCCAAACCAACTGAAGTACTTTTCTGGTACTTTACGGTGCAACTTTGACAAAGTTATCTTTTCGATTGGTTATGCAAATAGCCTAGTCTCTGAAATGCTATACATCTGCAACCTCAGAAAACAACAGACAAAGTAAAAAAAAAAAAAAAAAAAGTATAACAGATGCGAGAGCAAGCGGAGAGACTCAAGCTTAAATTGCAATCTGGCTGCAACAACATAAAGCAAGAACTGGATGGCAAGATGAGAAAAAAAGTATGGTAATATACTTGAACAGCACAGTACTGGAACATTTTCGAATATCTTGTAATAAATATTGTGATATTTATAAAATGAAAGAAGAGGGGGCGTGGCACACGGAAGGAGCGGACGATCAGGGCAGGATAGGGATAATGTTTGCTTTTGTCAAGCTCATCTGTATGTTTGTCCGTTCTGAACCCAAAATGCTGCCAGCATCCCTAGTGTCCGACGCCATGTTGTTAATACAGTTTTCCCCGGTGAACTTTAACATCGCCTACCTACTGTCGCGTCATTAAATTCACGATGCGCGTGATTAAAGATATTAACCCTTTAACATCGCCTAGCTACTGTCGCGTCATTGAATTCACGATGCGTGTTATTAACCCTTTAACACTGCCTAGCTACTGTCGTGTCATTGAATTCACGATGCGCGTGATTAAAGATATTAACCCTTTAACATCGCCTAGCTACTGTCGCGTCACTGAATTCACGATGCGTGTTATTAACCCTTTAACATCGCCTAGCTACTGTCGTGTCATTGAATTCACGATGCGCGTGATTAAAGATATTAACCCTTTAACATCGCCTAGCTGCTGTCGCGTCATTGAATTCACGATGCGTGTTATTAACCCTTTAACATCGCCTAGCTACTGTCGTGTCATTGAATTCACGATGCGCGTGATTAAAGATATTAACCCTTTAAACACCTAAGCCTCAAAATGCCCATCTGGGCTTTTTCCCCTATTTTAGCTGTAAAAAGGGCAGAAAATGTTAAAGGGTAAAATCGATCTTTGGACGTGCAAATCGATCTTTAGGAATTATTATGAGAATCGATGAAGAATCAGAGAATCAATTTTATCGACACAGCACTAAGCAAAAGTACGGCACCTGTTGCGGTGGAAAATTGCCCAAGAAGGTGCAAAATTCCAGTATGGTCCATAATAAAGTATTTTCAGAAACCACCCTTATATGATGCTTAAAAAGATTTTAAAACAGGAATCTAATGGGTCGGTACCTGTTGGTCTCCACGTTGATGACTTTGATGCCCAGCATAGTACCGTAGAGGACGAAATGTCCTGTCTCATCAAAGATGATGTTGGTCAGGCGGATTCCATCCACCTTCTCCAGCTCCCTCTCCACAGCCATCCGGCGTCCGAATTCCATGTCGGGAAGCTGCTGTCTCATCTGTTGCAGCTCTGTAAACATCTGCAAGAGCGGGACAGGAAAAGGTCACAGGTCATTTAATTGAATAAATAAGCTAACATATCAATGCTAATCTAGCGGTCACCCACTGAAACGCATATCTCTATCTGTGTGGACCCATATAACCCTTTTCTGACTACATTTAATGCAGCAAGAGTCTAAAATCAAAGGCTGCATATACCACTTAACTTGACCGCAGGTCCAAAGTATGTACGATTTTAAATGCCCTTTAATAAACATTTCATTTTAACACTAATTGTTCACATTTATCCATGCTAGTTTTTTCCCCTCCAACAACTGATATAAATGTATTGTGATGCATTTGGCATGTTCATGATCATAGCCGTTAATTAAAATCAAAACACTTGCTAGGTTTTCTTCCAGGTTCACTCAATGATTACTCCATGCACTCCACATCAGAGGTGCATCAAAAGCCTATTTTGTCTATAGTGATCAGTGTCATGGTCAATAAGATTCTGCCTCCTTTGTTCACAATACATCATGTGCCAGTTATCAGAATCTCTAACTTTATACAAATTACTGAAAAGGAAACTAAAACACTTGTTCAACATTTCAATTAGAGCCCATTCCATAATTCTGCCTTTTTTTTAATAAAAAGAAAAATAAACACACAGTGTGCAAAGTACCACAATTCCAGTAAATCTTAGTCTGACTTCCAGCAATTCTAGTGTTAGAACTTCCAGTATATGAATTCCACAGAGTGAAATAACATTTTCAAATGAAATCAAAAACAAGGGCCCCTTTGTGCATGAATGTTTAATGCATAATCCAATGCTTGAACTTACGGTCAAGGATTCATCAAACACTCGCATCAATTTCCCGGTCAGGAAGCGGAAGATCCGGACCTTGCGGTCAGTTGCGATGGTGGCCATCTTCTTGCCGTCGGGCGAGAAGGCCAGGCTGGTGGGATACGTCTTGCACTTGGCAAACTCGTACAGGTCTGTGTCCGTCTTGTACTCCCACTGCACGTGTTTTGGAAACTTGAACTCGCTGGGAAGGCCAGTCCAGTACTCCAACATGCCACCCTTGTCAGCAGAGACGATGACTCGATACCGGGCATTGAGCCGGATGTGGGCCAGTGGGGAGGAGTGCATCTTGTCGAAAGTGTGCAGTGGCTGATTGCCTCCCCTTCCGTCATAGACGCAGATCTTCCCCGTCGATTTCTCTGAACAGGCCACTGTGGATATAGCATCTCCCGGATTGTAGATCCACTCACACTGGCCAGGGTGGAAGCTGGAAGAGACAGAGGACTATGATCAAGAGCCCAATGACTGCACTCCTTTAACATATGGAAACTCAAAGTATCCCACCCCCACCCCACCAGTCAATCGACACCCTACCCCAGCCTGAGCATGTTGATCATGTCGAAGTTAACAACGTCAAAGACCTTCATGGCCTGGTCGTCCCCCACAGTGCAGAGGAGAGCCCCTTCAGCGCTAACAGCGATGCACTCAATCAGCCCTGTTGTACAAAGCACAATATTCACACCAGGGATGGATAGCTGTGGACATCTGAAAACTCTCTCACACACACACACACACACACACACACACACACACACACACACACACACACACACACACACACAC
>JABFEA020000119.1:1938446-1952466 GCA_019775915.2 Cyphomyrus plagiostoma | reverse complement strand
AAAACAGTTGATTTCCCAGTTGATTACTTTTAAACAGCTGTCCACTGTAGTGACCGCTATGCGCCAGAGGGTTAAGAGGAGCACTTTTGGAGGACTTGCTAAGAAGATGCTCCAATAGTAGGAGGAGGTGCCTTTCTGGAAACCAACAGACCCCACCTCCCTGATGACAGAGCTCTCCGTACCCCTCCTCTCTAGTCAACACAGAGCACCTACCGGTACATGAAGCTTCAGTCCACTGCTACTTTCTTCTCACACCCCTCAGATCCTGTCTCTCTGCTGCAATGGCCGAGCCTCACAATATCTGCGAGGGATACTACAGCGTGGATGCTGGCTTCGTGGAGCGCTTCTCCTGCCCAGCTGACCCCAAGAGACCCGAGCTTCTCTACTGCTGTGGGTTTGAGGACATGAAGTACTGCTGCGGCGAGCCTGGAAGCTACTTCCCCTACAAGTATGCATACATGTGGAGCCTGAGGTGAGAAGCACCGTGCACATTTGCATTTTGTATTTTGCTTAAAAGGTTATAAGGAAAGAGAGTGTGATATTGAGGTCTTTGGAAAAGGATGCTCGCAAAAAAGTGCTCTGCCAGGAGATGTGATGAAATTCCATTATATTTCTTACTTTTACTGGATGTTGTGTGGCTTTTTTCATCATTTTATGTTAAAGGTGCCCAGGACTGAAGTTTCAAACACTTGCTGAGAACAGAATGTTTTTCCACAAGGTCAAAGATGACAGTGAATTGGTCTGATGCAGTTTTCAGAAGGCAGTTAGAAAATAATGGATGGATACATGTCTTTCATCTGAAGATCCCCGTGTTCTAATCAAGGTCTGTCTGAAAAGACCTTTTAGCTCCTCTCATTTCACCATCAAAATAATAGTTTGGAGCAATTTATGTTTCTTTTTGGGATCATGAAAGTGGGTGAAAATCAATAAAAACCAAACTGTCAAAGTTACGTGAATGAGAAGAATGCAGTATGAAATCTTAAATTGTCCATGCCTACTAGAATGTGCAAGTGACAGTAAACTATGAAAGACTAGGAAAAATATCTTGTAGGTTTAATCATTTGGTAGGTCTTGTGATCTGATTCCTCAGATTTGTTTCAGATACAAATGTTGCATGTACAACATTTTACTGAGTTATACTCCATTTTGCATGGAATGACAAAAAAAAATCCTAATCAAACACTCTTAACAATGAGTAAATATAATTGAAAATTACATTCAACAGGCAAATCATGTTAAGTTACAGCACTTAGTTATGACAAATTTTAAACCTGTTTAATCTGAAATCATTGATTAACCTGTTTGGTTGTCACTATATTATTAAGAACTTCATATGCGGTTAATGAATATTTAACTGTCAGTTATTATTGTGATTAATGAGGAATGATTTTTGCTTCTATTTCTACAAAGGCTTTTATACCAGGCCTAAAATAACACAGATTAGCAGAGATCCGGCTAAATCCTTAATGCCTCCCCCAAGATCTGATGCTTCTGTTTCAGCGTTGGGGCTCTTGCGGCACTGGCTGTGGCGGCATTGGTCCTTCTGGCTTTCGTCCTCAGTGTTTGCAGACTCTGTTTCCTCTTCCTTCATGCTAAGCCCCTCCCATCACACTCAGGGCTGAAGTCGTGCCACCTGGAAAGCTCCTGAAGGCTAGGTGAGCACTCATCTCTATCCATCATGCTATACAATGGTGTATTCCTAAGCAGGGTAGGGATGTATGCCTGGGTCTGGAAGGTTGTGGGTTCGAATCCCATGGTGAGTGGTGTAATCATATAAACACTGAGCCGTTGCACTGATGATCACCTTGGCCTAAACAACTTTTCAAGGTATCTATCATTTCTACAGCATCCACGGATGCACTCCCTACTTCTGCATTCCTGACTATTATTTGATTATTTTGTGAATCTTATGTTTGTATTTGAACTACTTGATGCCTAAAGTTCTTTTGGGATCAATAACGAATAGATTAATGAATGAATGAATGAATCCATCCATCCACCCTTGAGCCAGGCTGTTAACTGCTACAGATATGCTAGATGCTGACTGACCCTGCTCTCTGACCCCGGTTTTTCCTATCAAAACATTTTTGTCCAATTTTTTTTGGATAGAAGCATCTAATACATGCAAAGTAAACTGAACCAAAAGGTTCACAACAAAGGAAGACGACTGTCAGTACAAACAAACCAACGACCCTAAATTAAAATGCACCCACATTTCATTTATATTTTCCAGTACAGTTCCTATATTATAACTGTTTCATCTAGCACTGGTCATGGTTGTGATTTTAAGTAAGCTATTCAACTGTAGAGATTCCTGTAAAGATGCTACAGAAATCAAATGCATCATTACTATTATTATTAATAAAATTAAAACACAGTTTCACTATATATATATATATATACACTCCTGTACCGTCTCTGGATTGTTCCTGGGTGCACCCAGCAATGGGCATGCAGTAGCTCACCCAAATACCCTCTCTTCTGGCATAGCTTCCAAAGGAAGCCTGATGAAGAACGAGGCCACAGGTCAGACACCTACGGAGGAGCAAGGGCCTTCAGCCAAGAGGGTAATCATATTTAAAGATGACAAATCTACCTCCATCGGGTAAATAAAAGTAACGATATGAGGGATTGTAGTTGTAAATGTAATGTTACGATCTCATGACCCTGACCACGACAAGAAGATGGATGGAAACATTACAAATATCTGGAAAGGAAAACCAACCTGAATTATCATATATCTACAAAGTGGCTGACTGTGTTGTAATACTTTAATAAACTATATAAAGTATCTTACTATATGACAAGCTGTTATTGTGATAATTATATATTTTCCAGAATCCATCTGATCATAACTGATCTACTGTTATTAACATAAGAATAGATGAAAACTATTCACTATTCAAATTCCTATTATTTTCTGCTATTATAACTGCTAATTTTCTAAAAAGCAATTTCAATACATAACTAAACAGCAACCACACAAAAAAAAGCACATGGGCCCCCCTCACCCAGTAACAATTTTTTTCCTCTTCGAGACCCACAGAGCAAGATGGGATTGATTGGAATATAGTCAAGTGCATTGATTTATGGTCAAACAAAATTCGATTTTTGGTTAGATTTTCAACATTGACAATCTGATTGTAAAACATTGATTCATTGTTGACGTATGTGTTTTTCCAACACTAAAAATGAGATATTGAGTCAACATGGAATTGATACATGCTCAGAGACAAATCAACATTGATATATAGTGCCCCTTTTCACCATCAAAAAAGAGATGAAGATCTGACATTGATATCCAGAGAAATTTCAATATTGAAAAGCATCCCTCCAGAATCTGTGTACGGAATGATTATTCAGACAACAATATCTGGCATCAATGGAAGTTATTTTGTTACTCACCTGGTATTCAACATGGGTTTGCTACACCTGCAGTGTTTTTGGGTTTTTAAAATATAACGTTTTTATGTTTTTTTTTATTGTTGATGATGTAAATGATTAGGCTGGTGGGATTCGAAGTATCTTTATTTAGATCGAAATCAACAACAGTAAGGAAAAAGTTGCACTGAATTTCAAATAGATGTCTCGAGTGTAAAAAATCTCCCAATGCGCTGTACACACACCTTGGAAATTAACCAAACATGAGAAGAAAAAAATTACATCAAAGGATTAAACCCTAAGGAATGAATTCATTACATGACACACAAACTAGAAAAATAAACCTAACAGTAACCGCAACGCATACAATCTACTAAGCAAATAATTAAGCTGGAAAAATATCTTCAGACGGTCGGCACAGTTTGCAGAAAACAGTGCTTCATATTTTAAACGTACAGCACGACAGTCAGACTCCACTTATCGATGATTCACAGTGTCCGTATAGCAGGCCTGTGATATCAGCAAAAGGGGATGCTGCACATATCAAACAAAAGCACGAAAACCCACATTTTCCCCCTCAACCCTGTAGCTCGATCAAACCTGAAAAAAAAGACTCTCTGGCGATTTAACACTATGCAATTTAAAATGGCAGAGCTTGGCTGCCGAAGAAGCAAACCAGGTTGCCCGCTTCCCGCACGCCTTCAGTCGCTGTCCCCAGAGTCCCCGGAAGTTTCCGACGGCGACGAGTGCCCGCTCTGTTTCTTCTCCTTCTTCTTGTGCTGCTTCTCCTTCTTCTCCCGCTTGCCCTTCTTCTTGTGGGACTTGTGCTTCTTTCTCTTCTTCTTTTCCTCGTCTTCATCACTCGAGGACCGTGACCTGAAAAGGGGACCGGCGACGGGCTCAGAGTGATGGTGGCAGCGTCCAACCGGACAAAGCTACAGATGTTATCTGAATACAGGAATCTACAACTGCAAACGACCTTTCAACCACGGCTGAGAACTTACCTGTAGTGAAGGATTTACTTTTTTGCAACTTATTAATTAAGGCTCAAAAACATCATTGTATACACTGGTAGACCTACACAAGTGCATTATGAAAAAATATTTATGCGGTATTGTGAGTGAACTATAAAAATCCGAAGTAGCCACAAAACACATATAAAATGTGTTACTGACAGCTGGCTGGCATGACAAATGTACCAACTGTTTGATTCTCAGGATGAGCACTGGAACCTGGTATATGGCACTATTCAATGTGCAGGACACCACCCTCCAAAATGCATTAGAACTAAAATGGTTTCTCTCCAGGGAATTTTTTTTAATGCTGTGACCTCAGATCTAATTATAAAAAGCAACCAAATGACATACTAAAGCCACAGCTCAATAACACACAGACTTTGCCCTGCCGAACTTATGTGACTGGCTCCTCATCTTATTTGTCTGGTGAAGTGCTACTATACAACTGCAATATTATTATAGTTTTCTTTTAAGGTGCTTTCAGTGCCTTAGTGCACTGCATTTATTTGTACACTTATCATTCACCTGCTGCTTGGCGCTTTAGCCAGTCATATATGGCGGAAAAAATTGGGAAAACAGGTTGGGGACTTTCCCGCAAGCACATTTTGTCATCGTAACGGGTAAATGCCTAACTCCGCCATCTTTCCAGGCATCAACGATCCTGCAGAACAGGCAACAAATACACTGAACCTTTATGGCAGGCATACATACAGGAAACATAAAAAAAAAAAACCCACATACAATTTAGACCGAAGACGAAAAGGAACACAAAGTCCTTGAGGTCACAGATGTTTAGAGCAAGCTACCGATGAGTCAGCCCTTGTTATTGTATGGCCCTGTAGGCACTAAAAGCCCCTCTCAAAAAAGCTCTTAGTGGCCCAGTGGTAACAACCAATCCAAGGCCAAATCACAGCAATAGTGTATTTTACTTGAGCACACTGAAAGTCTCTCAGGATTTTTAAAACTAAATATTTACGGGAAAACATGCATGAAACCAAAAATGGCAAATCGATTGTTACAATCACTGTAATTGATGTCAGAAAACTAAAAAAATAAGAGTCTTCCACCAATCATCACCCCCATCAGCTTACAGAAGCACAGACAAAGCTGCATCACAAAGTGGTGCTTCATTAATGTCTTTTATATTAAGAAGGATTCCTCCGGGTACTCCGGTTTCCCCCCACAGTCCAAAAACATGCTGAGGCTGATTGGAATTGCCAAATTGCCCGTAGGTGTGCGTGTGTGAGTGACTGGTGTGTGAGTGTGCCCTGCGATGGGCTGGCCCTCTGTCCAGGGTTGTTCCCTGCCTCATGCCCGTTGCTTCTGGGATAGGCTCCGGACCCCCCGCGACCCAGTAGGATTAGCAGTTTGGAAAATGGACGGATGGATATTAAGAAGGAGGAAGCAAACATGTAAGTATTTCACAGTACTTGATACACGACAAGAAAAACATTTAACTGTATTAAAATATACAATAACAGTGTGGTGTCACTGGAGTTTTCTATGTTATGTCACACTCAGGTACCCAGAATCCAGGAACCAGCATTCTGCCATTTAAGGCAAAGGTCTCTGCCAAAATTCATAAGGAGCTGGGTCAGAACGGATACATAGACCACAGGAGCCTCGGGGAGCACAATCCCACTTAGACACACTCATGCAGATGGACACACACAGACGCACGCACGGACACACCAGAGAGAACTAGCGTATGTGTTAGATCTATCCAAATAAATCCATCGGCGGCATTTTCCGGAAAACTGTGACGGCTGACTCAGATTACCTCTTTTTTAACTTCTTGTGGGATTTGTCCCTCAATTTCCTTTTCTGTTGAACTTTCCTTGCCTCGCTTTGGGAACCTGAAATTGTGAATTTTGGATCACTGTAACTCCAAAATCCACTCCACACCAATTACACATCTGCAGCAATACTCCATGAAGTCATATTGAGGTCACACTGGGTGCTGAAAAAGACAGCTTGAACTCACATACACTGTTACATTATTGGGCACAAAATCAGAAAGCAGTTGTAAACATAGTACCACCAGACAATGGAAACCAAACAATATCAATAAAATTTCTCTCCTAGAAAACATATTTAATACTACAACAAAACTAAAGCAGACACTTTGACTCTCTTTGCAGCAATTCATCCATCTTGCAACCACATATCCTGAGCAGAGTCATGGGGGGGAGGGGGGTGCCTGGAGCCTATCCCAGGCAACACAAGGCAGCAATGCCCCCAGGGGGATGTTCCATGATGCAGGATTTCTTGCTTAGCCGGACAGCTTGTTAGATGTAAGGTAGTCTGGGCTAAATTAACTTCATTTTTGTTTACTTACATTTGTACCTTAAATACAACAAGTTATCCGTCTAAGCAACATATCCTACTTTGCGGAATACCTTCCGGGACAGGATGCCATCTCATCAAGAGGCATCTACATAAACACCATCACACACTACGCACATTTTAAAGATACCGGTTAGCTTAACTGTATGTCTTTGGACTGTGCGAGTGCCCAGAGCAAAATCGTGTATCACAGGGACACCATGCAGGATTCAAACCCACAACTCTGGATGTGTGAGGAAACTGTGCTGCCAAATGAGTCACTGTGATACCCTGTTTACAGTACTGTTCCCTTCAAAATTTTCATTAAAACTGAAAAATGCACAGATGAATTCGCTGTGAAGTTACATGATGTTTAACTGAGAAACTTCCTCATCCTAACTTACCCTTGGTGTTTGGGCCACCTGGTGTCCCATCGTTCTGCTCTTCATCTTCACTCTCCTCAGAGCTTGTGCTACTCACGTCGAGGACGATGTCCTTCCTGGGATCGACCCTGACAAAGTTCCGACACTCAAAGGTCAAATGTCCAGCTGGAAAAATAAGGTGCCACTTTAACATGGGCTGTACTGGCTCAGTAGTTATGTCAGCATAATAACAGTGTGGCCTCAGCCTCTCCTCTATTCTCAATGTCTCCCTCATTTATTTTAATGTTAAAGAATAAAGTGACTGAAATGCAACACAATAAAATGCATGTGCCACGAAGGGATACAGCAGGAAATCTGGTAGAGCACACACTAAAGTAGTACCAAGACACACACACACACACACACACACACACACATACATACACGAGCTGTGATGCGTAGACACGACCTTTAATGCGTTTCAAAAAGATGTGATTACAGTTATCATTCAAAGATGAAGAATATCAACGGGATTTCTTACGATAACCACACTTCTTGCATCCTGCTCTGATGTTGTCCTTATTTGGCCCTACAATGGAAAGAGAGGCGATCAATTTACTTAAAGGATAAAACAAGCTATGCACTATATGAGCGATTAGAGGATCGGTGAAAAAATGGGTGGTCAGTCCCCTGTAAAGTTTATGGTTAGTTATATAAGAAAATATCTTCAAATACGTGGAAAAAACACGATCAATTTAAGAACATCATATTATGATGCTTATAACGGCAACGAACTGCTTTAAAAAGCGAACGTTACGTGCATACTGTCGGCAGAACCGTAAAACAAAAAATAATTAAGAAATCTAAGCTGCGAAATAATGAACGAACTAGTATAAAGAAATAAGTTACCTAATACAATACAGAAAATTCTAGAACTGCACCGTTGCTAATTCAATTCCATACGCTATTACTCAACAGTCAAACAATTGAGAAGTTTAATATTTCTATCATATACAGCTACTTCTCTGAATGATCACATGTTAAAACACCGTGATTTTGTGGAATATTATACCTGGCAAAGCCATAGCGATACAGAATTGCTGCTTACTTTCAAAACTTCCTGAGAGCTCGTCAGTAAAAATGGACCGATGGGAAACAAACAACAATTCACACAGTCGACCTGTTTCACGGCTGGCAGCGATCTCCTGCATTTTACTTTTGTATGAATAAAAAATAAGTTATTTCAAGACGTGCACATTTGAAAGATTTAACCTTTCTAAATCCGTTGTATTTGTTATTTAAAAAACATTCACAGAATGAGAAAAATCCTTTAATTTTTATAAAACGGTATGTCTTCATTTTACATTTTAATATCGTTAACGTGAAGCTTCAGTTGTAAAATAATTAACAGTTAATTGTAATTATTCATGCATTCATTTGTTACATTTCTAAAGGCGAAGCTTCTTTATAATAAAATCATAAGATATATTAATATCATTGTGATAATGGTTATCATATATTATTATATACATATTTAAAATATTTCAAATAGTAATAATTTTTATGTATACCTCCGATAGTTTATGTAGATACGTAAATATCTGTCTGAAGTTCATATTAATATGCAACTTAGCATGTGACTATTATTTATTGCTGCTGCACCACTTTGTCTTCTATGTCCTCTGTGTATCATGTCTTATGTTCTGTCTGCGAGGGAGGGGTTTTCAAGTAAGAATGTCATTGTGCTCTGTACGCTGTACTTTGTACATATGACAATAAACTTCAACTTCAAGTCTACAAGTTTATTACAATTTGTACTCTTGCCGACCTTGGTTTTCAGGGATTACATAAAATGTAACACCATAAAAACAAGCTAAACCAAGTTGTATATTTTTAGAGGGGGGTACGTCATATTAATAACTCATTCATATTTTTCTAGTTTGATGAGAAAGAGCTAATAATTAAAAGCATTAGATATTAGTTACTATTTAATGTTCGATATGTATACATTTAGTTTTCATGAAGACTCACAAGGATAAAGAAAGTTTTACTGTTTTAAGGCTCCCCTCTACCATAGTTTCACATTTTACACCTTGGTATTGCTACAACATGGCGGTTTTATTCCTATAATCAAATGGCTCTGTTGCTCTTTTAGGAAATTCATTTACTGAAGGAGCGTAGCATAAATTTGAAGCGTTCTTTAATAGCTGCAATTTTAATATATTTATGCGTTGCTTTGTTTACGTTTCTAGGAAGGCAGTGGCAGTTAGACGTAGTCATGAGTAACATATACATTCAGGAGCCACCCACAAATGGCAAGGTAGGCGGCTTGTATTTTCCAGCATTTATAGTAAATGTACATCTAACATAAAACACCTACATCTTTACATATCATTACAGTGATAATTATTCAAGTAAGATATTTTATCAGCGAATTGATAGAGTTCTTTGATAGCCATAATGGTAACTGAAAAGGCGATACAACGTGCGGCAGTGAAATAAGTTTTACAGTGCACTGTACTAGTTTGAAAAACCTTTAACGCTGTTTATTGATACCGCAGGTTCTGATAAAGACGACAGCCGGCGATATAGATGTGGAACTCTGGTCCAAAGAGGCACCGAAGGCATGCAGGAATTTTGTCCAGCTTTGCATGGAAGGTAACTCATTCTTAATTTACAATCTGAATCTCAATAACCCAGAAAATGTTTAAGTTGTTTATGTTATTTGGATAGTACTTGTAAGTTATGGTCGAGTCAATATTTTAACAGTTCACTTTTAAGTGTTCGAGTAAAAACCGAAAAATTGTTGCCTGATTAAGAGGTCAGGAGATGGTTCTTTTTCTATGGCAGCCATGTATAATAGTTGCGTAGATACATCAGTATCGCCAACTCTCGCGCATCTGGCGTGACACTCACGCTTTCATACTCTCACACTCGCTCAAGAAATCTTACGGCAAATCTATGTTATTCCATTATAAACCTATAATTAGCTACATCAAAAGCCTCGCGGCAGTTTGCAAACCCTACAGATTATTCACACGGTAATAAAACTGTTACATGTAAATGCGTTGCGCATGCATGTGTGTCAAGACGTTCATCCATCCATTTTCCAAACTGCTAATCCTACTGGGTCGCGGGGGGTCCGGAGCCTATCCCGGAAGCAACGGGCACAAGGCAGGGAACAACCCTGGATGGGGGGCCAGCCCATCACAGGGCACAGTCACACACCATCCACTCACACATGCACACCAACGGGCAATTTGGCAACTACAATCAGCCTCAGCATGTCTTTGGAGTGTGGGGGGAAACCGGAGTAAACCCCACGACGACACGGGGAGAACATGCAAACACATGGCCCTACAATGAAATGGCGGAGACCGGAACCTGGGTCCCAGAGGTGTGAGGCAACAGTGCTAACCACTGCACCACCATGCCGCCCCTTTTTGTGTAGACGTATAAAATTGAAAATCTCACTACAGCCAGCTACCTAAAGCAGGCAACCCCGGTATGTACACTGACTGGCCACCTTATTAGACCCACATGCTTATATAAACAGTGAATCATGTGGCTGCAGCTGAATTCATAAAGCATGTAGACGGGGTCTCGAGGTTCAGTGCCTGCGCATCTTACATGATAATGGCTCACATGCCTGACCTCAGTGCTTTTGAATGTGGTGTGGTCGTTGGTGCCGCACACGGTGGTTCCAGTATCTCGGAAACTTTCACCTTCCTGATATTTTCACACGCTACCGTCTTTAGGGTTTACGGAGAACGACATACACAAAAAACAAAGAGGTCTGTTGCTAAAACACCATATCTGTGAGTGGTAAGAGGAGAATTACTGACTCATTCAAGCTTATCAGAAAGTTACAAGGGCACAAAGAACCAGCTCAGTACCAGCGGTGCTGTGAATAAAGACTTCCTTGAATGCATAACTTGTATGCTACATAGGGGTACCTAATATAGTGACCATTGAGTGTACGCTTGGGTCGTTCGCCTAAATCTATAAAAAAGTATTGCTTTCATAACAAATGCCTGTTGACAAGCGAACACAGCTTCCTCACAAACATTTCTTTTTCATTAAGTGGCATTTTTTTGACTGACTCATTCAGTTCTGTTCTCGCCCTTTTGCTATTGATTGCAATTGTAACCATTGGCTCCCAAAGGAATGCTAAACAGAAATGATTGGTGTTTTTTATTGCACAGGAAGCCTCCGATGAGATTGCCTGTTAAAACATTCATCTCCAAAGATCATTATAGATTAACAATACTGGCTGATTCTAATGTGGTATACAGTTTTTTTGTAAGGAATGAAGTAAGATTTTTATTATAAAACTAATAAATTAGCAATTTTTTTTTTTTTTTTTTTTACTGAATTAAGCGAGCATCTCAAGACTTTCTGTTAGCACTGTATGTATTGTGTGTGTATGTCATACACAGTATGTCTCTTGCAGATTTAGGTACTCTCATTGTGCTGAAATTTACTTCCTCGATGTCAAAGGAAAGCATTTTGCTGTCTGAAATCCATACTGGTGTAACCAATACAAATATGATAATGTTATGTTTCATCTATCGTGTGCGAGATAATCATTTGCTTACTTTTAAATATTCAAGATTTTTATTTGTCACATACATGAATGTACTGGTACACCAGCAGTGAAATGAAATTGCCGTGACTCCAGGCTGTGCAATAAACAAGGTAACAGAAGACCAAGATTAAATGACATAAATGAACAAAATGAGAAAAAATACAGAAGTATGTAAAAACTATATAAAAGCCATAACTGCCATGGCTTTTCTATACTTTTTACATACTTCTGTATTTTTTTCTCATTTTGTTCATTATATGAGAAAATATTTAAATTGCAAGTTGCAGTTATAATTTATTATAATATTTTAATTGGTGTTCTTAATGATCCTAATGGTCTGTGGGTAGAATCTTCTCCTCAGCCCCTCAATCTTGTCATAAGCACATGAGACACAGCAAGCGAATCGCAAGCTATACACAGCACATCCCTGGCACGCGGTAACGACATTCCTCTCATAGTCTGTGTTGTTGTTATTATTATAGGTTATTATGATGGGACCATATTCCACAGGGTGGTGCCGGACTTCATCATACAGGGGGGGGATCCCACGGGCACAGGGTCTGGTGGGGAGTCTGTGTACGGACATCCTTTTAAGGTGAGCGCGCTTCATCGTGATCATCAAAGGTTCATCGTGGGCTTGGCGGGGAGTCTGTATGTGCGCATTCTTTTAAGATGAGAGCGCATCATCGTCGGGGTTTGAGTGTATCGCTTCTGATTTACGCCTCCCCCATCCCTTTCACTTTATGAGGCATGAGGTTTGTATTTGTTTTTAAATGGTTTTTCTTCACTTGCTGTATGGGACCTCATGTTACAGTAACGATACTGATGGTTTGGATGGACCAGCTGTTTTTAACGCAGAATCGGCCAAGAGCGTCGCACACATGGTTTGTAGTATTGTCACTTAAGGCTGCATCACTACCTCTCACCCCCTTTAGGATGAGTTCCATTCCAGGTTGCGCTTTAACCGACGCGGCCTGGTCGCCATGGCAAATGCGGGCCCCCATGATAATGGCAGCCAGTTCTTCCTCACTCTGGGTCGCGCCGACGAGCTCAATAACAAGCACACCATCTTCGGGAAGGTAAAATGGGAGCTAATCAGCCCCATGCCGCCTTTGAGGGTGGGGCGGGGGAGGATCCGGGCAACTTTAGACTCACATCTCGTTTCACTGGGATTTTGGTAACTGAAATTTATACATTAGCTTGTATACAGATGTTTATATATGTACGTCACATCTGTCTGATTATGTTTGTATTGTAAGGTATAATGCACACAGATGCATAATGCCACTGTGTGTACAAAGGAAAACATTCAGTGCCTCTTAGCTTTAACTCTATATACATAATAAGCTTTAACTGTAATTAGTTAAACCTTTTAAACAGTTTTAAATAGTTGAAACAAGCAGTTTCTGGGACTCCAGTCAAGAAGTCACTTTGGGGCCCTTCACTCCTATCCTTGATTTGCAGTGTCTGTTTGTGTCCTACTGGGGGCCTCCAAACTTTGGGGAAGCAGAGGATGGGCCAAGACACCCACCAAATGTGAATCAAGTCAGACGTCTGCTTCTTTCTGTCTTTGGCCTGACTCCACTCATAGTCTCGTAGGTTCGTCCTCAGTAGGGCTATGATTGATGTTTGACCTCCTGGACAGAATCCAGGCCAATAATGTTGCGCGAGTTGGCTTTTTTTAACACTCGCCCGAAACGGACCTGTAAGGAGATCCAAACTGCCCTGCCCCGCAAAAATACGCATGGATAATGACCCAAAATCTGACCCGAAGGGGAAAAAAAAAAAAAACCACATGAGCCTGTATTGCCATGGAACCTACCAATGAAGTGTCATTTGTGACACTGTAACCCATAGATGACATAGATTTGTTCTAGATTCGCATTGAAGATGATGACACAAATTTATGCAAGATTAACTGTGTACCAAACAACAACAAAGAAACTGAAAGATCGATTTTTATGTCGTTATTTATTGAAGGGTTGCGGAAAATTGCATGAAAGACATCTCTCTCGCACAGACACAAACACACACAAGCGTGCATGTATACAAAATACACTAGTTGTAAAAACTGTAACATCAGATCTGAGAACTCTTATCAGATTTGAATGAATCCCGAGGCGCTCCCAGGCCAGTCGAGAGACATAGTCACTCCAGTGTGTCCTGGGTCTTCCCCGGGGTCTCCTCCTAGTGGGACATTCCCGGAACACCTCACCAGGGAGGCGTCCAGGAGGCATCCTGATCAGATGCCCGAGCCACCTTATCTGGTTCCTCTTGATGCGGAGGAGCAGCGGCTCTACTCTGAGTCCCTCCCGAATGACCGAGCTCCTCACCCTGTCTCTAAGGGA
>JABFEA020000119.1:1850460-1915319 GCA_019775915.2 Cyphomyrus plagiostoma | reverse complement strand
CCCCCCCCCCCCCCCCCCCCCCCCCCCCCCCCCCCCCCCCCCCCCCCCCCCCCCCCCCCCCCCCCCCCCGCGGGCCCCCCCCCCCCCCGATGACCCTCTCACCAGTGCTGGCAACCAATATGCTTTCTGCGTGTTCGGGATGCTGAAGATGGTGAAATTATGGAGAAAGAGCAAGGCAGCGCAAAGACCAAGATCATGTCACGATATGCAAGATGCTTTGACACTGTGCAAATCTGAAGGCATGTGTGCATGGGAATGCAGGAGTCAGCTGATGTTTGGTGGCCCCCCCCAACACATCTGATCTGAAAAGTACAATTTATCACTACAAAGCAGTGATCGCACATTGGTTCCGTCCATCCATCTTCTAGCTGCTTATCCCAGACACATTCACACTAACTATTTTCTGACTCCTTCCTCGATCCTCCCCAGGATTTAAAATGCTTCATTCCGGTGATTGTCATTGTAGTGGCAGTGACAGTATTCATCATAGAGAATGAGTGTCACAGTGGCTGGCTAATGCTCACGTGTTGTTCACGCGGAGGCCGGTACTGTTAGTACCACGTACTAACCCTCTCCCTATGACAGTTAGAGAGGGCTACACCGCTAATGTAATCTTGCTGTGACTTATACCAGTGTTTGCCAGTCCAGTCCTCGGGGACCCACAGTCGGTTCATGTTTTTGCTCCCTCCCTGCTCCCTGCCAGACAGTCCATACTGTTGACTGTGGCTCCCAGAGGGCTGGATTGGGAAACACTGCCTTATATAGTTAGTACATTCAACTACAGCAGTTAGTACATTCACTGTGGCAATTGATGTCATACTTAATGTAGGTAATAACTTGCATGTACAAACTGTCCACGAATGACCGGGTTCTGTTCTGACAGATAATATGTCGGAATGGGCGTATGGCGGAACAGGATTATCACACTAGGTGAGAAAATGAGACGGAGATGCATGTCAGCTAGGGACAGTCACTCTGCCATACAGCACAGTACTTTCCCGAGGGAACTAGTATGGCATGAAGTGCACACTAGGTGGCGCTGCGCCGTCGGGCGTATGAATACATACCTTTGGTTGTGTTTTTTTTAAACTTTGGTCATACACACGAGTCATCATAAGTCGCATAGGTTATAAGACGGGTTCAGTCTATAGTCAATGCAGCTTGGCGTTGGAGTTGCCCACCCTCTGCCCTAAGGGACATTCTAGCTCTTGGCTTTCCGGCAGTCCGATGTTGCCGCTTAGCATCCCCCTGGAGGCCGGAGAGCAGTGATTTTGTATTTTAAACAGGATGGAGTCTGGAGTAAGGGTATAGATCCCAGCGAGTTTTGTATTTCTGGTTGCTGGCAGAAGCATGGTATGGTTACAGAGCCGTCACCTTCCCGAGACGTCCTGGAAGGGCTCCCGCCGAATGGCAGCGTAAAATTATGGTCAGCAAAGATGCTGTCAGGCCGCCAAGCCGTGGTCGTGCTCCCACTGTCCCAGAGCCAAGCATAAACTTTATTATGCTATTGATAAATACACAAAGGACTCGAATGGCTCTCGATTCATCTTTGTCTTTCGTTTTTTCTTTTTTTTTTGAGAATGAAATTACAGAGGGTAGGATTGGGTTTTGCTTGTGCACATGTTTGGCTTGGATCGCTGCTCCATGGCCAAGCTGGGCCGTGAGCCGTTATGGCCAACCATGTTCGCCGTGTCCTCAGCCCCTGTTGGGCAAATTCCAGAGCAAAGCGAATGAAGTATAGTTTTTTTTTTTTGTAACCACATTATTATAATAATTGTTATTATCACTGAGTAATAATCTAGCTGGTGTTTGTTTGTAGGTGTCAGGAAAAACTGCATGGGGAAATGTGTGGAAAGGGAAGGAAGTCGAAAATATGAGGAGCCAGAAAACTGATAACCTTAAAGGCAGGTCCTCAGAAAGATGGGATTTTTCTGATGACGCTCTTGCTCATTCTGCTTATCCATCCTGTAGGTAGAGGGTGACATGCATTCCTTACCCATGCATTCCTCACCCGGCCATATCGGTGCACCAGTAAATCCTCTATTGGTCTTCCCTCTCCTCTCTCCAGTTGCTTCTCCACAGGGGACGGATAGTTTCAGAATAAGTCTGGAGACCAAGCTCATTCCTACTTTGAGCCCTAATAACAGCAACCCGCCCTGTTGGTATCTGGCATCCTGCGTCGGGGGGAAAAGGCAACGGTCTCACCAGCTGAGCTAAGAGAGACATCTGTACCTTTTGAGTTATTATTTTAGACAGACATCTCTTCAGTTTTGGAGACGTAAATTACAGTGTGTTCCCTTGGTCTGGTTTCCCCCGTCTTGGCACAGCTGCCCTCTAGCAAAGCCAAAAATAAGAACAGAGCACTAAGAGACTTGAAAAAAACACTGTCCGCTTCATACCCACCACCCTAAATGAGGCGTGTGGCCACCTTTTTAT
Organism: Cyphomyrus plagiostoma; assembly: GCA_019775915.2. Taxonomy (NCBI): domain Eukaryota; kingdom Metazoa; phylum Chordata; class Actinopteri; order Osteoglossiformes; family Mormyridae; genus Cyphomyrus; species Cyphomyrus plagiostoma. The sequence continues at coordinate 1,912,883 of JABFEA020000119.1, read as the reverse complement.
AATACTGCTCTGAGGTATTTTTACGGGGTACGTTTGTGCTCGTGGGCTTTTTGGCTCCAGTGGCGCCCTGTCACTCACGTAGTCAGAAAATAGTGGGGAGATGTCGACGGTCTCTGCCTGTCCCCGCCGGTTTTGAACTGTTAGTGAAAATACATAATGTAGTACAATCCAAGAGGCACGTACCCTTGTAGACGCTCACTGCACGGCTTGCCTTAATCTCATAAGCGCTTGTCTTCTGAGAGTCTAGGCGCACGGAATTTTTTTTTGCATGTGTTTATCTTTATTTTATTAATAAAAATAGTTTTTTTTTTCCAATCACAGCATGCTAAATGTATGCATACATCCTGTGGTGTGTGGCTCAGCAGGCTGGGGATGTTTGCCAGTCTCCGGAAGGCTGTGGGTTCGATTCCCATGGCCAGCAGAGTAATCATATAACCATGGACCCCGCTCAAGGGGCCCTTGAGCCCGAATGCTGCTGGACCGCTGGAATTCTGGGTAGCGCAGTGCTGTGACTGTAGGCTTTCCTCACTACTAAAGAAGTAAAACTGTGTAATGTATTAGGTTTTCGATTTTAACAATTAGCAATTTTAACTACTAACTAATAGCCCTCGTTTTTAGCCACTATTAATGTCCGAATCAAGCTGAGGTGACACCCGCAGCTCTACACGCAGCTTTGGGAATCTGTCTCATAGTAATTCCTGATTTGGCCCCCCCTACCCCCTGTGTTCATTGCTTTCTGTATCAGGGTTCTACCTGAGCCTGAGGCACCACTCTGCAGTGACAGCGATGGGTCAGAGGATCAGGTTGCAGCCCCAGCACTTCATTTTCGACTGGATCCCCTGCATGGTTCTCTGCCGGGTGGGGTGCATTCCATTCATAGCGAGGTAGCAAAAGCCCTCTCAACACCCCTTGCAGGACGGCACAACAAAGTGGCTGATTTGTAGCTGCCTAGGGCCGGGTTGCCCGTATGGGCTAGGAATGCTGTTGACATGGCTGGCGAACTCTCCACTGGCATTTAGGGATTCCAGCTGGGATGGCATGAGTGCCAACCCCCCGTCTCTCAGGTTCCTCCTCATATGGGTGGGTGGGGTTGCCCAGAGACACCGTCTGACCCTGTCGGAATCTTTGGTGCCTTTCTATTTTCCTGCCGTTTTTCTTCCATTAATCCAAAGGCAATTTTTGCCCTCACACACGGACGGCATTTAATGTCAGATAGCGCGGTTTCACCACATGCTATGCTTCCTGAGAGCTTTATTCAGAATTCCCTAAAAATGATGAATTTCCCTGTTTTCACAACAGTAGCATTGCTGTTCCTTCAGGGATTTTTGTTTATTGACTTCATTTAAAAACATACTTCTATACCGCTGGGTGAGTCCATCCCATCACCAAAATGCTCTTCAAGGTTTTTCGTGGGATGGAACTTTTTTTTACTCCCAAGTGGCACGGAGCCTCTATGATGTATTCGATCTGACTTCATTGGAGTATCCATCTGGAAACTGAACATGCATCCGCATCTGTGGCAGGCTGTTTATGAAGCTGTCTGTAGAGTCAATTCCTTCACCTCTGTTTTACTCAGTCATACATTTTGTCAGCGTCCCACCTTCTAAATATTTAATTGGGACGGCATGATGTCAGCGCCGAGTGCACAAGGCCAGAAAGGCACGGCGCAGTTGCCATGACACTGTCAGCCAGGTGAGGTCAGGCTATTTGTATGACGCATGGCCTGGCCTGGCTTGGTGCCAGGTCGTCTGATCTGCCGTAGGCATGCCGGCTATCCCAGACATGCCGTCTGCTGAGTCTGGTCCCTGAGGATATAATCTCTCTGTTTATAGATGTCACCCCCTCCTGGCTTCAGTCCAGAAAGCTCTTTCATTTCTGATTTCCTGGCACTTTCTTATTCACGTCATTTATTTATTTCCTCCCTACATATGTGTTACACTATGAAAACAGTCGGAGTAGCAACCAGACACCATTAGCCCCTGCCCTTCTTTGTCTCCCACTTGTTGGTCCAGCTGTAGAAGACCTGGATCTCACCAGTATTTAGCCTGTCATACCGTTTTTAACCTGTTGGTGGCTTTTGGGTACCCCCTCTTCCTTTAACACGTCCAGAATTCTGGAATTTGTCATGAAAATCAGATGTAAAACACACATGCGTAATTACAAATCCCATAAGAGATGTGGATCAGTTGAAGGCATGGACGTGGGGCTGCACTCGCGGTACTTACCAGGATGTGCTCTCTGGAATTAGCTACGCAGACGCCGTGCTGCATCATATCGGTGTAACGGCTAACCTAAAATAAACCCCGCTAACTCAACACACAACCAAATCACGACTATCAAAAACCCGTTGAGCCATGTCTTTGAATTGCTTGGAGGACCAAGAAAAAACACAGAAGTCCTTGCCGATTCGTGTTCTAGTTGCAGTGATGAAGCCCCTGTTAGGAAACAAACAAAATAAATTGCGGTCCTGGAAGGTCACACACAGTTTGCAGGTTTATCTGTTCAAACTCATCTAGTATGGTGGTATCTCAGTTCTTGAACTCATTAGAACTCTAGTTTCATAAAAGTAGGACCAACCAGTTCGAAAAATTTACCTAGAGCTCGATCTGAATCTCAGAAGTCAAACCATGAACACCGACCTGAGATAACTTGTACACTTAGGGAAATGAGTCACGCCGCATGTCACTCAGTGGAAACAAAGGGTAATGCTTCAGTCTCAGCCTCGCATTCGCTGTGATAGCATTTTTACTGTTTACACTAGCTGAATACATATATTTAGACAGTAAAAATACATTTAGACAGTGATAGACAGTAACAGTAATTATTATATAATAAAATACATTTAAAAATAAAGATTTCTTATTAATTATTTTAATATTTATAATAAACCATTAACACATTTCGTTATAAAAAAAAAAATTGTCATGCCGAGCGGGACGGGCCGGAGACAAAGGCACAGAGGTCAGGGTATCGGGGAATACAATCACCGAACTGGGGAAACAAACTGAAACACGGACTAAATACAGAGGATAATGACAACAACCAGAAACAGCTGATCACATGGTGATCCCACACAGGGTTAACGAGGGGGCGTGGCACACGGAAGGAGCGGACAATCGGGGCAGGACACATTCTTTTTTTAACTTTACACATTGCTTGGATACATTTATTTTCTTACTTTACAAATTACTGTTTTGATAAATGTGCTTTGATGTGTTTAGTACAGTATATGCTCTTCTTGTTTTATCCAGTTCATTTTGTGTTTAAATGCTAAAAAATATTTAGGTGTAATTTTTTCGGAGCCGGGAACCAATTAATTGGTTTCCCATTATTTCTTATGGGGAAACTTCGATCAGAACTCCAGAGTTCTGAACGGATTAAGTTCGAGTTCTGAGGTACCACTGTACTTGGCTGGCTAAGGTGTGACTGTGCAGGGAAACCTGCAAATTGTATTGGATTCTGGCCCCCCAGGACCAGGACTGGGGAGCCCTGAGCTATGGGGGTGATCAGATTTGAGTGGCCAGGTCTTTGCACCAGGCATGCGCAATACCACTGATATTCTTTTTGATCCGATTTGATCTGTCTCTCTTTCCCCTGCTTCAGTCTTCCACAGCCAACCAGCTGCACTTTCTTCCTTCCACTAGTCTCTGTCTGTAGTATGACTGAGTGACTCACATGGAGCTGTAGGTCTCGGTCTGTAACACTGACATTTAGGTCCTGGTGGTAATTTGTGTCCTCTTCCCTATAATAAGAATGTAAACATTTGAATATCAGGTAAAATATCGACATATTAACATTAGAATAAAATCTCAAATACAGACAGGTTTGTTCCTTTCACCATCCCCATTAACAGTGTGTTAGTAACCTCTCTCCCAGTCACGTGCTTCGGGGTTTAGCTAAGCTGCAGTATGGCCGACTAGCGTGCGTACGACCGCCTGTCATTCAGGGTTTTGAGAGCTGTGTCACTTCCTCGGTGCTGCTGCGTGTCTAGTTTTGATAACATTTCTCATGTTTTGTACCCCCCTGGTGCCCAGAGGTATAACCCTCAAAAAAACACCAGATTGCTTCCAAGGCTCTTGAAATAAGCAATCTCTCTGTTCTTTTAACAGAGACATTTTACAGTATCGAGGATGCCGTTCAGCAGTTGCCCAGGAAACGGAGATGACCTAGTCGCCTTTGTACCATTTACTGTTTATTGCCTCCACATCTGTTTCCTGACCTTTGTAATTGATTCCACTATCAGTTTATCACTGAGTTGAAACTTACACTCAGTGGGAAGCCAGTCCAGAGACATGCTAGATACTGTCCAATTAATGACAAGCACAAGCTTCTAGACGGATGGTGCTGGTGTTGATGTCGTAAACCATTCTTCTGTATGTCCTGTCCTGCAAAGAGGGTTGCAAAACTTCATCTGTAACTATTTCATTTTCATTGCAAAATAGGTTTTTAAACAAACTTTAGTCAATGAAAAATGTCATTTTCAAGCATAGTTCTTTGCCTTTTTATCTATTCTGCAGTTGATTTTTCTTGACAACTAAAATGTTTCTGAAGCCATTAGAATACAAGAATTTATGGCGATACAGATTCCGATAGAAGAGCTCTTTTTACTTTGTGATACTTTACTAGCTTAAAAAATAATATATAAATACAGATAGGAGATAATGTATGACAAAAAATATTTAATTAGGCTACTACAAACACGTAACGTACAGTTCCACCTCGTTTGTACGTCTTGTTTTAAGCGTTTCTGGGGCATTTGTAGTTCAGTATGATTATCTTCTAAGCAAGTATACACAAGTGGCAAGTGCTTAAAATTTTAACACAATTTTTCTCCCATTAGCATCAGCTCAGTTACACTTTGTTGTGATGGCAGCTGCAATGAGTTCACAAAACAATCCAACTCAGTGACTCCCAAATCATCCATTTGCTTTTTTTTTTTGTCTTGCACAGTTGCGTGCGCTTTAAGTGGGATTGTCCATTAAACGCTATTCCCACCTCTCAAAACTTACTTAAAATTATAAAGAGTGCAAATCGCTGTGCTACTGGTTTCTGTTAAAAGTGTAAAATACCCCCAGATCGTCCGGTCTTATCGCATGACGTCATAGCAGGCGGAAGTCACTGTACTTACACCCACTGAATAGCGAAAAAGACTGAGGAGCAGCATTGGCGTTCGATATGAATGCCGCAAAAAAACACATGTAAAATGGTAAAGAGCTGTCGTGCGATCGATTGTACAAATAGCTCCTATTTCGTGTTAAATCTATCTTTTTAGAGCAGGGATCTCCAACTCCGGTCCTGGAAAGCTACTATGCAGTTGGTTTTCAATCCTACCTGGCTTCTGATGAGCCACATCTGTTCTCAGGTAAATACCAGGGCCAGGTGTGGCTCATAAAAAACCCCTGTTTTAGAGATAACTAAAAACTAAATAAGTATAGAACGTGGATCGGTCACGCATGGCCAATACCCGATCTGTCAAATAGGTCTGGATCAGCGCCGATACCGATGCAAATATCGGATAGGTGCATCTCTAATACTTTCTTTGTTGAATATATATTAATCACCATAGTTATTCAGCCTGACTCAAAGCCATTAATATAGTGAAAGTTTTTGAGATATGTCTACAGTCATTTCTAAATAACATAGTTGAAATTAATCTGTTACTCTCTTCCTTATATTCTTCACTTGATAAATGTTTATATTTTCATTTGTGGAAAACGTTGGAGTACTATTGTAAATTCCTCTGAGATCACACTGCCTGTTCTATAAGCCTACTTGTTTAATGGATTGGTTTCCAAGTCACATTTTAAAAGTGTTTTTGTTTTCTCCCCCTCTCCCCCTCTTATTGCTTGTTGAAGAGTTTTGGATGGCTACCAAACCTCTATTTTGGGTATTTAGTCCCATTTTTTAGCCGCAGTTGTGTCTAACAGTCTGGTCCAGTGAGGGACTGTTCAGGGCTTGGCAGTCGTCATCTTTCTAGATGAGCCAGGGGACAAATTCAGGCTCAGGCAAACTCGACATGTGCGCCGGACCCAAACATTTTGGGAAGCTGCATCAGATCTGGATTTACAAATAGATATGCACAGTTGCTAAATCTCTTTCACTCATCGGGGCTCACAGTTTGAATCTGAGCCTCTGCAGTCTCACGCAAACCAGACAAAATCTTTCACTAGCAGCCTTGCTGAATCTGCGCAGGGTCACTCACCTTCTCTCTACAGGAACAACTTTGCTGCCTTGACATCCTGGTATTTTGTTGTATGATTAGCGAGTTCTCACAGTCAACATTATTCCGACACTCACATCCGCTTTGGATGTCAGTACAGCGATCAGCTCTCTGCCCGTTGAACTTCAGTCTGGGCCCACTTGACCCAGCACATTTTTTTTTTGTCTCCAGCTGTATGAGAAGCTGATGATGAACAAATGATTCGGGGCTGGTTAAAAACATCTGCTGAAATGCCAAGTAGCTTTTCTGTGTGGATACCAGAGGCCTGGACAGGCTGTAGCTCCCAGTAAACACGTGGTCTCTGTTATGACTCCGTATCATTTTGTGTTTAGGTCTTGCGGGCTCACATTTACGAGAAGGTCTACACAAAGATTAAAGCGTCCTACCATGTTTGAACTCCGCACTGCAGCCCTGTTCCAGCAAGTTTGATCATAGTTTGACTTTTAGACTGTAACGCGATACATTTGTTGTTCAACTCTGTGTATTAATAGCACTTAAATTTGTTTTACAGTGGCGTCAGAGTATGTCGAAAGTATGTATTTGATTAGTTTACATCCTTAGAAATCCTTCAAACTGGTCAGACTCTAACTGAAGGTGATGTGACCTTACAGTTGACAGGAAGGCCCCAAATGAGGCAGTTGCTGAGTACCTTGAAGGGAGGAAGAAGTACGAGGACCTACGGAAACAGAAGCTGAAGAAGGGGTCCTCCAGGGAGGCACAGGTAAGGGAAACCCTCACCACACCTTGGCCGTAGCATGAAGATTACTGCTCGCAGTAAGTTGATCTCTCTAATCCTTGCTGTATGCGAGGGCCGAAGGTGTTATTGGCGGATGGGTTACGGAGGATCGCTCGCTGAACCGAACATCACTCATGACATTGGCTTAATTGCTCTTTTGCTAGACGCTGGCACTCTTGGATAGATTTAAGACTAAGCTTTCGGAAGCCATCAGTGAGACCCCAGAGGCCCCTGAAGAAGATGTAGAGGAGTTAGGGGAGGATGATGACAAAGGATGGTAAGTATTCTGCCAGGGCTGCCTGACTGTCAGCCACTTGCATCAGTAAACTCGTAGGCTGTACTGTTGAGTAGTTAGAATTGTTGGACCCTAAACTAATGGTTTTTCCTTCCCCTTTACGTTGCTTTGTTGGTTTATATAAAGTCGTAAAAACTGTGCTTCTAAAATTGGGTTTTAGTAGGTCTGAAGTAGTGCTCAGACTTTGCAGAAAACATTCTCGTCAGTCAGTGCTGAGATGCAATTTGCAACCAATGAGAGAATTAAATAATTAGCATGCTGTCATTCACTCAGCAGTAAATCACAGACCCCTCTTATGGAACAAATATTAAGTCTACATGGTCATATTTCATTCCTAATTGAAGATCAAGACTAAATACTGTTCTTTTATCATCACCATAATGTTCCTCTGGATTTTTGGGGCCTTCTGCATGATTATTTGAAGTGTGCCAATGAGGGGGCTGTTTGTTTCTCTTGAAACACTGGAGTAATGGAGTGTTTGGTGTAGGAAAAGCAGGTCTTCATAAAGAGATGAACCATGAAGACACGAACGGAACTCATGTCGGTCCAGCTGCTGAGCGCACGGCTGTGTATAGCACTGGTTTTGATGTCTATCTCAGTCAGTTGATGGTCACCTGTTTCTGAATTGCATTAGCAGTAATGTTGAACTGACTGTTGTTTGGTTATTTGATCTGAGAAGTGGTTTGAAAAGCTGCTGTTACTTAGAGGGTTGCTGAACCAGGCAGATGGTAAAAATACTTCTATACTGGAAAAACCAATGGGATGAGTAAATAGCTCTATTATTAAATTGTGCATTAATTACACAAATATTCAGTTAATTGTAGGACTTATATTTCGAAAGCACTCACCACTATGTGTTTGGAGGGTTGATGAACTCATTGGATTAAAGTCTGCCTGACTGTCTCTGCTGGTATTATAAGGTTTGTACTTTTTCCTCCTGGAAAACTGCTTTGGAAAATTATATTCCCGATTAAGTCAAGTGAGTCATTTGAATTGGACATTTAATCTCAATCCCAGGCATTCAAAATTGGGATCAACAGTAAATAATTTTAAATATATCAATGTGGAAAAAGAAAGGAAAAAACAGCGCTGGCCAGTCAGAGTGGCTGAGAGACACTCCAGCAAGCCTTCTGGCAAAGCTAATGCAGCACACGTACATACCGGCTCAAGCTTTTTCACAATAGGGGTAGTATTTATATGTCAGCTTTGTGACAAGGACGTTTTTCAGCCTGGTATGGGTTCTCTCATTTTCCCCTGCATGAACGTTTAGGAGCGACTGGAACTTTGCGGTACACTCCTCAAAAATATTGCAGAGACTTTGTGCCTGTCCCCTTTTATGACCTGATGAAAATATATTTCTCAGTTTGATTAACTTGTCAGACGTGCTCCTATTTTGCATTTCTCTTATGTGTTGGTATATTTCCAAGGTCTCGCTGTGAAAAGTACATCAGGCTGTGCTCTTCATCTTTCCAGGCCATTACTGGAAACCTAAACGACTGGAATATTCTGTAAACGTTAGGTTTAAAAATCCGTTGTAGATGAAACATAACAACGACTGTTTTTTTTTTTTTTTTTTTTTTTTGCACCCATGGACACAGCGAACCTCACCTGTTTCCTTTTGGCCCGTTTCAAGGCAGATCTGCGGCTATTAAAGAGAAGTTTGATACGGTGAGACTCCTCTGCTTCTGTGACATAATAGGCCCTGCTGTTCAGTAGCAGTTTCGCCTGCAGATAACGCGCAAGTTCACTTACAGTAACTGGGCCAAGCAGGAAAATTAAACGTGTATAATACATCAGAGGACTTTAAAAGTAATGCCTTGTGGTATAAATGCTATTTTATCTGGTGTTTTGATTTGTTGGCAGTGTTCACCGCTCGAATACATTTGCAATAATGAGGTTTTGGACTTGTTCAAAATCTGCACAAACCTTTGTGATCTGTCGATCCTCTCCTCGAAAAAAGTGAGTTTACTGAAGATGTTGACTTGTTGGGTTTGGAAAAACCATTTGCATGCTAAGAGCACACACAGGGTTCCTGGCCAGAGACAACGTGTGTGTGTGTGTGTGTGTGTGTGACCGTCTGAGAAAGTTCCAGAAATAGCGTTAAATCCATATGAATAACTGCTTTAAACCTACGGTTGTAGGCTGACACTTTTGACGTCAATTCTGGTGTGGTCCCTAGAGTTTTCCTCTACTGAAAGCATAAGAAAAAAAGGTGTGGGAGGTACAGGGGGGCTTACTGCAGTCTCCCAGAAAGGACCTTTGGGAGTCTGGAATCTGCAGCACTTTTTGGAGTGATCCGTGCACCCCGTGCGCGGAACACGGGTTACAATAGGTCAGACGCTGGAAGTCAAGTCTGGGCCAGGAGTGTAAACTGTTCCATCTGTGTCTACAACCCCCCGAAAGAGACTGGCACCCGCTCTCCCACCCCCCCAGGGGCCGGCTTTTCAAACGCTAAGAAAAATAAATTTGGGAAGTGTTCCTAAATCTGGCATCAGGGGCAGTGCACAGGGACCCGCAGTGGTAGGGATTTGGCCGGTCAGGTGGTGGTCGTGTGGTCGGGGCGTATTTTCGATAAGTGCAAACTGAGCTGTAGGGTAGAGCCATAATCATCTACCATAAATATGGGGCAGTGTGCGGAAAGAGGGGAGTCATCACCAAGGCTTTTATCAGATGCTGCTTGGGCTCCTGGCGTGAGGCTTTTCTGCTCAGCCACAGGCTCGCCTTTGAACTGCCATGTCTCCTAAAGTCCTGAAGTAATACGTACTGTGCTTTGACCCATTCAGCTTTGACCCATTCACTGTTGACCTCTCCGATGTGCAGCCAATGAGAGAATAGCTGTACATGACGTGAGCCAAAACAACACAGCGATGGAACAATGCAAGAAAACCTTGTAGCTTGTGTGCGGCACTTTCCCGAATTTTATATTACAACTTTAAAATCGTAGCAGAATCTAAGAAAAAGGGTGGCTGCTTGGAGGGTTTGTAAACTGCTATAACGTTTGAAGTTAGGTTCATTGCTCTTTAGCACCAATGAGAGACCATATCTATTCCTAATGTTGTAGGCATTATGCAGAAAAATGTTAATGTAACAATTAATAATAAGTACTACAATAAACAACCAAAAAAAAAAGAAGGTTAACAGAGGTGAGTGCTTTATGAGGATGTCTCAGCGCTTGTTTCTGTGATGCTTCTCAGCAACGCTTAGGGGAGTAGCGGCCAGAAGTCACACTAGGCAGAATTGGCGCGCAGAAAAAAAAGTGATGTTCCGGACAGGAAACAGGAGCCCAATGAACACAATTTGGACTTACAAACGAAGAGGACTGTATGTCTGAAAGTTTGTAAGTTGAAAGTTCGTAAGTAGAGGAGCGTCTGTATTTTATTTATTATTATTATTATTAACAATAATAATACAATTTAGTATGTAATACTATATAATAAATCATTCTCAGAATATAAATTTGTCAGAGAGGCTTAGCTTCAAACTCACATGTGAGTGAATGTTTCTTACTATAGTTGTGTGATCAGACAAAATCTCATATCTTAATAATGATATATATCCATATTTATGGATTTTTTCTACAGATCAGCTGCGGTAGGAATTGGACAAAAGTCAATAAAAAGGAAATAAAATAAAAAGGAGCGAGGTCACAAATGTAGCGTTCCAAAAATTGGCGGGAAGTGATCCACAAATGTGCAAAATCCATGTCAGGTGTACGGATCGATCCATATTTTTGTCAATACAATTTTACACAGCATAAATAAAAATACATATTTGTGGATAGTGATTAATTTGTGTTTTTTTAAAAAAATCTGATACAGTATACAGAGTCCTCATGAAGTATTGGTGGGAAAATATTTTTTTAATAGTTTTGAGTTCCCTCGCAGTAGTTTTTTATTTCCTCTTATTATACTTTTCTGTTACTAATAATAACTGTACTGTGCCCGTTAAACCTCGCAATACTTTTCCGTTACTAATAATAATTGTACTGTTTCCATTTAACCTCGCAATACTTTTCCTTGACTAATATTAACTGCTGTGTCCATTTAACCTTGCAATACTTTTCCATTACTAATAACAACTGTACTATGTCCGTTTAAAGTACAAAAGATAGAATTATTGGGCTGGTAAGTATACTTTGTTCCCCATAGTTTAATGCTTATAGCACACTTTACAAGACAGGTCTGTATTACTTTTATCCATGGTTTAGGTTTATCCATGCCATCACATTGCAGAAAATACCAAGTGGGTAAAAAAGCATTAACAGCCAGACTACCCTTAAACAAAAATCAGCAAATCAAAAGGAGGGAAGTCACAAATAATACGATCCACAAATAGACAGGACGTGATCCACAAATTCGCAAAACATGTTTCACATGTATAAATCGCTCCATATTTTTGTGGATATGATTTTACACAACACAAAAAAATGCATATTTGTCGATTGTTAAATATTTGTGGATCTTGGTACATATTTCTTGATTGTCTTGTGGGTCACAAATAACAAAGTCCAATAAAAACTTCCATACAAGTGCCACACCCCATGTAACTTTGTGAACTGTCATCCAAATGATGAAAAAATGCGACACCACGAAATATGAACACATATATGAAATATATGAAACAAAAGATGTTTTTATTTCATCATCTGAAATATATTAGCATATTACAAAACTCTATTTCTAACATTATTATCGTAACTATTTAAAAGAATTTTTTTTTACGTGATGTTATTTGCCTTTAAGTTTGTTCGCATTATGGAAAAGAGGCTCTTTCCTAAGACCACCGTAGTGGGTCCATAATTTGCCAGGGAAATGTGCCCCTGGCCCATTATGGAACCATGGGCACGATACCACTGGAGCTGGGCCCCAGGGGGCCGGGGGGCATGCCGACTGCTTCAAATCCATCCAGGGCATTATTTTGCTTCCAGCTCCGGGGTCGTTCCTTTTCATGTGTGTTCAACATAATTATGATCTTTCAGTTCACTTTAGTGCTGTGTTTGTATCCAACACAATTAGTATTTATTTGCATGATTCAATTCATTATTTTTATATTGGATGCCTCCAAATAAACTAATAAGCCTGCTCTACCTGTTACTATTGTGTAGCAGTTATATTTATAGCATAATCCCATAATATCTTTGCCTGGAGACGTGAAATCATTCATGATACAAAGATGATTAATGCTGAAGAAAACAAAATGGGATAAAGGTCAAAAGCCCTAAAGTTATCTCCAGGTTATAGGCATTGCCTGTTTTATAATATTAGCAAGAATTTGATGCTTATGCATTATTATGCGTGTACCTGGGCAAACATGAGCGTAATTCAGCTTGTTGTTCATTTGAGGGGCTTGTGGCCGTCGAATGTCTCGCCTGTCTGTCCCCATACATATGTTCCTTCTTGGACGGAATGCTTGCGGTCTCATAGCAATGCTCACCGCACACGAGGCGGGAGACCGGCTTGCAGATAGGTATCTGTCCTTCTGCTCCGCATAAGGACCTTGTTCTCATGTGGTCAGGCAGCAAGAATTTCTGGTGTTCGGTCGCTACATGCGGCTTGAGGTAGAGGTAACCTCATTCCCCCTTACAATCACCCTTAAACATTTTAGCATGTTTATTGGCTGGGTCGCGTTTGTTTGCTATGAAACTTTAGCAGACAAAACATTGTTTTCTGTTGCAATCTTTCTTTTCAAAGTCAATCTAAGGGAAAGAATGTCAGTGATTTATAATTAAAATGTGGATGTAAAGCAACAGGCGAGTCAAATGTGAATATAAAAATACAAATATAAAGGTTTAATTGTAAACTCTTTTTTATATTCTGTCAGTTGTAGGTATATATAACAAAAGGAAAATTGAACTTTAGTTTATAAATGTTTATTGTAAAATGTTGAAAGGCTGGAAGAGAGATTTTTAACAAGCATTCATCTCAATTTTTTGTTTAATGTCTTAATGGGTTGTTTTGTCTGCTTGTCCATTATGTGCTACATTACCAGCAATATATCCTTCTTGCTCCCCCCCATCCCCAAACTCAGGCTGGTCCATGTGCTCCATTTCGACGAGCACACCAGAAAAGTGAAGGATGCCAACGTGCAGGATGAGGATACCTTCGAGATCTATGACCCGCGCAACCCAGTGAACAAGCGCAGGCGTGAGGAGAGCAAGAAGCTGATGAAGGAGAAGAAGGCACGGAGGTGAGCGGAGGCGCGGATAAGAAGCGGCCGCTACCCCGTCAGAGTGATCTGGGCCTATTCCTCTGCTTGGGTGCTTAGCTGTGCAGGAGGCCATATCCATGCACCTGGAACTTTCTAGAATGTAGTTTTTTATGCTTAAGGAACACATACATGTATAGTAATGGACCCATATGCTGAATGGTACTGGTCTGAGCCTTTTTCCAGTTTAATACCCAGCTGTATCGCCTTGTAGAAATGGCAGAATTCCCGCTGTGACTCGTCCGTCAGTGAGGCCATATGCTCAGTGGTCGCCACTTGACCGCTTTCCCATGAACGCTTGTCAGCTGTATCTGTGGTTTGCAGAGGCTTGGCAACTTATGTGTGTAGGCTCTTCTTTGCGAGTGCGTTTCGGTTTTACCGCACGTGTTTTGGGTCAAGTCTCGAGGACGGTTCCGGGGAAAAGACATTGTGATGTAATCTAGCTTTGCCTCTAAGCCCGTTTCTGGTAATCACCACCCCACAGCTACCAAAACAACTGTTTCCTGGTTATTACTTTATGCCATTGAGTTGTTTCTGTTGTTTGGTTGTGTGGATGAAAATCGCTGAATAAATTTTTCTAACTAAATGCGACTTTGTATTTTTTTTTCTATGACCTATATTTTTATATTGACTATGGTGCTCCTTTGAATGTAAACTTGTAAATGTGCTTGATATGTATGATCTCACTACTATTATGTGGGAGAGCAGCAACTATGCAGTATAAATTTTTATGTGTGGATGGGTCTCTGAAACACGTCACTCCTTTCTGCTGTATGTAGAAGGAGAACGGACCTATTACAAGAGTAAAGGATTGAGGGGGTGGTGTGTGGATCAGTGGGTTAAGATCAGAAGGTTTCTGGTTTAGATCCCATGATTGGCAGAGTGAAATCACTGTTGGGTCCTTGTGCGGGGCCCTTAACCCCAGTTGCTGCGTAATGATGCTTTGTTTAAAAGTATCTGCTAAATATATAAAACAAAGTTTATACATCAGATTTTGTGGTTTTGGGCCTATTTTCTTCTAGAAAACACTGCTAAATTATCATCTGAGAAGTTTGATTAATTTGATGAGAGATTTGATTAATTAATACATTTAATTGCCATATTACTGCTATATGTTTCTTGAAATGCCCCTTAGGAAAGATAGTTGGTAGCTGGTTGTGAACTACAGCTTCTAGTAGCTACAACTATGGTCTGAGTTGCAGTAAACATCTGAGCGGCCTTTTATTGTCAGCGCTGTGTTTTTAATTATTGTTACCCAGACCGTGATCTTAAATCTCAGAGCATCCCCGCCTATACCTGGCAGGTGTCCATCAGCTTGGTTAATTAGGTGAAGATAGACTCTCTTTGGTTTGCGGATCAATATGGGGGCAGATTGGGAAAAAAACCAACGACGGTCGTCCTGCACCAAGAGAGAACTGAATCACAGTCGTGCCTTTTTTGATGCCAGGACCGACTGTGGTCTGCGTGAATGATCCCCCACCGGCATGTGTGAGCAGGAGCACACCCTGGCTGGGGTCCCAGCTTTCACTGCCCCTCTGGGATCACACTTACATTTTCATACGGAAAAGGAAGGAGAGCTTATGTTACAGCGGCCAGCCGGCACGGCCGAGCTGATGCAAATCCAAAACAGGTGAGATACCCACAGCCTTCCACCGCGTACATCTCCACACATTCTTGCTTAGCGGTTGCCGTGGTGTGAGGACTATTTTGCGGGGGGTCATAACTTTTCAATATTCTGTTTCACCATTTTGATAACTTTTATCGTAGTAACCTTGGTAAGTCATTGTAATTTTTTTAAATTCATAAACTCCACTCACAAATTTCAAACTGCCCCCTGCTATCCCCCCTCCCTAATTCCCCCATTATACACAGGAATTCCCTTACAGTCACCCATTCTCCATCAGCACGTCCTTGTGTTCGCGTCCTTGTTGCTGCAGGCCTTGGGATGACGGCTTTCACACGTCAGATCACTCTGCCCTTATATATTCAGTATCGATTGACTATTTTCTGTCTTCCAGTCACTGTTGTAATCCCATGGGCTTGTGAGCAAACTAAACAGACAGCATCTCCATAGACAATGCAGGGCATGACCTTGTCTTTAAAGAACTAGTGTCTGCTTGGACATCATTAGCTGTCTCTCTGGTGCAAGGGACATTACACAAGAGCAACAATCCAACACGCTCCTGCCAGTGTTTTGTTTACCATCTCTTTCAACCGGTTAGTTCAATTCACAGTTTTCACAGATGAAAGGGTGCATTTTATAATCCCTAGGCAGCTCTTGGTCCTTTTGGAGATGCTTGTCGGAAGGCAGATTCCATGCGACACATTAGCCACTGAAACAAATGGACATAGCGGATGGACATTGAGCCTGACACTGTTCGGAGAGGTAAATTGCACCAATGTCTATTCCTCCTGCCCCTTAACCCTGACTTCCATCATCCTGAACTCTACGCCACTAGGGCTTGAGAGTTCCTGTCAATCATAGCATGACTCTGGACCGCATTAGCAGCCTGCAAACGTCAAGGAGTTCGAGTGCATTGAAACTGCTTATTTAATTTAATTTTAAAAAGGTATCGATGACCAGAGAGATGACAGAGTCCTGCTTCATGACAAAGGACATGCTCCAGGAGACCTCGTTTTTCCAAAGGACATGCTCCTCGTTTTTCCAAAAGGCAATAAGCCATTTGTTTTTTTCCTGATAGGTTTTATCCTTTACTGAAATGTTGTCCAAGCAACAGCGGTATTTGCCACCATCCAAATCATACATTTGTGTGGACCCCCCTGTTGGCCACAAACAGTCACTACAGTGTGGGCTTTTTGAATTGGGTCCCAGAATCAACAAACCTGCCTGTGTCCAACGCTAATTTTGTCAGTGTTTTAGGTTTCTTGTTAGACAGACTAGCATTCACTGCATGTTGAAGAGCATCTTCCTTAAAGGTCCTCATTGCCCTCTGTCATGCAGTTTGTCACTGGTGTCTGTAATGGTGACCTGAAATCACATTAAACATGAGTATTTACTGGCTGTGTGGCTCTATTCGGAGTCAGCCTCCCACCCGAGTAACATTCAGTATGTACCTGCAGGCTATGTTGTATTACAACGAGTCTGGTGTACGCATGCATTCAATATATACCTTCAGGCCATGTTGCATTACAGCAAGTCTGGTGTACGCATGCATTCAGTATGTACCTCCCTCCAGATCACGTTGCAGTACAGTGAGTCTTGCGTACGTTTACATTCAGTTTGTACCTGCAGTCCACGTTGCATTACAGTGAGTCTGGCATATGCATGCATTCAGTATGTAGCTACCTCCCTCTCTATCCCTCCTTCTCTTTCCCTCTCTCTGGCCTGGGCCATTCCTGCTTCAGTCTCACCATATAACTGAAAATTTTTGGACGGCGAGAAAATGCTTCTACACCAGCTGGCACCCATTTACATGGCCTCTGGGGTGTTTGATACAAGCAAGTTATGTGCTTATGTGCCTCTCATCCCTTAGCTTACCAGAGCCTAGCTGTTTGGAATGAGCTCACCTGTAAACAGCATGGTGCTAAAAGTCCTTATTATATCTGAAGATGCAGGATTAAAGCCCAACATTTGCTACCCTGTACATATAGTATTTATCAAGAGGTATGACCATGTAGGAAAAGTATCAGACAGCATCCTAGTGTCCAGAATCTTTTGTATAACAAATATACTCACACTGGTGTGTTTTTCCAGCTTTGTTTACTTTTGCTGTGTTTGTATAGCTTTTACAAAAGCTATTTAAATGTCTTAATGACTCATTTTATTGCTCTATGTCCCCTTAATGTGTCAATTAACAGGCCATCGCTGTTCAGTCCTTGGATTAAAATCAAGACAGATATGAATACTATGATGGATACTTTATTAATCCCGAAGGATATTTAGGCATCCAGTAGCTTGAAAAATACAATGGTAGAGACAATAACATATGCTGATAAAATAAAATACAACGATGTAGAGGGAGAAGGTCAAAGTGACTGTGGATTGACAATAATTGCTTCTACCATGTGATAGAATAAGTAAATAATAAAAATATATCATTTAGAAGTATAGGATATATATGAAATATAGATTTATACTGTAGGCATATCTGTTAAAAATGACATAATCAGAAAACAATCATGTAAGTGCAATTGAATGCTCTATTGGTGTGTGTATATATATATATATCCATTTTCTGAAACCACTCATCCTGTTCAAGGTTGCAGCAGGTCTAGAGCCTACAGGCATAAGGCAGGGAACAACCCAGGAAGGGGTGCCAACCCATTTCAGGGCAAACTCACACACTATTCCCATCTATGGGCAATTTGGTGTCTCCTATTAGTCTCACATTTTTGGACTATGGGGGGAAACCTCACAATGACACAAGGAGAACATGCAAACTCCACACATGTGGAACTCCAGCACAGACTTGAACCCAAGTGCCAGAGGTGTGAGGCAACCGTACTCACCACTGCACTACCATGCCGCCCTTATATGCATCTATAAATGCTTCAGGATAATACAGTAATTAAATAGCTCAATGTACCACATCAGTAGCTGTATTCACAAATGAGAAAATTCTCAATTATTTGTTAATGACGATTGCCAAAAATTAACTGCAGTTATTAATTGTTACCTTTACCTCCCTGATAGCTGGAATAAAAATATCTCACCAGGAGAGTCCTTTAGGTCTCTTGATGATCTCAAAGTGAAATTGCACTTAAGTAGAAGTAACCCTGCTTTCCTATTATCCTAATGTGTTTTGGGAGCGTTCCAACTGTGGAAGTAAAAGAGGGCCAAAGCTGTCCACAGCCTATCTATGGACCCTATGGATGAAGTGCAGAATTATAACTTAATCTTGTCAATCGCTTGGAAGCTTTGAGTTACACTGAATTATAGTAAGTGCTCTGTCATCTAATATTCCCCTGTTATAAAGGATGCCATCGTTCTTGTCTCAGCACAAAGGGGTCCAGACCGAAAGAGATGCATTTGTGGTCCCTCTGGCCTTCTGCCCTTGATTAAGTGGTCTCCATGGTGAAAGAATTGGTGGAACACATTACCCACGCAGAGACATTTTCTGGTCTAAGGACCATTATGTAAAGCTAATGCTAAATGTTGCCATGTACGGACGGCACATTTTCACCTCAAAGTGCAACGCTTTTTGCCATGTGCAGTGTATTTTTTAACAGATGCAGTTTTAACAGTGAATTTTTCACAGGTTGAAGCTGTTTCATGGGGCCCCCAAAAGGCCACAGCATTTTGGTGCCTGGAGTACACTAATCTTGCAGAGCTGCTGCTTAAAATCCCCTCGTTATTCTCAGTGTTCTGGAGCATCATTTTCTTGCAGGACTTTCACCAAAATCCCTTGGTATTTCTACCTTCCAGGAGCCCCCTGTTCTTGTGTGGCTCGTAGCTGAGCATCCGCAGCCTCTGTGTTTAACAGCTGATGGCTGTTATGTCTTGTCAGTCATTGTAACTATGATGAATTGATTTTACTTTGTGTTCTAATAATAATAATACTCTACCAAAACCATTATTCATCCTGCTAATTATAACATGCACAGAGGTCTCATATAAGGACTCAGTCAGGTTGTTGATGCTTAGTTAGCTGATATGTGACACATGCTCCGGTTACCCCCCCCTCGCACCTTTACCCCTTTTGATCACAAGCCCGTGTCGTGGGGATAATGTATGACGACCTTGGTTTTTTCCAAGCTTCCATTGATGGTGCACTTCTGGGTGCGTTAACGACTCTGCAAGAGTACTTCAAACAAGCTTCAAAACACAGGAGAGGCATTTAAAAGGAAGGCAGAGAGTCAAAATTCCACCTCTCACGATATATGCATCTCGCAGGGCCGCTAAGCATCCAGGGTTTGCTTTGGAAACGTTGTAAAAACATTACAGCACTCGCTAGCGCCTCCGTAGGATCCACACCGTCTTTACCCAATCAATTAGCTGCATTTTCGGAGACCTAATAAAAAGCTCTTAACCAGCATGTGTGTCTTCCAACTTGCGCGCATTCCTGCCCGCTCTTTTAAATGAAGAACACACTGGTTTTATTTGTATTATTTATTTGCTTGCTTTACCCGAAGGAGCTCATATGGGTTAGATCCTGGACATTAACTGATGCGATTCACATCCAGCGGTTGTTTTTCTTGCGGTGATTTAATCGAAACCCCTTCAAATTATAATTCCTATACTTTAACCCAGTGGTTGCCTATGCATTGATCATGAGCTACTAGCAGCCCTCAGGGGCCCAATGAGTAACTCATATAACACCTATTAGAAATCATTCATTTTACTGCCGCCATCCAACCCCAGTCACCAGCTTTAACTGTTGCCAACCACTCCCACCACCGGTTGATATAATCTTTGTATAAAACACAAACCTGCCCAGATTATCATCTTTGTAGAAGTAGCCTTCACTGTAAATAAGGTTTTAATCTCTACCAGGCCTGCTGCACTAGCCTGGATAAGCACTACCCCAAGCCACTGAAAATAGCTGGATTGTTCCAAAAGAAAGAGGTGAAAAGCAGCAGTGGACAGACATCCTCTCATTCAGGATATCCCTGCTGTTTCATGTCCTAAATGAGTGCATTATGGGAACCATAAGATAGGGCAGAAGCTTGGTGTCCGTTTGAGGAAACTAGTACATATGTGTTAATTAGGGCAAGTTTATAGCCAACCATCAGCAACATGAGCCAGATATATTGAAATGTCAGTGAGATAATGGAGCTGTTTTTCTGTTTATTCTGCCGTCGAGGTGGTGAGGTTTACCGAGCAGCACAAAGTCTTTGGTGTGACCAGAGTGCATCCTGGGTAAGAGCCACACTGGGACTGGACACATTATGAGGATAAATGTATGAATGTATTATGAATCAGTCGTGATTCCCAGCTACCCATCAGAATGTCTTTATATCATGCCAATCATTTTATCCACCAATACCCTTGATAAATAAAGCATATTTTTGTTTGTGGTGAAAAAGCTAGACTGCAGCCAGTACTTTCTTCCCTAGTCAGCATTTTTTATGGAGGATCGTCTCCAAAAGCGGATGCAGCGAGGTCCCCGTCGCCAGTGGCGCTGTAAAATCACTTGACCTTGCAGCAGCATCCTTGCCTCATCTGCTCGGACTTTCAGATATATGATAATGTAATTAGCTCTGACCCCTGCCTGCTAAATTTGAAGGCTTTATTGCTTCTACTTCAGTGGGCCGTCGTGACCCGTACTGTCGTGACATTCGAGACGGGCACGCCAGTGCGGGAGGCTTTTTTCCTATTTATTTGTCGTTTTATATTCTAATGCTTGGACCACGAAGAAAGAAAGCTACCATTAAATCAAGATTCTTGAGTAAAATGCCTCTGAGGCTGGGATGGGGGCCCTCTTTAATGGGGTTAACCTGCATAAATGTCCTCGTGTCGTGGATCATATTTCACAGCTACTTTATGAGATTTATTCTTCAGGAGGCACATCTTCCCCTCTCCTCTCTGTTCTCTCTCTGTCTTTTTTTTTTTTTCTCTTGAGCGCTATTTTTCAAAATTTGTGTGGCTGGCAGCAGAGTTGGAAAGATAACCGGGCATGTCCCAGAGTTATGATTCTGTGCATGACGGATTAAAAATATGAAGGAAGGATCTGTAAGGTGGTGCCTTTGACATTCATTTATTTTTTTGTTGATTGACCCAAGTACAGGCAACTGGCGCAAAGGAGCCTGTCAGGCATTTGATTGGGCCGTTGGAGAGGCTGCAGTCAAAAGTCAATTGCCGCCAAGCAGCCAGGGAGAAACGGAGAAGGTGATATAGTACAACGCAGTGGTTTTGTTTGTGTATATGGATGGGATTTGGGGGTAAGATGGGGGGTAGCGACCGGACCATTAAAAATAACACCGTGCCATTCCTCTAACCTTTGCCAGACTTGGAATCCAAGGTAGACTGTGCATGAAAATAGTTGTACCAGAGGAATTGGACGAGACTGATCAGGAATGATTTCTGTTTCCCAAAAATTTTAAAGCATTGAAAGGAACCAGTCAAAACAATAAATTTAGCCCGAGTCTACAACCAAGACCAAGGTTAAACTCTAAGAAGGAAACCTCAGAAATATTTTACCTCCGACTGAATGAACATTTTGCATTAAATTACACTCTGGATGGTTGTTATCTAACCTTCCAGTTGAAGACTGTAAAAATATTTCCATTTAAGGCCTGCCTGAGTTTATTCCATATTTCGGGAGACAAAAATGTGGAAAAGCAAAGGGGAGCTATTTAAAACCCTGCAGAGCGTGATAGGTAAGCTTTCTGCTGGATGCTGAAGGATGTCTTCTAGGACTAAATCAAACCAGTTTCCTTGTAACTTGTGGGAGCCTGGCCCAAATGCTTTCTTTATTGCATCACTCATTTGCTTTTTCATTTAACACATGTTTTTGAATGATCTATTTGTTTAATATTGGTGCACTTGACATTTAAATGATTTCTAAGGCACCTCATGTTTATGATGCTTTGTGTAAAAAAACAAACTAGTATTTAAAGGAGGACAACTTGAAAAACAGATGCTAAATGCATACTCTTTTGGTAAACCAATTAATTTTTAATTCTGGCTCATCCTTTGACATTGTAGGACATGAGCCAAATGTTTTCAATAGTTCCTACTCACTCTCTCACATGTTTTTGGGGCAGTATTTGCCATCTTTCTTCAGGATTGCTTGAGCTCGTCTACATTTACCTGCAGTCCTGCCTGCACGGACCGACTGCTCTAGGTCTTATTATGTTTGCCTGTTCAACACACAATTCCATTTTGTCACTGCAGTGTTTCTGACACCAGTCCTCGTGAGGCCCAGACAGTCTGCTTTTTTGCTCCCTCCCAGTTCCCAGCACACCTGTACCAGGTATTCCTTCTTTCTCATTGATTGGTTCATAAGTACTCGGATCTGGGAGGTAGCAAAAAAGCGGACTGTCTGGGGAACCCCGAGGGCTAACTTCAGAAATACTGTGTTAGTTAGATTTTGTTTGTAGTACTAGGTTTAGTTTAGCTCAGTCAGTCAGGTACTGTAGTTAGTTAGTTGATTTGCCTGCATATGTAGAATTGTCATTTCCATTTTGAAAACAAGTTCAAGTTATGAAGAGAGGCTGTGATGTTTCCTCCTCTTCATCCTGTTGTTCTTATTGTTATTGCAATTTTTATTACTATTTTGTGCCTGATCCCCCCCCCACCACCACCATTTTGGCCATTGCTGTTGTTGTGGATGAGCATGAAAAGTCCAATTTCCCAAAACTAAAACGATCATGCTACTCTTTGAAAAAGTCAAAATGCTCATAGCATTTTTGGGAAGCATGCTGTGAATGCCATTGCTACCAACATCAGCTGCAGCAAGGCAGGCCTGCAGCTCCTTGGATGTGATTCGGTGCTTCTTTTGGACTTCCTGTCTGATATTTCTTAATGCTCTGTGAAATTATTTTTGAAGAAAAGCCACATCTATTTAGTCACCAGCAAATCATTTTCTCCACCATTTGTCTTACAGTGGACTGACAAACTCCAAAATATTATGCAATGCTTTTATATCTATCTCCAGGCTACTGGATGCTTACAACACTATTCCCAAGGTCTGTTGTGGTCTTCTCAGAGTATGACATAGAGTTATATTAACACCAAACTAACTTACATTCTTATTTATTTAGCTGAGGGCAAAGCATACTGTATACCGATGATTTAATTTAACACTTCACCTGGCTATACTTATCTTGTTGACTCACTTAATGAACATTTTTAAAACTCTTTCTGTTGTTATTAATGGGTCTATTCTTGTAAACCACACATAATATTTGCCACCATAATCCTATTCTGGATAAGTGGTTAGAAGATAGATGGGCAGATGGATATTTCTGGTTTTAAACCATTCCATTTAGTTAATGAGTTGGTGAAGAATAGCAACATTTTCAGAAACATTGTATGTGTTATACAACGTTGCATGTTTGTCAAAATGGCAAACTGTATTTCTACAGTGTTTGCAAGTATATATCATGTTGGTCCTTTCTAAAGACACTGCTTGCTTGTAGTACATTTTATCAGGATAAGAAGATAAATTGTGCTGTTCACATATAAATACATGCATGAGTGTATGCATGTATGTGTGTAATTCTTTGTATTAAAAAGGATTCACTGAAAGATAAATACTTCATGCATCACTGTAATCACACCATGACTATTGTGCATATTAGTCTGTATTTGTGATATTGTGTATAGATCATAAAACAAAATTATTCTCAATAACAAGGCATTTGTAAGAATTCTGTTCTGTTTTTCTTTTCTATGATTCTTTCAGTTTTGTGATGATATATTTATTTAGACGACAATGTTTTATCTAAAGGTTGTTCTTTTCAAAACTTTCATGTTGTTTGTCCTCTATATACTTTTTGATGCTACTTCCATTATTTGTTAAATTGATTGAGGTGTCTTAAGTTTGGTTATTACTGATTATATTAGAGGTTTTGCTTTTATTAATCGGCAGAAGTGGTTAGAACGTAGCTTACCAGGCTTAATAGCAACTGCCCAGATCTGGTGGGAGAGACAGCTGTGGAAACCATCCCTGGTTTTCTGCTGTTTTTCCGATATCGCTTAAAAACACATGCCTTTCCACCACTTCTGAAGAAATGTTTGTAGCAGCCCTGGTTTCAGATCAATTAGCTGGACTGCTGTCTGAGATGACTGGGATTTTTTTAAAACATCTGATACAGAGATGGTGCTGAGTGGAGCCATGGATAAATTTGAATGGGAGCCAGATTTGAGGTGGTGTTCCAGGAAGGTACTCACCATGTGGAGCCCTTTGGACAGAATGTTCCGGGTGATGGGGAGGGAGAGCCAGGGGAGCTGGTCAGCAGACGTCTGTTTTTGTTAAATGACAGGAAGTAAGAATGCACAAACTGCACAAACAGGCAGAAGCTCCTAAATCACTAGGCAGATTATCCAGAGAGACAGTTAGGTAGGTGTACATGGCGGAACTATGGAAGCAGGGTGAAAAGGCCCTGACTGCGTCAGGAACGACGGCCTCTGCTCCCTCTCTCTCACTTGTTTTTTTTTTTATTTTGGTTTCCACAAAGCCATCTACTATTCTCCCTCTTCTTTCCCATGAGGATTTTTTTATAAGGAAATTAACAACTGAACCCTGAACCATCTCTTTCCCAGGCACTTATTAGAAGAGAGGAAGAATGAGTTGTAAAATTTAGTGGACAGTTGCCGGTTACATCTAACCCCCCCCCAGGATTTCTGCTTCTCAGCAGAATTTAATTTCGATGATGCGTTTAATAAATAAGCCCGGAGACACATCCAAACCAAATCCTCCACTGGACATGTCCTACTGTTTCTGAGTTAGAAATGGTGTTTCAGTTTTTGTAATACACAAACAGCAGCTATCACAAATTAGCTGCAACCATAAAAGTTTAAGGGCTGCATTACATGCAATTCTGTACAGCAATATGATTATCTTTGTGCATGTTCAATGTGTGCATGCATATGAAGGTTTTTGATATATTTTCTGCTATATTTCCTTTACTTAAATTTTCTTTCGGTATTTATCTCATGGCAGCTGTAGGTAATTCACAGCATATAACCGAACTGATGAATCATACTCTGAGATAATGCCTGGGATGTGCCTTTTTATTTGATGCTTTTTGACATATTTGACGTATAAGACCAAAATGCTGAATAGTCAAAATATGGTTGGACAGAGCTAAAGGAGTTTGATTCCCTTCTTATAATATATGGCTCCTCGCTGTTGGTGCTGGAGACAGTTGAAGCGCATCGCCAAGGGGAATAAGCGAGAGGAATTTGCCTAAATTACAGTGTGTGTTTGTCCATGAAGGTCGTGGTATACTCCACAGTCCTGGCGGCTCAATATATGGCACCACTAAGCATCAAATCCTTCATATATTTCTGTGCAAAGATGATGTTGACTGGTTATGTGGCTGATTCTGAAAGAGTCTCATATCTGCATAATCCTAGACGTGATGATCTGCCACCATACACACCTGACATCACCATCAGAGTATGACGCACAGGGCCTCAGTGCGGGACTTAGAACAGCGTGATTGGCAGGAAACAAGTGGCCGCTTTTCTGCTATTGGCTGTCAAGGCAACACACCTTCATTTGTAGGCACCAGTGTATATTTTTCTTCACTCAGGTGGGCTGGGCTGAGAGCCTCCAAGTGCGAGGCCTTTGTCCGGGGTGTTTTTCCACGGTGATCTGCCAAATTTCAGTCTTATGCCTTAATTTTAAACAATAATTCTTTACTTCTTCTTGATCCTGTTACTGCTGAATGAAATTAAGCTTTATTTGTCATGAGTATGAGTTTAGGTACATTGGAATGCATTTTTCCCCCAAGTGTTTCATCATTCCTTTAAGACTTTCGCACACATACTGGGAGAATAGTGAGGCTTAGGGTCCGAGTGCAGGTTTAGTCATTCATCTGGGGCCCCTGAAGCATTTTGTTTGGCAGTTTAGGGCCTTGATCAAACGGCAAACAGACATGTGGCTGCCCTGCCAAGGATGGGATCGGGAATGACAATCACTGTGGGGATATCATCTTTTCGCCTGTGTCATCATGCTTTCTCCAAGACTCACAGACACATACATGGGTGAGTACAAAGACTGGGGGTCACAGCATTGGGTCAGACAGCATGCAGCACCCCCAGAGCAATTAGAGGCTAGGGGCCTCGCTTAGGGACTCATCGGTGGCATCAGTCACATAGTAAGTAAGTAAAATTTATTTATGGAGTACATGTCAAGATGACAAGCATATACCTAAGTGCTTTACAAAGCATAAAATAGACGTGTTTTTTGAACCTGGGCCTGCCGACGACTGGTACAGAGGTCTAACGCGCTGAACCCGGCTCAGCCCCCAAAAACAGCGTCAGCTGCCCTGTGAAACCTCCACTCCTCTGTTCTATGAGTCTTAAGCTTTATCTCATGGTGCCTCCTTCTTCTGCCATTAGGACCTGTCCATCAATCCAATTCCGAATCACCAGCGTTTTTTTTTTCCCCCCCCGAAGAGTGACGATAGTTGGTATCGCATTCATCGTGTGCATTTGAAATCGGGGAAACATTCAAAATCTATTATCAATTAAATATGGTTTGGCTTTTATTTAAAGATGCCGTAAAACATCCTGCATAAGCTGGACTACATTTTCTATCTTCCAAAGGGATGTGGAGAAATTTATCCAAAGACCAAAAAGAGAAGGAAAACACTAAAGAAAGAGCAAACTATGTCAACAGGCAGCGCTTTGCCAGAGACTGTACCTGCCAGCAGGGTCGTCTTGTTCTTCTGTATATGATCTCCATATTTACACCCACAATACAGTTCAGCCAACCTTCACCCAGGGGCTGCTTTAGCAGTAATGTGACACACGTGGATTGAAAGCTGGGATGATACATTCCACCTAAGATGCCATCGCCTTGGGATTTAAAAATAATAATAATAATAATGCGTTATTCATGGTGTGATCTGTCTGTGCATATTAGAGACTCTTGAATAAAGAGCTGTTATGTTACAAGTAAACTGTGATTTTTTAAAAAAGGAAAAAACGTGGGCCTCTCCCTACTTTGGGTCCTAGGAGTTCTGCAGAAGAATGTGCAAAGTATAGAACGGCAAGATGTACCGGGCCCTTGACCTCTATGGCTGCATGCATTTTAAATGAATCAAAGCACTGCAAATTCTGACTGACAAAGAACCCGATCGGTGGTAAGACAAGCCTCCATCTAAAATGTAATGATCACAATCTAAGTTGTTTTTTAATAATAATTGCATTGCGCTGAATGAACACCGCTGGACATTTCTAAGAAATGCTCGCAATAATCCGTCATTTATATTGGAAATATGTGCACCTCTTGTTATCACTCAGGATTCACACCAGTAGTGTAATGACGGCACCCACCATCTGTGGCATGCTGGAAGACCACAGAATAAATCCCAGCTCTCGTCTGACACACACGTCCTCCGTCTGTTTTATTTTCAGCCACTCGCTTCATTACTAAATCAGAGACACAGGGAAGGCCAGAATAATGTGCAACACAACGCTCATGGAGAATAAGATGTGTGAACCAAAAAAATGCCCTTTGCCCTTCAGCGGCACTCAGTTATTTGTGTGAAATGCAGTCTCCCATATCTTTAAGCTTCCCAGTTTCTCTGTGGCCCTGGTCTGAGGCCCCTGGCTTGACTTTATCTCCTTGAGCAATCTAGTATCGATTGGACGATCTGGTATCGATTGGACGATCTGGTATCGATTGGACGATCTTTAATGTGTCTGGTCTTTGTTTGGTTTTTAATCTACTTACCTGTTCAGACAGTGCGCCACAGTGTCCATTAAAATTCTCGAAGGTGAATCTTTTCCCCTCTACACATTACTGGGGAAATAAATTAAAGATGCTGTAGTTTACAAGTACGCCTCAAAAACAAAATTTATTTGATTTTGCTTAGCAAAAGGGCATCAATACAAACAGTGAATTACATTTTACGGGTGGTAAAATATCAGACTGAAATATGGAATTAATAATCGTGTCATGAGAAACAAACAAAAAAAAAACTCTGATGACCTAGATTTTTGTATTCTACTCATTTTAAACTTGAAACTTGGAAGAAGCTTGAAGATTTTTCGCTGAGATTTAGAAAACTGAAAATGGGTAGTGAAGATGTCTAACATTGCGGGAAGATTATAAAACTGATTAATAATTAATAATTATGGCAGCTTAAAAAATAAAAACGTACCTTTTCTGGAGAGGAATATCTGAAATATCTATTAAACTGTTAGATTGGAAATGACACAGGTCTTTGGAATTGGGGGAGTTCTTGTATTTTTTATTGTCGCATACTCAAAAATTTATTGCTTCTACTACCTACCAAAAATCAGAAATGTAAAATAAAAAATGTAGGCAACATAAAATGCAAATAACGATCTGAAAGGTGCTGTACTTGCTGGTGACACAGCACATCAGATTACTGTTTAAACAATATTGTTTAACCTGATCGCTTTTACTGGTTCAGCTATTTACTTTTAGTGCAATACTTAAGAAACTCTATGTGTTCTAGCAGTGAGGGTGGAACGTGCCAGTAAAATTTATTCTGCCAATGTGCAGCTTGTTACCTGGAGCGCAGTTCTCAGGATGCACTTTGGGTCAGGACCCATGATTCAACACTTTAAACTGGTAGGACTCAGGGCGGTTTCGAGGGCGTCAGGGTCTCAGGTTTCAAAGGAGTGGTTGAAGACGCTCCACATGGACTGGGCAATGGCGGAATCAGGAGGTGGTGGGGGGGGCAGGGGGACGGACGGACGCTGCTGAATCATGGGTCATGGTAAATTTGTGAACTCCTTTGTGAGTCCTTGCAGCTTAAAAAGGTAAAATATGCTGTCTGGCTGTTTGAAGGAAGGCAGATGTGGCTCAGTGGCTCAGGCCCTGGGCTCAGGAGCAGCTCTCCAGTGGATGGGCTTTGATGTTCTTGAAAGTAGTTCTACATATGACTTTGTGGGGAGGGGGATGGTACAGGGGATGTTCCTGACCACGACTGCAATACCCCAGTAAGGCGGTGGGGGGCGCTTGCCAGAGTTTGTCCGGCATCAGGCAGCCTCTGTGTCCATGTTGGCGTCCTCACTGAGTCACGCCATTCACAGGCAGCATCCTCAACAACAGCTGAGGAGCCGGCGGGGGGCAGCAATTATTTGCATCTGGCCCTCCTTAGCCTCCAGCCGCCTCCTCGCTCCTTATCTCCCGAGTGATTCCCCCCCCGTCCATGCAGGCAGACAGATCCCCCCCAGCCCCACCTGTTATCTGTTACAGCATCTCGAGAGAGTGTTAAAGTTTAGCCTCGTCTGGAAGTGGTACAGATTAAACCCAGCTGCGAGTGCTCACTCATCTGCGGGGGCATCTTAAACCCCCGCTGACCATCTTTGGTGTTCTGTCTCAAGTGACAAGCTTAGGGGTCCCATTTGTTTGTTTTGCATGGGGATGAGCCAGTGTGGTCATTGCCCCCCATTTAGGATGAGTGATCGAGCGCACAATTCAATGAGATTTGCTATCTCCGCAAGGTTCCGGTTCCCCTTCCGTATGGGTCACACGACAATTAATGACTAAGTACAATGATGGTCCACGACTTACCAAACTTTACTATCTTTCCGCATACTGCGCTTGTTGTGTTAAGTGGCCCCATCCGTTAGTTTGAATGCCTATTTTTATCTATCCATTCAAATTGGAGGAACGTGAGAAGCAGGGAATGTCCCCCTGGGTCTCATCCAATTCACACGTTCTTATCAGGAAAGCGGGTGACCGCCGCCGCCCCCTCCCCCCCAACCGCGGATGAGCTGTCTCTCCATGGCAATGCAGCACGTCTTTAAAGGTCCAGTGCCGCAAATATGCAGCACCCTTCCCTCAGCGTGTGGTGTGCAGCAGAAACGATCCGGAGATTTGAGTGACAGTGATGAGTTTTCCAGCCACCGTGGGACACATGTGCCGTGGATTTTGTGGTGAAAAAACATGCTCCGTGGTCATACACCACAAAGGACACCTGTGAGAGTGTGACTGAGGTTTAAACAGTGATTTGGGTATTTTATATTATTTTTTTTGTCAAAACTGAAAAAGATATGTTTTAGAGGGACTACTATTCATCTAGGTTTTTCTACTAGGAATTGCCTAGTTGGAGATATCAGTTGTAGAAATGTTGGACTTTTCTTGAATATAATGGGAGTGAATGGCATTCTTTATCTGTTGATTAAAGTGCTAGAAAAATACATTTGAAAAATCCAGCAGCAATGTCTCTTACCAGAAATCATAATCCGGTTAATAATCTAGGATAATCTAGGAACTATTTCCTTCTACTGAACTCCACACAACAATAGTATCACTGCAGAAGATATGAGTCTGTGGCACAGACTAAAATAACACCTGATATGATTTTCTCATGAGTTCATCAACAATCTCAAATTGTCAATCTCAAATCTTAAACTATTCTTCAGCAAAGGAACCCCTCATGTGTTACATTGGACAGGATTGTCATATTCAACAAAAGTTACAAAACACTAAGCTAACATTTGTTAAACTTGAAAAAAATTACGCTTTTCACTTGCACTTTTCACTTTTCACATGCAAAAAAAAGTGCCAAAGTGCCAGTGGTTTTCAGAGGTTGCCGTCACTCGTAAGCAGCGTGTCCTGTATCGATTTGTGCATGAGCCTTGCAAACACTGTGTGATGATACTGAGTGGCTGCCATTATATTGAAAATTTGTGCCTTTTCCTTCACTTGGGTCGTTGGGTCCTTGGGTCATATGGGTTGCGGTGCTAAACCCAGACAAATTGTCGATTTTTTGAAAAAACGCCTGGACACGCAGACAGGGGCCGAAAAATAAGACAATTCCTGGGAAACTGACACGGGGAAACCCTGCCTTCTGGACTGTTAAGATTTGTTATTTATTAACCTAACTAAAAATGTTATAGATGGCAGGTTATACATTACTAGAGAGAACTATTATATTAGTTATTCCCCCCAGAACAAATAAATGCTCTGTCCCTGGAAGATGTCTTGATGTTTCCTACTGGATTAAAGTCTTTCCCACCTACTGGGCTAACACCTTGCCCATGCACTAACCAGTTTGCCATTCGCCATTATTCAGATACTGTAAAGCTTTCACCTTTGGACCCATACTGTATTTTTAAAACTTGCACTGATTCTGGTATTCAGAACTCCCCAGGATTTGAGTGCAGATGAACTGTTAAGGCTAACATAGAAATGACTTAAAAAAAAAATATAGATCTGACCTAATTTTGGATAATGTTTTACATGATTTTATTTGGAACATTACACTTTTGTTAAACCATTACTAGATTTTACTCAGTCTATGGCCAGCACATGTTCCACTGTGCTACTCCAAGATGTTTCTGCAGGCCAGTATTGCAGCTCAGTTTCAAGTCTGTTCTGGAGCAGCAGATTGTACCTTAGACTTGAATCAAATCCATAATGATGTAGTTCTTTAGGAGCAGGAATATTTAGTTTGGTGATGCCTCTGTGTTTCTGTTTCACAAAAATACAACTACAAATTGAAACTGACACAAGTCACTTGTACTTCTGTTTTCTGGAAATGCCTGTAGTTCAAATCTAATCTACAGTGAAATTCTAGTGCAGCAGTTGCATGGGGGGGTGGGGGGGGGGGATGATAGGACAAATCAGTGGAAACAGGACACCCAACCTGCAGCTAACACTGCTTGGACCGACCCCTAATAAATATATTCAACACGCATACGTTTCTGCATGTTTGACAAAGTGCACTGATAAAAGTGCAAACAAATAGGTAAACTGTACACACAAGTGTGTGAACTCTATCTTGTCAAGGAACCAGGTTCTTGTGGGAGTAACGGAGGTTCTCTAAGAGTGGTTGGCCTAGTGAGTGATGACAACACAACAGCAAATAAGTCGATCTGCACCATCTAAGATACTAATGCTAATTCCAATACTAATTCCATTTACCTCAGAGGTCAGAACTGTGAATGATGTCACACCCGAGTAAACTATGAAGCAAGTCGGAAAGCCATTTAGTAATACCAGGATCTGTTTCAAATAGCAAGATTTCTTGCTTAGCTGGATAACTTGTCGGATTTAATTTACCCCAGTAAATTTATCTTCATTCACTTATATTTAGCCCAGACTACCTTAAATCCTCCAACAAGTTATCTAGCTAAACAAGAAGTCCGGCTTTGTGATACAGGTCCCCGTTTGTATTTTCCAGATTCTCATTTAAACTGGAGTGAAACCACGTCTTGAACATAGAGATCCTGTTTGTCCAGGAGCCAAAATCTCAAAGTTCCCATTTTTTTGTTTAATTTCAATGGTGTGGAATTAATGTAAGCAAACATGATGTTGGGCCACAGGAATTTGCATAGTATTTTAAACTGATGTGTCATCATTACTGAAGTAAAGCCACTGGCAGCCACATTGGCTTGTGGTTGTGCTTCAGACCTGGGGATTGTGAGTAGGTAGGCCCACGAGCTGATGCTCTCTCTCAGTGACCACCTGTATGTACAGCTGTAGGGTATCTTGGGACATTATGTTCAGATCACTATATGCTTAGATATGAAATATTCAAGCATGGTCCAAAGAAACCACAGACTAACAGAATAACTGGAAAAGATTGAAATATCTTGTATGATAAGTAATCCAAGAAAAAAAAACACGCAGAGAACCTCTTACTGCAAATTTACATGAGATAATCCTCTACACACCACAGTGCCCTGGTCCGGCATTCCCCAAATACTTCAGATTAAATCATTAAATGCATTTTTGGAGAATGTGGAATTATCTCCAATGATTGCCTGTTAAATATTTCACAGTAATTCAAGAGCCATTGCATGGATATTTTCATTTTTATTGACTCGATAAAAGCATTTTGATCTGTTTGTTTCCACTATGTATATTTAGGAAGCTGTTCTCGACTGTATCACAGCCATTATCTGGAAAATCAGATTGTAGGTAGATGCAATCGGGATATATGTATGTATGTATGTATGTGTGTGTCACTGGACTGATCCTTGTAGGAATCTGCTGGAAGCTAAGTAAAGACAGCATCTGACTGGGCCTTGAACCTGTGCATTTTTGGACAGTGGCCAAGCAGGACCCTAAGCTAGCTCCTTGACAGCCTGAATTCTTTGGTCAAGGGCAGATTATAGAGACACATTGTACTGAGTTGTGACCTTCCTGTTACACTTAACAATCCTGGCCATTCACCTATGATTTTTCTCAGTAACAATGTTTTTTTTTCTCCACATTATGACCTGTACATTCTGAGATACAGGAACCACTAGGCCCCAAACATGATGTTTAGAATCACTAAGGAGATCCATTTCCAGCATTTAGTTGAATGGTAACAGAACGTCTTCACCCTTCCTGTATTGAGGAGATGCGATTATGTGGCTTGCTGTTTAGTTGATCGAGCTGTTTGCTTTAATTACCAAGAGTATAATAATACAGTGGCTACTGACTATGTGTATATCTGACATCAGCAAAAAGGCAATTTAAATGAACAGGAGTCACCCATGTGACTCCCATATCATTATTGTTTTATTTCAGAAAATGAGGCTGATGTGTGTGTTTTCAGCTGAACGCTGCTCATACACTTTATTGTGCTGCAGAACACAATGTCAGTCACAGACAGACCGGCTGCATTCCAGTGTTCTGTCATAAAATCCTACCTATCGAGACGTGTTATCGAGGCTTTCTGCGCATGTGCAGTTCCACCATTTTAGATTAGGGTTAGGTTTAGGGGTTAGGGTTAAGGTAAGGGTTTTAGGGGGTTAAGGGGGGTTAGGGTAAGGGCTATCCATTAGCACTATGGTAGCATAACTCGACAAAGTAGCTCATCTCGACAGAACACTGGCGATACACGATCAAAACATTATTTTGCGACATTTAAGTGAATTCCTACTAAGAGCTGCATTAAACCCAAATGTCTTCATGATCAGAAATGAGTAACATGGGAATTACAGCAGCAAAAAGCAAACCTCGTTCAAGCAAAGCCACTGAGTATGGGGGTGTGGTTTCTCATTTGTTAGAATGGAATCATTTTACCCATTTTTCTTCTAACCACTTAGCCTGGAGTCATGGGACCTGGAAACTACCCCTGTTACCACAGGGTTAGGGTACACCCTGGAGAGGATGCCAGTCCATCAGAGAGCAAGGGTACACCCTGGAAATATGGTATTCCACTCCAAGAGGACAATCTGAACCAATGTGCAGCTACCCTAACTGAATGTCTGCATGTCATGCAAACTACATACACACACACACACACACACACACTGCAGAGGCAGGATTCCATATTCCAACCACGGTTGTGTGAGGCAACAGCTACCCACTGAGCAACCGTGACATCCTAGAAGCTTTTTCATTTTTTGTCAAATCCCAACAACCTCAAGCCTCTTAACTTGTTGGAAATCCTTCAAAGAAAGGTTTCAGTGTTGTCTGGGTCTAACATCTGTGTGTTGGTTACCCTCCTTGGTGCCTTTTAAAACTTGAGTATACTTACTGCCCACTGCACAGATGTAAGTCTTATAAGCTACCCAAGGCAGGACAGAGGAATACCTTAAACACAGCCGACCACATCCTTTTACATACAGCTCAAGTGAAAATACTGCGCAACACACAAGTCTTTCAGATCAGGTTCTTTATTGTCCTTACATTAAAGCAGGTTGCCAGGGAATGGATTTCACTGCACATATTTTTATTTGTCTAAATTTTTTTAATTGCATGCAGTGAAATACATGTGACGCAAGTGAAACGACGTAATAAATTAGCATATAATTTACAACTGGAAATAAAAACATTAGTAACAGTGTACCAACATTAATACTGCATACAAAATACAAGCAACTAAACCAGCGTTTACGGGGTAAGTGACATGACACCCAGATACCAGAGTTCACAGCTACGAGTGCCAGTGGAGTCTTGGGAAGCTCCATGATTCCACACTTGTAAATTTACACAAGAATCTGCCAGACAATGTAATTATAACAATCAATCTTTACTTTATGTCTTGTTCACTGTTTTTTTTCTTATTCTTTTTTTCCTGTCCTTGTTATTAAGTTGATTTCTAAATGGTCCGTGTTTATCTTGTAGAGGGTCTACAAAGTACAGTGGAAGAACAAGTAGCATGAAATATTGGGGCTCTTTAATGATAAGAGGATCTGTCATGATTGATAGATATTCTGCCATTTTTATTTCTTTCTATCTAATCCGCATGTTACACGTCCAGTTTACATTCTGTTCTGTTTCAGTCTCAGTGTTTATCTCCTGTGTTTTGTAGCCTTTTCAAACCCCAGTTGCATACAAAAGTAAGAGGTTCGTCACCGATCTTGGGGCGTCCAAACACCGTCTGGCTGGAGTACATGAAGGAGAGCAGCACAGGCCAGAGTTATGTTGAGAAGTCCATCGTCCACAGAAAAAGGCCTCCTTCCAAATACCCAGACTGAGGTAAAAGTCACATTAAACCCCATCCCCCAAAAGGGTAAAATCCATGCACCAACATGTACATCAATTGCCCAAGATAAGTCTAGTCACTGTCAAGTGAGCTGGGGCAGCATTGTGCAGAAGTGCATCACAGATTTCCTGGGGTGGGGGGGGGGCTTGGAAGCACCAAAAACACCATTGGAAGAGTAGGATGGGGGGAAGATACTCCGCAGAAATGTGCTACGGCTCACACCTTTGAGACAGCTCCAAGTGCAGGCTGAGTAAACAGGCGGTGGTGGATGATCACATGGTCTGGAGGTAGCCAATCGGAGATCAGCAAAGATCTGGTTTGTCATAATCCATCTGTCCATCCGTGTCCATGGGAGATTGGCCTGGGATGTGCCTGAACCCATTCCAGGCCAGGTAGGTCACATGACACCGCCGTGGAGATGCAGTTGCTTGGTTATTGCCTGTATGCTATGGCGAGCGTGTGTTTCATCTCAAAATGAGGAGGAAGGGACACACATAAAGCACCTGTTTCCCGTAGCAATGCACTTCAGATATTAATGAGCACATGCATTGCACGCCGAGGCCTGAAACAGCGCCTCTCACTGGCATACACCCTCATTACATGCAATAGTTTTCATATGCACGGCAGGTTAATTTCACTGTTTGATCCCAGGAACCTGAGAGTACAGTTTCTCAGCTATGTGAAGGCTCTGACCCCTGGACCCTGTTTAGGGTGAGATTCTACCCTAAAACAGGTGTATTCCCCTTTCACCATCTGGGAGGACACCCCCTCCCAACTAACCAGGTTAAATTTAACTTTAACTGTCTCCCATTAGATCCTGAACCCCTACCATAGTGTAAAGACAAACCTCTCAGTAACACTAAGCGCCTTTTCTCTCTCTCGCTCTCTGAACTTTTCTGAGGTGCCCCCTCCAGGCTGGAGGTCCTACACTGGACCACGTGTCTGCAGGACAGCATGTGTGGTCCAGCCAGTGAGTCTCTGACACTGACAGAAGTGGGAACGAAGAGCAAAGACGCGGCCTCATTACTTGTTTTCTTAAGAGAGAGATTAAGAGGAGGGGGGAAAGAGGGAGGGGGAAGAAAAAAACTATAAAAAAGTAATACCTTACTACAACATCTTACTGCCACCTCTAAAGTTAACAAACTGCCAAACTTTATATAAAAATCTTATTTTAAAAAAAATGACAAGATTTAATCAGGAGCGTATGCAAAAAAGGAATACCTAACGGATTCACTTTATTAGATAATGACTGAAACGTCGAGGCCAGTAGGGGGCGGTGTATTTACAAGGCCGGGGAGTCAAAGCGAGGCAGAATCACAATTACAGTCCACTGTGACTTTGTGGTCCCAGGAGGGGGGGGGGGACGCATCCCAGGCATTTCCACAGGCACCCACACCTCCGAGGAAAGTCTAACTCTAAGTCTGCATCTCCAGTATGGTGCACCTTTTTGCGTGTGACGTGTCCAGCACTTTGGATTACAAACAACAAACGAACACAATCATAATAATAGTAATAATAATAATAATTGTCGTCATTATTATTATAATAAAAATTAACAGCAACAATCACATAAGTTCCCACTTCACAGAAGTGACAGGTAAACTGAGATGTGTCAGCCCAGGCTGAGCAGTGGTTTGGGTTTCCACAGGATAATGAAAAAAATAAAAAAAAACACATGCGGGTGCCAGACACAGGCCCCTGCTCCCCACCGCCCTCCTCCTCTTCCTCCTCCTCCTCTTCCTCGTCCAGCTGTCCAATCCCCGGCGCTAGTCCCTCTCCCACACGGGTCAGTGTCCTTGGCATGTTTTGCAGCACATCTGCCTGAAATATGCACGGCTGCAGAACTTGAACTTCAACACCAGTGGGCAGTAGGCCACCTTGTTTACGTCTCTGCATTCTGCAAGACGGGGGGGGGGGGGTGAGGGTGTGAGATGGATACAAGGTAAGATGTCTCGTTAAGAGCCTGAGCCCCCATGCTGGACTACAGCAGCTGGAGACCTCATCGTTAGCCTGCCCTCAGCATGGAGTTCGTCTCGTTGGGCCATTCAGCCTCCAACATCAAGCAAAGTGACCTCAACCGGACCTAGACCTGCTGTTCTGGGTTACTGGGCTGCTGTGGGGGAGGGAATCATGGCCTGTTTCTTCTTAAATACATATATACACTGAAAGAACCAAAGGATTATGATGTGCCCCCCCTCCCCCCTCCATGAAGCGAATATTGTTGCATGTCAACTTCTGGGATATACTAGACCATCAGATAAAGCTTGGTACTCATAGTCAACATACACTCTTAGCTCGGCAACAGTGAAACGTTTTCCGTGGGTGGTCCCACTCACTGATGTGACGTCGGGCTCAGGGAGGGACAGCCCTGGTGGGCCAGGAAGTCTAACGTCCCCAGGGGGCCCCCCACTCACACGTCACGTATCAGCGCGAACGGGGGCCACGCCACATGCATACAAAGCCCCCCCCAGATAAGCCGTGTGCTTTAAGGCCTCACGTCCTAAACACGCTGTCTCCGCCGAGATGCTTCCTGGCCTGGTTCATAGGCCAGGCAGGCCGCCATGTCGGCATGTAGCTTAACGGTCGGGGATTAATGGCTTTATCGTGATTGGGGGGGGGCGGGGGGTCTTCCCTTATTAGGCCATCCAAACGGCCCGGAGAGCGTGGGATGGAAATAGATGGTCCTCTCATCTCTGGCTATCACCCCCAGGGTGATCCTATGAGGGTGTCACAAACTGAAGCACCCTGGTACGACATCCAAGAGGTAATCCTGTTGATTTCCTGCCTGCTTTCCTGTAACCGAACGGACACACGGGCATCTGATCCGACTCCAGGCCGTGTTCAGATTATCTGAGTGGGTCGCACCAACACGAGGGCTCTTCTGTCTCCATTACACTCAAAATGGGTCAGTGCCAGGCTTGGGTGGTATTATAGCAATACGGTATTACATACACACACTACTGAAACATGGGAAGCCCTCCACAATAAAGTCTTTAAAATATTGTGGGGGACTACCCCCCTTTCCCACTTGAATTTTATCCCGGAGATTTCAAAATACCAAAAAATGCCGTGATATAAAGGTCAGTATGATGACTTTTTTTTTGTGCCTTGAACCCCGGTGGCTATCTGCCGAAACCCATGCTCCCCCCCCCACCATAAATTTCAATAGGAAGTTTATTGAGAATAAAGATGTAGATTTTTTCCCATCCAAGTGCATGGACCCTATGAAATCTCCCCCCCACCCCGGTTAAGAGCCTCTGACTGAGTATAATTCAGTGTCTCTTAAGTATATATGCCAAAGATTTAATATTTAAACAAAGATTTGACAATTATTGAATGCAATTAAATTTTTTTGTCATGGTTTAAGCGGTTAAATATACAGAAATGCGCTCTTACTCATGAGTACAAAATGGTAACATACTAGTAGTGGCTGCTGCAGTGGGGGATGGGAGACTCACCGTCACCATTGGAGATGGGGGTGGCATCGCACTTGCTCTCGCACTGCTGCATGGCGGGGGGCCTCAGCGATTCGGGACACTCGCTGGAGGGTTGCCCCGTGTAAGAGAGGCACTGCACGGTGCGCATCTGCTGCCCGAGGCCGCACTGTGCCGAGCACTGGGAGAGGGGACACGTGGGTAATACTGGTTAATTAATTAGCCTCATAGAAGCGATGGAGGAAATTCAGCTGTTGCTGGGGTGGCACTTGTAAATCTATGGCTCCGCTTGATATACAAGATTATCCAAAAATGCCGCCGTTTGACACAACATCAAAATCTCCCGGGCTGAGCCCTAGTGACCCCTATCCTAAGGTTATTAACCCGAGCCTGTCTACGTGTGGCACCAGCAAGGAGGTCCGCATTCCAGGAGGTTTTATTAGCGATGATCTGTCGTGGCCTCGAAGCTGTGCAGGGAAGCCCTGGTGCTCTGTGGAGCGTGGCCAGGTTACGCTGACATTCATTCTGCTGGGGTTAAGCTTTCAGCGACTCCTGTCAGGCGGCTGCAAGACCGCTGAGGGTATCTGACTCAGGGATTCATTGGCAGACGTCTTAAATTTCCATCCCCGGCATGAATGCACACATACTGCTGCCACACCGTATCCTGCAAAGAACAAAGAATTCCTCTGAACTAAACCCCAGGGAAGTTCAGTCAGTCGATTAATCTGTGATCCTTTCCATGTTGGTCTGAAGGAGCCATGATGTTGACGGTCACCTAAAGGACGGACAAGTGCTGGAGACCCAGCCACCCTGCTAACAGGCCGCTAATGAGCCGTTCCCGTTCGCTGACAGCTGTTTCTAATCAGCTTCCCCCCCAGATCAGTATCCCGTCCTCCTTCGGATGAAGATGTCTTTACTACTGTGGTTCTTCCAAGCCGCCACAGGTGGGTCTTGTCAGCACTGGAGGCCTTAAAGGGGATTATACCCCACTGACCTTTTGGCCCTACAGGTCCTGGGACTCCGGCCATGTAAGAAATTCCCCTGGAATCTGGCTGCACCAAGGTAATTAGCCTAGCGAGGGAGAGCAGTCTTCAAGCTTCAAGAGTAGACCCAACGTGTGCTGCGTAAGGGGTATCACTGCTGTCACGATACCCTAGGATGTGTGCAGGTTCTAATCCCAACAGAGCAGATCCAACCAATTATCAGCCCAAGAAGAATAACTTACAGCTTCCATTTACTTCACTGCAGAATTAAGAAGCCAAAGCTGTTCAAAGACACACAGTGCCCTCTTGTGGGGGTAGGGGTCAGGGGTCAGGGGTCCCCTGGTTCAAGGGGATTAACAGGTCATAGGTCAAAGGAAGATCATCCGGACTGTGTATTTGCAGAGATCCCAGAGATCCTCCATGTGTCTAAGCCTCGCGTCTCAATGCAAACAGTGCGGACACAAGAAACTGAGCAAGGGATCCAATGACACTTAATAATGGGATGTGACATCTGCAGACAGGGGATCTCAGCACCAGCATCTGTGTGCTTCTTAAAGGCTATGAGCTTGTTACGTCCAGTCAAGTACCGTCTTTTCTTTTCAAAAGCTAACTGGCTTTTTCCGGAGTCTGGTAACGAGACCCGCGCGTCAAACAGAGGCGTGACGTTGGGACACCCCCCACAATCTGTTTGATCTGTTTAAGCTGTATTGTTATTTAGGAATATTGCTTGGCTTTTGTCTCTATCTTTCGGTCTGTCTCTCTCTCTCTCTTTTGTGACCGGGGTGTAACGCAGAAGCAGCTGCAGGAAGGCAGGGATTTTCCCGCCACCGCTGACACGCTCCTGACGCGCTCCGCCGCACGCGGACGTCAGCGGCTCCCTGAACACCAGCATTAGTCACCATAATGTAAATTACACTGACCGCTGACCAAAACACAGGGGATGCGAGGGATAAATATGCAGCTTCAGGCCTCTCGCCTAGTGGAGGCAGGTTCAGACAGGAGTCTCATGCAGGGGAGACCATGTGATTTGGCAGAAACAGCTTACTGAGAAGTCTGTTGGAAAAACAGGAGCAACCCATGATGCAATGTTTAGTTGGGAAGTTTGACTTAAATTAATAGGAAAATATAATAATTCTACCGTCGAATTGCATTCGCAATCACTGATGGCCTTTTCTGCTCTGTGTCTGTAAAATGGTCTTGCAAGGGCTTGTAATTACACAATGCTGACACGCTAAGGGTAATACAGAAATGGGGGGCAACAGAACTCCCCATTAAGCCAACATGTTCCCTCCTCCTTAGGTTTGGATAGCGTGTCTAATCAAAATAATGACTTCAATTAAGCGATTAAGCCATACAGCCAAGGAGGACAAAAGCCAGAATAGCCTGCAGAGTGTGAAGGCTTGGGTTCTGGTGTTACGAGAGCATGCAGAATGGAGGTTGGTTGCCGAAGGGGGGCGGGAGGGAATGGTACCTGTCCCCACTCTCCAGGGATCCAGCGGGGGGGCGGGCAGCGGCCCAGGCTGCAGCGGATGCGCACCGGGGGCTTGTTGTGGTCGGGGCAGTGGGCGGGGGGGAAGGTTTTGGCCAGATCGCTGCTCTTGCAAAGGACAATACGGTGCTTGAAGCCAGGGCCGCACTTGGGGGTGCACTAGGATTGAAGGGGGGGGGGCAACTCATCAGATGACAGGGTCACAACATCATACTACCCATCCCTTAACAGACTTCACAGAAGGTGGGAAATTTCTGGAAACTGCAGCCATACCTCTGACCAGTCCAGGGTGACCCACTGCGGGGGACATGACTGGTTATTGCAAGACTCTCTCTCAATGGGCCGATGGGTCAGACAGTGACTGTCTTCCAGTGTCTCCTCCTCAGCAAGCCGGATGCGGCGTATGCACAGGACCGTCCGTGCCCGGCTGCCCCCGTCGCATGTCTTGCTGCATTCAGACCAGTCACCAATGAACCACCTGGAACCAAAACAGGATGGTAAAACACCAGCGTTTGTGGTGTCAGGAGAGTCCGGAAGACACGATTCATTGTGGCCTTCATCATGGAAGGTGGGCCTGCACACTCACTCAGGGGGGCAGGGCTCTGTGTTGCAGTCCCTCTGGTTCTCCGGCGGCTTGCTGTCTGGGTCGCAGTAGCTGTTCTGCACAACAGAACTGTCGTCCACCCTTTTGCACACTACTTCCTGCTTCTGGGAACCTAATGGATCGAGACAGACACGTCATGTTGCCTGTGTCACAGATATGTCGTCAGCAGGTCCGCTTATCAGCCCCCCAGGATGTCGAGGAAAACCTTTATGCCTCTCTGGGGCTCGTCCCGTGCTAAAGTCAGGCAGCAAAGACGCAGGTCTATTCAGTTAGCTAGTGTGATGGGGAGCTAGCCACAGTAACCAACACAAAGAATCTTGCTCAGAAAACCACTTCAACAACACATCCAGATAAATACCTTTGCTCAGGCAACTCTACAACAGTCCATATTATCTAAATGAACATGCATGAGGAAAATATTGAAGGAGAGAGACCGTAAGTACTCATTTCAAAATGGAGGGTGGTAAGGGTCATAGAGTTAGCGTAGCCACCAGGGGGTTGGGTATCTCTCAAGGGTTTAAGGTCACTATGTTAGGACATGCTGCCCTGGTTAAGGTCACACACATGCTGACCCTGACACTCGCTCGTGAGCCAGGCAGACTCTGGGACCCTCGCTTCCCCCCATCCATGCCGCCTGGGCACTAGTATGCTATCCAAAGACTGCCCAAAGAGTCTTGAGGTGCCAGGATGTTAATCACTTCAGGATGGAGGGGATACAAGAGTGGCTACAAGAGAGGCTATCCTTGATATGAATGATATGTTTTCAATTGGTGAGTAACAGGGGAGGAGGGAGGGGGGCACTCCAGGGGCCAATCAGCTGGAGCCAGCACCCCAGTGGCCCCACCCCTATATTTACCAGTGCATTCCCGCCATGTGTTTTCAACTTTCTGATTGCCGTGGTGACACACACCATCAAACAAGTCAAATACAAGAGCCAGAACTGGTAGCTTATGATAACTAATAGCTTTGTTGAGGCTCTGTATGCACTTGATTTTTCTCCTGTTTTATGTGCATGAAAGTGATGTAATGGCCTTGACCTTATACAATGACATTAGAGTTTGTCTCTATACCAGAGTGCTATAGACATGAATCACATGGCATAGACCTGGGAGCAGTTTGATCTTGTATTAGTAAATGCTCTAGAACTTTGATAAAGTCACATTTAACAGCAATAAAATATCCAAGAGGCAGCTTCAGGCAACATGTCATGGAAGAGGCTGTACTTTAAATTTTTTAGTGGTTTAGTAACAAAAATTCCCAAGACCGTGCCAGCGATGTTTGTATTTAAAATTTAGCAAATTCTTTGGATGCTTTTAAATAGTCACGTATAAAGCTCACAAAGAACAGCACAGGCCTGCAATTTTTGGGTAAACGATTTTTTGCAATGGCCCACATTTAACTGTGGTGGGGAAGTTAGGAGATTTAATTATATAGAAGGCCGACTTTGGGATATCTTTCATCTGTAAAACAGTTGTACTGGTAAACCGACCAAAGTGCTTAGGAGTACGTTCATACAAATTACACAATAATCCTTTACTCAAACTGTCTGAAATATGGAAAGTATATGTTTAAGTCCTTAATTCTGAGAGAGGGTTGAAATACTTAAGAAACCTGCCAGCTAAATCAAATCGGCAAATGTCTCGAACCCATTATTGGCTTGCGTTTTCAAAATGCTTTATTTTTGTCGCAAATGCACAGCTGACAGATGGGTGAGTATATCTGAAGACATGAGCTGCAAGTCAAGCCTTGTGATACCTGATAAATGCCCATGGTTTTATCTTTTAAATACATAACTCTGTTCGTACACCCAAATGGCCACTTATCGCGCCGCCGTGAGACTCTTACCCCCAGCGCAGGTGGTGGAGCATTCAGACCAGAGCAGGTGGTGCCAGGAGAAGCCGGCCTCATTATCCCCGCTTCCTGTCCGCGCGATGGGTACGTTGAACCTGTAGCTGATGCCCAGGTTCTGCTCCTGCAGGAGGACCTGCGCAGCAGAGAGGCCTTCAAATGAAACTGATGCACAACTGCAGGGCTGCACAGAAATGGGGAAAATGGTAATATCGCGGATTACCTTATATATTCCTGCAAAAATAGCAGGAATTGGGAATATCTTTACTGTATTCCCACGAGGGTGGTAATAAAATTTATGGTAACACTGTGGTAATGGAGATGTAACTGCGTGTACCTGTATTTTCTTATATCTGCTATATTAATTATAAGTCTTGTTCTCTTAAATAATTTCTTCTCACTCCAACAGCACGTGGAGGCAGTGTGAAGTGATTTAATAATTAAGATATTTAAGGGCAAATATTGACATTTTACACTGTACCGTTGATGTCCTGGTGAACGCGGGGAGTGGGAGGGGATGCGGATAAGGATAGATATCCCTGTGTAGCTCTCTACGCACAAACCCCCAGCAATCAAGCAGTCTGCCTTGCCCATGTGCTTTGGTACCATGCCCGCCTATATATATTTAGCAAGTTCGGCTGCGGTGCTGCCGTGTTTATGTTTGAGTTTGAGAGGCAGAAAAGGATTATGGGTATGAGGGGCAGCTCTTTGAGCCACAAGGAAATTACTTGTGGTGGATTGGCCGGCCTTTTCTATTCCGGTACTCCTGTGAGGTCTGGTATTTTCAGCCTTAAATTTCAGCCGAAAGCCAGCATGGTCTAGGAAACCACAGGCCAGACAAAGATATAAATATTATAAACATACACATGTATATAAATATCTGTCTGTGAGTGTGAGCATCTGTGCATGAGTGTGTCTGTGTGTGACCATATGTC
Source organism: Cyphomyrus plagiostoma (assembly GCA_019775915.2). Classification (NCBI taxonomy): domain Eukaryota; kingdom Metazoa; phylum Chordata; class Actinopteri; order Osteoglossiformes; family Mormyridae; genus Cyphomyrus; species Cyphomyrus plagiostoma. The sequence goes on along the minus strand of JABFEA020000119.1, from coordinate 1,868,145 downwards.
TGTGAGTGTCTTTGTGTGTGACCATCTATCTGTGAGTTATCAAAGCAGTTTTTTTTTAAATATCACTTAATATAAGTGAAGAACATGTAATGCTGTCATTTTGGATTCCCAGAGCACTTCTACATTAAGGAGAAGTTTCTGATATATTTTAAATCCTATTATTTACTGTGAAAACACAATGTTAAATTGGCCATACTGAGACCCTTCATAACAACATGCCAAATAATGCCACGTCAACTATTAAGTATGTAAACAACAAAGGATACATTTTTATGAGGGTTACCTTATTTTGTGTTGTTTTATTACTTTTTTCCCCACCAAAGTAATGTAAACAGCTAGGAAAGCTGGCTTGAAATCTGTATCTTGGTCTAGGATTCACATTATCACCACTGACGTTACTCTTTCAGTATTCCGTATTATTCAAGCCATCCTAAGCTCATGTTGGCCAAACCACACCTATAGCAAAGGGCTCCTTGATACACAGACATATAATTTCACAATAAGGGGGCACTGTGATGCTGTGGTGGTGTTACCATGACAACAAGGTTTTCTGTGGTAGTCCCCAGGGCTTCCAGTGACTCGGGTTCATCCGTTGGCCTTTTGTAGTGGAACGCCGTTCCGGCAATGTCGAACTTCCGGGGCCAGTCGATGGTCCACGCCCCGTTGATGTAGTATTCATCTCCTTCAGACTTTAGCGCTGAAAGACGTGAAATGAAGGCATCCTGACATCACTGACAGCGACTTTCGCCCCATTGCCACTGAACGCTAGCCTCCTTGGAGCTACACCTTGAACAATGACGTCCTCAGGTAAAAATGGAGCTCTGTTCCGCCTGTCGTCAAAACAAAGGTTCCGTCTCCAACCACAATAAATCTCCTGAATCTCCACTTTCTCACATCTGAGCAGCAGCCAAGACGCAAATCATGGCCGATCCTCCTGCTCTCGACATCCCTCCGAGGTTATCATTAGGAGCTGGCCGTAATCTCCTATGTTATCGGGGAGGGGTGAGCATGACTCATCAGCTTTGCTTTTCCTTACTAATTACACAGGCTTCCTTTTTCCACATATTCTGCATCCTTTCATGGAAAAAACTCAGCACAAAAGCGACATTCTTCACAGACAGATGCCCCGTTGGCAGAGAATCCAAAAACCATGTGCAGACTCTCACTTGGCAGGAGACCTGCTTCTTAAATTCTAAACTACAGGATTATTCCAGTGGACAATTTAATAAAGGCGAGTAAATCTACGTTGCATTCACCATCTCAATGCAACTCTTTTTCTTTCCAAATAATCGCACTGAGCAGGGATCCTGTGTTCCCATCACAGACGGGCATCAGATCTACTCCATGAATCTGATGTTGGACAAAACAACATATTAAATGCCTTCCTTCAGCCTTAATAAATCAAACCACTTCTGGCATATTGTTTCAGATGCTTCGCTAATATCTCACCAGAGCCAAATTTGGAACGTGTCATCATTTCAGAGAGCTGAGCCGACGCTCGGCCTGCCAGCATCTATGTTTGAGTTATGATTACCCTAACCAAATCCACTTGTCTGACTGTTTAAATTACGGAGACTGTGACTTCTCTGTATCTGTAATTCAAAAAAAAAAAACAATCTCTCTCCTTCATCTTGTCCACTAAAATCAGTTGCTCAGAGCGAAAGCACTGGCTGTCACAGTAATGCAGATTTATAGCTGTGCAATACACAGACCCACTCTGCCGAATCACAAACCACATCTGCAGCTGACTGTCTCCCCCGCGGCGCTGACTGGCATGATGGAGGAAGCAGGTAAGGAAAAGCAGCAGTAACTAGAAGTCTATAATGCAATCTTGGCTGGCAAACAATACTCAAGAAGGATAAACAACCTGGGAGAATTTCTCAAGTCCAAAGTATTGTTACTCCCTCTGAGTGTGAAATTCCTACGAGCAAGAAACAGATGCCTGTACAACGTGCAAGAAAATGTGAATAAAAACGGTTCCTAGTCACAACAAAACAGGCTAGCCACCTATACAACTGCATTCTTACTGTCACAAAATATTATGCGTGCAACCACTTACCAATGTAATTCTTTGAGACGGCTACCTCTTTGATCTCGATGTGAACTGATCCACGTGGGATCAGAACGACCTCCATGTAGCCTGGAAGAGAATGAGAAAATGGAGTAGAGCTACAGTAAAGATGACAATGTCCTTATTCTTCACGTTATCATCAAGGTGATACAGTACAAAAGATATCATAAATATATGCCATATCAGGATTCCTACATGAAAAACTAAGGGTATTCCTTAGCAATATGACACCTATCACATATTTGTAGGCATGCACGTCTGATTAGATGTATCTCAACTGAGGTGACTGAGAAACTCAGTTTATCACCAACGTGACACAAAGAAGCAAATATTTACATGAAGGATCAAGTGCCTTGCAAAAGCTCTGTTCCTGGCAGAGCAAAAACACCAGTTTGTCATAAAGGGCAATTTCTACAAGATAAGAGGACATATCATCATGGTGTGATTTTAGACCTGTCAAAGCTGGCAGGGTAGCCCCGACAGGGGTTGTTCTGGTCCAGTCAGGAACACAGGACAACTTTTGGTGATCATACCTTACACTAGCACCCTTCCCAGCGGAAGTTCATACCTTTAATGCACCCCCCCCCCCCCCAAAAAAAAAAATAATTAAAAATTAAAACATCCTGTTGTCATTCACAATACCTCCTCTTGGGAGAGAGTCATTGAAAAGTCCTTCTGTGACCTCACACGTGCTGCCATCCCCAGCACACACACGGCACCGGTCCTCCTTGGCATCTGAACCGAGTATGTTGTCACACCCCACGTGCTATGGGTGCAAAGACAAACCCAGTGTCCAATCACAGCTGGCTGAATGGAGGGATGTGATCTATCAGTTACAACACTCTGACAGCACAACCATAATGGGCATTTTGGGAGTCACCTGACAAGCATACATGGCACCTCTGATAGTGTCTGCTCTGTTCTGTTTTACTTCTATTTTACTTCAGTTTTTGGGTAAACAAGTTATTCATAGCATTCATAACATCATTCTGTTAACGTACACTGGCAATCTCGGCACGCTTCACCCCCAGCAACTGCAGTGGACGGCAGCTATGACCAAGCTACCCACAAGCAGCATATTTTCTTGGTTAAAAAAAAAAAAAATCCGCTTATCCACTTGCGAATCAGTTTTCCTTACTGTGATTCACTGTAACTTAAAATGCTGCATTCAAACCTGTCTTAAGTGAATTTAAAAGGATGGGCTGCATTTTATAAGATTAATAGATCTGAATGTGTAATACTTATTACTTTTCATACTGAAGTAGTTTTAAAACCAGGTATTTTTTACTTTTACTTGAGTAGTATTTTACTTTAGTAACATTTTGGTGTGATATCTGCATTTTTACATAAGTATGAAAATTGAGTACTTTTCCCACCACTGATTATACTTCTGACTCATTAGTTTTGTTCACTAAATGCAACTCAGATGATGACCAGCATTGTTTCGTTCTGATGCTGCTCACGTACACCAACAAATATTGATTGTTACTCAAGAAGAGAGCAGTACGTGCTTGAAAGGCAGGAATATTTCTAACATGTATCATCCTGTACTAGAGTAATGTTGCAAAGCCAAAAACACACAAAAATCTTAATTTCTTCTGGTTTTGGAACAATGACATGCATAGGTTTTCTGCCTTATATGGATTTTATGTTCTATTCACAAAGGAACAGGGAAAAAGTTAATTCTCCACACAGAATGTGTACACTAATGGACTACACTGCTTTAAAATCTGCTTTTAACCACCTTGTCTTTCAAGAGGACTGAAGCATCTGAAATAAGTTTTGTGGTGACTATGACATCTGCAAGAAAAAACGATGGCGACATCGTCCTCACGTTTCAGAAGACTGTATAAATATGACGTCCACGTCTGCAGGAAAGGCAGTAAAAAATGACTCACATTCATGTAACAAAGAGTGACTTGGAAGAGGAGATGATGCCATGATTTTGAGCTTTAAGGGGGGAGGAAACACCAGTTTTCATCAGGGATTGTCTGGTGAATCACATTTTTATGACCTCCTAAATATCAGCCCTGCAATATAAAAAGTGATCTCCTCTGCTCAGAAGAACAGCAAACAAGCTGTATCCAGGTTATGCTACACACACACACACACACACACACACACACACAGAGGTTTGAAATGATATCTTTGTGGGGACTCTTCATTCATTTCTACGGGGAAAACTCTAATCCCAACATGACGACCATAACCCCTACCCAGCCCTAACCTTAACCATAAGTAACCAAATAAAATATGAGACTTTTTACTTTTTTGATTGCATTCACATATCATTGTGAGGACCTGAAAAATGGTCCCCACAAGATGAAAAAACAGGCTTTTATTACATTGTAGGGGACATTTGGTCTCCCCAAATAAACATTTATTTAAAGTAAAAGTTTTTTCAACTTTTTTCAACTTTAGTTTATCAATTTTTTGATAAACTAAAAATGGCAACAGGTATTTCCATAACAGCCTGAACACAGACTGACAACTTTGATCCTTTCAAATTACAATTCTTAATGCCACTGCTACTTCCCAAACACAAACAGTTTAAAAGCTGATGATAATAATGTTTGACCACTACACAAAATAAATAAGTAATAAAACATGACATGTTCTGCAGTCCAAACAACGGCAGGCATATTGAGGTTCAAAATAAAATTCTACATGTCACTGCAACTTCCCAAATACAAACAATTAAGAATTCTAGGCCTATGTTGCATATGACAAACAGCACTTGACTTGTCATGGTTAACTATTCCAGTAAATCACTCCAACACATAACTTTTCTGCCCTTCCTATCTATTTGTTTTTAATTGTCCTTATTTGATTGATTGATTATGTCTGCTAATCCGTACCTGACATAAGATGAAGCTTAAACTTTGTTAAACTTTTAGATAATGTAATTTATATTTTCCTAATTTTTGCTACATATCACCCACCTACAACCCATTCTGATAAATTTGAAATAAAGTTTGAGAGAATTTGGCAAAAAACTATTTTGGAATAAAATGCGTGTGCTAATGTATGAAATCAGGTTTGGTGGTCTTGCATTTTTACTGCCCGTTTGTGGTTTAAGTAGACTTACAATTTAATTTATATAATTTCCCATCAAATGTTTGGCCACAAAGAGAATGAATGAATGACATTATGCACACAATCACAGCTATCATGTTAGTATGACAGTAGACGCTCCTCTACTTACAAACTTTCAGACATACGAACGAAGGGGACTGTAAGTCCAAATTGTGTTAGTTTGGCTCCCGTTTCCTGTCTGCAACATCAATTTCTTTTTCTGTACGCCAATTCCAGCTTGTACGACTTCTGGCCGCTACTCCCGCGGCAGCATAGCGTGCGTACTCCCAGCATCCCTGTTCTTTATACCTGCGTATACCCAAGGTCGCCCCTGGCCAAATTGGGGCCCTACGCAGAATTTTATTTTGAGCCCCCCCCCCCCCCATTACAAAATGACTGTATCACGAAATCACCTGCATGGATCCAACTGCCTGTCAGTGCATTTGACCGCTGATTGGTCTGATGCTGCGTGCTGTCAGCCACTGTGGCAACACGTGCGGTGTCAGATTACACATCACTTTGTTTTTTCTCTCCTGCCTTGGGCTGACTTGGTGCCCTTTGTGTGCCTCATGGCAGCGACGCGTATCCTTTGTGGATTTGCAGAGAATGCGTCCCCTTGCAGAAAATGGGGGCCCCCATGGATCGTGGGGCCCTACGCACACAGCGTGTTCTGCGTATAGGGAGGGACGGCTTATACCCTTAAAATAAGGTTTAATAACGACCTACGGACATTTCAAGTTATGAACGGTCATTTGGAACGTATCTCATTGGTGAGTAGAGGAGCATCTTTATATTTAAAAGTCATAGCATACAGCAAACTATAACAGGTATACGTCCAGTGCTGTTCCAAAGATTCCAAAATGGATATTTGTAAGGGACTAACACACGGCTGTCAATACAAATATATGCAATGATCAGTAAGTGCACTAAATGGCGGAAGGTTATATCACTGGAGCTGGATTCATGCCTGTTCTGCAGCCAAAAGCTACACAGTGTGAAGGAGTGCCACAACTTCTCCAATATGGTGGTCAAATCGTTGCACTTCCAGTCACGTGATAGCAGGTTTAGTAAATATACATCACTGATCAGAGCACTTTTGTCCCCTTCTGCAGCCTTGTATTTGGGTCCACCAACACTCTAGTGTCAGTCTGCACTCTTGCAGCCCACAGGGATCGCAGTATTCTGGGTATAAATCCCAAAACCAGGTCAGAAGAAACCTCTGTACAGGATCCTTGTGTTCTAGGAGTCCCGCCCTGCCACCCTTTCGCACTCAAATTTTGCTCATTAATCTTCCACTCATGTTACTCGCTTGCTTACAGAAGAATTGCAAAGACCCTCTACAAGTCTAAACAACCCTTTATTTCCAATTACCTGACTGATGTAACCTGACAGCTTAATCAGCACATGATAAATTTGGTCTCCAACTAAGTGATTTTCCAACTAACCTCTTGCGTGCCTTGTAGCCCAGTAACTACATAATTACATATTTTGTGCTACAATATGCTTAGGATACTTGCTGATGGAAAAACTCCAATGTAAATCAAGCAATGTTAATTACAGTTTGCTTTTCATTGACAGAATGAGCAGCCAAATATGTGTTGCAAATCACTTGCATATTCTATCAGTAGAATTTTCCTGTCGTTCAAGCAATGTTTCGTTGTAAATACAATTTTACTAGGAATAACACTGTGTGTTGATGTCAAAGTCTCACTAAAGTGTCTTTAAAGATTTTTTTTCTTTGCATGCAATTCATATTTTTATGGTGATGTAGGCAGCCAAAGGGAAACACATAACCATGCTGAGTGGTGTGGGTGAAATCTACAGAAGGCTCCATTTGTCAGTTAGGATGATCAGTCCCCACCTTGCATTCCCCATTGATGCAGATGTCCAGGGAGTCAGCCTGGCAGCGGGTCCCATCAATCACAGCTGGAGAACGCTCGGTGTAGAAGTTGTATCCCTCCGCCAGGCAATTGAGGGCACATGGTTTCACGCCACCTGATGCACACCGAACATGGACAAGAGTGAAAAGTCAAACTCGACAAACAGGGCACCTTGGCCATCAGTGTAAAGATGACATCATTGTGTTGGAGTAAGGGGGTCACGTCAGAATAAGTCTCTTATGCTTTTGTAAAATACTGAATGAGAGATATTAAACTCTACTGCTCGCCTCTAACAAGGCTTACAAGGGTAAATGGGTCAAAGACACGCCTCAGCACAAGGTGGTCTGAGTCAGAACCTGGCAGAACGCCAACACGGGCCTGTGAGGGCTGAGATCCCTGTCATTATTACCGCTTCTACCAAAGACGCGTTCTCTGGCTTGGCTCTGAGTCTTACGATCCATGGGTTCTCTCGAGGCCAAGCACACTTAGTCTTTATAGCTTTTTGCAGAACATTTGATAAGTTTAAATGGGACTTACTATTAGATCAGACATAAATCTCCTCCGAGAAGGTCTTGGAATGGGGTCTTGTCATTGTCATTTGGTTTGGCCTTGGTGAAGCAGACATATTTTTATTTCCGGTAGGTTCACCATAAACACCCCAAGTACATTTATGACCAAAGCAAGAAGTCGACTAGCAGCAGTGAAGGCTTGGGAGGGAATGATGTACGACCACTGACGGCTTTTGTCTTCATCCTCCAACACTGAATGGGAAGCTGTAGCTAGGTAACTCCAGACCCTACTGGCAAGGGTGGGTTTGTTGTTTTTCAAGCCCCACTCAAAAAGTCACTTTGGAGCCCCCTGTCCCACCCTTCAGATGTTTCAAAAACTAAATAAATAGCTAGTGAGTAGAGTCAGAACATTATAGCTAGCTAGCTGGTTAGCAGAACATGCTGCGTCAGCATTTCCTGAATATGGAATGCCTTTATTTAATATTTAGTGTGGTGACCATTTGTGGCCAGTTGGAGGCCTCCCAAGCTCTAGGGCCCCACGCAAATGCTTGGTCCCTCAGAGCGACATCTGTTTCCATAGCAACGGCCCTCAGACCAAACACCCCAAGAGGGAATAATGTTTGAACGGCGGAACAGAAAACCCTAAAACGCATCAGGGTCCTGGAATTCCTGGAATTCTCTAGGTACCAAAAGGGCATTCACTCTGTTTTTGTTAAGGGAATATACTGTCATTGGTGGTGGACAAAGGATAGACTGAACCAATGTCCCAGCTTCCTGTGCACCAATCAGGAAAAGGGGTGTGTGGCTACTGCTAGAACTCACCTCCAGTATACGGTTTCCAATTGTAGTACTTTCCCCGGAATGGTAGGCTGTCGAAGTCGGCACACTGCTTCTCCCGGAAATCCCGAGATCCCACCGGACAGGCCTGTGACAGAGAGGGGAAGACAGACCACCAGCCTTTCACAATGGAGAACCGGGTACAAGCACAGAGACAACACAAGCTCAAGTTTCAGGTTGGCTTCTGGATGCGACCATGCCAGCGATGCTAAGGAAAAAAGAATGTGTTCATCTTTGGAGGGGACCCTGTTTGGATGTGGTGGAGGGCAGCGGCAGGGGATTTCACGCAAATGTGCTATTTCCCTTTGCTGTTTTGGGATGGTTTATCTCACTTGGACGTTGTTCCAGTGACAGACAGAGGGGGGCGATGTTAAGGGAGACTGAGCTTGTCTAAAACCTAACTACATGCTCCCCCCGGACACATAAAAGCTTTACAAACTGCAGTTCACTGCCATATTTTATAGACCATAAGTGTCTAACCACACTCAGAGCAAATGAGACATAGCTGAATCCCATTAACGCACCAAAGCACATAACACGGCCCCGGCCTAAGTGTGTAACCTGGAAAACTTCTTACAGGCCGGACCTGAAGCGGACTCGAGGATGTCTCACATTACCAGGTGGGGGGGCAATTAAATTTAATGCGGTGACAAGTTTTTTCTCCGCTAATGAAAATTGTACTTCTTTCGATGACTTACGGGCCTTTAAAGTTACAAGCTTAGTCGGTTAATGGGGCGAGGTGATAACAGACCGGGTTTACTTACATGGAATCACAGCTCACAGTTTTACGCCTATTGCTGGGACTACAGTTAGACCAGTCTAACGTTTACACACCTAGAGGAATGGAACACGTTTAGCTATCAGTTAAACCCTGGGTTGGAAGGTCACAGCTACTTAATATATCCTCATAAAGGCTTTATGGTCAGCTCAGCGGCGAGCATTCATACTCCCCCGGCTTTATGATGAACTCAGCGGCGTCCCTGGTCCCCGCCTTTCTTACGATGCATTCAATTACAGGTGACATTTAGCAGCACAAAGGGGAGCCCCCGCCAAACCCCAAATGCCAGCTGCGGCTCTGGTGTAAAATGCCCGCGCTCTTATGAAGGGACGACGGGGGGGCCAAGGTGGGGGTGGATTAGCTCGTTTGGTGAGACACCCGAGGCCTTATAGCCTAATAGCGCCCTGCAGAAGCTGCTCCCACATCAAAGGGCATGGAGAAGCACCTCTTGCTGTGACCTCCTGGGCTGGACTGCCCTACTTTGGTTGCTCAGAAGAGTTTTGCGTCGACCGGGGTTTACACTCGGACCTGTGTCCTGCCAGCACCACCCCCCCAGGCACTGGTCAAGTCACCCCCAGGACCAGTGAGCCACGCAGGCCCGTTTGTGTTGGATGGCTGACGCGGAGAGCAATCAAATGGTGGTACATCTTTGTTTTCCAAGACAAACTTTCTTGTGTTTGCTCAAGCTGGTTATTTTTAAGTTTGGTGAAGGCAGACCCACGCACCCGCCTCTGGCTTTACCCCCCCCCCCCCCCACCGAAGGAGCATAAGCCACCTAGAGACATGGAGATACAAATTGAGAGCAGTCAGCCACATTGAAATATTTGTTCCCAGTAAACATTGGAAACACAGGCTCCTGTTTGAGGCCTGTGGCAGTAAGCATAGCTGGGCCCATTCACAAGGATGCTGGACGCGTTACCTGACCAGGTGAACATGTGTCTTGTGTGTAACCATTTAACTAATATACACCAGTCCAACTACCCTCCTGAAGCACGATGGAAACCATGCATTTGGAAGCAGTACATCAAGCATGCAGAACACTAACTGAATGCAACCATCTATTGACATCTCTTGATGGTGCCTTAATTCATTTAACAGGCGTGTCTTTAAGCAGACCCCAAGATCGCAAATTCAAAAGTAAATTCAATATAGATTCTTTCTGCAAGGATGGTTTCAGGTAAATTTCAAGCATAACTCAACATCCCTTTGACCTGAGAATGGCTTTCTGAGTACCGTTACAAGTATCAATTTTCTGTCCTAAAGGGATGTCTGGTCAATTTTCACCTTCATTTGACTGATTTTGGAAAAAATGATCAGTCTCAGTTGGTCATCCAGTCGCTGTTATTGTGTCTTATATGTGACTGTCAGGGACCCATCAATGACAAGATGATTCCAAGCTGCTCATCATGACTTTGGATCATCCCCCTAGAGATCATTGCTCATTTGTGAAACCGTGATTGGGCCTGATAAAGTATATGCCCAACAATTTACCAACCCCACAAAGAAAAGGCGGAAATGGGAGGAGTGATGGGAGGTTGAACAAAGAGAGACAAAAAATACACTCACATCCGTATTGCATGACCTGTACCTCTTCCTCTCCCCAAGACAGTACTTTCCTCCACCTGAGGGTCTGGAACAAACAAGAACAGCAAAGGTGAGTTAGGTATCTGCCCACTTTCAGCCACGCAAGAAGATTGATCATAACTGCACTGACCCTTGTCTGTGTGGGTCTGGATTACCCAGAGTCTGGTAGGACCAACTCCTCTCCAAGGCCTAGTTTGTTCTTTTATGGTTTAGCTACTTTGTGGTAGATTGCCAAATGCAAAAAAAATAAGTGAAGGACATGACAGACAAAGACCATTCACATGACCATGTCCCATACTGAATACCCTAGTTCTCTGTGTTTGAGGTTACAGTACTGATACTGATCCTAAGACCATGTAGGTACGACACAAGTATAGGTCAAAAGGCAGAGGTACCTTTCTTTGGTTTAAAAGACTACACATGTACTGTATTTGTTTGTCACCTATTTGGTATTTGAGTGGAGCAGATAATGTTTTCAGCGAGAGTGGGCCAGCAAGGTCAAAGGTCACTCTCCCAAATACATTCAACCCAGAGTTTGCGCAAGTCTGGCAAATGTTGGACTCAGATATGCCCATTGTATACAGCAGTATGATTACCATCTCGCTAATAAACCTGATAGTCATTTATGGTACACAAAAATGTTCTGTCTGATTCCATGGTTTCTCAGGGGGTCATACATGTCGGCAAGTAACACCTTTCCTTTCCTTGTGATTGTTTTTATTTGAAGGCACTGTTCAACAAATGGGCATTTGCTTGCTGACTAATAATCTGGGATACAGTTCACCAAGAAGTTTCAAAAATCTCTAATTCGATAACTAAATTCCATAATGCTAAACCGATAAACCACTAAAATAAATTATCGGAAGCTAAAGATAAACCCTGACTGCTAACTTTTGTTATATGAATTTAGCGTTGGGTTGGTTTTCGACTCTGAAACCCTTAAAAACATACCTAGAGAGCTGAAATCCTTACCCATTTAACAATATAGTTCCACAGGGTTGGAGTGATTACATGGGGTTATTTAAGTCTTCTGGGGATCATTGGATTCTGTAGAGTCTTTGGAATATATTTTCTTTCAATGATATTCTGTTTGTGAGGTATACATGTTTTTGTCTGAGATGTCCTATTCCATGACTGGCTCATTTTGACCTTTTTCCATCAGTGAAACCACCTGGGGACTACAAACATGGCACCATTTACCTAGAACTAGGATGGAGGGTTTCACCTCTTTATTGGTCTACAGATCTGTCTATCAGAACCCAGAAAATAAAGTAGAATAACCAGGGGCCGAGGCAGAATTTCTTGCTCAGCCGGATAGTTTGCCGTATTTAATGTAGTCTGGGCTAAACATAAGCGACCGAAGATAAAGTCCATTTAAAATAGGTTATCTGAAGTTCGACAAATTAAAGGACTAAACAAGAAATTCAGCTTTGCAACACTGGCCCCAGTTCTCTGATTAGTTTGGAGTACCCAAGTTGAAATAGACATTAACTTTGTTTACTTATAATAATAATCAATCCTTTATTGTCCCTCGTGGGGAAATTCTTTAATTTTATATTGAATGCGGTTAAATTTATATTTAACCCAGACTTACCTGAAATACATGTTGATAACTCAACAACGTACCAGGTAGACTGTTGCAGACATGCGCACAACAGACTGGAATAACAATGTGTGATTTTAGGATCTACAAACGTTTTTGACTATTAAACTTTACCTATGAAAAAATGTTAGCAGGTTTACAGTTAGCTAGTTCATCTGCTAACAGTGTACAAAGTTAGAGGAAACACTAATCTGCTAATGAAAAACTTAGCTTCACTAATTAGCGGTTAATGGGCTAGCAACACCCTGTCCACCACCGCTAATAACGGCATTAATTATTTGAAATATATGAGTGTTGTGCATTGTATCGCTCACTCCAATGGGGACATATTACACGATTAATGGATTTGTAGCTGGGATTCAGCCTCCTTTTTATCCCTTAGATTGTGCTCGTTAGATGGCATGTCAGACTCATCTCGGGCTGCCTGTGTTGGATGTCGCAAAACAAGGTTCATCTCTGTCACACAGTAGCATTCACTGGGCATAAGTAGTTATTTCTTTTTATTTAACAGTAGACCTGAAATGTAACTCCCCTTGGCCATTTTGAAAATCCAGCCACAGTCCACACATATGCTTGGTCGGTATTGTGTTGTTTTTTAATTAAAGGCAGAACGTCTAAATTTATCATTATTATGCCTTTTTGAAAAAGCAACAACAATCCTGCAGAATGAGCTGTTGGAAACATTTCTGGCCTCATTTTACACTCTGATGTGTTTGGCACGATGAGGACCCACTGACGGTGTCCTGTGGTGTCTGTCGACATCGTGCCACAAAATAAAAACTCGAAGTCCGTTAGTGAACAGGCACCATTCAGCAAGCGGCAGAGACGTGGGCAGCCCAACCAAAGTGAGGGATCTCTTTGCTAACAGCCTGGCTGCCTGGTCCATTTTCGGTGTTGAGATGGGGGGGTACGACGAGGTTGGGGTAGGTGGCTGGAGACAAGAACCCCAGCACTTTGGAGTACAGCTGCCCAGCCCCCGCCCCCCCGTCTAATGAATGTTTTCCAGGCCTGTCTGGCTGAAGAACTCTGGTTTCCTCCACACATGCTTGGTGCCCCGCCCAGGAGGGGCGATCGCCTTTCCACAGGTGTTATGCATTACGTCGGCCACACTTTCTCCACTGTTGGAGGGCACGGCGCGAAGACAGACGTTTCCGCACTCACCGGAGCTGAAATCCTAACTCTGTCGGGAGGTGCCCCCCCCACTCCCAGCAACTGCCGGGTGCCCAGCCAGGAGCGTCTGCGGCTACATTGGAACTCTTCTCCAGTTTTCTCAAGTCGGCCACATTCGTTTATGTGTACTGAGCCGCACGGGTAGATGACAGAGCAGCCTTAATGACAGTGCGGTGGCATCAACTCAGTGCACAGCGGCAAGGCAGCACAGAGCACAAGACAGGCATACACCCTGGATGTTCCCGTGACCTCCCTGACCAGGATAGGCAGTTAGAAGACAAATGGACGGGTGGCTGGAGGGATGGATGAGATATGAAAATCAGACAGGCTCTGACTCTGAGAATCGTAAAAAACACAGGCAAACCCCGAATTCAAAAGCAGCTTCTGCATTCTGCAACACTGCCCACTTCCTTATTACCATTTTTGTTTGGGCAGCTTAAATCAACATGGTGCCATCTCATTAAATTAGTACGGCAACCATCTCTGTGCTCTGACTGCACCTCCACCCTGGAATCATCCGTCATGAAACAACTGGGCGGCTTGTAGCTGAAATCCATGCCAGGCCTGTGGCGAACATGAACGCCAAGTAAAACGGACCATCAAACCAAGCATTTATTCGGCCTTAATGATGGGAATTATGGTATCGTATTAATTAGTTCAATAGACACATAGCCACAACTTCAACAAAACCTCAGAAATTACCCTGAAATTACCCCGAAATTACAGCAGCGAGACAGCAAAAAGCCAAATGAAATTTTCATGCATAAACAAAGTAAAATTTGAACAGATCCAAAGAACCTTCATTGCACACTGATAAAGGAATCTTGGGTAAAAATCTGCACGTGACATATATTCTCCAGAAGAGTGAAACCTTCATTTCAATTTCAATTGAAAAGCTACCCAGTAATCATCGAGATGGAGTGTATGTCTTTTTCCTTCTGAACCTGCAGACTTTAACTGTATCACATTCCCCACCTGCACAGCTAGTTTTGGTAATGCTGTTAATTAATTAATGTGAAATGCAACTCATCCATCCATGTTCTGCAACTGCTTGTCCACTTCAGGGTGGTAGGGTCCTGGAGCCTACCCCGGAAGCTACGATTGCAACGCAGGGAATAACCCAGGATGGACCACACACCATTAACACACACATGCTCAACCATGGACAATTTAGCAACTCCAATTCACACCATGGCGGGGAACCGGAGTACCTAGAGGAAACCATATGATGACACGGGGAGAACATGCCAACTCTACACACATGGAGCCATGGTAGAGACTCGAACCCAGGTCCCAGGGGTGTGAGGCAACGTTGCTATCTCTGTTGTGGGCGGAGGTGGTACAACTGATGCACGCAATTGGCTATCGGTTTAACGAGAGGCAAAGAGTCCATTCAGGAGGCAGGTCTTACAGAATCCAAGCGGGTCTGGTTTCCTTTGGCTACTTACACTGGACTGTCGCAGTGCCGCACGGACGAGGATACGCCACCGCCGCAGGTCCGGCTGCACTCGCCCCACATGGACCAAGGCCCCCAGCCGCCGTCCACGCTCTGTGGCCATGTCCCAAATGACACGCATTCTCCCTGGTAACACCACTGGGGGAGAGAGACGGGGTGATGTTTTATCACTGTTGTTTCTGTTACTCTGCTGTGGAACTCACCTAGAAGAGGGTGTTTTACAATCCCCACAATCTGCTTAATGCCACATTTACACCCCATAAGGATTTTCAAGCTTCAGCTATGATCTGCACCAATGCAGCCCTCACTGATTAGCAGAAGGTAGCTTCTGTTATTGAGAGTTAGCATCAAATCATTAGCGAACCGTTACTGAAGCTAGCTACAAAACAAGTAATGGGCAAGCCCTCCCAAACAGCTGGTTTTGAATGCTTTACTTTCTAGACAGAGCATTTTTATGTTAACTGAGGCCTTTGTGAGCTTCAGTTCTGAAAACTGCAGTGATACCAAGAATTTTAGCATTGCGAAAGTCCTCATGAATACTGTAAATAAAACGTCAAAGAACAATAGAGGTATTACACCTAATATCAGATAACAGTGATGTGTGCTTAAAGTTATTTAATACAGTGTACTTTATGAATAACGAATGTAAACTAAAAGACAACAATTGAGTAATGCCGTGCACATGATTGCTCATTCAGTCACTGAAATCCACCAAAAAGCTGAATAAAACCTAATTAAATGCACCTTAACCTCTGATCTGTTTTATCTTTTGAGGTCTCAGACAGGTTTATATCAAACACAGGTCAGCCTAACATCTTCAGACTGTAGCCATAGAACTTGGAACATAAAACAGACAATTATAATGGAGAGCAGATCCTGATCGACATCTGGATGCTTCATGTCTCCCATGTTTTCAGACGTCAGTAACAGTGCTCGGATATTCACACCTCAAAGAGTATTACACACACTTCTGTCATTGATTTTCTGGATTAACTATGACGAAAAGCCTGTTATTACTTAACCCCACCCTCACCAAGTATTTACTTCTGACGCCGTTCCTGGTGCTTTGCGAAAAGTCTTTACAAGCAAACTATCAGCAAACCCCTGGGTCAGCTGGTTTAGCTGCACCCCTCCCAGAGACGGATTAATAACTGGTGTGTCCACTAGTTGGCGTCACCTGTTGACATGATAGACTGGGGACAATTTATAAACCGGATTAACACGTCTCGGCCAGAGTGACGACAAGGGAGGGAGGGTAAGAGTGAAGCCGCTGTGTGACAGGCCCAAAATAGTCCCCGTCATGCTTTATTGTAGGGAAGGGGGCAGGAATCAGTGCCATGCACTACCTGTGTCTCCCATTCGCCAACACGGAGGCCGTCGCTGCCTCACTGCACGCTTTTGCCTGGCCTTAAGAAGCCTCTCTCCACCCCCGTTCCCGCCCCCACACCA
Source organism: Cyphomyrus plagiostoma (assembly GCA_019775915.2). Lineage (NCBI taxonomy): Eukaryota > Metazoa > Chordata > Actinopteri > Osteoglossiformes > Mormyridae > Cyphomyrus > Cyphomyrus plagiostoma. The sequence goes on along the minus strand of JABFEA020000119.1, from coordinate 1,851,733 downwards.
TCCCAAACACACTGAGCGATTAGGGCAAGATGCCGCTGCCAAGGAATATTGGTGACAGACGACAGGGTGACGTTTTTAATGAGAGCCAGCACGGGCAGATGATCTGCAACATCTCCATACAAATTAGGCCTTGCGAGCACTTCCAATTTGGAACGAGAAGCTACGATCCATCCTTTGTTCAGCTCTTAAATGGTTTCATCCCGCCAAGCGTGTCTGCAGTTGTTTTCCATAAACGATCCCTGTGATGCAGATACGGCAATTAAAATGTCCATCCCAGCCGTATGGAAAAAACTTTGTCATTTAAATTATTGGGGCAAAACACACACACACAAACACACACTGCATGGTTAAACTAGCAGTGCATTACGTAGGCAATTTATTTTCATCATGCATTTCGACCTTATGACTTTGACCATAACACTCAGAGCTATAATGATCACTGCAACTAGATGACTAGACTGGTGAAATAAACCGTGCTCACAATAGGATGATTACTGCTTGTCGTCTGTGAGCAGCTGGGACAAATTAGTGATCAACGGAAAGCCCTGCAAACCATGAGACCCAGAAGGTGATTCAGAGTCACAGATTTGCCCCCAAACGTTGCATCTCTGGATGGTGGGAGGAAACTTTAAGCCACAGGAAGAGAAAGAGTACATGCAAACTCCATACAAGCAGGGCCAGGGCTAAGCTTTATAACCACAAGCCCGGAAACACACTAAACCCTGAACCACCACACGGCTGCGTTTACTATCTGACATGTGACGTTTCTAATTACAGACCGATTATAAAAGCAAACTGTGATTCTGTAAAGAATCTTGGCCACCTGTAACAGCCAGGCTGCTATTCAGGGCTGGATTCTGAGGATGCCTGGTGCAGATGTTTGCTAAGGCCTCCTAGAAATATATTCTCAGACTCGGAGTGATTCTTTTTCGCATGTAATGACACATCAGAAGGCAACGGCCCATTTCGGGTCCGCTGTTTGGTTTCCACGGCGCCAAGGGAGGACAGAACCATTCTGAAGATGACACATCGCCGAACACAGGGTGTCTGCAGTTTGGGTAAAATTTTAGCCTCACTGTGTCCCTGTCCCCCTGACTTTGCTTCCTCATTGGAAGGCGTGTCGGTGGGATTGAGGAGGTCTTCGAAGTATTCCTTCCACCGATCCACAACATCCCGAGCTGAGGTCAGCAGCACACCATCCCCACCATAAACAGTGTTGATGCTGCATCGCTTTCCTGCCCTGAGATGCCGGATGGTGGATCAGAATCTCCTC
>JABFEA020000119.1:1835858-1847788 GCA_019775915.2 Cyphomyrus plagiostoma | reverse complement strand
CTGTGCTGCTGGGCCCAGTAGGATTAAATAAAGTGGTTAACTGGGGAGGCGATCCAGCCTCCCAGCACAGCTGTTTCCAATAAGACCTCCAGGATAGCAGTGGAGTGCCAGGGCCATGCTGGGTCGGGCCGCGAGGAGCACAGACAGGGTAGCAGCACTGATGAATGTTCATGGTGGATGGGGGTTGTGGCAGATTCCTTCCTGAGGCCCCCTGCAGCTTGAGCTGTTCTTCTAAGCAACCCTAGCGGAGCGCTGACTCTGTCCAATGGCCTATCTGCTTTCTGTTCTGCCGAGGAACTCTAATGGAATGCTGATTCGGCCCATCGGCCTTCTGTTCTGCCGAGGAACCTTAAAGGAACTTTGACTCTGCCCATTAACCTGTCTGCTTTCTGTTCTACTAATGAACCGTAACGGAACCTTGACTCTGCCCATCGGTCCATCTGCTTCCTGAGGAACCCTAATGGAACCCTAACTCCGCCTATTGGCCCATTTGTTTTCTGTTCTGCTAAGGAACCCTAACGGAATGCTGACTCTACCTATCGGCCCATCTGCTTACTGTTCTGCCAAGGAACCCTAACGGAACGCTGACCCTGTGCATAAGCCTGTCTGCTTTGTGTTCTGCCGAAGAACCCTAATATAATGCTCATTGTGTCCCACTGGCCTGTCTGCTTTCTGTTCCACTGTTTTTTTCTGCTGCTGCATTTGGGATGTGTTTACATGCCCAATTTTGCCTTCAACAAAACATAGTGTCGTTTATTTTTAAGGTCTTGCAGGCTGCAGTGGTCTGAGATTTGCCTTAATGAATGTTCTGGGACGTTCTTCTTCACTGATGCTACTATTAGGAGCGTTTTTCATTCTATGTACGAACATCAGCTGATGTTTAATGTCAAGCCTCCTATGTTGCCTACCATTTATATTCCCAAGTTATTTTACATTCATCTTTGATTAATTTTTTCTGGCTACAATATGGCCAACCCAACCCATCTTTCTTACCACAAGCTGACCCACTTCTACACTTCTAAAACATAGTCAGACGCATATCATATATTGTTAGAACCCAATGCTCCTCTGCAATCCACCAGTAAATATTCTTTAAATGCTTTTTATTGCCAGGCTTCATAGCGGGTCAAAGCAGGTGTCATAATTTCTTACAATGCCTGGTATAAACTGTCGTGATCTGTTATGACGTTCTGTTTAGGTGAATGTTTACGGAGGTGTCACATCAAGTACCGCAAGCAAAGATTTGGCCGCTTTGCTTTATACAGCCTCATGGCTCAGTTCATGCAAGATGTCTTGCACTTCATTAGATATTCTCTGGAAGAGAAGACATCCTCAGGAATGCAGGAGGGCCTCAGAGAGGCCCTGGCACGCTAACTTGGCCTGGGATGCTAAACGGCACACATCAATAACGTTATGGAAAGTTCTGGAACGTGAGAGAGTGGCCTAAAGTTTATGCCTCGAGTCATAGTTTTGAGGCCTTGTCCCACTCAGCGATGTCATTACAATAGTATCCAGCTCTCCAAAAAGAAAGATCATCTTCAATGTTTGGCTCAGTTCTGCTCAGACCAACAAGAAAACTGACATGACGAAATGGCCATGAAGACAGGACACCGTGGAGATCACTCTTCTCTGCACTGCAGTGCCCCACAGCCTATATTTTCTGTCTAGACCTACTGCTTTAACAGTCACAAAAGTCACAGGGTGGGGGTATTTTTAAGCAATACTGTCATTTCATTGTCTCCACGTAAATTATGTCACAGGCGTACAATTTACTCCTCTTGTCACAACAGGATGTTCAGAAATGATGCAAGACTGCCGTTTTATTATTTAGATTCTCCCGACGAGTCTTCCAGTTTTGCAGACAAACAAAACATCAAAACAGCTGTATGACTTAATGGTCTGCTAACATCTAAAGGTTGGAACTGAATAGGCTGAAGCGTCACACTCCACCAACGTGGAGCTATACCTCCCCAATTTTTAAGGACTGAACTGCTTTAATCATTGTTGGGTTTAATGTCATGGTCAATTTCACAGTAACGTGGCAATCACAATAAAAAAGGAACTGGTCAATGTCTGGATCATTACTAATACACTGGAGATATCCCATTAAATCAAGTCACATCTGAAACTACCAATAGAATTCAATTTTTGTGCACACTGCAGGCCAAAACATTTGCTGAAATGTAACACAATATGCCACAGTGTTCATCCCTGCCTGAGGCTTTACTTGAGCTCTCCAGTTTTTATGGTTTTTCTCATTGTCTGTTTGTTTACCTTGGGTTGTTCAGGGGGGAAAAACCAACACATAGCATGAAAGCAGAAACTCAACTGGTAGAGACTGAAATTCTTCGGTATCTAAATTTAGTCATACAAAGCATGTTTCAAGTACCAATAAAACATTCAGCTCTTACTGGGACAAAGCAGGCTGTGGGTTTGATCAATGGGCAACGTCAACCTGCATGATTTTCTTACTTTCAAGAAGATAATTAATATACAAAGACTAGTAACTTTATTCTGAATTAATGCGCTAGCAGACATGCGATGAAAAAATGTCGTCTTGTGAAATTTTATTGACCTTATTATAAGATTCTTATTGATCTTATTATTAACCTGGATGCTCAGTTCGGCTAGAAATGGGTTTTCTTTTTTCAGAAAGACCTCAATGTTCCCTTTATCTTACTCGCTCTTCATTTACTTTAATAAGAGCAGGTTGGATTCCACTTGTTGCTACAGAGTAGGACAGTTGATATGATGTTTGCAGGAGCCTGTCTGACTAGTAGGATAATCCAAATCCCACAGCCAACATCCCTCCGGTTAGTGACTAAAGATATGAAACTTCTTGAAGACCTTTAAAGCTCTTTTTAAGATCTTTTATGTGAACTTTACTGAAAGGTTCTTCGGATCGATTGTTATCTAGATGTCTCACTCTGCTAATTTCTGATCTGAAAGTCCCTGAAATTCCATGACGGTGTTTTGCTTCATCGCAGAGCTGCCCATTGGACCAATGGAAGCTGCTGGGATTCAGGCTTCTTACCCCATATTTGCACTGGCGGGAGGAGGCGCCGTACTGGAAACGACACTGCTCGTCTGCGTCGTACACCTGCCCCGGGGCCACTGTGGGGTATAGGAAGTCTCTTTTCAGAGGTTCATTGTCCAGACACGTCCCCCGACCCGAGCTGTCAAAAAAACAAACCCTACAATAGAATAGTTTCTCTTGGCAGAGCACGATTGCCCGTCACTCACACGGAAGCGGCCCACCAGATCCCATCCACAAAACATGCAGCACTTGTGTCCCACGGACTTAAACATACATTGTTTACCTTTACAGTGTGATGGCAAGAACAACAGGGCCAACAGGAAGGGGATTTCTCAGCCATGGACATCTTAGGATGCCCATGGCCTAGGTTAGGGTGACCAGATAATCCATGTCAGGAGGGACACTTTGGGCTACTTCTTTAAAACTAAAAGGCCCCTGTGCTTTGACTGGTTTGTTTTCTTGATTGAAGGACTCATTCAGCTGTTTCATATTAGCATTAGTCACATGTGCATGACTATAGGAGACTGACCAATCAGCACACAGCAAGAATTCAGTGAAATCCAGGTTTTTTTCATTGAAATGATTTTTACAAATACTGTCCTAGATCGAAGTGTCCTCCCTAACATGGGTCACCCTACTTAAGTTCAGTCATCAAAAATGACAAAACTATTATTAACTCTGTTTATTTACAAGTTTATTTAAGATAAATCTGTGTAAAGCGTAAATAATGTATGTTTAAAACCACTGCAAAATCATGAAAAATTCACGTTTCAGTCATATCACCAGGTAGAAGCTACCAGGTAGCATCAAAGAAAAGAAGACAATCCTGATGACTGCGATTGCGATGTGACACCGGATGTGAAAAGTCACATAGGAAGTGAAAAGTAGCACCGAGCAAGCAACCTTGCCTTTCCTTCATTTGGATTTAAAGTTACCAAAACTAACCAGTGTAAGACACTCAGTCTGCCAGAAAAATGCAATGCTTTCCTTTGTGCACGACATATATAACATAAAAACACAAAAACAAACAAACAAATAAAACATAACTCAAATAAGGAATGAGGACAACACTAAAAACATTTTAAAAACCCATATAAGTAACCCTGGAAGAGAAGTAGAAAGAGCTATGCGCTTCCATGGAACGTCCAGATGTATATAATACCATATGTGTATGGTACCGAACATCAGAACTATTTGTATTACCTTGAGGAGACCAAGAGCAGGAGAAGCTCGGCCTGATGGCCATTGGTCAAGCCCAAGAGATTTGTTTAGTCTGTTTGTCATACAGAAATATACACACTGACAAAAAAAGTTTGCATTTGAAGGTATTTTGGTGCCATATGAAGGGCCTACAGTATATAAAACTGAGAATGAGTGGCTGGCGTGGCCGTCTGCCTATTCGCCGCACAGAAGCTGGCCTTTTTTTCCTCTCTGTACTTTTTTAATGCTGCATGTCACAATAGTTGGCAAGAGCATATTCAACTCCAGTATCATTACCCTAATTGAATAATAAGCAGTTATGTTGGACAGTTCCACATGACAAATAGTAAACATTATAATATCAACCATATTTTTGAAACATAATCTAGACACAGGCACAAAATTAATAATTACTTTCTGTTCAAATCTGGAATAAATATGCAGGATATATGACGTACTACATAATATGTTCAGCAAAGTAAATTTAATGATTATGTTTAATTAAATTTTTTAAAATCTCCAAATATGAATCTAAATGCACAAAATATGACGAACTGTCCTGCCCTTTCAGCACACATCCTGACTGATATATGGAGGAGATTAGTGGTGTGACAGTTGTTTACAGGCAGGAATACAAAAGGACACCCTTCTGAAGGACTTGATTCATGTGCACCCTTGAGTCGTCGATGGCGATTACAAGCCAGGCTACCAATGGAGCACACACATCTGAGACGGAAGGATCCTATTTTTATGCAGAGTGGCCCCAGGGATTAGCCAAGACAAGGATCCTTGGCTCCTCACCAGAATATCGGAAGTCCCAGCTAATTGAAAGCTAAATCAAAAGCATAATAAAGGAGAGAACACTTGAGCTTTTGGCTGGGGGATGGCAGGGGGGGTGCGGGATGCTGAATGTGGTATTCAATTTCATGTGCTCCGTTTTCCTTTTACTCTCTCAGTCGTTCGCTGGGATAATCCTCTCTTACTCATCGTTTCAGAAGGACTCTGCACCAAAGAGATTGAGGCCCTTTTCCCCCAGACTCCAATGCTTGTTCATTTGGAGGAAAAAAGATGGAAGGATAAAATAGCTGCGTGCACTAAGGTGCTGGATACCTGAAGGCTGAGTCGACCCGGTTCGAGGACACCATGGTCAGAACCAGAACACATCCCATATATAACGCAGGATGAGAAGTCCATATGTGGACCGGTATTTAAAAATGGGAACCATAAATGACTTTAATGGCAATGACATAAGGGCAGAAAAGAGACTGCTAACTGCAAACTATGCTCGCATTCATCTTCTGTCAACCCCCCCCTCCAACCCAGTGCTCCCTAAATGGGGAACCACATTATGAACGGGGGCCAAACACACAGCCAAAACTCGACGGGCGGAAACACGATGAATACCCGATAAAAAACAGACTGGGATGAAGAGAGAGAGGGAGAGAGAGAGGACAGGCATCCTCAAAGACACCCCTCAGCTGAGAAGAACGGCAATTAGACAACAACGGAGGAGACCCATTTCAAAAGCAGCTGAAAGGGGCCACGCATTAATTAGACGCAACTGAAACAGTACAGCCCATAAATCAAGATTTTGACCATTGATGGTCATTCACCCACTAGGGGAAGATGCACAACATACGTGCACTTTAATTCTCTTTTAAGTTTCCCGCTGTGCCGTGAAGAGAAAGGAGATTACACTGAGCAATCAGGCTGCAATAAATGAGGCAGCGAAAGGCGCTTCACAAGCGAGGCCTTGTGCTCCGGTGGGAAGCCGTGGTGCTTTAATCTCCATTGCTGGCATTGCCGTTTTATTCTCGCTGAAGCTTTTCACTGGTAAAAACACCTCTGACAGCCATAACGAGTCATATTGCCATTCAAGGAGGGAGCAGAAGGGGTCTGTCGGTCCCTTCCCATAGCCACGGCGCTAATGGTAATATGGTTCCCACAGCTAGCACTCCTTTACTCTGTTAAAGCCACAATTGTCCAGGCCAGACCTGTGCTGATTCACAAACCCCTGAAGCCAAAGGTGGTGGTGGTGGGGGGGGGGGGTTGTAAATATATAAGGGAGAGTGAAATAAAGGCTACTCAAAAGGAGCAAGTTTAGGAAGAGACAATTGTCTCCTGAATACTGAAGTTCTGAAAATAATTGGCTCCCATCTCTTGATGCTGTTTGAACCAGACAGCAAACATAGCAAATATATCTGTTTTGTCGTTAACTTAATCATCCAGTGGCAACAATTTTTTCACCATGCCATTTGAATCAATCTCAAAACAGGAGAGTTCCCCAATGCCATTAGGCTGTTTGTGCCCGTAACGGAGGCTACGCTAATCAGTCTTTCCATTATTATTCAACTGCATTGTTTCCCAGCTCGAATCGGGCTTTAAATCACAGTCACGAAACTCTGCTGCTTTCATTAACTCCAGGTGATGTAAATCCCTTGTTAATTGACTTATGCTAAACAGAAAGGTAATCGAGTCAGTGCAGGGAAAACGTGAGGGATGAAAAAGGTCATAAATGACCCAGGTCATTTAATAGTTAACCAACCGGCGCTGGTTTCACTGTAAAAACGATCATGCTGGTCATGCATCGAACAGTCAGAATATTGCATTGAATCCAGATCGTGCTCTTGATTATTATAGTTATGCACACATTCCAAACTGTTTTGTCATTAAATAATGAAATCAGGAACTGTTTAGACTGTAGTGATAAACTACCAGCAGGCAATAGCTTTTGTTTGTAAGTCTTACATAACAATCCATATGCTGTGTTAAACTCTATGGCTTGTAATTATCTGTGACATCTCGTCGGCACAAAGCTACAACCGATAAATTAATCGACGTGAAACAATTAAAGCCAAGATTTAGCTGTTATGTCGTCTTTCAGAAGATGCTTTCTTTCTAACCGAACATTCAAGTTAAATACCTTTGGTATAAAACAACAACGACACCTTCAAATCAGGGGCGACGCAGAGCATGATCACCTTCCACCAAGAATACGATTGTTCAGCTTCAAGAATCACTCAGAGATCTATATGATCTGAAGGGGCATCTATAAAGATTCAGACGAGATGATCGCTATGTCAGTTTCTTGATTGCTTTGGGATGTTACCGGGAGTGTCACACGATAATCCATGCCAAACTGGGGCGGGAGCTAAGCCCGGCGAGGTGGCTGTGGCGTGACGTTGGGGCAACTGGAATTTGCTGAGCATCTCAAAGGACGCCAGACATGGAGACTGAAAGCTGCGCTAGCAGCACCTACTACCATGGCCATAATTTCCGCAACAGCTTGTTTATACAGTATCTCAACTCGGTAAATGCCCAGGAAACATGCAGTAATTTGTTACCAAGGTGATTTCTCATGATACCGAACTTTCTGACAGCAGGCAGATAACTGCTGGCCAAACATCTACATAATATTTAACTGAATATCACATAAAAAAAAAAAAACGTACGTCAGGTGCAGCACTGAGTATTTCATGGGACATGGAGACCAATGAAAAGGCTACTATGTGAAAATATCAATGCGTTGACCTGCAGGCATGCTGATGAAAATTGCAATTCACTAAACTCCTTTGTACCTGTGTAATAACAATAATAGTCTAATTATAGCAGACAACCCACTAAAACAGCAGGGCTCTCAGTCAAGCTGACAGTATGGTGAAAACGTTTCCTATTTTTTTCTGCACAAATGTGAAAAGTATCTTTCCTGGACATGAGCTGACATAAAATATGGCCAGGTATTTTCAACGTGTAGTGCCGGACTGCTCCTCATACCTAACTTTAGACTGAAAAATATCACATTCTTATGTTATGGCACGTATAACACAATTCTGTAATTTACTGTTTCTATTTCTTCTGCCAAGCTATTTAATGTGAAGCGAGAGACAGGAATAGTGACAGGCAGGGCTTCCCATCAGGATCGACCCTGCTGTTTGCCCATTGGTTCCACAGATTATGTACGAGTCCTGATTGGATAAGCAGCTTGTAAAAAAACAGACAAAAAAATAGCTTGATCAGCAGATGAATGGATACAGAGGCAACATTGAAAATCTAGCATGTCTGTCCCGGAATTCCACTTACTCCAGGAAGCTGGTTATGTAATCCTTGCTGCAGGCCGACCAGGAGAAAGGGTTGGTATTAGCCGTGATGTGTGCGGCCATCAGCTTGGCGGTCTCATGGCCTTTGGTCCCGCATGAGTTCCCGATCCCATCATGGTTCATGCCAAAGCTGAAGGGGGAGGGAGGGGGAACAAGGACAAGGGCCCCTGAGTCTTCACAGGCTTTAAGAACTGAGCAAATGGCAGTAGAGTTCCAGGCCCGTCACGTCCACTCTCTACAAGCTCAGGCAACTGCGGCTCACCGGGACATGGAGTTACCCTTGGTGGAGGTGCATATCTCACGTGCTTGGATTGTAAAAGGTAGGAGGGGGCTGTTTTTTTTTTTGGTTGTGAAACAGCTGTGCTGAGGGGGAAAGGGTCAAAGGTGAGAAGCTGTCTGGATCTCCAGGGAGAACGAGAAAGTTCTAATCACCATCCTGAAGCCCTGCCTGTCATTCACTAATTACAGGTTGAGACGGAACACATCAGAAGTGACAGATGTGTGCGAATGTGGCCCGGCTTCTCTGTAAATCAGTACTTCAGAAGAGGAGAAAGAGCTCAAGAAGCCCGATCGATGCAGTAGCCATCTTGTTCGTGTGTCAGGCCCATGGATTGCCTTGAGTGAACAAACCTGCTGCCGCAGTCAGGAACACTTCCAATGCCCGAAAAAGCAAAAAGAACAATTCCATCTGTATCTCTTCCTCCTTCTGTCTGAATATCAGGGTAGAAATTGAACCCACAATAGCCAGCAATTGAAGCTTACTTTTCCATAAATTCCAAAGGCACAAATCAGTTTTAATGTATATAACAAACCCATCCGCATGACACTGTCCCTCTGTGTTTTTCTAAGGCTCACATTTATGACATTTCACTCTACTTGGGCAATAAATCAAAGGAGCCCAAACTTTGATTAAGTATTATTATTATTACTCTTTTTTGAGCTCCTCTAAAGAGCCAAGCGTATTTTTATAACTGCCCAGCAACAGAAGTAGGCACCAAGTATAACGAAGTCGCCTTTATGATAAAAATACATTTTAAAAAAGGGAAGTTGCCATCTTGGTGAACTCAACAGTTATTTTGGTCTGTTTTCAGGTAGCTAAACAGAGAGCATTTACATGCTATTGTCCAGAAGTTTCTATGAATAGTTTTGAAATAAGACCACTTAAACATAACTTATTAGTATAGACAAAGTAAAAAATATAGACATATACACCTGACATGCTAGATTAACTAGATAATGATGTTAATGTCACTCTGACCAGGCTGTACCCGGGCAGTTTCTGGGGGCATCGTCTGTAGGCTCATCGCCACTTTGTACCGGATAAGTAGCTAGAATATGGATGGATAACACTAACGTCAAACAATTAACTGTAGTCTTCGACATATTCTATGTGTGAGTGGACTTGTCTCCCGGGTTACAGTCGCCCCGGCGACTCACTTGTGCCCGATCTCGTGGGCAATGGTGAACGCGGAGCCCAGGCCGATGTCCTCATTGATGCTGCAGCTCCTCTCGGGCTCACACATCCCAGCCACCGACGCTAAGCCTGAGTGAAGAGGAACGTGGTGGATGAGAGCGAGGTGTACCCCCCCACCCCACCACATCTCCAATACCACCAAGCTGAGGTCTCACCCATAAACCCACACAGCACTGATGGAGGTGCTGGCAAGATGTTAACACCAGGGGGAGTTTTACATCGCCAGCTAGACATTAATATTTTTTTGAACTACAGATGGGGCTGGAAAATGTCTAGACGGGGTTAGATTTATAATTTTTATGTCCGGTAACCAGGGACCACCTAGTAATGTGAGCCAGGTCTGGGAATTTAAGTAAACATTTTCTCAAAAAAAAATAAAAAATTACATACATATATACACACACATGCATATGCATGTTTGGCTGTTTAAAGAAACACCTGAATTTAGTTTTCATTGTTTAAAAAATGTTTCCAGAAGAAAAATCATTAGCACCATTATAAGCTCACTGGAAACACACAGACTCAGGCCGTTTCTGGGATAAGCTGTTACCATTTACTTTACTTTTATTTTCCACCCTTGCCAAAACAGGCAACCCAACATGCACGACAGACTTCAAGCGACCAACCACACTGTTGTTAGAAGACGCGTTTTCTCTCCTGAGTTAAAAAGCCATATTGGGTGTTTTAAATATTAAGGTAAACTGGAGCAAATATTTCAGCTGCTTCTGCAGCTCAGGGATGACAGGCAAGTAGCTACAGTTTTGTAGGGTCTGCCTGCTTGATAAACAGACCGGTCCTGATTAGACATTGGAGCACCAGACAAGGACCATAAACAGATAAGCAGGAGACCATTGCTGAAAATCTCACAACAGGCTGTTCTGAGGAAGTGGGCTGGGGGGGAAGGAGGCTAGGGGGGGCAGGTATGTAAGGGAGGACGAGAGGGGGGGTGGGGATGCTTTAAGGTGTTGAATCCTGGAAAAGGAGAGGCTCTCCAAAAAATCCAGGTGTCTCCAGTCATGTTTCTCCAAACCTTGTCATGGCAACCGTGGAATGGAGATCCGTTCTCACAGGCTTGACCTACAGGTAACTGGGTGGGGTTCCCGCTACGGCTATTCGCTAACTGAGGAATGCAGCGCACTGTGATGTTCCCCGACGTTCCCTGCTGGCCCCAAATCAAAGCGATCCATCTTCCTGCGGACAACTGCGATTTATGTGTAGGGCAGATGCAATAAGGCCAATTTAAAAATACGCGATGACGGAAAACAGCAACTTCACAAGTTTTTTAAAAGCCGAAAATCAATGCGAGAGTACGTTTTCGGGGTGATATGTGACTCTGGTGGTACCGTGAACTCCAAGCGGGCCCTTGGTGGGGAAATGGCAGTGTGGTCACATCTTACGGAAATCCATTTATTAGCTGAAGACGCTAACAAGGGCCTCGGTGAGCTTTAGCATGTTGCACAGACATTGGCAATAAAAAGAGACAGCAAACCCACACAGAGCAAGGCTTAGCAGGGCTACTTCAGGAAGCTGGTGCGAGCAACTTCACACCAGCAGGGGGCTCTGCTCTGTCAAGAGAACAAGACCAAGCTCGTCGACGGGGCCCCAGCACCGGGGAAGCCAGGCCACCTGGAAAAAAGGCGCCAACCCCCCCCCCACTCCGGTCCACTCCCACCCCCAACTAAACCTTAAGGGTCAGAATCGTTGTTGTTTTTATCACAGGGGTCATGGGGGTACTTGGTTTTTTCTCCGATTACTCCTTGACCCCAAAAGGCCGAAGTGTTGACACCGGGAGGGTGATCCCGCCCAGTATGTGGGGTTAAGGTGGGGAGGAGCCAGGAGGCGTGGAGGGGGGAGGAAGAAGAGCAGATGCCGGGGCAATTACAGTGGCCTGGGGAATGTGACGAATGCGGTCAGTCTGTCAATCCAGCCGCCCTGCAGCTACCATACTGCCTCTAAGATATACGCCATGGCCTGGAGCACCTCTCCCAAGATGAGCAGAGACCTGGATGTGGCCTGCGGCCCATATCTTTCCTTCTCTCACCTTCTAGCATCCGGGGGGGGGGGCGGGGGGGGGGGGGGGGGGGGGGGGGGGGGGGCGGGGGGGGGGGGGGGGGGGGGGGGG
>JABFEA020000119.1:1814109-1835758 GCA_019775915.2 Cyphomyrus plagiostoma | reverse complement strand
ACACAAACGTGTGAATGCCCACCCCCACCCACCCAAGCCTGGAGTTTCTGAGGCAGGGGGTGGGGAACTGGCATGTCTGGGCCCTAGCGGTGCCAGGTGAGGCCCTGTCACCCCAAAAGGAAGCCGGAAGAGCCCCCAACCCCCCACTAGTACAGAAAGGCATCAGCTGTGAGCTGTTTATCTGCAGGTGGATAAATATCAGCCGTAACCGGAGAAAGACGCGCCGAGTGGGGGCAGCCAGCAGGGGCCTGCGAACTGAGCAGATCTCAGAGCTTACTGGGGAATTCCATTGGCTTCACCACCATCACCCAAGGCTCCCGTATCGACCAGGGAGATGCGCCTAAAACCGAGAGCCAGACAGGCCGTGCTGCTGAGAATCTGACACACTAAGCTCCAGACTAACTCCTTATCAGTTTGCCCTGGGAATCTAAGTGGTGGACATTTAAAATATGGGGAAAAAAATCACAAGCCTGTCTCCAAGTTTCATCATCAAAAAGCTCAAACGAGTGTGCTCAGGTCTTCAGGATGTAACTGATACGTTCAGTATGGTTTTGTATTCCCATCCAAGCGCATAAACACTCATTAAATGTCACTTCATTGCAAATTGCACACTATTTATGGATATTTATGATTATTGTTTAAAGTTTAATGTCTTGTTTCCTGTTTCAGAGACTTGAGGCTTGGCAGCCAAACATTCCACTGCACATTATACTGAGTATAACCGTTTATGTGACAAATAAAACTCTGATCAACTGATAAATACATACAAGTTAAACAGAAGTTAAAGAATCTGAGGCCACTCACCCAGCGTTCCACACGGTTTGTTCTTATACGTGCAGATATCGTACCTACAAGAAGGAGAAGAGACGTCTCTGTAAGAATATATAACATCACTAAGAAGCTTTCAGATTATTAAAGTGAAATGAAACTTCCGTGTGCTGCTGTATCCTGGTACTGCTACAAGTTTGTTGTGTAAATGGCAAACAATGAACTGCCTGACGGTTCACTCCCCAGACAATACAAAAGTCATTTAAACACATGTCAAGAGAATGGAAGAGGAGCTCTTGAGAGAAAGGGGAGGGAAAAAAAAACTACATACCAGTTTCTGTAGAACTGGCCTAGAGACAGGGATAAAATCAGGAGGGAAACTCAGGAAGAGGTCTAACCGTTTGCCAGAGTCGAGGCTAGGCTAGCCAGCAGAGCTGTGGAGGTGCTAGCCAAGGCTAGCCGGCAGGGCCGAGGCAATGCTTATGCCAAGCTTAGCCGGCAGATCGGGGTGGTGTGTTAGCCAAGGCTAGTCAGTGGAGAGCCAAGGTGGTGTGCCACCCAAGGCTAGTGAGCAGAGGTGCTAGCCGAGGCTAGCCAGCATTGTACCGCTACAGGTGCCTCGCTTTAATAAGTCTATCTAGCGCAACCTGCCAACATGAGGCCCGCTTCACTTTACGGAGTTAAAGGCCAGGGCATGGAGCACAGGGTTATTAATCAAAACTCCCCCGTAGGGATTTACAGCGACCGTACACGGTAGAATCGTATGCCAAGCTCAGTTTTAATTTTTATTCACCCATAAAGGCGGATTGGAAGCAGATCCACCAGGAATACGTCTGAGGAGCCACGTGGTCCTCGCCGGAGAACTGTAATGTATTTTTAATCGTGGACCTCAACGAGCCGACATAAACGAGCGCGCCTTTGGAGAGCTGTGTCCCATCTGCATTTTTACGCTCTCTCTCATTCAGGTTACTTCTTCAGCTAGGAAAGGGGGTAAAAAAAGTTCAGGAACTGAAGCATTACGCAGCGCATTCCGAGACTCGGATTTTTTCACAGGACGGCCAGATTTAAAATTTTTATTTTTTTAATACTTGGACTCGTCGCTCAGCTGCATTCAAGAAAAAAAGAGATGGACTTGGAGAGAGAGAAAGCGAAGAGGGGGGAAAGAGGAATGAAGATTCATAGCCCACAAGAGAACCGTCCCACATAAAAGAGCAGCGCTCTGGGTCGGCAGAGGAAAGGCCAGATCGACACTTGTGTCAGCGTGCACCGCGCCGTGAGACGATGCAGGGCGCTTACGTGCGTCACCGGCACTGAGACATCATTAATATCAAGATTGGGCGCCTGCTCAAGGCAACCTTATTTCTGGCTCCGTGAGGCTTTCGTTAGATGCCGGAGGAGGTTTGGAATGACCCAGGCCAGCAGAGGTGCCCCGAAGAGGCAGAACAGGATGCCAGCAGCCGCCGGGAGTGCCCCACTAGCCTGACAACACGCATGGTTATTCCCCGCGCCGGGAAGGGATTCTGCGGCTGTCAAAAGCTCTCTATCAGCAGGTGCCGGGAAGCTTTGCTGTCTTCTCAGCCCAAAACAGGATTTTCGACATCCCTTTGAAGAAAAATAGGACCCCCTTACAGTGACCCAGGTTAATGGAGGAGCTGAACCAGTCTGTGTTTTGCATTATTGGTCCCATTAAGGAACTAAAACTGATCTTTGTTATTTGTATTATTATTATTGCTTTTTCTGCCTGTGGAAAAATAATTTATTGTCGCAGAATAGTTTGCATGGCTGCCATAAATATTTCTATAAGAAGTCAGGCAACAGTCCAGGGTTGGGGGTTCGAATGTTTGTGTGGGCTTCGTCCAGATACTCTGGTTTCATCCCAGAGACATAATGTTTTCGGTGGACTGGTTTCGCTATATCGCTGTAGACCGTATGTGCCCTGCACTCCACACTTCCTGGGATGGGATCCAGGCTCAGTGTGACCCTGTGCTGGGTAAGCAGTTATGGAAAATAGATGGATGCATTTATACAGCTTTTAGGTTTTGTCCATTTAATCCCCATCAGTTCCAAAGCAGTCTAATGGTCTATAAAGAATATTACAGTGATATGCCCAATCCATATCAGGTGCGAGGTCAGCTTACTGCACATGGTAATATAAGTAGATGCAAATAGAGAGAAGGAAAGAAAAGGCTTTGAAGAACATAAAATATGAGCAGCTCCCAGCCCTGACTTATGGAGACCTTTCTGATGCTCGCTGTATATGTAATCAATCAATCTGTGGAGAGATACTGAGGGTTTGTGTGCTTTTAAAATGCATCATCTATATCCCCTAAAAATGAGTAATCAAATCATCTCCAGGCTTTTAACTTAAAACCAAGGACAGAGAAAATTACATTTAGGAACCTGGCTGAGGTCCAGAAATAAGACACAGGGTCTGATATCTAACTGGGCTCTTCGTCCGAGATCTAGTTATTTTTATCTAGTTATTTCAGTTTCAGGCTTGGGGCTTTGCAGTTTGCTCCTGCTCTGTGAGTTGCAGATTGCATGTTCTCCTATGGGGTGCTCCTGCAGTCCAAAAAGTAGACAGAATGACCTGGAGCTTTTGGGACCAGGTAGCTTGGTGGTCGAAGAACCACCAGCTCTTTACATCCTGTAATCAGAGTGCTTAAGTCTAACAATTCCCACAAAGCATCCAGCTACAGATACTGCTAATCCGAGAAATACTTCCATGCAGCTTAGTCATCCAATGTAAGAACATTAGCAATGTAAACAAATTCACCTAAAATACAGCAAGGGTGCTCATCGTTGGTGCTTGTGTTGGAAAATCTATCTGCTTCAAGAAACAGTTGGTTACTCCTTTGCTTTATGAAGTGGATGTTATACTGAAAAAATAAAATGACCATGCCTGTTACAGAACCCAAAGTTTTTTATGTGCAGTCTTTTAACAAAATATGAACAATTTTCAACAAAAATACTTCAGTAGAACCTCCAGCGTTGAGGGTTCGAATTCCACCCCTGCTCTAGGTGTGTGTGGGGTTTTCCTATTCTTAAAATTTCATTTGGGTTTCCTTCAAGCATCTTAATTGCCTGTGGTGTCTGATTGCAAATGTGACCATGAAGGTGTTTGTGTCCTGCTGTGGACTGCCATCTTGTGCATGCTGTTCCCCTGCCTTATGCCCTGTGCTGCCTAGAACTGGTTTCAGGCCTCACCTGTGTTAGATGTTGCCTGCGAGAACGCCACTGTCCATGTGGTCCTATTCTCTGGGTGTTAACAACGTCACAGTTTTACTGATCTGCTCTAGTTTGGACTCCAGCAACATCAAAGGTTAACTTGATGGACCTGGGTGACCTCAACTCCTGAACCAGAAGGTTCTAAAGATTAACTTCTGAACCTGTCTCTCCCCAGGCCCGATGTACCACAAGCTTCTGCCATCTGAGTAAACAGGTAAATATCCATACTACTTATTTCTGAGCCATTATTTTAGAATTCCATGCAATACTTGGAATGTAATTCTTTGCACTGTTACTATTTATTAGTATTAAAATGTGTGTTGTGGTTCTACTGTAAACCTGCAGTTTCCTTCAGGATTAATAAAACATCCATCTATCTGTCCATCTATGTTTCTTTCTCTCTTTGTATCTATCTTTCTATGAGTGGCTACAATAGAACTCGACAACTCTCTAGCCTGACTCAAGTCTCCTTGAAAACTTATACAGAGCAGTACAGACGCATGTTTTTGCCAGAGCACAAACCAACGGGTAATTAAGAACACAACGGCTAGTTGTTTACTACAGGACTTATGTTGGCTTTGCTCCATCTATTTTGAAGCAATATTTCATGTAGAGCTGAAGAGAGCGCTAGCATCAGCCTCTAAGCATTGTGTTTCTGTCCAGAATTGAATCCAACTACTCCACACACCATCACTGTTGGCCGCGGCATAGCCAAACCCACTAAACAAGTGTAAAGAAAACCAGATTGGGACGAATTACAGAAGCTTATACAGAATTCACCATCCACCACTTGACACAGCATATTATGGAAACTCAACTGGACCATTCTGCTCTGTCAGTTCCAATGCGTGGACCCTTTTGTTCAAACACGCAAGAGGCAGGCTTCAGCACACAGCAATCCAAGCTCAGTAAAAACAGAGGTTAGATGTTCTATCATGACACAGTGACTGGAATCAGATGCTGACACAACCTCAGCATGTTGAGGTCACACTGAAACGCAAGAGTCATCATGAAACTGACAGAGCGTATCACCCCAACCACTTTAACGAGAAAACTCAGCGACATCTGACGTTATGTAGATACACTAGTTTTCCAACTTGAAATGTGGATTCTCTTAGTAATGGTTAGAAAAAGCACAATGCCAACTTCATAGTTTTATCTTACATATTCAAATGTTGGTCACTTAAGATTCCAGATTTAAGACTTGGTCTCTTTAGCTTGGCTAGCTGTCAAAGACCATTTAATGTCGTTTAACATTTTAAAACTATAGGAGAATCAATGTCATATACTTTGATGATGCACAACGACACTTTTAAAGTTTCCAGAATGCTGAACCCAGACATTGTTTATACTCATTATCCCGATGGATCTGCTCATTAAATGCTAACAAGATTAAAGTACCTTCCAAGGCGAAATCAAAAAACAGATATAGTTTTGTATTCAGCAAGTAAAAAGCAACGTCTAGGTCAAGGCCATTCTATAAGACATCCATCCTTGAGACATGTCTCATCTAGGAAAATGCTTATAGTTGTGAGCTCCATTCAAAGCCATTTCAATTATGATGCACCATTTCAGGTACTGAAATAAGTGTTTTTCTTACTGGTTACCAGCTAAAAAGGACATATACATTGATGGGCCAAAAGTCATGACCACCCCCACATGAAAAGAATCATGTTCACTTATATATATGGTGTGTGCTAAGTTCTGGGATAAATCAGATGGTAAGCTAACATTTGGTACTTAAAGATCACATGTTCAACGTAGAAGAGATGGGCCAGGGAAAAGATGTGATTTACTTTGACAAGACCCAAATCATGACGGCCAGATGAATGAGTCACAGCATCTTTGACACGACCAGGTTTCTAGAGCGCTCATGGTCATCCATGGCGTTCTACTGAGAGTGATCTGAGGAGGGAAAAACCATGACCCACCAACAGGGTGATGGGTGGCCAGGATTCGTCAATGTGGGATATGAATGAAGGCTATCCAGTGTGGCACACACTATGTATTGAGCCCTGCTGTGTACGGGGTTGTTTAAACACAGGGCAATTAAGAGTACTCGTGTTGACTCCTGTTCACTGGCAAAAGTACCTATAATGGGCACAAAAGCATTAGAACTGGACCATAGCTCAATGGAATAAGATTGCCTGGGCCAATGAATGTTGGATTACCATCAAATATGTCCAAGACCTTGACATATGTTATTCATGACATGAAGTCCCACGCTTCCGACACCTACCTGGTGATGAGAACCGCATTGTCATGATGAGCAATCCCGTTTTCTGGAATGCTGTTCCCATCTCCCTGATGTGACAGGATTGACTTCTGCCACTTGCAAAAACTGTCCAGGGACTTGTCCGCATGATGGTTGATCTCCAGGTTGGGCTACAACACAGAACCCAGGCTCAGTCGAAATGAGGCTCCTCCATGATCAGCATCCCCTGAACTTTACATCGAAAAACACCCACTACAAAGCAACTAGTATCTGTTGTCATACTCGAATCTCATCCATTCATCTCACCCATCTTCCAGTCGGCCGCAGGGGTGCCAGTTCATCACAAGACACACACTCACAGAACAGGAAATTCCGCAATACCAAATGAACAAAATGCCTGTTTTTGTACTGGAGTAGGAACCCCAGACGACATGGGAAGAACATGCAAATGGATCACTTAATAAGTAGAGCCCATATGTGCACCATCAACCCTGGAGGCGTAAGGCAGCGGTGCTACCTTCACTTTGTTTAAATCATGCCAACCAAATGAAATATTTACAGTCCTGTGACCAGCATATACAGTCATTTATAGCTAGAGCTGCAACCAGCAAACAGAACTGTTAATTGAAGTAAAGGAATTATTCAATCTGTACAAGGATCCCCTTAATCTACACATATTTCAGACAAAATGTGGCAACTAAGCTCCTAAAGGCCTTTAATTCCCCCACAGGAGTTGCACTCTGATTCAAATTAAAAGCAAAGTTTTCAAAATGCCCGGAACTTCCAACCAATGCTCTGGGAAAAACCTGGAAGCACTACCTACACTAAACACGTCTGTTATGCCTGTTTGATATATATAAATATCTGCTTTCAGCACACTACCTTTCACTTCAGCAACCTCTGCTATGGCAAGTGGCTGACATTGCCCTATAGATAACAGTCAGTTCGCATTACGTTCCACTTTAAAGAGAAGGTCCCCGCAATGGAAAGCTCAGATGGCTTCCGTCCTGTGAAAAAATGACATGATCCCTGAAACACACAAAAAAAAAACAGGTACTAGAATCCAATCTCTGTTTCTTCCATTAAAGAAAAGGGGGGAAAAAAAAAGATTTTAAAGCTAAACTTCCCTCAGGGGCAGTGTCGGAGCACATCTCTATTTGAGTTCATTTGATCTTTCAGGGCGGTAGCCATACGGCAGCGTCCTCGCCAATCGAATAAAACAGTCCCCTGGCCTCGTACGGCCAGCCTCTCACTGCTTAAAATAGGTTCTCTGCCCCCCCCCACCCTCTAAAACTCTTCGAGCAAACGGTCGGCCATTGTTTTTGTGAGCATTCAAGCCAGACGGCACATGAGTTCACGTGACCCACAGCTAGTACGAGGATCCGGGCAGCCCAGACGGCGAGACCGACAGTTACGTCAACAATGTCTACGTCGGGCTGTGAGCCACTTTATACATGCAGGTGTGCTGCCATTATTTCAATTTTTTTTTTTTGGCTGGATACGAGTTTTGCTCGTTAAAAACATGGACTGGAATGAGGGAGATCAAACCAAAGCGTTTTTTTTTTTACCTCCAAAGAGATCCCAACAACTTCTCCTCTACTAAGGAAATACACAATGCACATCTACATTAGTTTTGTTATCTTAGATCTTAGCAGTAATGTTATTTTTTTAATCTAGTGATGGATGGGTTTTTGCATATTTGTGCATATATATTTTTGCAATTTGGTGTCTAACCTTAAGCATACTTCATGTCTATGTGTCTCTGTCATTTACATAAATGGCCACTGCAACACAAACATTTCCTCTTGGAAATAAACAGAGTAATTTGAACCTGAATCAGAATTTCTGCTGAAAAAGTGCTTACGAAGTGAGTGCTGGTCATCACAGCTGAAATGCGATTTAATCGGACACGCCTGGAAACATTTATAGGAAATTGTACTTGTCTACATGCATAATTGTACTTATCAGAAATATAATCACTGCTGTGCTACACCTGCAGAAATTAAAGTGAGTATATCATCGATGAAAAGACATCGGGCACGACAAAGGATGGCCTCACCTGGTCCTCCGTCAGCACGATGAGTCGAGTCACAACAATGTTCACAACGTTTCCTAGGCTGGCATCACGGTAAAGTTTGGCAACCTGACCTCCAGAAAAGAAAAAAAGACACAAAGTCAGACAAATGGTGTCGCCGTGTGGGCAGCACAACACGCTCACAGCAGACTGGCCTCCAGCCCAGAAGCAGCCTCTGCTACTGCATTTTACGTTACTAGAAACTTTGCTTCCTATGTGATTATTCCCAACATCAGTGCAAGTACTCTTCCAGTCTCACTTCAGACATAAACTGTTACAAACAAAACTATAAAATCTTAAATCAACACAAAAAACCATCAAAGGTAAAATTGGGGTTTGGTAAACATGTGGAATTCTGGGACCATATAATCGGCTCTGTTACAAGACCGAGATCTGAAAATGACAGCAGTTATCAGTCATGACGTCAGCGCATCCTGGTGAAAACTGGGATCAAACTTACAATGTTCATCACTGAGAGGATGTAGTGCTCGATGTCCTTGCGGCCGTGGTACCCAACCATCATCTTGTCGGCCACCACGAGGGTCTCGACGAAACGCTCTGAGCTGATGGACCTCTTCTGCCGGTGGACACCACCCGCACTGCTGTTAATCGGCAGGGGGGGTGGAGGGGCAGATTGCGGGTCCCTAGGCCAACAGGGGGCCCTGCTTCTTGTGAGGTCTGTATGGGGGGAACTATGCTGTGATTCAATCAGGCCAATTTAATTACCATTACAATCACATTAAGTGTGATCTATACTAAACAGTGTCAGTCTGCATTACCATGGCCCAAACTCTAGCTATCTTCCCCTGAGTTGTATGCGTAAGCACACAGGCTGTATAGTTCAGTTTTCTAACTGTCTATCCACTTTTAATTACATTTACTAGATTTTTGTTTGCAAAGCAGGTCACTGTAAACTGCACCTTTCAAAAAACTGAAGGATAGGGTATGATATTTTGCTTCTAATCTTCCTCTCCTAATTGTGGGAAAGCCCAGAAGAATAGGGGTACAGCACATAGTTAAAGTGAGACCCTGCATGTATTTTGAACCCGACGGTGAAATCCTGCATCTGCATGCGGCTTGTTGCGCAAAAAAAAGCCATAAGAGAAACCAGTTGCCACATGTCGCAGGTTACGATCAAACTATCATCCACGCTAGGACATCCAGGTTAATCTCCACCTCTGTCCTCCTGGGGGTTTTCCCCACAACAGGTCCCACTAGAAGCCTTGTTCATTTTTCCCTTGTTCTTCTAAAAATCTCGAAATCACTCATTTTCTAATACAGCAAAAGCCAATAACTAAATGAGAAAAAGTGCTGGCAAGTGATAAAACTGCAAACGCATAAGATCCAGTAGAGCGACGTGAGTGTGACACGCATACACAGTGACTCTGACATGAGAGCTGTAGCTATTTCCACTCTCTAGATGTGCCAGAAACCAACATTTCCTCATCTTCTATGTATAGTGGTTCCTTTACATCAGTTGACCAGATGGCCAGGACGGAAGCCCACCAACCTGAAACACCACAACTGAGCTCGTCGCTGAGGTCTTGTGGCCGAGGGATGGAAGACTTCTTATAAATAACATGCAGTTGTCCTTTTCGGAGATTAAAATTAATGGAATTTTTGGAGGATATATTCATTAGTGGCTCAATTAAATATTGCTCTTCCTCTGTTGTGATAACACCATGCTTGTTGGAAAAGAAAAACATTGAGAGAGGGGTTATGGAGCATCAGAGCAACATTTTAATGTATTTGCAAATCCATCCAAGGTCTTCTCAGAGACATAGAACTGAATATGACCCATCACCCAAGGGGATGGTAACTGATGAATGTATCTAATACCTAGCTGCATGTGCAGCACTAATGTATAACATTAATTTATCATTGCGTTTGTTAACTAATAAAATGGCATTACGTTCCAGCACAATTAAGTAAGTTTTATGTTTGTGTAAGACCTTGGATGGGCTGCTATCCATTAGGCCAGTATTCCTAGTCACAGAAAACTGCATCTATATCCATCACGTTTGTCTGAGGTCACACGACGCGCAGTTCATTGCAGTACACGGGGCATTTGGTTTGGTTCTGTTCCAAACTGTTCATAGCAATTAACTGATGTGTTTGTTACAATGGCAGCTTCTGTAATTCACATAGCAGCTTTTGTAAAAGATTCTGACCACACACAAACACGGGTCAATTCCGAGCTAAATTAAAAACGCCGCATCATAATTCAAAACTATTAAAGCTAAAGTCGATTGTAAAAACATCCCACGGAGCAAAACAATTTAATCATTAAAGCTAAAACAATCAATTATAAGTGAACAAACAGCATAGTTACTGGGACAGAGAACAAAATACACAACTCTGTGCCCTGATACTCAGTCAGCAGTAAAAGTTAATATTTGTTTATGAAAAAATGCTGGCATATTTTCAGCTGGTAAACCCACAATAAAAACATTTAAAGCAGTTAATATTGTTAAACAAGTACACATAAAACACTTAATGCATTTACAGCACAAAATATGCACATTTGTTTTAGATATGTCTTGCATTTTAAAAGACAATACATACAGCTGGATACACTTCCAAGCTTTTTTTTTATTATTTCTGCTGCATTTCTCAGACTGCTAGCTTGTGGTGCAGGAAAACAATAGTAAAGCAAGTTCTGTTTCTCTGTATTATTGCAGTTGGCAGGACAATAATAGGCCATTTCACTGTGTTTTGGGTACTCAAAGAAAAAGGACTCGGTTTTATGGGTGCGTTAAATTCTTCAGTAAATGTGGCAAAGCTGGCCAGTCAGAATGTCTCAGAGCAGAACTATCTGGAGATTTATGCCTCAGAGTATTCGCATTAGTTAAATAATAGCTGTCAACTAGTGCATTATCCTTGCAGAAAAGCACTTTCTTTACTGACACTTAGCTCCCTAGAATTTCTGGAATTTGTCCCCCAGTTAGTGTTTTTCATGGACACGATTCTGTTGTTGGGGTCTATAGGAATCCAAGAGGTAAGATCCCAAACAATATTAATACAATGCATGACATCCACAGGCTTAAACATATATATAGTTTAAGAAAATGACTGCAGATGATGGCTTTCACCACTGAAGAACTTATAAGAAATATGAAACCTTTTCTCTTTCATTAAGACGTCTCAGGCTTAGAAAAAACAAAAACGTATCTAAGCAACTCTTAGATCTAATAATCTAAGCTTCATATATATATTAAATAGCATCCTTGCTTAATTCTAAAACCATTTAAGTCCAGAATCACTATTAAATGCAAGAAAAGTAGTGATTCCTTTCTCCTGGAGATCTCCCATTCACAGTGAATAGGACAGAGCAGGTGTGCCGCCCACCACCCCCCAGTGACACCGTCAGGCAGCACCGAGAGCCATATGCAAATTAGCCACGTGCCACTGGCGGGGGAGAGCCTCTCGTCTTTCAGTTCCACGAGCCGCCCGATCGCTTGCCGCCTTTTCTCCTCACTAACCCGCTGTGCTGACGCCCTTCTATACGACCCCAAGGCCCAGGGGGACCAAGGCAGCATGACAGACCCGGAGCTGAAGCAGCGATACCGTTAAAGGACGGATGGCCTCAGCAGCTTGCCGCTGCTGCACCTTCCACAGGTCTTTCAGAAGTTAAACTGTACTCACCAGGCCATTACAGTTGCTTAATGCCACCTTCGTAGTTCTGTACTGATCCTGCAGATATCCAACATAATGGCAATTATCAACATATCCATGTCGCCACTCCGCTCCATCTTTGCCCCAGTATTCTACAGTAAAATGTTTTGACACCAAGTAGTGATTGAGCGTTAGGTTCAAATGAAAGTGCCTTCCGTAGGCTGAGAGTCTGTAGTACAGCCGCGATTCGGGCAGCTCTGGGCTCACCGGCTCCAGCCCTCTTCTCTGCCGTGCCGACTCCAAGTGTCTCTCAGTGTAGCTTACAAACTCGCTGTTCTCATTCACTTGCACAGGGACCACCAGCTGGTAATGCTCAAGGTAGGAAAGATACTCCTCTTCGTTTCCCCGGCGCCGGCCCCCATGGGGCAGCAGGTGAGAAAGCCGGCCAGAGAGGAGAGCAGGTGAAAGAGCCAGCCGGAGAAGAAAAAAGGGAAAAGTCATTTACGTTGAATAAGGAGCACAGATCCCCGAAGGAAGAAATTTACTTAGAGTTTCCCTAAGATCTCATGTGGTCAAGCAGTGGTGACTTGTGAATTGAGAAGTTTACATTTCCTGATCAACACACAGTATAAGATGTGGGAAGAACAAAAGAATGAGTGATATTACGTATGAAAAAAGGACTGGCTCATATGAGAGGTCATCACATTATACTACTATCCAAAGAGTCATAAGTTACACAGGGTCAACAGCCGCACCTTGTTGAGGTTGAGGCTGTGTTCTGCTGTACAGGTTTTCATCATTTACAGCAGTGTTTCTTCACCCATTCCTCGAGGACCCCCAGCGGTCCATGTTTTTTGTTTCACTCGAGCTCCCTGCCATATTTTTGCTATTATTTTTTTTGAGGGAGCAAAAACATGCACTGTCTGAGGGTCCCCGAAGACTGATTTGAGAAACACTGGTTTTACAGTGTTACTCAGAAACATGCGTAATTAAGGAACACCAGAACTCATTCTATAATTGTGAGGCTGGGGTGTCGCCCCGACAAGCAGAACTATCACACCAGTGCTACTGAAAGCTACTCCCCCCTGTACATGCAGCCTCCCCTTCAGAAGCTTGATTTCACTCATTGCCATCAGGAATAACTGAGAGGATCAGAGTGAAAACGTCACAAAGGCACTGCCCTCTAAAGACCGAGTTTGAGAGTGCAGCCCCAAGGACGGAGAACCACTTCCATGATTTGTGTTGAACCTGTCTCACTGCTGGCCACATTCAAATTACAGTACTTCACGATGATGGCGGTGATGCCGTCAAACACTGTAATTATTTTAGCCTCTAACGTAAGGCAAAATGCAGGCGATCTAAAAATTCCACATCTTAAAAATGGTCAGACTACTAATATAAGAAAAAAAAACATCATAACAAGGGTGATCAAAGTATATCCATAACAAGAAAAGTTATACAAAGTCGGTCTCCTTAAAAAGAACCTACCTTGGGAACTGTGTGACATTCTGTTGAAGCTTTGAAATGTAGAAGCAGCCATGGCAAGGCTCAATATCCAAGTCAGCGTCTTCCACAAAATTTCCATAATTTAGAGAAGATCTAACATGGAGCTGGGGTTGGGGGTTACAGTTGGGCTATAAAGATCTGCTCAATCCAATACCTTGCCATAACAAGTCCATGGTCTATGAATCAAATAGCTTTCTTTCCCCTCAGACTGTTGATACAGGTTTTATTTTTTTTTTGGAAAGTGGCGGCTTATAGTTTCTACTCGCATCTACGCCCACTCTCATCTCATCCAAGCAAGATGCAGGAACCCATTGGTGGATCACTTCAAGTAATTCCGGAGCAGCAGCTCTATACTGGAGGTGAATCCTGA
Organism: Cyphomyrus plagiostoma; assembly: GCA_019775915.2. NCBI lineage: Eukaryota > Metazoa > Chordata > Actinopteri > Osteoglossiformes > Mormyridae > Cyphomyrus > Cyphomyrus plagiostoma. The sequence continues at coordinate 1,821,982 of JABFEA020000119.1, read as the reverse complement.
GCAATCCATCTGTGTACCTGGTAGTAAACATTAATCACTTCAGACATCGCGACTGCAAAACTCACGTGATCAGAAGACATTTTTAGAATAAAGTAAACGTGTGTTACACAAAAATAAATCGAGTATCAAGAGATCAACATTGTTACTTTGCTAAACTACAGTGGCGATACAAAGTCTGTTGGACAGTCTGAAAGTACTCAATGCCGCATTGTGTACCTAAAACGGGGTGAAGAGGCAGTGTTTTTGGATATCTGTGTTGCCGGGCAGCTTTCCGAGATTCAAGTACTAGTCAAAATAAATTGATGAAGCAAAAGAAGAAGCTCACGCTGCAATTTCCGCGAGCGTCTCGAGGCGACGCAACATCTGGCGCTAACAGATTATTTCATTGAGGGATCATTTTACTGCGCTGCGGACGCCAAGCCAGAACTGAAAAGTGAACTGCCATTCTGCAAGCCGATAGCTTACTTACATCCACAGCCTCTGCGTATAAACGTGGAGAATTTAGAGAAATATTGAGGCACAGTATCAGTGCAAAAGACCAATTTTGTTTCTGCTCTGAAACCTGGTTATTAACACAATACCATAATTGGCTATCTAATATTAATTACTCTGGTTTTGTCATTACCATTGATCAGTGTGCACCATGAAACAGCAATCTAATGCACCCATTTAATATGACCATTATAACAGTTTTTCAATCGATGTTTCATTGTACGCAACAGCAAATACCGTTTTAATATTAGTATAATATTTAAGTACCTGGTCTCGTTTTACTACAGCAAACTGCAAAACTTGCAGGGCTTCTCTCGACACTTCTAATGTACATGACAAACCACAGTGTCTCCCAAGACGGGGACGTCTGCCAATAACTCGAATAAGAAATGCATGCGTTTCACATACCGCAAGCAAAGGTTTTTAAATCCTTGTAAAGTCGTCCAGTAATTCGCGTGTCCTACTGTAGCCAGCCATCTAATTAAAGAAGCAGCGATGAGATATGATCGGAACAATCGGTAACTTAGTTATGCATGGGTACCACTTGTTTGCACAAACAAAATCATTGAGATGGCATACATGAAAAGAGTCAGATATATCGGGACACAATCCAGAACATTCAATCCGTTATACACTTCCCCCCAAAAATTCTGAACTATATACGGTCTATAGATTGCCCGCGATGTGCAATGTTTGCAATAAAAATGTAGTAAGTTTGGTGCGTTTTAAATGAACTTTTCATAAAACGTCATGCTTGGAATTTTTTGGCAAGACAACGGAGCCTGAACTATCATCAGATCCCTGCCGGAGCACCTTTGCAGATTGCCTTGTGCTGATGGGATCCATATCCTTCAAGTAGTAGGGCTGAACTTTTTTTTGTCTGGGTTAGTAAAGTTAACATCCAGCAGCACAACCCCAGACAGCACCGCTAAATCTATTTGGCTAAAACGCGTGTGACCCAGACAGTTGGCAAGCAGCTCGAATGCATTACACCGGCGGCTCAAATAAAAACAAGCGTCTCTCCGCTAAAACGATGTGCATTGAAACGGAGGCTCGGATTTTTTTAAAATCAAAACTCAGATAATCATTCCAACAACAAATATTAACTTTACATAACATTTCCCCGTACCAAAAAAAGTTATATACAGTATGTATTAAGGTGCCAGGTATGCATTTTTACCATACAAAGGAAGGAATCGTAATAAACTTCAAAAGTCAATGCGTAAACTGTATTCTAAATCTGACGAAAACTGCAACACTTTTAACCAAATTTTAACCAGGCACAAGAGTTCGCCGGACCTGTTCGAGTGCTGCGGTAAGGACAAGTTGGGAAGCTGCCTTCACTTTCATTTAAAATTTAACTGTACATCAGTGATTTAAAAATATATATGTGCATTTTGCATAAATATTGTCCATATTTCTTCCATCGTCTACACATTTTTTCTAAAAACACATTTACGCTATTTAATCATAAATGAATAACATTACAAACACCACAGAAATATAAATATATCGATGTCATACACAAAAATTATAAAACTCACACCTTAATTAAATCGGTCGTAACGTATGCAACAAAATCAAGATAATATTTCTGCACTAAGAAATATAACGTGCTGCCTGAAGTTTGTTTACTGATGTTCTGCAAAGTACCTTTATAGTACCTATATAATACACTTAATCATCTTCCAGATATCCCAGGGAAATGCATCGTTTAGTTCACTGACTGCACGAACCGATAGGTACAGTATTTACCTTAATTATCAGAGGCAATACCTACTGTTGAGGATACAGACAATAGAACTTGTCTGCACTGAAGTTCCGCACTCAATTCGTCTTTCCCATTCGCTTTAAAACCTTGCCTGCAACTTTCATGTCGAAAAAAAACCTGCAGTACTTCCCCTCCTTTAAAGGAAAAAAGAACGTGAGTTGAGGAGCTTCACAGAATCAATTGACTTAGCAGAAAATGTTATTCCATCAACTCAATTACCCCAAAAAGAAAAAAGTCCTATAATTTATTTGTTTGTGACAATGTTTAAAGACATTTCATTGTCCCGTCTATGTGTTTGTTTGTTTGCTTGCTTTGCTGAAACACATAAGCACCAATGTTCTGCAAAAACAGTACCAAAATACACTGAAGTAGTGCATGGAATACGCAAAGTTGAGTTGAAGTAGCTCCCTTTATTACACTATCCGGCCTATGGCCAAGTTCCGAGCAGCTCGGAGTTGGCAGCTTTAGGCTGGGACGTTGGATGACGTCATTGCAGATGTCCTAGATCGAGCTGTGCGCATGCGCCGAGGTAGTATCGCGCGAAGGGTGACGAAGGGGACGGTCCACGTGCACAACGGCATAACCGAGGCTTTACGCTCCTACGAGTGCTGTCACGTAGACCACCGGAATGGTAGCTGTACAGTTGCAGTTAATTTATTTGATCAACCATTGCCAGGGTTTCTGTAAAATTATAACCTGATTCCGCTGGTTAATATGTCGAGGTGGTCATGTAACAACAAGTGGTCAGTGTGTTTCTAAAATGTTGAAAATAGCATTACGTCATGGTTTGTAAGCTGGGCTTTATAAATCTTGTAAAATAAGTAACGTGTGTTTGGCATTGTATTCATTATGAATGATAAATGCATTGTACTTGTATAACGTCCATTCCGTGCTATGCACACTGTCCCCTGGATGGCAATAATCATAGCAGGTATTCATTGAATATCTATAACGCTAACAATGATAAATATCTTGACTATATCTAGCCTATATATTGACAATAGAACTAAAATTTCAGTTATTATACGAGAAACGAAGTGTTCAGATTTAAAATTAATTACATGTAACACGTAACGCAGAGATATCTTTCATTTTATTGGCTGTAAATAACTTTACACGTTACCAAGATAGGTCGATAGCAGCTAGTGATCGAAACACGAGAACAAGACGCAATAGGAAATGTACATTTATTTTTTCCCCTTTACTCATTATCGCAACCTTACAGTTGTTCAAAAATCTTGTCAGAAATATATACTAGTACAAAACTTCTCAGTGTATATAAGTTATTGCTTCGTGCATTAATAAACTGTCACATATTATGCATGCTCTTTGCGCCCCCCTGTGGCAGTGTAACAGCCATCCATCCATTTTCCAAACCGCTTATCCTTCTGGGTCGCGGGGGGTCCGGAGCCCATCCCGGAAGCAACGGGCACGAGATAGGGAACAACCCTGGATGGGGGGCCAGCCCACCACAGGGCACACTCACACATGCGGGCAATTCGGCAACTCCAATCAGCCTCAGTTTTTGGACTGTGGGGGGAAACCGGAGTACCCGGAGGAAACCCCACGACAACATGGGGAGAACATGCAAACTCCACACACATGTGACCCAGGCGGAGACCGGATCCCAGAGGTGCGAGGCAACAGTGCTAACCACGGCACCACCATGCCACCCCGGCAGTGTAATAGCCGCACAATAAACTGCCTATTAAACATATATTCAACTGCATTGCTCCACTAATCACCTTATTCCGGTTATGCTGCGTGTGTCCTGGGCATCCTGGAGTAGGCTCCAAGCTAACCCCTTGTACCTGTTAAGCACTTGGAGGATGGAAGTATGGATGAATGAACTTCACCGCAGAATTATCACATTGTGATGGACTATATGCTATGTACTAGAAGAAGAGTGTACGCGATTATAGTGATAACCGAGTTTTTCACCTTCGCCAGTTAAGTATTAGGTAAAATGTTATTGTACTGTATTCATTCACAATCGATATCGCACTCATTAGTAGGGATGCGACTGTTTTATTATGAAGTACTATTTATGCAATTAACTTTCAACTTATTAATATGAATTCAATTTCATATAGGCCTACACATCATTTATGATTGTCGACTTCAAAATTAAGTGAATTGTACAGAATTTTTTGTATGTACGATAAATGTAACGACGAAAAGTCACTTTTGGATCGTTTGTTCATAGCGACACCTTGTGGTCAAATGAGTAAATGTAAGTCAAATGTAAGCCTTATAACGCATGACTGCTTTGACATGGAATTGATTTATACCTCTGCTGTACTGAAGTGTTACTGTATGGTCTGTTGTTCGTCTTCCAACTGCTTATTCAGTAGAGGGTTGCGTGGAGTGGGAACAACCTGGAAGGAATGCAAGTTGATTCATACAGCTTACAATTTCATACAAACCTAGTTGCCCAATTATACTATTTCTTCATAACCCCTGATAAATGGTATTGGACTGAATCAACACAGACGTAAAGGACATCAGGACACCTTTCTGGAATTTGAACGTTTTGGCTGCATTTTTTTTCCAACCACTCCTTTTTTACTTTGACGATTACTTGCAACACCATAAAATAACCTCACTGCTGGAAATCGAAAAACACATTAGCAAGTAATAGCATTTACACTTAATTCAGTTTAGTCAATTATTTTCTTAACTAGCTGGGGTATACTCTCAAAACTAGTCTATGAAGTCTATGAATCCTGGCCTTAAATATTTTATCGATATAGGCACGTAAGAATGGTCAAATGATCAAGTACCTGTGAAGAAGTGCGTCATAGACTTTATTTGTAAAATCAATAAAGATTTTTTTAAAAGATCACAAGATTATTTATTCTGATCTCTGTAAATGTTTCAGAAAACACAGGCTAATAAATGTACAATAATAACAAAACAGATACAATATAACAAATTAAGAACAAAACTTGTATTGCCTTTTCTATTGTCAAGCACCAAAATCATGACCTGGATTGCTGTCACATGCAATAAACCATGATAAGTACATCGTGCCACTCCTTTACCACCCACTCAACAAAGTATGTGGCCAGAGGTCAAAAACATCCATAGCACTGCATTTGGTATTTTCCCCAACAAGTATAGCATTGTGCTAACAACATACTGGTTATGGGTTCAAATCCCAGGGAGCATGCATAAATTGTAACCCTTCCTTCTACTGTAAGCCACTTTCGATAAAAGCATCAGATAGATGAGTGAATATGAATGGAATTTAACAAGCAGATGAATTTGTGAGACAGAGATGATAATATAGTTTGGGATTTTCCAGGAATCCCAGGGAGCGTTAACAAAACAGCTATGCTTCAGATCTTCAGGAAATAGACTTCCTCACTTCAGTCACCTATGATGTTGTGGGATTTACACAAGTTAACAGTTCTATTTTAGGCCATATTGTTATTTTTAATAGGCAATTCAAAGTCTTAAAAGATATTAAACTGAGATACACTTTTGCCTCTGTACATCATTAGGATGGATGCAATTTATGTGTTTGACATTAAACATATCAAATTATTACTAACAAAAATAAGAATTGGTTTAAAATTCATGATTTTAAAGTTAATAATTAATAATACAAGAGGTAGACCATTTAACAGAAATGCCACATGAAAAAGGACTTTAACTTTTGTAAACCTACAAACACAGTTACAAAAGAAATTAATGTTAGGTTAAACACTGACAGTATGTGTCAGTTGTAAAAAGATCTCAGTCATTACTTTGGCATGTGAGATTTTACCCCAGCATGAGATAGCTAACAGCTTCGAAGAGGCCAAGGATTCAGTGCATGAATTTCAGGTACTTCAGCTATAGGAATGGCAAAATCATTTAAGGTGTCAAGGGAAACAGTCTGAACAGCACATGTTATATTTGTTAGAAAAGGTGGGCTGTGACTGTTGCTGGAGTCAAAAGGTAAATAATTGCTAACTTTTTCAACGGGTCCTGAAACTGCTCTTAGCACGGAACTTTCACAGCAAGTCACAGTGACAGCTCTCCCAATATGTGTCTTATAGTTAAGAAAAAAAAAACATCTTACTTCTACAAATGTGTCATACAGAAAGCCACACATAGAATATAAATCAGGATATAGATTTAACCTAAAGTTAACCAAAACTAAATTATAAGTACTTTATGTAGAATAAAAATGATATAATTCTTAATTCTAACTTTAAAATTTAATTCTAATGATAATTAGAAGTGAGCTGATATGAGGAACTGCGTATAGATGTAAGTTTTACTATTATTACCCAGGAGTGCACTAGGTGTAATCCGACATTATGTTTGCTTCCATGTAATAAAAATGCTGTAGTGGTATCACCGAGTGCTTGTAAAAGTTAATGATTCAGTGACAGCAAGTGTATAAAAACGACTCCTGTACTTGTAGGTTTCTAAGTTTAATCCATATAGTAAGACCCACTTACTATACATAATTCCAGGTAGGATCAAGTTTTTGTATCGGTGCATGGAACTAAAGGGGTTGCAATTATGTATGTGAAATCTCATGTTTTAAAGATGTTATATTGTCAAGAACATGATAAAATGTCTAAAACCTTACTTAATGTTGGATAGTATGTTACTGTAATTACAGTGTGATGTTTTAGTTTGTTTTAGATCAATGTGTTAAATCAAAAATCAACATGAACTTGAAGCTGTTTTAGATCAAATCACAATTAAATGACCTCAGTCCTTCTATTATGCTGAATTTAATTGAGCAATATTTTTTTGCACCCAAGTTAAAGACTTACAGCTTGTGAAAAACTACTTATCAGTAAAGTGTCTGTAATTCAGAGGTGTAAAGTAACGAAGTATGCTACAAATACTCTTACTGTACTTAGGTAGGTGAGTTTTCTTCCCAGTTTGTACTTCACTTAAGTAGGCCTATTTTAAATTGTAACTTTTACTTTAACTTGGCTACATTTCAGAGCCAAATATTGAATTTTTACTCAGATACATTTTATGCAAAATGATTGTTATACACAATATGGACAATAGTACTGGGACACACTTCTTAATCATCAAATTCATGTATTTCATTGAGATCCATTGCCACAAGTATTGTATATAAAATCAAACACAGAGTGATGCAGTCAGGTTTGCAAACATTTGTGAAAGAATCGGTCATTCTGAAGACCTCAAAGAATTTAAGTGTGGTGCTGTCATAGGATACCACAATAAGTCAGTTTGTGAAATTTCTTCCCTAGTAGATCTTCCACAGTCAACTATAAGTGTTATTATTGTAAAGTGGAAGCATTTAAGGAACAACAGAAACTCTTTGATGATGTGACAGACCACATAAAGCAACAGCGGGGTTGTTGAGTGCTGAGGTGCGTAGTCAGTAAAATTCACTCAATATCGAAGCATATGGATTTAGAATGGGATGTTATAAATGACCCTGTAGGTTTAATGGCCAATTGTCCCAATACTTTTTCTGTATTGTGTGTATACAAAGTTCAGTGTAGAAAGTGCAATGACAATTTGCAGACAATTAATTTGACAGTGTTATTCATCCATCCATCCATCATCTTCCGCTTATCCGAGGTCGGGTCGCGGGGGCAGCAGTCTCAGCAGGGAAACCCA
>JABFEA020000119.1:1765724-1785845 GCA_019775915.2 Cyphomyrus plagiostoma | reverse complement strand
TTCATTTCCATTTTATGTTTTTTGTTTTTTTTTTACTTTTTTAACTTTTTGCGTAAACACTCATCCCTTTAATTTTTGTTTCAAAACCCCGCCCCCCCCCCCCCCCCCCCCCGTTTGCGTCTGCATCTGCTCACAGCTGACTGTGGTCTCGGTGGCCTCCCAGGCCCCCAGCTCCCCCCAGAAGTCAGTGGCCCTGCCCATCAACGTGGCCCTGGGCCAGCAGATCCTGGCAGTCCAGCAGCAGCCTGCAGCCTCCTCCCCAGCCAAGGTGGTCTCCAGCACCTCCACACCACAGGTGAATGGGTTAGACTCCCCAGACTACTGCTGCCTCTGGTGGAGGTGTAGTGTTACTGCTGGATGGATATATTGTGTATGAAGGTGATAGGACCCCTGTTTTGGTTTTCAGTTGATTTCTTTCAGCCTTTACCCTGTCAAGATGTTGGCAAATGGTTTAGTGCCACAGCTTTGTTTTTGAGATTAATAATCCAATTATCTGATCAGAAAGTGGCAGAAAACTTCAGCTGGGGCAAAGTACTCCAGCCAGGTAGTGCTGTTCTAAAACCGCCTTTATCTCTGCCCCACCCAGACTATTAAGCCAGTGCAGACGGTGGCAGTCGGAGGGGTGGGCACGCCTCAATACAAGACCATCATCCCGCTGGCCACACCCCCCAACGTGCAACCAATCCAGGTGCCTGGTACCCGTTTCCACTACGTCCGTCTGGTGACCGCGACAACCGCCAGTGGCACCGGGCAGACAGGAAGCCCCAACACAAACTCCCCCGCCATCCAGACAGGTCAGATCGGCCTTCTATAAAGCCCTTGAGCACCGTGTCCGGCTGTGAGAGTATGAATTCTGGTTTCCTTGTCCACCAAGCAGAGGTAGCTGAATGATGTGTAGACACAAGAAGGTCCTGACAGGCTAATACTCACATTCATGATGTGATTTTTATTTTTATGAAGTAGTAAATATTTTGCCTTGTGTTGGAACTAAACCATTGGTCTCTCTGATCAGCCTTGGTTCTGTTGTGATTATGGTTACTCCATAGCATAGCAGTATTCAGGGCTAATGTAGTTATTAGCTCTAATTTGTTAAAAGTGCAATTTAAAATTTTCAATGAAATTTCGGTCATTGTGGCAGTACTGTGAAGTCATTTTTTATACTTTACGGCATGGGTACATTATCCAGCAAATCTATGCCACGTGTGACACCAAAAATGTTCCTTCGCCCCTAACACATATCCTTCAGGCCTCTTGTATGGTTAGTATCAGTAATGGTTATTAATATGATTCTGATATGATTCCAAAAGTATTGAAATGTGATACCATTTTCAATACTGAACACGGTATATAATGTAACCCAATGACACATTTATTTCCATTGCAAATTTGTTTGCGGTAAGAATTTGACATTTCGTAAATTTACGTCAATATCTAAAACAAAAAAAAAAAACCTCTGCATTATATTGTCAAAGTATAATATTATACACAGCGGGGAGTGATCAATACAGTAATAATCATTGTCTTCGCACTGTCTCAAAGCGCAAACAGCTCCAACAATTGCACAACTTCAAAGGTTTAAATTAGGGATGAGCTGATCCATATTTGTTCAGTTCTGATCCGATTCCAATACACAACTGCCGATATCGATACAGATTCTGATATAAGAGGTCTTTTTTACTTTGTTATACTTTTTATATATAATTTTTTTTAAAGCTAGTAAATACAGATGGAAAACATGCATGACAAAAGATATTTAATTAGGCTACTTAGGCTACTACAAACATACCTGACGTACTGTTCCACCTCATTTGTACATCTTGTTTTAAGCGTTTTTGAGGCATTTGCAGCTCAATATGAATATCTTCAAAGCAAGTATACACAAGTGGCATCAGCGCAGTTACACTTTGTTGCAATGGCAACCTCTATTGTATCACAAGCTGCAGCGAGTTCGCAAAACTTAGCGACTCCCAAATCATCCATTGCTTTTTTTTTGTCTCACAGTTGCATGTGCTTTAAGTGGGATTGTCCATTAAATGCTATTCCCACCTCTCAATTTTATTTTACAAAGATTGCAAGTCGCTGTGGTACTGGTTTCTGTTAAAGGTGTAAAATACTCCCAGATTGTCACGTCTTATCTTACCCTTTGCAGTACGAGGAGCGTATGTGCATGACGACATAGCAGGCGGAAGTCACTGTACTCACACCCACTGAGTAGTAAAAAAGACTGAGGGGCAGCATTAGTGTTCGATATGAATGCTGCAAAAAAACACATGTAAAATGGGAAAGCTGTCATGTGATTGATTGTGGAAATAAATTTAACACGAAATAGGAGCTATCTTTCAAGAGATTAGTTTTTGGCAAAGTATGTACAGGACATGGATTGGACACGCATGGATGATACCCGATCCGTCAAGTAAGTCTGGATCTCTAGTTTATATCTGTATGATCAACACACCTTCACAAGGTTGTATGTAGCTAAACACAACCCATAGGGAAAAATAATTTCAGACCATTGGTTAAACATTCCAGCGTTAAGAGTAAGACGATTGCAAAAATCTTTTAACCTGAAGGAAAAAAATCTTGACTTCCTCTCCTTTAACCACAACCAGCACTTGGGTATTATTTCTGAATTAATCTCTTTCAAAGCTCTTTGTATTGCGGATCCTGTCAGTTCTTTAAATGTCTAGCTAAATTGCTGGTGTTTGGCCCCGTTGTTAGTATTGTGTGTGTCACAGCTTGCAGTCAGGCTTACATATGTCCAGTGGTTTACTGTCATCATTTGGCTCAAAGCCAAGTATTTCTAATTGCCACTCTGACTGCACTTTTTATTGATTTAAATGCAGTGGTGACTGCAGTGGCACTACACTTAAAGTATCAGATGTGGATCGGTCACATATTGCCGATACCCGATCCGTCTGATAGGTAAGGATTGGTGCCAATACCTATCCAAATATCGGATCAGTGCACCTCTAGTTATTAGCTATCCACTGTTGTACCTTAAATGTAAATTAAATGGTTCTACCTTTTCCTGCAATAATCTGACAGAGCCAAGGCATTATTCCAGAGGAATGTCCAACTGCAGGCCACTAACTGTGGGCTGGTTGTCATTTTCAGCCAAGCCAGTGGTGGTGAACACAGCGGCGGTGAGGATGTCCGTGCCCCTCGTGCCAGCCCAGCCCATGAAGCAGGTAGGCCTCACTTTTGCCCATGCCGGGCATCCCTGCCCCCTGATAATGACCACTGCCTTCCACTCCCCCCTCCCCCCCTAGGTGGTCCCCAAACCCCTGAGCAGCAGCGGCACCCCACAGGTGCTGACCGGCAGCCAGAGCCAGCAGCGTCTCATCATGCCTGCCACAGCCTTACCTCAGATCCAGCCCAGCCTCACCAACCTGCCCCCGGGCACAGTGCTGGCACCTGCCCCAGGCGGGGCCAACGTGGGCTACACGGTGTTGCCCGCGCAGTACGTCACACAGGTCTGTGTTGGCCGAGTGCCGTACCCTTTCCAGGTCAGGGAAGGGGAGCGGGGTAACACACCTGGGCGATCACTGGACTCCACTTTAGTGTCCACATACCCTCTCTTCAGCAGGGGGCAAGATTTTAGTCTCACAAATTCATGCCGTGCTCCTCTTTAGCGTCAGTCTGACTTTATTGCAATATCTGTCACAAAAATTGCGATTAGACATCTTCCCCACATCGTTCAGCCTTGCTGTTAGTTATAGTAAATTACCCAGTATCTCAGTTGATGGTTGACTTATAAAAGATTGACGGCCTGTACCTGTTTGTTATGGGAGGTTGTGTTTAGCTTGTTCTTGGTTTACATTTTTTTTATTATTAAACCAAGAACTTCTGAGCTGGGGGTCACTAACTTCTCCACTGCAGAAATAGGCTTAACGACAGCTTGTATGAGCCGATTATTCCTCAGCCATGAAACTCTTCTTATGGTTCAATGCCTGCCCCAGCTCCAGCAGTCCCCGTTCGTCACCTTGGCCAGCAGCACCAGCTTCTCCACACCCACCAGCGTCCAGACTCAGGCCAGGCTGTCCCTTAACGGGTGAGTCAAGCTGATTGGCAAAGGGGGATGGATGCGGCCAATCAGAGGAGCCCAGGCCCACCTTAAGGGATATGTTCACGTTTTTTAGCTCTGCTGATGTTGGATGTTTCTTCTTCCAAAATCCTGTCATGCATGTCATATGTAACTTATCTATATTTTTTTTCCTAGTAGTTTATCGACATCTGATTCTGCTTCAAGGCCTCGAAAACCATGCAACTGCACAAAGTCACAGTGTCTAAAACTGTAAGTTTAGTTTCATATCACATTTATAGGCTTAAAAAATGTTTTCATTTTTACTCTACATGCATTGGCAGTTATTCAGTTATAGTGAACTGCAGATAAATGTTTTAATTTGTAAATATGAAACCAGGAATTTAGGCTGTGCAATGCCCCAGTCTCCTTAATGGGGGGAGCTTCGCCTCCTCAGCACCCCCTGATGAGCCCTGTCTTCCAGTTACTGCGACTGCTTTGCCAACGGAGAGTTCTGCAATAACTGCAACTGCACTAACTGCTTCAACAACCTGGAGCATGAGACGGAGCGCCTGAAAGCCATCAAGGTATCCCTCTGCAGTCAGGAGCTCCCACGGCTGGCTTCCCAGGCTGCTCCTGCAGCCTCGGACTTCCCAATGTTTGCTCATGATATCTGGTGTTAATATAGTCTGGATGCTTCCTGAAAATTTCTAATAAAATCATGCAGGTTCCCATTTACTATGTCTATGTGTGGACAGGCCTGTCTGGACCGAAACCCAGAGGCCTTCAAGCCCAAGATCGGCAAAGGAAAGGAGGGTGAGTCAGATCGGAGGCACAGCAAGGGGTGCAACTGCAAGCGGTCGGGATGCCTGAAGAACTACTGCGAGTGTTACGAGGTGAGCGCATCCCAGCGGCTGCCATCTGCAGGACTACCTGTAACGCGAGTGTTTAAAGGTGAGCGTGTTCCCGCGGCTGCACCGTTGCGGGACAGGCTTTTGACGCGAGTGTCGCGAGTTGAGTGCGGTGTCTCAAGACCGGCATCTGACGTAGCCTATTCACAAGACCCCCAACCTGCCGTTTTGAAGCATCCTGGCGATCAGTTCGATGCAACTTTCTTCGGTCTCCGTGTCAGGCGAAGATCATGTGTTCGTCAATCTGCAAGTGTGTGGGCTGCAAGAACTTCGAGGAGAGCCTGGAGAGGAAGTCGCTCATGCACCTAGCAGATGCCGCGGAGGTCCGTGTCCAGCAGCAGACGGCCGCCAAGACCAAGCTCTCCTTCCAGATCTCAGACTTGCTGACCCGCACCGCGCCGGCGGTCGCTAGCGGCGGGGGAAAGTGAGTCTGTGCTGTGGCTCTGCTGTGTCGGAGGTGACGCTTTGAATTTTATCACCTGAATGACTTGTTCCCCGCAGGCTCCCCTACACGTTTGTCACCAAGGAGGTGGCAGAGGCGACCTGCGACTGCTTGATCGAGCAAGCAGAACAGGCTGAGCTGAGCAACCAGCCCCAGGCTGTGGCTGAGAGGATGATCCTGGAGGAGTTTGGCCGCTGCCTGATGAGAATCATCAACTCCGCCGGCAAGGCCAAGGCAGACTGCTCCATTAACTGCTAGGCCCCCCAAGTCCAGCATGTCCAGAGAAGGGGGCTGAGGCCTTCAGGACTGGGCTGAGTTCACCTCATTGATCCCTGGACTGGCATTTAGCTGTCAGAAATGTAGCAGAGAAGGCCTGCCTGGAGCCCCAACTTCATCAGCTGGCTCCAGTCACAATGATGTCAATGTCTGAGACGCATGCTGGGGCAGCAGACTAGAAGGGGGGGAAGGACGGAGACCCCAGCTAAGCTAACTACTATTTCCAACTCAACTCCCTTTGGGGCATAAGCCTGGGGGGACTCTCGGCAAACTCCAAGGGGAAGACTGCAGAGGTTGCCGCTTAGTCACGTGACCTGGATCTATTTGCTTTTGGGGTGTTTTAGAGTGACCGTGTAAATTTCCAAAGTAGATATTTTAATGATTTTTTTTTTTTTCCTTTTTTCTTGCCCTCTCTGGTTCTCCAACCCCCCACCCCATCATAGAGGACCTGTTTCTCCCAGTTTGTTCCTTCCTTGTTTTACAGGCATTTCATCCTTACTAATGGATGCCTGTGGGAACCGGTGGTAGACGTATGGCTCAAAGCTCACTTCATTTTAATCATGCTTTTTTTTTGTGCACAGTAGCCATTGCTGTTGCTTTAATTGGTACGTGCGTTTTAAAGATTTTCTGGGAGAAAGTTAAACGCAGGAATCATGAGTGCATCAGATGGACAGCTGCAGTTTGAGAAGCTAAGTTCCTTGTATCACATTCAATTTTTTGACTTGAAATCCATGGTCTTTGTCAGCTTAGTACACAAGCTGTACTTCTGCATTTAACCAAATAGCTGAAACAGCATAATTGCAGTTATATCAGTGCATTGCCATAAGGCCATTAGCTCATTTCTATAGCCATTCTCAGCTTCTGTCCTTTGCAGCAGAGTTGCACCCGTACAGTTTAAACATGGCCCAGGTATATTCCCTTTCCCATTTATTTTAAGATGCTTGAATATTACTATTCAGTGTCATCTGCTTGGATGGTCAGTTAAATCTGTACATTATTGATGTACAGCCAGTCAAGCTGTCTGTAAAGGGAGAAATTTTCCTACTTAATTGTGTTCTAAAAAGGCAGTTGAGTGGATTATCGTGACAGCGATTGGATTATTAAATGGATGTGATATTCGAGAGCTTTTGCTGTTTTGTGTAATTTGTGGGTTTCATCTGTGGGCATCTCCAATGATCCCCCCCCCCCTTTTTTTTTTTTTATACAAACTTTTCCACCACTAGATTGACAAACTGCTTTAATCTTTAACCCTTGATTTGGAAATAAATAAAAATTTTCAGGTGAGGTATAACTTCGTAATGAGGTCGGCGGATCGTTCATTTAGCAGGCGGCATGGCGCTGCTGGAGTTTGATACCTGTCCCTGCTGAACCACGTTCTCTTGCATCCTGCTAAAATATGGATTCTGTCCCTGAAGTGCCCCCCTTGGTTTACTTGACTTGAAAGTGCAGTTTTTTTCCTATGAAGCGACACATGAAAGGGCTTTATCAAACTGAAACTGTGTTGTGAAGACTTCTCAGAGTCGATAATTGCAGAGTGCCTTCTCTATGTGGAATGGTGGGGAGTTTATCGATTTCAACTGATTCATGCGGATGATGAAGATATGCAGATGGTTTTAAAATTTAATGAAGTTGAGTCCCGATATAACTTTGCCTGGCATTTTTATTTATTCTGTGCTTAATTTGGATGCATTTAGGTGTTTTAAAGGCATTGTAAACCCGGGTTACTGAAGGGATTCATTTTTAATTTCTTTTTTTTCCTGTATTGCTGAAATAACTACAAGAATGGGATTAATGATGGTTTGTTCCCCATGATACACATGCCTTAAGTTTCTCTTCTACTCAGGGCCCCTAGGAATATGGTCCCCACCCTATTTAACATGTCGCGTTTGCTGTAATGTTAAGGGTAGAGCAGCTGGGGGTAGACGTAGTGCTTCAAATTAACAAAAAAGTTTTGACACCTTTTTTTTTCTTTTTTTAAAAATATATACTTCTGTTTGAAGATATGGCCACAAAGACCTTATTCCATATACATTATATTGCATTTTAATTTAATGTTGGTGTGGGTCTTATCACTTTTCTGCAGCTTTGAAATGGTACAACTCCATTGTGAATTTAACATACAGGTTTCCTAATATCCCTATCATGGTAAACCAATCGTATCACGTTTCATCTGCATTCAAATGAAGAACAAAAGCCTGCTTGGAGGTGTTTACATGTCGCCCTACCAAAACGGCCAGGTGTACATGATCTTGGGAGCAGCGTGGACAGAGACGGCAGTGTTGGGTCCGCCACCTCCTCCCGTACTTCACCTGCACGTCTTTGCGATGATGTACAAAAATGGCCGTCGCTGATGTGTTCATGCCTACAAGCACTTCAAAGCAGCTAGCTTTTTCTGAGGTCTCCTGAAGTACCCAAGCACAAACACAACCCAAACTGGGCCCATGTGAGTTTTTTGGGTCTCTCTTTTTTTTCCCCCCACTAATTTCCCAGTTTGTCTACTTCATACTGCAGGAATCCTTTTGCTAGGAAAAAGGGAACAAACCAGGTCTACATCATTCACTGACTGACCATTCACCACTAATCGGTATTTTGCTGGCCTTTATAAAGATTCCCCATAGTTAATTTTTATTGGGGGAGAAACCCTGCCTAACTTCAGGTGACTGTCAACCATGTGATCTGTATATAAATGTAATTTGGTAAAAGGAAAAGTCTCTTTGTACTTTCAGTTGCAATACTTGCTTTTTTCACAACATAAATCTGTACTAATATGTAAATGTTTTATTCTTTCCTGCGCCTCTGCCATGTGTATTGAAAGTCTTGTAAGAATTCTGTAGTATTTGGATTTGTGGATTGTATATGTTGATGTGACCATTGCTTGTATTGCGTTGAAAATGAGTCCAATGTTCTATTTACTTTTCCCAGATTTCCCCCAGTGTACTTGTAAACTTTTGTTCTGTCTAGAGAATTATTTAATTTATCAACCTCATGTTTATCCCTATGGCAATATAACACCTAGTATCTGAGAATTAAATAATTTTTAATTATTTGCAAACCTAAAGATTTATATTCAGTAAAACGTGCATAAAATGTTCTGTGACCATGTATAGTATACAAACTGAAGCAAATAAATTTATACAGTTCTGTAAATGTTTTTTTTTTTAAAAAAAAAAAAAAAAAAAAAAAACACATTAAATTTTATTGAACTTTTTGTGTTGTAAGAATGGTTTATTTGAATATCCAGAAAAGCAATTAAGCTGAATAATTTTCTTTTTTTTTGGAATACCAAAATATAATGGGACTCGGGAGTTTGATGGGTACATATTCTAGGCCAAGGGAAATGGGTTAGAAATGATCACGTCTCAAGAAAGAGTTAAGTAAATCATTTTCTTGAAAGGCAGATGTTCAGGAAACTTTAAAAAATTAATCATGCAAATAACTTAAAATACTGTTTTAAATTTTATCTCTTTATAGAATCGGTGACAAAGGGCAGCCCTGGTGGAGCCCAGCAGCCACCAGGAATGAATTTGACTTACTGCCAGCAATACGAACCAAGCTCTGGTTATAGAGGCACCAAATGTCTCATGGCAGTAGGTACAGCACCTCATCCTCCCGAAGCACCTCCTGAGAGGCACAGTCATATGCCTTTCCAAGTCCACACAACACATGTTGACAGGTTGGGCAAACTCCCACATATCTTTTGATTCTGTTCATAACTTTTATGGACAGAATTTTGAGGCACAGCCAAGAGATGGAGGGGGTCCAGTTTGGCATCCTCAGGATGGTGTCTTTGCTTTTAGATGATGTGGCTCTGTTAGCTTCATTGAGCTCAGGTCTCCAGGGTGCAAAGGGGGAGGTTTGTGGCCGAGTGCAAAGTGGCTGGGATGAGGATCAGCACCTCTGAGTCTGAGACGATGGATCTCAAGTGAAATAGGGTGGACTACTCCCTCCAAGTTGGGGATGGGTTTCTGCCCCAAGCAGAGGAGTATCTTGGGGTCTTAAATAGACAGATCAGTGCAGCATCAGCAGTTATGCGCACATTGCACTGGTCTGTTGTGGAGAAGAGAGCTTTGCTTTTCAACTCTGTTATATCGATTAACCAGTCGATCTACATTCCTACTCTCACCTATGGTCAAAAGCTTTGGGTAGTGACCAAAAGAATGAGATCACAGACCTAAATAGCAGAAATTAGCTTAATTTGCAGGGTTTCTGGGTTCAGCCCTAGAGATACAGGACTGGCTCAAAGTAGAAACTGCTACTTTTTCACAATAAAGGGAGCCAGTTGAGGTGGTTTGGGCATCTGCCTAAGTTGGCGTGCCTCTGCAGCAGAGAATGAATGCATGGATGAATGGAGTATCTTTTACTAAAAAATTTCTCAATAATCACAATCATGTATTTCTCCTATTTTTACTAATTGATATCAATATGCTTAAGTGTCCAATAACTGTTCTCCATTGTCAATGTCACCAGACAAATATGGAGTACAACAGGGATCAGTTCTTGATCGTATACTGTTCTCTCTCTACATGCTGCCATTAGGTAACATAATGATATAACAATGTTAATCATCACTACTTTACAGACGACACCCAAATATACAAAAATATTTCAGTTATGCCTGATATCTCATCTATTGTCACTTTAGCTAATTGCTGTAATGAAATTAAAACCTGGATGAGTGAATTTTTTTATACCAAATGTGAAGTAGACTGAAGTTCTGTTTGGAGCTAAGTCTGTGGATAGACATGCTAGAATCACTGTGCTCCACTTTAAGGGGCTGATATTTTCCCTCGGCAGCTGAGCCTGTAACTGAGGCATCACCTTAAATGCAGGGTTGTCATTCAAATCACATGCAGATACAGTATCGAAGTTGTGCTTCCTACAGCTATGTAACATTGCCAAATTGACATTTCCTTACTATTCAAAACACTGAAAAACTACATGCTTTTGTATACATCACATTAGACTACTGTAATGATGTATTATCTGGAAGCACACACCACATGTGAAGCACCTAGTAGCGTATTCAAAATGCAGCTGTTCAATTTATCACCAGGGGTAGAAAGTTTGATCACATAACCCCGGCTCTTATTTCCCTGCATTGGTTTTCTGTTAGGTTCAGGACTGGCTTCAAAGTTCTCTTACTTTCCTGTGACTGCTTGTCTTATTCAGAGTCACGGGGGTGGTCTGGGGACTATCCCAGAGGCTATGGGCACAAGGCAGGGAACAACCCTGGATAATGTAGCAACCCATCACAGGGCACACACACACACCATTCACTCACACATCCACATCTATGGGCAATTTGGAAACTAATTCATCATCGCATGTTTTTGTACTTTGGGGGGAAACCAGAATACCCAGAGGAAACCCCACAATGACATGGAGAGAACATGCAAGCTCAAGGGTGACACTGTAGTGCGACTTACAAACTTAAACATTGTGGGTGCAGCCTTCGATCTGCAACCCTATACATGAACTTTGGCTTTGACCCTGACCACAATTGTTTTTCCACAATGTTTCTAGCAAGCAAGCCCCCTTTTTCGATTATTGTTGACCTTGGACCCCTACAGGTTTTTTTCTACCTACTTGGGAGTTTTTGATTCCTCTCCTCTATTGTCATCTGGTATTAATTGTTGGTTTCATCTAAACGTCAACATATTTGACGATTAGCAGACTCCCTCAGAGCTCACCAACATTTCTCAACTTTTTATTTTTACCGAAATTTACCGTCACTCTTAAGAACATTTATTGTATCTTTGTTTAAATTGTAAAGCCTACAGTTGAGGCAGATTCCCCATGGTAAGTTGTATACGGCGTATTTATCACGCGTACACAAGAAAGCAAGAGAGGCGATGATATAAATCGCAGTACTTCCGGTTTTGACATAGCGAACCTGTAAACACGCCAAATGACGTAAAACGGTAGATATGTCGTAAAGTCCCAATAACGTTATCGTTTACCCACAATGCATTGCAACATTATAGAAAAGGGAAGCGTGCCGTGAACCTTTCTCTTTTGTGACTGTGGCTGGTTAGTTGGTCGTGTGAATGAATTCCTGTGGTAACGGTTAACTTTTTTTAAAAAAAATTCAGGCAGATAATTCCGCACTATGGCGCAAACTGGAAGGATTTTTATTTTGTGCTTTGACAAATGGTCGTGAATCCTGTACCGCCATGCTTACTTAAGAGGTACGTTTGTTTAGTGTAACCCTGTGACTTAATTGTCTGAGCAAGTTTGTCCGATGATTAAGAACTTTTTGCTGTTCACATTATGAACTGCTGTGATTATGCTAATTTTCATATGAGGACATCCTGCCGTGGTATTTAGCTACAATGTACAAAGCCATTTAAAAAGGCTGCAAATGTATCTTGCCAGTGTTCTGACGAGTTGAGCTACCTATCGAGACGTACTATCGAGCCTTTTAGCGCACGTGCAGTTCCACCGTTTTGGGATTAGGGTTAGGTTTTAGGGGTTTGGGTAAGGGTAAGAGTTAGGGTTAGGGCTATCGATTAGCACTACGGTAGGATAACTCGACAAAGTAGCTCATTTCGACAGAACACCGGACTTGCTGTGGGAAATTGAACAAGATAACCTGAAAGTTTTGCCCGAATAACCTAAAAGTTCTGCACATTTAGATGCAGTTTTATAATGACTGCTCATAGGCAAATAATTGATCTATCGGTATGTAGTTTTGCACTAAATAACGCATGTTACGTGTGGTAACTTGTACTTCTACTCTCACAGGTATTGCACCGAGTACCATGGCGGGCTATTCCTGAACTTTTTACACGGTAATAACATAATCCTACGTTTTTATTGCGGGTGACCGCTGAGACTGAGTAGTTTCCTTAGCTCACGTTATGATCTTTTTTTTTCCCAGAATGTGTTCTGCTCGATGGATTAAGCAGTGGAAGGAAGCCAGATCAACAGGGATATGATGAGGTAATCCTGACGTTCCCCCAAATTCAGACTGTCCCTATGATTATGTGATATCACTACCCATCTGACCCTGTATGGGGGCAAGATTACATTGTGACTATATGAGGGCAGTCTGTAGAATCACATTAATCCTTGAAATAAACTGGCTGTTTATATTTTATAGCTGATAAATGTTCCAGTTTTTTAGGATTTATGTTTGGTTCTGACATGTGATTTACTCCACCCCCCTCTTTTTTTAGGGCCAGATTTTTCTCCCAGATATGGATCATGGAAGTCAATTTTACTGACAGATCTTTTTGTGTGACTGTTAATAAAATATTTTAATTTCAATGTGATTTTATTTATTCAGCTTGATATAAATTATTAATGATATAAAAATCCATTGTGGACTAGTGTATATCACTTGTAAAGCACTGGCAGACAGAAAGGCACCCTGTTTTCTGGTATATAGCAGGTCTGCCTGCTTTGAGAATAGTATTACAATTATATAGAATTATGTAATTGTGTCAGAGTGTGGGTGGGGGCAGTCTTCTATCCTCCCCACAACAGGGATGGGTCACTCAGACGGTCCTGTATGAAGGAATGGTCATCATTTCTGGCCAGTTAGTATTTGGGTGTTTGCTTATGCTGGCATATTTTTAGGGGAAACTGCTAGCGCATTAGGCGTGCATCTGGCAGACTGATGCCAATGATAATTTGGAATCCCAAGAAAGGAATTTCAACTTAATTTAGTACTTTGTAATGTTAAAATTAAGAAAGTGTTAACTTTGTGTAAGCCTCGCTAATATTTACTAAAACTGCTCTGTAAATATCCTTCAATTTTCAGCAACAGCCTATTTGGTACAGGGTTGTGGTGAGTGGAACCTATATCAGGATGCACTGGGAATTTAATTTCACCCTGGATGGTATGCTAGTCTATCACAAGATATATATTGAAAAACATCGAAATTCAGAGATGCCAGTTCGCCCAGTTTCATGTTTCTGGCAAATGTTCAGAGGGTGGAAACTTCAGTCCTGAACCATGCAGGTGTGAGGTCATAATGTGATCCATGATATGTAAGTGAAGAAAAACATTCAAATGTAGCTGTACTTGTGACAATAGCAAATAAATAGTCTATCATCATTTAAGTAAAAATCTATGGAGAGAAGATGGAAATCCAGTAGAGAGTGATATCAGTGGCATGTGAATACGGTGCTACTCATAATACTAAATTATACATTTCCAACATTGACAGTGTAGAAATATTAACAACGTAAGCGCCATATATAGAGAGTACCCAGGACACTGGTGGAGCGAATGGACAGCAGGTATATAACATATACTGATTCTTTGGTTTAAAGGGGCTTTCGGGTAATCTGTAACGGAACAAAGTACAGCCTTGGAAACGGCGACGCCTATAGGGCACTATTTTTTTCATTCATAAATACGAGACGCGATGTGCAGAAATAGGTCTAATACTTTTTCCATACTCGGTGTATAACGTTACATTGTTTTATGCATATCACCACTTCACCTCCATCGATGGATCGTTATTTGATCGTGTGGTTTAGGCATCTAGACAAATGTTTTTTTTTCATTCCTGTGCTAGAGGGAGGTGCAATATCAGATTAGGCTATATCTCCAATAAAGTCACAGAGGAGGAAAAAAAACGACAGCGCTAAATAGTTTATGGGTACCGAACTTTACCCTACCATGCGGCTGCACACCTTCGGCCGGCCCGGAGAACTGAGCTCGGCCAGCACCCTCCCCCACGCGCCGCTTGTGTCCGCCGGAAGTGCTTGGCGCGAGGGGCGGGACCAGCAATGCCACGTTGATGGACACCAGTGAGGACGTGGAAGTTCATCCTGCAGCTGGGACTGCCGTCTGCAAAGCTTATATCATAGCAATCTAACGCAACCAGGATAAGGAGCAGTGACAAAACGTGATCAACATTGCTGCTTCACAGTAGTTTATTGTTTTTTTTCTTATTTTTTTTGTGTGAAACATAGCGCCGAAGGGGGAACGTAAGTACTTTTTGGGATTATTTCTGACCACCTATGTTTAGATAGCTAGCCGGTTACCTTGCTGGCTGGTTTGCTTAATGACAGTGTCTGCGGGTTCAGATAAGATAGACTGGAGTTCCTCCCAAGCTTTCCGGTGAAATACCGTTCATCCACAGATTAATTCGCCTAACTGCTTACAGTAACCATTAGTACTGCACATCCTACACTCTCCTCTAAATCATTCAGTATGTATACATTACATTCTGAATGTACATTAAAATACATGACATACTGAAGTCTCCTTACTCTACATCAGTCAATATTTGCTTCACCGACCAGAATGCAGAGTGTTTATGACGCGTTTAGCTGACTAGACAATAATAACAATTAATGATCGTCACCCCTTGACTCACCACCTTTTCATCACAGAAAGATCCATCTGGCATTGACTTTAGGTGCTTGAACACAGCCAAAGCTGTGTTTTAAAGAAGCTGTCCATATATATTTTTGTGTGTGTGTGTGTGTGTGTGTGTGTGTGTGTGTGTGTGTGTGTGTGAGAGAGAGGGGGGGGGAGGAGAGAGAGAGTGAGTGAGAGTTTTGTGTGTGTGTATATTATATATATATATATATATATATATATCTTTTTTTTTTTAATTGGGAAACGTATACACATATGGTAAATGCATGTGCACAAAGAATAGTTGCACAATGAGACAATGCTATGGAAGTTAGGTTTTCGATGGCGATGATGGTGATGGTAATTATGGGCAGCAGAAACCAGCACTCACCGGAATTGCGGAATGTCATCGGCCCTGCCGGGGCTGAACACGGCGTACAAATTTCCACTTAATGACTTTTATAGTTTTCCAGTCCAAATGCATCCGTTTGTACATAATTGGACATGCTTACTTTAGAATAAGTTCCATTTATGAAACCCTATTGCAGCAAACTTTTTGCTCTTTCAATACATTTCATCATAATGCAGCATGTAGTTCTCACTGGGCAAATGCGTATATTTGTGTATTTTGTTTCTTTTCAGCCATGCTTTAATGTAGACCTAAGCTAGACAACGTCTGTCACACTCACTGCTGTGGGTTAGTATCTGTGTCCATGGCCCCAGTTAGTGACTGGCATTTTCACGTTTGAGACAGATATATTATGAAGTTTTTTTTTTTCTTTAATCTATTTACCTGCCATCCTTTTATGGTTGTTGAACCTGCCTTAGGTGCTCTTAGCTTTTGGAGGAATGAAAATTTATGACAGAGCGGAATTAACACATTGATTTGGAAACTGGTTAAGATTTATGGCCATGTGTCATGTTAGCTTCATGACTTAAATGAAATAATGAGCAAGAACACTGCACACAGTTGGGGAAAAACTCAGTGTAATAACTTCCATTTGAAAGTCATACATTCCACTTCTGACATAATCACTTTGATGGGGTTGGAGGGTAGGACTCTGTGCCTGTGATCGGATGGGCACCAGTACCAATCCCGGCTGGTGCTGCTGTTGGGTCCCTGATCAAAGTCCCTAGCCCCCAGCTCCATGTGTGCTGCTGGTTGGCTGTTCTTGAACTGTGACCCCTAATCTGTCTCTCACCTGTATACAGCTCTTGAAAAAATGTAGACCACTCTATATTTTCTAAATCTCAGCCTTTTTCAAATCCTGGTTTAAATGTGGTTCTGCTGGCTGAAGGCTACACTGAGCAGGTTGTTTCCAGGTTCAAATTTTATAAGAGAGCAGTACACAAGAGTAAGGGGAAGCAGGAGACACTGGGAATGACTAGAAACCAGCCAGGTAGACGGCGGAAGTGACTTTCTAATGCCAGAGATGATCACTGAGTCAAGTTAACAGTTTCTTATGAATTGTAAGATGACATAAGTGACTTTCAAAAGGAATGGGAATCATTAAGTGGTGTTAAGTGCACTGTTAGGACAGTTCATAAACGGCTCCTACAAGTAGCACTGATGACCTATAAAGCAATAAGAAGCCCTTCATCAGTGAGAAGCAGGGAAGAGTCAGGCTGGAATTTGCAAATATAATCTGTATTTTAGTATTTTATGGGTAATACTACGGGTATTTATGGCAGCAGAGTAGGTTTGGAGATTCATTTGATATTAGCTGATGTTTCCCCGCTAGGATGAAGCTGAAGGAGATCGACCGTACTGCCATACAGGCGTGGAGCCCAGCACAGCATCACCCGATTTACCTGGCAGCTGGTACGGCCATGGACACCCGTTAAAGTTCTCGCATCCCTCTGCGATCAGTGCTGTTTTCCCCCTTCCCCGTGTCCTGCTAGCATGGCCCACCACATCATCTTCATCATACTTTATCATGCTTCTTCATGCTTCTCCATGCTGGCCTGTATGTTTAGTGTGTGCCCCCCCCCCCAGGCACATCTGCCCAACAGCTGGATGCCACCTTCAGCACCACTGCCTCGCTTGAGATCTTTGAGTTGGACCTGGCAGAGCTCACGCTGGAGATGAAGTCCTGCGGCAGGTTCTCCTCCACGCACAGGTGGGAAGTCCCCGTGGGCCTATTACCAGGGAGACATCACTCCGTGCAGAGGTCAGAGGGCAGTGTCCCTGCGGTGGGACTCATTTACATAAGTGTGCTGCCCCCTAGATAGCAGTAGAGGTAAACTAGGTGCCATTGAACAATGAGAGTTTCCTTCCAAAAAGCTATTGGTTTAGGTTACTGGAGAATTGTTGTTTTGTTAAAAAAAAAAAATTAAAAGTCATGATGTACACATAAAATGTGTAAGTTGTTTTTGGTGCAAAATTTCACTTCAGTATGTATCAGAAAACCAAAACTAACTAATGATCTGTCCAGCAGCAAAACCTTGAGAGTAGAGTGTTAGAGAACGGACTGCAAACCCTGGGTGGCACCCAGTCACGACTCGAGTGGTTTGTCACAAGAGCACATTCTGAATTCTGTGTAATTCACTTGGAAATGCTCTGTTTCCAAATATCAGAAAATGTCTGTTTGTTGTTTCTCCCCACTGCTGCTGTTAGACATGCTGTACAAGCTAACTCTCAGCCTGACATAACTGCTGCTGGTTCATGCTTGAGTTGTGTAGGAAAGATGATTTTTTCAGTAGGCTAGTTGATTTGTTTGTTTCGTCTAAGCAAGAGGATGGACTTTTCAAAAGTTTGTCGGGACGACAACGCATAGGCGTCTGTGGGATTTAAAGCAGGTTAGACAAGCACTGTGCATTCAGAATTTTAGTCTCCTCCCTGTTTGTACTGTGGAATACAGTTTCTGGCAGTCCTGATGTTGTGGTACATTATAATCATTTTCTGAGTACAGTGTGCTTTTTTTCCCCCATACATATTGACATTATTAATATTTTCAGTCTGTTAGGAACCAGGAAGTTGATGTGGGGAGATGGTAGAGCTACGTCCTGTAGCGTTGAGTTCTAGGTTAACTACATGTCGGGCCTGCGGTATCCCCCCCCAGGTACCACAAGCTGGTCTGGGGGCCCCATGGCATGGACTCCCAGGGCCTTCCGTCGGGGGTCCTCGTGGCCGGTGGGGAGAACGGTAACCTCATCCTCTACGATCCAGCCAAGATCATCGCTGGCAACAGCGATGTGATTATCGCCCAGAACGAGAAGCACACCGGGCCAGTACGAGCCCTGGACGTCAATTCGTTCCAGGTGCTCATGACTTACCGGTACTGGGACACCCACTGGGTGGCCAGAATCGATGTGCTCTGAGATGCTGTTGTATATAGAGCTGTGCTGTATCCTTAACTTCCATTCCTGCTGGCTTAACTGTGCCTTTTTATGAATCCTGCAGACGAACCTGGTTGCCTCAGGAGGCAACGAGTCGGAAATCTACATCTGGGACCTGAACAGCTTCAGCTCACCCATGACGCCAGGCCCAAAGTCTCAGGTTTGTCGCACTTCCACAGCGCAGGAACGACCAGTGACTGAAAAGTTCTGGAGGTCTGTAGTCAGAGTATAAAAGCAGGGAAGTGCGTGTGAAAGGTGACCCTGACGGGGCGTCTTTGCTTAGCACCCGGAGGACGTCAGCTGCGTGGCGTGGAACCGGCAGGTGCAGCACATCTTGGCCTCGGCCAGTCCAAGCGGCCGTGCGTCCGTCTGGGACCTCAGGAAAAACGACCTCATCATCAAAGTGAGCGACCACAGCAATAGGGTGAGTGACTGCCGGCCATCGGCTTCCCGCAGGAGCACCTTCTGTGTGACGAAGCAGCTCAGTAAAGCAGTTACGAAAAAGCCGTACAATTATATTTCATGAAATTTAATTATTTATCTAACACGATTGTTTGTGGAGGGAAGGATTACAATTTGGCTGCTCACTGGGATCCAAACCCATAACCTTTGCACCTTTAGAGTAATGCTCTACCTGTTGAGCTATTGGAACCCCAGTATTTCTGAGTAGCTGCTGTCTAATCACAAAATGGGGACTGCCGAAAACATAAAACATGAAGATTGTACGTAGCTTTTTTAGATCAGAGGATGTGTCCATCTTAACCTCTGTGATGTTAAAGGTTACATTTATCTTTTAGCAGACGCTTTTGTAAATGGCACATTACAAACATATGTGCTGTTGAGGAGTCGACTAGGCGTAAGTGCAGCTATGTTGTCCAGATACTAGTGTATGCACTGTTGGAACTACGCAACGTCTTACAAAGTGTTGACCCTGTGTAGTGCACAGCACTCCACCTCGCCAGTGTCCCGGATGCCCGCTTAGCGTTCGCTACCATGTCCTCGCAGATGCACTGTTCCGGTCTTGCCTGGAACCCCGAAGTGGCCACCCAGCTGGCCTTGGCCTCTGAGGATGACCGCATGCCTGTCATTCAGGTGTGGGACCTGCGCTTTGCCACCTCCCCGCTCAAGGTCCTGGAGAACCACACCAGGTACCGGGCATGCTGCTCCCTCCACCTCATTTTTTTTGTCCCAGCATTCATTGGCCAAAGCTGATTGGCTGCTGGGTATAACTTTGCATGAGGTTCTTTATGTATACTTTTGGATATTACTGATTGCTGATGAATGTTTTAAGCATGTAAGAATTAAGTATTACCTTTTGTTCAGGTACTTTTATAGAGCTGATCATTGTAGCTGCACTCCCCAGATCCATTGCATTAAAAAAAAAAACCCTGTGTATTTATGTTGAGTGTAAACAAACCATATTAGTCTGTTGTCAACATGGTAGCAAAACTGCTTAGCAAAGCTTAGTCCAAGTGCTTCTGATTCTTCAGGGGTGTCTTGGCTATCGCCTGGAGCTTGGCAGATCCAGAACTGCTGCTCAGCTGTGGGAAGGACAATCGGATCCTTTGCTGGAACCCCAACACTGCGGAGGTGAGACCATGGTTGAATAGCTGCTGCTCCAGGCACCTTAATCACGGCGCGGCTACTGCTAAGGCGCCACGTTAATCACGGCGCGGCTACTGCTAAGGCGCCACGTTAATCACGGCGCGGCTACTGCTAAGGCGCCACGTTAAGCACGGCGCGGCTACTGCTAAGGCGCCACGTTAAGCACGGCGCGGCTACTGCTAAGGCGCCACGTTAAGCACGGCGCGGC
>JABFEA020000119.1:1737125-1765624 GCA_019775915.2 Cyphomyrus plagiostoma | reverse complement strand
CTACCGCTAAGGCGCCACGTTAAGCACGGCGCGGCTACCGCTAAGGCGCCACGTTAAGCACGGCGCGGCTACCGCTAAGGCGCCACGTTAAGCACGGCGCGGCTACCGCTAAGGCGCCACGTTAAGCACGGCGCGGCTACTGCTACAGAGTAACGTAATAAAGAGCATACAATCGGCGTAGGTTAAATCTGGAGTTAATCTTCCTTTCCAAGGTTAGTGCTGCTTCAGCTGAGCTCTCCCACAGACTCCCATTAACCCACCAAAAATGCTCCAGAGCTGACACATTAACTCTCACCTGTGTGTACAGATGGGGTATATGGACGCTACTGCATTGGAAAATAAAGCATTGTTTCATTTCAGGTGCTGTACGAGCTGCCCACCAGCACGCAGTGGTGCTTCGACATCCAGTGGTGCCCCAGGAACCCCGCTGTGCTGTCAGCTGCTGCCTTCGATGGACACATCAGCATCCACTCCGTCATGGGGGGCAGTGGCGACTACCCCAGACAGACACAAATGGACCAGGTGCCCATTTCCTCTGTACTCTGTTTATGCTGCCGGCCATCCGAGCTTCATATGTCATGTCGGCCTTGACGAGCAAAATCCAGCCAGGCACTAAAATCATATTTACTGAATGATGATGGCAACACCCGCATTTAAGAGCCAGATACGACATGAAAATCCTGTTGCCTTTAATAACCTTGAAGGACCTCGCATGCTTGGTGTTCCCGTCCAGCTCAGGAACTCCTTCAGCGGCCTGGACCCCTTCGGCACTGGACAGACCTTTTCCCCTCTGCAGTTGCCTCAGACCGCCACCCCAAAGACCCCCGTAACTCCTCTGAAGAAGCCTCCCAAATGGATCCGTCGGCCTGTTGCTGCGTCGTTTGCTGTACGTGTCTGGAAGATCTTGCCCTGTCTCTGCATCCTGGACATGTGGGCTAAATTCAGGCTGTTTCTGACATCTGTGAACAATGGGCTATGATGGATGCTACAGTTGGTTTGAATAGCAGATGTGACATTTACTTGCAAATCAAGTTAGTCAAGAGTGAAGTTAATCCAGAACCAAGTTAGTCCTGTGGCTTACAGGTGAATCACATATAGATTGTCTTAATTCCATTACTTTTATCATGTCACAGTTTGGTGGCAGACTAGTGACTGTGGAGAACATGAAGGTGACCCCTCAGCAGCCCCCTCAGCAGCCCCCACAGGTCCACATCAGCCAGGTCGTCACTGAAACGGCATTCCTGGCCCGATCCAACCAGTTGCAGGCAGCCATGACCTCAGGGAAATTCATCCAGTTCTGCCAGTCCAAAATTGAGGGGGCCCAGAATGAGTTTGAGAGGACCGTGTGGCGTTTCCTAAAGGTGAGGAGTTTGGCTGATACATTTCAACTAACTTATGCATCACACCTTAGACAAAAACACTAATTTTGTGCCAAGTACTAATTATTGCTGTCATGGTTACAATTTAAAGGCAATTAATTCTATTCCTTCTGTTCCTCTGCCTGTGCAGTGTCACAGGAGGGTATCGGGCAGTGATGCCTACCCACTGAGCCATTCATTTTATTAATTATAAAGCAACATAAAATCCCTGGGAAAATTTTAAGACGTTAAGTAGTCATGTAATATAATGTCTGATGTCTTCACTAGTTCAGTAGAATTTCTGTAATAGCTTTTGATTCTGTGAAATTATAGACTTATGTTGCATATTGCCATCTCTGAACTTTGCAGGGTAAAATTTTTTCTTTTGAGAACTTTTATATTGTGGATTTTGCTGACTTGACTTCAGGTGAACTTCGAGACCGACACTCGTGGGAAATACTTGGAACTGTTGGGATATAACAAAGAAGAGCTGGCTTCTAAGGTGAGTTTCATTGCAGGCGACGATGCAGTGAATGTGACGATCTGCTATCGGGGGAGCGAGGATGCTGGTGTAGTTGCTGTGGCAATTAGTCGCCGGCCTTTTGTGGGCTTATTCTGCGGTGAATAAAGCCCAGCTGACCTGGATAGGACTTTTTTTGCCTTTAGAGATAAATTAATGCAGTTTGGTGGGATGGAGGCAGACTGTGTGGAAGAAGATTTTAGCTTTTTCAGTGGCTGGTGGCTGTGGTGCCCACATACCCTGGATGGGATCAGCCGGAAATGGCTGCGTGACGCCTTTTTGTGGGTTCAGCCCCCACAGGGTGGAAGGTGGGGAAAAAGTACAAAGCTATTTGGCGGTGGTGGCGTTTTGGGGAACGATGAAATGGATAAAAGTAATATTTGTTGGCCAGAATGGGAAGGGTGGGGTCTTGGTTCGGTGTCTCCCTGTTTCGTCTGAGGTTGAACTCCTAAGTTTCATTTTATGCTGTTTTCAGATCTCAGCAGCTCTCCAGGAGGCCAAGTCCACTGAGGTGGGTGCTGCCCTTACTTCTGCAATGCATGTTGAGTTTGGCGACCTGCCCTGTCCCGTAATGTTAAAGACAGGTTTTTTTTTTTTTTTTTTTTTTTTTTTTTTTTAGCATATCTGTTTTCTAGATGTATATTTTTAAATCGTGTAACTTATGGTAATGGATGAATTTAGGCTGAATTTGACAGTACGACAGCTTTATTAAATGTTTAAATGTATTAAATGTGTTTTTTTATCACACTTAGCCTGGAATATTTGCTTCCATCATTTGTGTTCTTTAACCTGTTTGCTTTAGTTAAAATCACTGTCTAATAAGCTGCTGCAATCTTTTATCTGTGGTCCTTGAAAGTCCTAGGCTGTTCCCGTCTATTCAAGCTGCGCCCACAGCCTGCGGTAGCCTGCGATTCTCAGTCGCTGTACACCGGCTGTTAGAGCATCGGCTCATACTCGCAACCCTTCTGCAGTAAATCCCTGTTGGCTTTGCACCACTGCAGAAGCAAGGCCATATCTCAGCCAGGGTGTCCCTCGTTTAGACTTTTATTTTTCCTAAATCCTCTGTAAGGTTTTAAGGAAACCCTACGACTCTCAAGGACCCTTGGTGGTTGTGTGAATGACTTGGACAATGTGCACACTTGGGGGGTTTTGATCTAATGAATAACATGCTATTTCTCTTTAGTCTGCTTATAAATGATTATTTCCCCTTGCGTAATTCCATGTGGACGCAGACGGCTTCCCTTGCTATCTTCTTTCGTTTTGTTCTTCCTCCTGACAGGCTTTCTCTGCTCCTGCTGCTGACTTTGATTCCCATCCTGAACCTCAGCTGGGCCTCGAGTCTGCCCTGGAACCCAGTCCCCAGCTTGATCTAAAACCTCCGACTGAACTTGAACTAAATCCAGAACCAGAATGTGTGCTTGGCCTTCAACCTGTGGTTGAACTTCCACCTGCACCCCAGACTGAGCTGAAAAATCAGCCCGAACTTGCCCTTTTGTCTGAGGAGGTCAACGCCAGCGCAGATGTCAGTCTTCCAGAGGAAGAGGTCGACCTAAATGAGGTACTGATTTTAGAGGTACCCCTACCTACCAACCAGTGAAAAGGCCTTAATCTGTGGCGCTGTTGTAGCATATGTGGTCTCAAAATACATCACCAGGCAAAGGGTTTGAAATACTTTTGGGAGTACTCATTATTCTAGTAACCGAGTTAATCGTTTAATTCATGCATTGTTTTGTAACTATTGTATTATTGAAAACCAGATGCCTTTACTTTGTAGTCATGTCCTTAGTGACTGCAAGGCTATGAAGGAACCGTGCTCCTGGTTTGGGTAATTGGTTTGTTTCTGTAGTACATTTAGCTATAGCTAAGAACATCAAAGCTGAAATTCTTTACTGCATCGTACAGGTGGAGGAGGACGAGGTTGTGGAAGATGATGGCCTCTTGGAGGAGAAACCCGCAACAGCTGACCCCAAAGCCATCAAGCTCCGTGTCAGTGAAGGCAGGTCTAATTTCCCAAGACTCTGTACTCCTACTTCCTGTGGCTGTGAAATGACCTTTGGTCACAGGAAGTGCTTCTCCTGCCCAGATGTGGTGCCTCCTGCACGTTCCTCACCTTAGGAAACCAAAACTCGCCTCCCACTGAAATGGGAAATCATTGGGGTGTGTTTGCGGTGTGATCTGATTTGGGAGAATTACAGACTCCTGTCCTAGGAGGTTTGCAAGGATTGTTAATGCTTGGTCCTAAACAGGTAGTCAGAACTCTGTGGGTGGCTCTGCCAGGCAGCTGGGTAATGGGGAATTGCCTGAGGAGTGTCACATAGGTACTGATGGTCTGATGTGACGCTCCGCAGAAGTGGATGGGCTGATCACTCAGGCTCTACTCACCGGCGACTTCGAAGGAGCCGTGGAACTCTGTCTCCATGACAACCGCGTGGCCGACAGCATCATCCTGGCCATCGCCGGCGGCGCCAATCTGCTGGAGAGGACTCGGAAGAAGTACTTCAGCAAGTCGCCCAGCAAGATCACCAAGGTACCACCTGCCTAACCCCCTCACGGCTCGTGCTGACGCGACCTCACTCATTTATGACCCCCTGTGGTGACGGCTCCCGCCCATTCCAGCTCATCAGCGCTGTGGTGACGCGGGACTGGAAGGACGTCCTGCAAACGTGTGACCTGCAGAACTGGAAGGAGGCGATGGCCGCCGTCATGACCTACGCCAGCTTGGAGGAGCTCCCCACTCTCTGCGGTATGGTGTCGCCTCCTGCCTGTCAGCGTGGGATCAACCTGTCTTTTCTGAATTGGAAACCAGTGATGCTAGTTCTGCGATGACATATCTAATAAATAAATAATACAGGAAACTTCTCTGTTCTGTCTTAGGCATCATACTTATTTGACCTTTTCCCATTATGTTAAATGTGTTTCCAACTAAACCCAAGACGATTTACCAAAATATCACTATCCATCCATCCTAGAACAACGGAAAAAGTAAAAAAAAAAAAAAAAAAGAAACAAATAAATATTCAGATACAATCTATAAAATTGTACTCATTGTTCCGAGGAGACTGTCGTGTAACACATTGTAGGTTTTATTGTTGTTATTATTATTATAATATTTTTTTAACATAACTTTTGCCTGAAACTCCAATGCCTAGAAACCAAAATTCTTTTGACAATTTTTAGCACATTCCTTATCTGGAGAATCGTTGTTTTGCGGAAGTTGTTCATAAATGGAAATTCTTGCCGTCTGCCGTTACAGAGAATTATGCCTGTAAACCGCTGTGATCACTGCCCCTGCTGCCCATCTGGGTTGTGTTTTAATCTCTCTCACTGACTCCGCCTCCCCAGACCTGCTGGGCTCCCGGCTAGAAGCTGGGGGGGACGCAGAGCTGCGCTCTCAGGCCTGCCTCTGCTACATCTGCTCGGGCAGCGTGGAGAAGCTGGTGTCCTGCTGGAGTCGTGTGCGTGACAGTCACTCCCCACTGGCGCTGCAGGTGGGTGGGGCCCGGGACGCTCAGGGACACTCACCACCCCTCTTCCTGCAGCTCTGTGCTCATTTGTCGGTTTATCATCACATGCACAGGAAACAGCCACTGCACAGTGAAAACCTTACTGTGCATGTCTCTCTGGGCCCCGGTAAATGCAACTAGCACAAATACAAATTAAGGTGCCACTATGAGCCGATAGTATGGTCATGCCGATATTTACATCCCATATATTTTAGATTTTTCATCACAAATATGTTTGATGTAGGTATTAAGCTTGTCATTAATGTATTGAAGCATTTTTTTAAAGCTTTATCTTTTTGATTTTCCTACACGTTTGATACTTTTTGACCAATTTCTATCTACCTACTTGTCTCTCTGTCTGTCGGTGTATCTATCTGTCGTGTGTATTAAATATGTATACCTGGTTCCTATATTTATATGAGTAGTTATTGACTGAACCTAGCTCTTGCCATAACATTACCGTAGACGCCGACATGGCATAAAACGTCCAAATACCTACCTACCTCCGCTGTGTGGTTACAGAGACAAGGCTGGGGTCTGTTGGCTCACAACAGGCCTTCTCTCCCCAACCTGCATGTGTCCAGTCCCTCGGATAGGGAGCAAGGTTAGATCTTGTAGAGCCCTCGTTCTGAAGTTATTGTGTAACGAGCCTCATCAGCCCCTATCATCTGGTGTTTTGCATTGATTGCTCGCTGTGATGTCGCCCACGCCAGGCTTGCATGCGGCTGGAGATTGACAAGCTGTCTGCCCACCCCCCCACCTTCGCCTGCATGCTGCACGTTGGACATTCGCATTGTGTCCTGCTCGCGCACGTTGTTCTACACGTTTGTTAGAATGCTGTAAAACCTCAGTTAAATTTAGTCAAATGCCTCCTAGTTCTGACATGTATACACATCATACACATCCATTCATCCAGTTTCTGTACCCACTTGTCACACACACACACACACACACACACACACAAGTTGGTCTTCCTATCTAAATGGGGACCGTCCATTCATCTTTATGGGGAAAAACCCTAATCCCAGTCACGACACCCTTAACCCCTACCCAGCCCTAACCTTAACCTTAAGTAACCAACCCAAATACAAGACTTTGGGCAATTTTTTACTTTTTGGATTGCATTCACATATTTTTATAAAACTGAGGTTATCCAAATGGGGACCTCAAAAGATGTCCCCAAAAGTTGGGAAATTTCAGGTTTTACTACACTTTGGGGACAATTTGGTCCTCAAATGTTGTCTATGCACACACACACACACACACACACACCACACACACAGCAGTGGTGGTGTTTTCCATCACTAAATCTGTGCATTTGCATGGGGCCCAAAGGTTTTGTGACAAACAGCCGCTACCCTAAATAATACACACATCCCTTATTTAGGAGATGCCGAAGCAGCATGTGCTGCTAACTAGTTAGCTATGCTAGTGGCCGGAATTGTGGAATCACTTCTAATTTTTAGCAATTGGGCTGGTATTTTGTCCAGTTGTTTCTCCACTTACTTAATCGCATGGTATATGATATTTATAACATTCTTTGATTGTTTATAAATATTGCTGGCAGTGTTCGTGTAGTAATGCACAATGCCGGAAATGCTAGGTGTTTCCATAATTTTGGCCACTAGCATAGATTTCCTGACTGGTTTAGTTGAACCAGCAGGGGGCCCCGAGGTGCCTTTTTGCGTGCCGCCGCAGAAATGACAAACCTTCCCTAACAGAAAGAGCTGTTTTAGCCTCTGGAACCGACGAGTGACTTGAGTGACCAATATCCTATTAAGTGCCTCTTGACCCCTTTTTACAGGCTGGATTGCCTCATGTTCAAGACTGAGAATAAATGTTCCGGTGATTAACTAAACGGGACCTTCAGCACCCCAGGATCTGTGGTGGTTTTATCTGGCCGTGTCTTGTAGGGTGTATCCTGAATGCTTAGTGAGTTCTTAGTGAAGTGATCGAGCTGCTGTTGTAACCCGCTGGATTTTGAACCCAGTGTTATGTGGGAAACTTATAGCAGAAACTTTGTATTTGTCATAATTCACTATTCTGACATTTTAGCCTAATTCTTAAGAGAAGAAAAAATATCATAACAAGGGATGGTTATGCAGTGAGAATCATGCTTTTTATACCCTTCAGAGGATGATGGAATGAGGAAAAAACCAGTTACAATATTTTTCCCAGTAAAATGTGTGTCACGTATTTGTTCAACGTCTTAGAATGTTGTGGGTACCCGGAGGTAGAGGTTTACGGCCTGAACTGGCTTGTTGTGCTGTTTGAAACTTAGGAGCCGTTCATGGAATTTTTAATCTTTTGTTCAGTCAGATAGTGTTAAACTGCGGATGTTCCACTGTAAACCATTGTTGAGTTTATTTGATTTTTGTCCTGTTTTAGGAGTTTATGTAGCACATGCATTTCATAATTCATAATCTGAGTGAGCTGCTGGCTGGCCTCTGTTACATCGTCCTGAACTTTGCTGGCACACAGGATTAAGTGTGAGCGATGATGGGAGGGGGTTCTGTCTGTCTGTCTGTTCCTGAAGGACCTGGTTGAGAAGGTGGTGATACTGTGGAGCGCAGTGGAGCAGAGCACCGGGAGCTGCCCTGGCGTGGTGGGCACCCTCTGGGCAGAGAAGATGAGCCAGTACGCCAACCTGCTGGCATCGCAGGGCAGCCTGCTCACCGCTGCTGCCTACCTGCCAGACAACACTGAACAGGTGACCTCCTCCCTTCTCAAACGTGACTGACTGAAACTTTGGCTGTGATAATGAAATGTAATAAATAGCCTGTGGGTGGGAGAGGGACTATGAAAATGGTGGCCTTATAGGTGATGATGCATGGCTGGTTGCGTTAAGATGCAGTCTCTGTGATCAGATGGTTGCTGGGCTGGTAAAGTGATTTCACCGTTTGGTCCCTGAGCAAGGCCCTTTAACCCCCAGTGGCGTTTGGGAACTGCCTGACACTGCTTTCTCAAAGATGTGCGTTGCCTTGGAGAAGAGCATCTGCTGTGTAAATCAAATGTAAAGGGGTACAGTGAATCAGGACGGAAGAGGAAGCAAGGAAGGAGCAGTGGAGCAAAAGCACAAGGGCTGTGGTGAAATGTTCCGTTATGTAACCATGTGACAGGCCTCACCCTATGGATTACCAGAGTTAGGTTATCTGGTTGCCCCTAACAACCGACGGTGTGCCTGCAAGATTGAAGCTGTAAAGCACAAGGCGCTTGATCTGCGTGTGGGAGAAGAATAAAGCTTAGGATTCTTTATTTGCCTTTTTGTACATCAGAATGTAACAATTTTTACTCGTGCCACAAAGCCAGCATGTAATGTGTAATAGAATTAGATAGCATAAAACAAAACAAAGGTACTGAAAAAGCACATGTGTCGTTATGCTGTAGAAGTATATATTTATGCGATAAATATGGAATAAATTGAAGAAATTGCTGAAATAGGATTGTGGTAGAAGAAAGTGTAATGTGCACATCGCTCTGTGCTGTATAGTGTCCTGTGCATTTACAGCATTTGGTGTTTCTGTGTTCTGTATTATTGTTGTGCCCCTTTATAACTGTTGGCGCATAAGGTGCTTCAGTACATTGGATAGGGTGCATGAGAGTGACGGACTCACCCTGCCTGCTCGCACCCCCTCAGAGCTGAACCTGTGCCTCGCTCTACCTCCCCACTCAGGTTGCAGTGCAGCACCTTCGCGAGCGTCTCTGCAGGGCCCTGGGGGAGCAGCCCCCCACCCAGGCCAGACAGCCTCCTGCCCCAGACAGGACCCCGGCCCGGCTGCCGTTCATACCGGAGCGACCCCCTCACGCCCCCCTGGTTACCCCCGTGCCGGGGATCCCACCCTCGCCGCAGTATTACCAGCCGGTACGTGTCTCGCCCCAATGCATGCTCAGGTGGCCCTGCCTGGTCACATGGTGCTCCTGACAACCTTGGTCTCGAACACATTAACCTCGTGTGTTTAACCCTCCATAAGAGGACGTTAAGGACCTGAAACGGAAGAGCGTTTTAAGTCACGTTAAGAACAGGTGGCATCTGACTCGGTGAGTCGGCACCCTGTCCCTGTGATCGGAAGGTTGTTGGGTCAAATTACATGGCGGGCAGAATGATGTTGCTGCTGGGCTCTTGGGAAAGGTCCTTAACCCCGGAACTGATTCTGGTCTCTGATCCTCACTTGTATGTAAATAAAAATAAAGTTAAATAAGTGCCAGACTCTGGTGAGCCACATGGCGATCTGCTTAAAGTGTAGCCTCTTTGTTGTCAGTCAAGTGTTTAGTTAAGCACCAGGATTGGGTTTCCCCATCACCCTGTGCCACCCAGTGCCCACACTCTGGTCTGTGGAATACCACTCTTGCCATCGTGCGCCGCCTTTCGTCACCGTGTCATCTCTCTATCCGCTTCAGGTCAGGTCCGCCTCCACAGTCACTTCCTGGAGTGACCAAACCCCCACTGCTCTTCCCAGTTTTCCTCCTCCGCTAGGCCCCGTCTCCGCCCCTCAGGTATACTGCGCCCTCGTGCCGACTGAGCCCACCCCCACTCGCTTGCCCTCCCGACCGTACCACGCCAGCAATGGGGGGGGGTTTGCCTGGCCCGCCATTTCCACTGCCGTCCGTCTGCATGTCTGCCTTAAATCCCGCCCCCGCAAAGCCTGCACCATCTTATACATTACTAAATATTTACATAATGCACTAGATCAAAGTTCTGTTCGATCTCATTTTCTTTAAAAAATCTTCTTTAATCTCCCTTAAGAGAACTTAAGGACTTGCATTAGTTTATTTCATTGTAGTACTCCAAATTCTTTCCCATAGATTTAATATTTTTTCAATTTAAATGGATTCAGTAGCTGCTCCGCAATATATTGCAACCAAACTGTCTTAATTGATGGCAATTGCCACCATAAATGGCTACAAGTCGCCTTCTGCACAATTAATCATACTAGATGCCCTTGAAATCCCATAAATCCAGCCTTTTGTATAACTGCGTGGCAAGTTCCCCTATTTCTGATGTGGTACAATCCTGTGAATATGGTGGGTCCCTCTCTTGCGGATATGGTACGTTCCTAAGGATAAGAAGCAGGCGGCCCGCTCAGTTAATTACCACCTGGCCCCCAGTCACATGGCTCCATGACGGAACGCCCCATCTCATCCGAGGAGGCGTTACATGTGCATGTTATTCGCAAGAGGGGAATATTCTGTTATGAGCATATTATCGACCGACAGATTCGGGAAAAGGCTGAATTAGTCACGTCTCACCAGGGAGAGCGACTGCATTCCTGTAGATGACTCATTTTTACAAAGCTATTTGTAAAGATTTATAAACTTAAATTTTTTAAATGTAATGCTAGGGTTGTCTCAATTTAAACCGATACACGTTTCGAAAAAAGTGTATCAGTAAAGATGATAACCCAATTTGCATGTCTTTCTTTTTCTTTGGGTATGTCACATTAAATGTTTCCCCAGGCCTACATTGGCCACTAATGATTCTTTGTTTGATTTTCACTTTTCTTCAAACCCAACATGCCAGCACGTATGTAAACATGCGCTGGTGGGCAGAAACCCCAGGCTCTGCGTCTCTTTCCTCTAGTGCTGATGGGATCTTTAAACCCAAGTACTTTAGCCTGTCAGTGCTTTCCAGTTTATACATGGGGTTTCATATAGGGCTGGGCGTTATCATATCAATATTATATTGCGCATGAGCAAAAATCACTAGGGCTTCAGATGACAGGTGCAACATTTGGCCATGCGCAAGCTTTTGGGTGCTATACGGACATTTATTTACACCCACAATTTAAACAGTTTAGTAGTATGGCTAAAATATTAATGAGGCTCTGTATGACGTCCAAAAGTCATTAGTATAAATACGGCATATCCTTATGTTTAATAAATGTGATTTAATAAATGTGTGTCAGACTTTGAACTGCAAAAAAGACGTTGGCAGTGTGGTGGTACTTTTACGTTGTTTATCCACAAGATCTCCTCTTTTAAAAGATGTTGTGACTGCTCGTCATCACAACTTCAGTGCATATTGCAAACCATAGAACAACAAGAATTATTATGTGGGGTCCTCCGCTGATCGAATTTAAGAAACAAAAAGTTTATACAGATTACTAACTTTTGGTTATGAAACACATATATAAGCCATAATACCAATCCTCTTGCCAAATTATGGACGTAAATCAATATCTGTATAGCACCGAAAAGCTGGCGTCCTGCCAAATGCTTCGTCTGTCATCTGACCAGGGTAGTGATTATTGCACATGCGCGATATAATATAGATATGATATCGCCCAGCCTTAGTTTCATATGAAGTGACTCCTGTACTGTTGTGGCCTCAAACATTCTGCTGCCCTGGGTTTTAGTGGACGTGAAATCATTTTATTTGCATTATTCTCTCTACGTTTTTCTTCCTGTAAACTATATTTGTGCCCTGTGGGGATCCCGGCTTCAGCTTCAGTTTAGGGCTTTTGACATTTTCCACCCAGTAGTCACCTGCAGGTCGGCCTTCTAGAGACAGCGGCGTCCAACCCGTCACACCTGGAGGGGAGGGGGGGGGGGTAGCTGCCGACTGCCGCGATCCTGCTCACCCCGTGGCCCCCCTCCCTCTCCTCTTCCAGGCAGAGCCCAAGCCTGCAGGGTTCGGCATGCAGCCTGTGGCCAGCCCCCCAACGCCTGCACCCCCTCCCTCTGGGTACATGCACTCGCAGCAGTATCCTCAACGTGAGTATTGCCATCCGAGGGGGGGGCAGGGTCCAGTCTCTGCCTACGAGGCGTGAACTACAAACTGCTACAAAAAGCACAGTCGTGAACAGTGGAACAAAAACCTGGCAATTGGAACCCCGATGTGTGGCTTTCAGATATCTTCTCCTTCCGGATTCACTCCAATTTTCTATTACTATTTCAAAAAAGAAAAAAAACCTTACCCCGGCATCCAGAATGCTGAGTGAAACTAATAACATGAGCATGTTGACTGGATAAACGACTGTAAATGTCAGGCATGCTGCATATTACGGTGTAACATGTTAGATTACAGCAGAGGTATTCAAAAAAAGGGGAGCGCCTACCTGGTGGGGAAGGAAGGAATTGCAGGGGCGAGGGTGCACAGTACAGGTGAAGGGGAAAAAACAGAGAACTGTGTTGGGCGGTTTGAGGTGGGGGTGAGCCTATTTCAATGTTCGTATTAAGCGAAAACATATGACACTAACAAATTGAAATTAACTTTATTCAATTATTAAAGTTTATTTGGGTTCTCTGTGTGTTGGGGGGGATCAGGATGATATGAATCAGCCCTGGGTGGGGTGGGGGTTCTGCTAAAAAATTTTGAATACCATATTTTGGGTTTGAATACCACTGTAGCAGAACATGTTATGTCACAGTTGAACATGTTACATTGCAGCATGTTAATGTAGCGCATGTTTCATTGCAGCATGTTAGTGTAGCGCATGTTTCATTGCAGCATGTTAGTGTAGCGCATGTTTCATTGCAGCATGTTAGTGCGGATCATGGTACTGCAGAGCTTGTTAGCCGTGACTGCCACGTAACGCATCTCAAACGTGTCTCTTTGTATGACCCCGGCTTACCCTACAGCCCAGCTGTACTCGCCTGGCGTTGGGGGCCCTGCTATCTACCAGCCCCTGCAGTATGGGGCCCCTGCTGCTCCCCCACCCCCCCCTGCCATCTCCTCACCGGTGGCCGCCTATCCCCCTCAGTACATGCATCCCACGCCATCTCACCCTCCACCTCCGGCCTTTTCAGGCCCCCACCTTGGTGCTTCTGGGGGGTGCATGCCTCCTCTTCCTCCTTCCTCCATCTTTTCTCCTCCTCCTCCTCTGTCGTCTGGAGCCACCTTCCAACTCACGGGGCCCGGGGTGCCGGCGCCCTTCTCACCACCTCCACTCGGACCCACAGGTACCAGCCCGCGCTTCCATTGGTGTGACCTGGCTCCGCCCACACGTCACGCCCCCATCTGCCTCGTCTGACTTTACATCCAGGACCCCT
The DNA here is from genome assembly GCA_019775915.2 of Cyphomyrus plagiostoma. Taxonomy (NCBI): domain Eukaryota; kingdom Metazoa; phylum Chordata; class Actinopteri; order Osteoglossiformes; family Mormyridae; genus Cyphomyrus; species Cyphomyrus plagiostoma. The sequence continues at coordinate 1,752,254 of JABFEA020000119.1, read as the reverse complement.
GCCAGAAAAAAAATATATGCTTTTATAGGACTTCAGAGGAATTATCTTTTTTTTCTTGGGTCCTTGGTCACTACACACTGTGTTGAAATTAACATCTATGACGTTTCACTTGCTCCTCGCCTATTCTGGCTGCTGCTGTGATTCTCCTCCGTACAAATTTCTAACTGGATGCCTTTTTTGGACAGGCTTAAAGCAAAACACACCCTTGTGTTGTAGTTCATCAGAAGATCTGCCTAAACACATTCGTCTTGTGAACTTTAGAGCAGATCCTTGTTACGGATTGTAGACGCAGTGAGGTTTCTACATGTTCATGTGACCATGTTCGATACTGTGCCCGATCTGGCTGTCTGTCTTCCACTTGTTGAATCCTTATCCTGTCCGGGTAGCTTGTTAAAACACTCCCGTATGTATTTTGTTCACTCCACTTGCACAGCAATGACAGCAGACCGCTAATAACAGCACCTATATGTATTCCTTTACGTTTAGTATAAATGACTTTCTGGCCCACCCTTGGTTCGTTTGCAGCCCACCCCTTTTTGGGGCCCTAAGCAAAGTTTAACGTAGTTGTCATTTGTCATTTTCTTCCCCATGGACAGGTCAGATGGGGGGACCCCCTGGTGGCCACTGGGCCCTTAGCAGCCGCTTTGGCCTTGCCCTACTCATCTGCATATTTAGTTTTAGACACTTGCGTCCATTTTATAAGAGCTTGTTACCTGCTGACGGGGCAGGTATTAAATGCATGTGCGGTGCGGTCTGTTTCTGTGTGCATCCGACAGACTGTGGTCTTGTCCGCAGGTGAAGCTGGCAGCTCCGAACCAACCTGTTTTTTGGAAGGTGAATTTGCAGATATAGCCCTGGAACTAACCTTTTTAATCTCACTCATGATTTGGGTGCTTAGGGCTATCTAGGCCCAATTAAAAGGGTATTAACTTGTTAAATTATTTTTTTTTATTTTAATCATGTAAATGACATTAAAATAATGGCATCCTTTCGATTCTAATCGGTGGAGGTGTATGTTTTGGTAGTAGGCCTCTATTTAAACCTGATTTATGTCGGCCATGTTGGTTGGGTCATGCCCTGGTGAGATCTGTGAAGGTGGGATGGCAGGGTGCCGTGTTTGGGAGTCGCGCGGGGGGGGGGTGCCGACCCAGATTTATCATCAGCTAGAGCAGTGATCATTTGGGTCAGCAGTGTGATAAGCTGTATGCCATGTAGGCTGGCTGGTGCCATTGGCTTTTTATTATGTCCTGGGCCAAAACGATTCAGGGTTCAACTTTTGTTATTTGTGTGTTTTCTTTTATTAATTGCAGATATTCCCCTCTGTTGACTGTTCTGGGTTTAACGCTTGACACTGTTCCTTTTTCTGTTGCCGTGGAATCCGTGATGAAAACGATTAAAACAATTGAAGGTTTGCTGCTAGATTGTGCTGAAGTATAATTAATCTGCTATTTTTAATCAGAGCTGGTGTTTTTAATCTGTGCCTTAGAAAATGGATCTTGTAAAAAAAAAAAAAAAAGTTTCAATAATTTAAAAATCATTTCGAATTATTTGTGATCGGCCTGCCAATCTTTGAAGTGGCCTGTATGTGTCAGCAAAACGTTCTTGAAAATTCTTTGTGAGGGTGGGTGTGATTTTGTTTTTTCATGCTTCACAGGACCGCAGAATGGTTGGAATGACCCCCCCGCTTTGAGCCGTGTGCCAAAGAAGAAGAAGGTATGTGAAAGAGAGCAGATATCAAGTAAGGCAGTCATTATAAAATATACAGGGATACAGTGAACAGGCAGCTTCGTGCAGAACATGACAAGTTAGACACGCAAGATGGTAATGAATGAATGAATGAATGAATAAATAAGATGTAGAAATAGTGCAGCTTTTAACCAGGGCTGTGCAGCAGGATTTTTTGTACATTATCTCGGTTTAGAATTGTAGGTGTAAAAGGCTGACAAGTGAAAGCAGAGGGTGTATGAAATACAGTGTGTGGCCGTTCTCTCATTTGTCATGTGCAACTGATGCAGAATGTAACCGGTGCAGGTGGCTAGATGCCCAAAGATTATGTATTTAAGCCGTTCAGTGAAGTCCCAGACAGGAGGGCTGAGGTATAGTTGTGATATATCTGTGATTAATGGTCAGTGGAGCAAAGAGCCATTTATTCCAGCTACTTCAGTAAGGCTTTATTTCATTGGCTGTTTAAGTATACTCCATGATCTTTGGGGCTTGGTGTAGCTCGGTGCATTGGGGATCTCTCTAAGAATTGTGGGTTTGAATCCTTAAACCAGCAGTCTCATTGTAAGGTCCATGCGCTCCTGCATGGGCACTGGCTAACCCGGCTCTCTGGTGCTCTCACCTGTGTCCCTCAGATGCCAGAGCATTACACTCCCCTGGCACCCATAATGGCACCCATAATGGCGTCCCTGGCAGACCCCCAGTCCCCTTCCTCCCTGCAGCCACAGCCGATGGCTACAGGACAGCCTGGCGTCCAGGCCCCCTATGCGGGATTCCAGCCGTCTCAGGCTCCTCCCCCTGGGCACCTGGCCCAGCCCACCATGAATATGGAGAGTGCGCCAGGGGCCCCTACTGGGGACGTTATACAGGTATCCACACCTCCTTCACAGATAGGCCACAAACCTGCGCACTCACAGATAGGCCACAAACCTGCGCACTCACAGATAGGCCACAAACCTGCGCACTCACAGATAGGCCACAAACCTGCGCACTCACAGATTGGCCACAAACCTGCGCACTCACAGATAGGCCACAAACTGACGCTGCTCTACCTGCAGGATTCAGATTGCATGGCTGGTACCCATATGCTGTTGGATCTTAACCCTACAGGAGTTCTCTGAAATGGCAGAAATGGGGATTGTCAGTGCATCAGTCCTGTTTTTCCCATGCGGCTTCGTTTATTTTCTCTCCATCCTGCATGATCTGCCCGCAGTCAGTACAGGCCCTGCCTGCGGAGAAGATCACCAAGAAACCCATTCCTGAGGAGCACCTCATCTTGAAGACCACTTTTGAAGGGCTCATCCAGAAGTGCTTGGCTGCTGCCACTGACCCAGTAAGACATCATCGTCCTAGTTGTATCCTTTGTTTGTGGCAGTATATGCATATTGTTATTTTTATTCATCTTATGTTTTTCTTTCCCGCACCCATGGCTCAGTCAGATCCAGTCCACGACCGTCATACTTGCTATTTTTGCCAAGTGTAACAGCTAAAGCTACTTCAAGTCACATAGCTCATAGCCTGTATCGTTTACAAACTGCTAAAACGAAAATAAACAACTCCCTTGTTCTTTCAGCAAACCAAGAGGAAACTGGATGATGCCAACAAGCGGCTCGAGTTCTTGTATGACAAACTCCGGGAGCAGACGGTGAGCGTGGCGTTGGGGCAAGCGCGACGGGGCACAAGTCGGTGTGTCGGCCTTTAAAACCAGCACTCTGCTTAATGGCACCATAACGGGGGTCTCTAACTAAGAGACTCACTCTTGCCAACATTAGAATCTCGGAGATTATCATGACTGTCATGTCGGTTTTTTTGTCCATCCTGTGAGACAATTTTTGGCGCTTCCCAGTTGATGTTTGTTAAGATACATTTTAACACTTCACTTGAGGGGGCACAAGTAGCTTAGTAACTAAACATGGGATCAGTATGTAGCTTACACTTAGTTTCTGGTTAATTAATACATTAAGTAAGAGTGTACTGCTACATTATTTGCACCCCAGCAAGTAAAGTGTTATCAATACAGAGCTTTTGGAGTCAGATCTTGAGCCCAAAGCAATTGCTCGTCCCAGATCTGAGGCCTGATGATCAGCCGTGTCGGATCCTGGCGTAATTCCACTACTCTCTCACCCCCGCAGCTGTCACCAGCAATCGTGAGCGGGCTCCACAACATGGCACGTAGCATCGAGTCGCGCTGCTACGCAGATGGACTGCACATTCACACGCACATCGTCAGCAGCAGCAACTTCAGCGAGACGTCCGCCTTCATGCCCGTGCTCAAAGTGGTCCTAACCCAGGCCAACAAATTGGGGGTGTGACCGGAGGCCCCGCCCTCCTTCAGAAACACGAAAACAAGCCATCGCTATAAGTACGGTACCCGTGTAACAGTAGGACCAAAGGGTGTCCGTGTTGCTGTCTTACTATTACTGGAATATATGAAATATTTCAAGCAGTTTTTAAAATTTATATAGTATTTCTTTTTTGTCCTGATTTGAGGTATAATTTCAGAGCAGAGTGCAATGCAATCTAATGAATGGATAGATAACAATGGATCCAAGGCAGGAGATGCTCAATTGTCACCAGAATGTGTTTTCAATTCAGGTTAACAGAAGGACCTGATTTTAGTAATTTCCATGTCTCCCGAATGATGTTTTAATTGTTTTTATAATTGTTTTTCCCTGGTCTTATAATCCTTCATTATGCTGCCTTTTCTGTTCATAGTAAATAAACCTTTTTTTTAATTTTGACAAGCAGGAGAAATTTTAAGACCAACACCTTACAATATTTTCAATAAACAATATTTATTTACAACATGCCTTGCTTGTATGAGTTATTAAACAGGATATTGCAGGTTTACAGAGCAGGCTGTGCACTGAACTAATGTTCCTGACTAATGCTCATTTTGAGGTTAGCCTGTGGTGTTACTTTTTAATTCCTCAAGCGTGTGCCCTGTAGTGCATCATTCTCCAGAATAAACTAAAGTTCATTTTTGCCCTACATTGTCGCTGAAGTCAAACCTGCAACAAGCTGGCCAACCTTGCAGTCTTTTTTCTCCAGTGTTTTGTTTGTACCATGCACTTTCCAGAGATGCATGAGCCAGAGGAGTCTTTTTTTAAGTGACGCATCACTGCATCCAGGCTTCATCCTTCTAACATGGTTGAAATACTTTGTCAGTTGGTGTGTTTTTTTTTTTTTTTTCTCCAGTGGCTCTGTAAAAAATGTCCGCAACTTGGCAAAACACAGTTCACATTCTCAGAGTAAGAAAATGTCTACCATATGATTTAAATGCAACAAAACATTTTGGACAGTTGGTGCCAATTGATGCTATTTTTATCCTGCCAGAAATATGCACCATGTACTTCCATGCTGAATTACACATTGCCCGGGATTTCTCAAGAGGACACTTAAATATTGGTAAAAAAAAAAATTGATCACTATGACTGACTCTTTCAATCTTTATATCACTGGCAGATTTGTTTTAACTTGTTTTTGAATTGATACAAACATAAATGTACAGATGTACAGGTTTTTATTGGGGGGACATATAGATCCCCCTTTTCAGACTGCCAATGTTACAGTCTCAAATCTGGGTCCTAAACCACATCTGGCCACCGTTGGGACGCTGATACCCTGACGGATTCAGGGGTCCCAGCACCTCATACCTGAAATTAGGCGGTTGGGAGATTCGTATATTACGCAATCACTCCGTACCGTAGAAATGAAACGTCGATTTGTCCTATATTTTCGTTCACTTTTTTGTGTTAAATATTACCGTCTCCCCACCTTTGATAATCCCATATTGGTGTCAGTTAACAGAATAGTCCCCAAGGAGCTACCTGTTTAACAACGCATTTTAATGAATGCCTCATTTACATTTTGATTACTTGATCACAACATTTAAAAACCCAGTGTAAACACATTAAGAGTTAAAGTGGACTTAAAATATAACTTATGCGTCCATTTCTTGGTAGTTAAAGAACACTTGATAAATGCGCGTTAAAATTAATAGTAAATGAATGACAATAACAAAAGCTACCACAATTTAATTTGCACCCAAGACACACGGGTAACCCTTTGATATATCTGAATAATTAACTGTTCGTTTTGTGTATTCTGTTAATCAATTCTTTTTTCTGATATTATCCGAAATGTGCAGCGTTTAGTGCACTTTGTGCATATGCTGAAGCTTGCTAAAGATGCATGCAATATGTGTCCTTTCCGTCGCACCCAGCGCCTCATAGCCCAGCTGCTCCCGCATGCACACCACCGCGACTGCGACACGCGATTGGCTGCGGCACTGCAGGTCCGCGCGCCGCTGCTCCAGCTCCGCGTCTCGGGCGCATCATAATGGGCGAACAGGCAAGGCAACATCTGGCACTGGCGTAGCGGTGACCGAACTTGCTATCTAAGCCGCTTCTTTCCCCCCACACAATTCAGAGTAATCGCCGTGACTTTTGTTAGCCGTGTGACTGTAAGCAGGGGTGTATACTTCCCCCGTCATTGCTAAATAAGTGCTTTAATGCGGAGATGGTGAGTGTGCCGAATGGTAGTGCTCTGCAGAACCTGAAGCGGGTTCCTGGAGAACCGGAGGAAGACCACAAATATGAGGCAGCGGAGGTACCGGATGCAAATGGGAAGGACAAGTGCACCCAGAATATCGTCTGGAGAAACGTCGTGTGGATGAGCCTTCTTCACGCCGGGGCTGTTTACTCCCTGTTTCTCATCCCCAGGGCGCATCCTTTTACCTGGATATGGTGTAAGTCAATCGTGAGGCAGAAAGAACTTAACACCGCGCTACTAGCTGGCTTGAGTAACTTAAACCTTGTGTCCAGAGGGTTTAAACCCGCGCCAGAACACCTTCTAGGTAGGTGTCGCACGTTCCGCGAAGGTCCAGGCGAAAATTCCAGTGGGATAATTCATATAAAAATGTAATCTTGTTACAGATACGCTTTTGGAGACGATCTGGTCTGTGATTCTCATCGCTACAACTACTGAGTAGAGATACTACCGCTACTTGTAGTAGCTCTAGTGGTGAATAACGCACAGCAGCTCAGTAGTGCTTTAGGACATTAATAGTAATAGATTGTATTAAGCATTCATATAAACATGGACTAAAACCCATAGTTATTCATTTGTAATGCCATGAATTTATTAGGTTGAAAATAATGATTATAATGATTATACCCACTTATTAATTACAAACATTAAATAGTATATTTAAGCGAGCCAGTATGAGTATTATGATCTCGGGGGGCGCGGTAGGCTATATCTTTTATTTTCTTTAAACATTAAACATCTACATGAACTAGATTTGCTTCTGAATATGACACTGTGTAGTCGGAATATAGTAAAATCTGCTGACTACAATGGACATATTTGGGCAGTGCATTTATTTAGAAACTGATGATAGGCATCATAACGTAAACCGATGTCTTGATGACGAGGTTTAAAAAACACAAGATTGAATTGTTGTCATCCAGAGGTTCATCATACAGTTATTGTTTTGTATATATGAAAATATGAATATGATGAAGTTTGTCTATTTTGAATTCTGTCGTTCAAAAGTCCATCTATACAACATGATCGGTGACATATGGCGCTTTAAACGGCGACGACGAATTTCTCACAGAAACGCACATGCAGATCGCTGACCACCAAAGGGGTCCGTTAACTTTGTCATAATTTTGCTGACCGTGTCGGTGATGCTGTCCTTCGTCTCCCGGAAAGGCATGGAACTCTATAACAGACGTGGCCAGTGTGATAACTGCTTTATATGAACTGCAAAAAAAAACACGGTAACTACAGGCTCTGTTTGAAAACTTTAGGTTTCCTGACCTACTATTTGGTACTATTTGATATGTACTATAAGAGACATATACAATTCATAAATGATATCGGCTGCTTTTTTATTTTATTTGGCATCTTGACATCAGAATGTGTATCATGTGTTATGTCGTACAGTTATCTGCCAGTCAGGGATACAAAGTGGGTTGAAAGCAGGTACTTCCACACTGATGCGATTCCTGAATTTGGCAGGTTATTGTTTTGGCAATCATGTCTGGAAGAAGATGTTTCTCTTTCATTAATCTCAGTAAATGAGAATTCATCATGAATGATAGCGTTCATCTTGTGGCGAGGCTTTCGTTTTAATTAATGATTGATATGCCGATTGCTACATCCGTAGTCTGTACTACGAAGCGGTTACTGGTTTATCGGGGTAACTTGTCGAATTTAAGGTAGTCTGGCCAAAATGTAAGTGAACGAATATGAAGGTCCATTTAAACTGTGGTGCCTTAAATCCGACAAGTTACCCTGATAAGCCCCACTTCGTAATACAGGCCCCCGTTCTCGGGTAAATACAAGAAACAGTTGTAGTTCATCAGAAATCAGGTTGAATAGAAAACCTACTGGATAGTAGCTCTCCTGGACCATAGTTGGAGAGCCCTGGTTTAAATGGTTCTGACTGGGACCCTTTTTTCTGTGAGCTGTGGAATATACATGATGCAACTTTCTTTCCCACAACACCATTCTTTGAAGCTAATTTCACTGCAAAATGAGAAAACACTCCACAGTCACTCAGGTGCCTCTCACACCTATCCTGGAGCGCTTCCGGTTTTATTTTTCACTTTTAGAGTAAAACACCATCCTGGTCTACAAAGTGTAGCACCCTATCTTATGAATGTACATCTCATCTGGGGTATAGTGGAAACATCATGACTATCAGTATCGGTGTAGATTCAGCCTGAGCATCACATTATGATTGTTGTATCAGTGCCTGCTGCAGACTGCTAGTAAGTTTCTGTACCTCCATGAGAACTGTGATTGTATTGTGCATGTTACTAAGATGTGTTTTGGGCCTTGTGGATGAGTGCTTTCAAGGCATTTGATGATACTGAGAGTAACTAAGAGCTAAACACATTTAAATGTACAACCATTCACCAAATAATGGTTAATTATTAGGGGTGTAACAATACATCGATTTGCATCGATATATCGATTCAACGGCAAATGATCCAATGCACCGATGTGACCGCATAAATATCGATACATGTGTTTTTATTTTCTGGCCTGTTCCAGTATTGTTTTCATGATCCACTCTGACGTATATATAGTCTACATCAGGGGTGCTCAGTACGTCGATCGCGATCTACTGGTGGATTGCAAAGATAGTGTGGGTAGATCGTATGGCATAAAAAACTTCTGCCAACTGCTGCAAGCTACCAAGTGGCCTAGTTAGCCTCCAATTTATTTCTACTAAACTTAAGAAAGGGTATAAAAATGAATGGGGAGGCTGGACAAAGTAAGAAGTCAAAAACCTGCCACTTCCATACGGAATGGGAGGAGGGCTGTTTTTTTCCACCATGTTATATTCGAAGTGCATTTGGCTCATATGTCAGTCTACCATGGCTATTCTGAAGAAGGGAAATGTGAAGCAGCATTTTCAGACTGTTCATAGAAACAACAACATTAACTTCCCTCTGAAAAGCAAGCTGAGAAATATAAAAGTAAAGGAATTAAAATCCCAGTTCAGTTCAAAAATACTTTATTTATCCCAAAGGGAAATTAATAATAATAGTAATAATAATTAATATGAAAGAATACTCAATATTTATATAAATAAATACATGTTTTGCATTTTTATAGTAGATAGATCATTTTGACTTGGTCATTTATAAGTTACTTATACTGGCGGCCCCACAGTTTGGTGCTTTAACAACGGAGTTAGACCTGTTGCGATAAACGATAAATCAATTAATTGCGCGATAATTAAAATGAGGTCGATAATCTTTCCGGCCGCGATAATTTTCATTTTTCTCTTTGTTTGTTTTCCTCGTCTCTCTCTCTACCAAATGGGAATATCGGCTCTTTTTACCAAACCGGCTCGTTTGGCTCAGCTCATCAAGAAGAGCCGACTCTGCCTCATCCCCTGTGCTGTCTAGGATAGAATGTATGCTGCTATACATGTGTACATGTAGATTATGTTGTTAATACCTGTGGGGTGTCTTGCTCAAGAGAAATACAGCATGATTCCTGAATCAAAAAACTTCCTATTCTTGAATGTCAGTGACCCTCTTTTCATGATGTTACCATATTCTTCATGTTATACCGTGTGTCAATCTATGTGACCTCCATTGAATACTGTTACTATAAAGGGAATGGAAACATAATGTGTCTTAATAGGGTATTTGCCTGCCACAGACAGCCAGAAGAGCATCACTGCACCTTGACATAGGTCATATATGTGTCTGAAACTCTACTGGAACGATGCAACACTTTAGAAGTGACGTTATGTAGTGCTATTTTGAGGTTGAAAAGTATTTCAGGTACAGTTCTAGGATTTTGCAGATTAATTGGGTTACAGTGTGGTGACTGCGATGTTGATGGAATGTAGTTTATGCCATTTTTAAACCCATCAAATAATTCACTAACTGGTTGTGGCCTGGGAAGTAGGGCAATGTGACCCTCAATGATTCCATTTCCGTCACCATAAGATGCGTGTGATCGCACTAAATGACTTTGCATTCACTGTCATCTAACTGGGGCGGCATGGTGGTGCAGTGGTTAGCACTGTTACCTCACACCTCGAGTCTCCGCCTTTGTCACATGTGTGTGGAGTTTGCATGTTCTCCCCGTGTCGTCGTGGGGTTTACCCCCACAGTCCAAAAACATGCTGAGGCTGATTGGAGTTACTTCATTGCCCATATGTGTGCATGTGTGAGTGGATGGTGTGTGACTGTGTCCTGCGATGGGCTGGCCCCCCGTCCAGGGTTGTTCCCTGCCTCGTGCCCGTTGCTTCCGGGATAGGCTCCGGACCCCCTGTGACCCAGTAGGATAAGCGGGTTGGAAAATGGATGGATGTCATCTAACTTGCCATATAAAAGGGTTGTCTGAACCTATGGTGTGCCAGAAAATGTATCCTACAGCTTAACACAGGCCACCAGATCTCACAACTAAAATGAGCACTTGTGGACCTACATATTCTGTCATCTGCTGCACATTTTCACTTGTTGAGAATGGGGAGAAATATGACTCATCTGTCAATATGACTTGTATCTACTCTTCAGTAGACCACCAGCAATGTTATTTGCACCATATCAATGAAAGAGGTGCATGTATAGGTATAACAAGGTGCTTTTTCTGTATATGCTTCCGCACTTTATTTGAAAATGCTTGCCGACACTTTAGAGAGACAATTTGTAGTCAGCTCATTCATAGTTACTGACACCCTGTCTAGGATGTGTCCCAGCCTTCTGCCCTGTGCTGACTGGGATTGACTCCAGGCCCTCCCACAACCCAGGGCAGGATAAGCCATTAAAAGATGAAAAGGTTTTCTATGCATCTTAAGCAAATTCGTAGATTTGAGGATTTTCATACAGAGTTGCCCCTGCTAATGAATATATATTTTTCTTTTGGGTATTATATTATGTCTAAAAATATATAGATTCAAGATTTATTAATTGCCACATGTCATACAGGTACAACATGCAGTGAAATACAGGGGGTTAGAAATGTTTGTTGAGTTAATAGGAATTCTTCAACAGAACACTGTCTTTAAGGTATCGACAAGTAGTCTGTGCTACACCTAAAATACGTGCTGTTTTATAAAGGCTTTTTCTGAATGCTAAACTCCTGCAGTATCATCTTATTTCCAATGACACTATGTAAATTCCTTGTGGTCCTGAGTTTTGAGGTTCTCCTTACATGCCCGGCTGCACTTTGCTTTATAAAATTTCCAATAGTGTCAGTTACTTTTCCACATTACGTGCATTTGAAGCCATGGGTGGTGAAGATAGAAATAAATTGGTTTTTTTTTTTTGCATGTTGAACATACTATGGTGACAGCTAGCACCGTTCAAGTCCAAAACAGCTGGTATTTGAATAGGTGTAGTGTTACACTGATGACCTTGTGATAGCAAGTGTCTGGTTTCTATGGAGACAAGAGCTTCACAAATTCCAGGAAGCCCTCGGTGGTCTGAAAACAGCACAAGTTTATATGAAATTCTGAACATTTCAATTATTTACATGGTTATCGCAAAGATCATTTTGTGTTTGGAAAAATACATAGTACTTTTTTGGCATGTTTGGTTTGGTTTGAACATTGTGGCTTCACAGAAAACAAAATTATTATTGCATTGGTTGAGTATTTTTCATCATTGTAACATGACAGTAATTTCCATATCATAGAAAAAGCATTTATGAAATTAGTTACATCTAGTATTGAACAACTCAGCCGATGATGCTGGGACTGGCTCCAGCTCCAGCGACCCAGATGGATGAAGCAGTATAGATAATAGATGGATGGATGGATGGATGGATGGATGGATAGTATTGAACATTGGAGGGGCACTGTGTAATGCATTATAATTGCAATTTTTATGCTACAACTGGAGGTAGGAGTGGAGGGACGATGCATAGGGTGATGCCTTAACAAAGTGCTTTATTAAGAGAAGTTGAAGAGAATAAACAAAGGAAAGCAAAAGGAGGGGTCAAACAAAGGCAGGAGGGTGAAACAAAGACTACAAGGGTTGGGACCGAACATAAGAAACTAGGGAGAAACACAGGAGGAATCTTCAGGAGTGACATCATGCAGGAGACTAACATACAGTACTAACACAACAACGGTCTCAATTTCTGACAGAGGAACAGGGCATAGGTAGGCACTTATACACATCACAAGGTTTCAACAAGGGACAGGTGTGGGACAATTACAAATTACATGTAGGTGAAGGGAGTCACAATTAAACACTAGGAACTAGGGCTACACTGTAGATACAGAGAACACAGGTGAAACCGGACATAATTACAAAACCAGATGCAAACAAAACAAGTAAAACAAACAAAAATATGAAACAAGGAGCCATACAGGAATACATAAAACACAATTACTATGGATTATGCAACAGAATCTATGGCAAAAAACTTGATGTTCATTATATGTAGGCGGTGGTCTCTGGCCAGCCTCAAACCTACAATGAAAGAGATGTTCAGTTCACAGCAACTTACTTAGCGCAGCATGGGACCACACTAGGGACAGAACAACACCAAAGCCAGGTACATTGGGAAAATGGGATAGCCAGTCACACCTGCAGGCCAAACTGGGGAATGACGTCCAGGATAGGGCTTGACAGGGACTGATCCTGTCATTCTGTAAGAATGACAATATTGAGGCCCTGTGTGAAATGTACATGTTTTATTATTAGATGTGTGCTATTATTAGCATATTAGCAAAAAAATGATAACACGAGTATCAGCATCACAGCTCAGTATTACATGAGTCATCCATAACATCCTATCCAGTACAAGGTTGTGGCATGAGAAATAGTCAGATATCAATGTCATCTGTCATTATACAACAGGTTGCTAAGCATGTCCAGCAACAGTCTTCTTAGTACTATTAGATAATCAAACCCCACTTGCTGCAATGTATTGCCACCAGCAGTTGTTTGAGAAAGAGTTTGTGCTTCTTGTATGTTACCTTAATAAACCAAGTAGTGATTCATTGTGGTTAGATAAACCGTAATCCATCCTGGGTTATTTCCTGCCTTGCACCATAGCTTCTGGGACAGACTCTGGATAGCCATGACCCTGAACAGGGCATGGAAAATGAATGGATGGATTGATGAACTGTCAATAATACATGTTTAATAGCAGATTATAGCAGGGAGAATCATATTAACATCAGTTTGTTTGGAACATTTAAACTGTTTTCCTATGTTTTAACACCGGTGTCTGTTGTCTGTATGCAGATGTTCCCCCAGTTTTGGAATACATTACAGCTTCACATGGCTGGTGCTTTTCCTTCATTCAGCTGAAGGCACTGGGTCTGCATCCATATATAGTACAGTCACCTTACCTTTCTCCTACATACCTCAAGACTCAGACGCTCAGAACTATTGTGACCTGATTTCCCTGGGCTGTCTGAAATAGCTCATCGGATGGCTTTCTGGTGTGCAAATAAAAAGTCTAACTGATTTTTTAATTAAACAGCAAGATAATGATTCCAAATCATACTTGCTGTGGTGTTGTACCGTGTTCATTTCTCAGCCAGGCTCGCATATCGCTGCAGCCAGGAGCCTAATGTCTAGTGGGATAAGCAATGTCAAATAGGAAGGGCAATGTCGAGTAGGTGGCGCAATGTGGGAAAGGTTTATCATCTGTTATCATCTGATACCCTAACCCTCGTTATAACCCCTTCCTTCTCCTCGTGATAAACCCCTCCCACTTGTGTACTCGGCCCTCGTCTGCAGAGATATACTTATGGCTCGTAAGGTGTCCCGCTGAGAGTTAAAACAGCGTGATCTTCTTCGTGTTTATCCACAATTCATGCCGAGGAAGAGTCGCCATTGGTGTCCTTTTGATGCTGTAAAATGGTAATAGGTTGTCAGGAACACGTCTCAGATACCACACATATCTTGAAATGAAAAAAAAAAAAAAATTAAACAACGTTGATCTTCAATGTTTCATTTTATATCAACATCAATGTTTTTAAAAATTGAAAATATGACCAAAATTAATTAAGTTTCAACGTTGATAATTTAACACTGACCATAATTCGACGTGTTTAACTATAATTCAACGTTAAAACAATAACACGGTGCTACCTGGGGTAGAACTACATTTCATGATTCATAATCCCTGGCTAATATTAACCAAATAGTAATGAAATATAATGTGTTTCTTTTACTGTTGCAGTAACATCGTTAAATATACTGATTCCGATTAAATTAGTAGTAAACGCTCCGGGTTATGCAGAGCGGCTCATGGTGGCTTTATTGAAGTACTTATTAAAATGGTGAGGAGCTTCATAATTATATGTTTTAGATGTTCCTGAAGCGTTAATTAAAACGTATTCAGTAGGACTGACGCTTCTCAAGGTGCCTGAGCTGAACCACAAAACGTACCTTCTCTGGCACCAGAAAGGTCCTGGAGATCGCCGCAACATCGATTAAGGAAGGGTATTAGAGGGCTAAAAATAGTTTTTGACTGCAATGAAGCTTTCTTGCCTCTGCGGGTACATCAGCTCTCCGCCTGAATATTTGAGGGCTTGAGTGAGACTACTTATAAAAGCTAATCGGATTCCGGTATATGTGAGAAGCCCAGTATATTGAAGAAGTATTAAGAGGTGGGCCTACACATATTAAGATGAGTGGAATAGGATGCGCGTTTCAATAACAGCATAACAAATTCAATTATATTTCAATCGAACAAAAATAGTATACGACGTGCGTAAAAAATACTGTATTTGCAAAAATTGATTAAAAACATGACATTTTCATATTTGTAAATACTGATATCCAGCAGGTAAGGCCCAGTAAAAAAAAAAAAACATTAGTTTATCCCCGCCCGCGTGGCGAATTTAGCCCGCATCGATTTTTTTTAAAGTGTATTTTCCTGTGTAAATTCCACTGCCGG
>JABFEA020000119.1:1715971-1734930 GCA_019775915.2 Cyphomyrus plagiostoma | reverse complement strand
AAAAGTTATTTGTTTTTGTCATGCCTTAAGAAGAGTAACAACAAACAGAAAATAATTCATGCATCAGAGGGTTAAATAAATGACAGGAAAGGATGAAAGTCCTTTCATGCAAGTTCAGAAACAGGTAGAATTATGTATTCATAGAAAACAACAGACAGAGCTTGAAGTGGCTTTTTTCTGAATTGCCCAAACGAGTGCCAGAGCTCTTGGTTTTGCATAGTAAACTATAACTTGTCAGATGGTGAAATGTGATGTGTGATATGATGGTATTCAAGTGGGACTGAATTAACACTGATGTTTTTGGCTGTAGGTCTGTGGGAAACACAAGATTAGTGCAAATTCTTGCTAATGTTGTATGCAGACCATATTGTTTGTTTGAAATGATGTATGCTATTAAGGACTTCAGAATTTCATCTGCTGAAATCCATACAGCCTGGGTCCCGCAGATAAAATTTTACAAACAAATAGAATATATTTGAGAAACCGAAGATGCCCCTTTCTTTAAAATTTTCTCTCTCAGACTGACAGGAAAGCCGTCATTGTCACACTGGCACAGGCAGCAAGATACTGATATAGTTAATGCAAAATGTATCTTGTGGATTCTTCAAGAAAGCCACCAGAAAGTCAATATGTTAACTATTGGTTTTAGAGCTCTGTGCGATTGGATTTTTTTTTTCCTTTAACGGTAGATGTAAACAGCAAGGACAGCAAGCTGAGGCGTTTATATAATGCAAAGGGAAGCTATTTATAGCACCATATTTGAACTATCCAGGTGCACCCAAAGTGTGGGATGGATTGACTAACCCCCCCCACCATGCCTTGTATTTACAGCCTACGTGTGTTTCCTGGTGACAGCTCTGGGGGTGACGGCTGGGGTCCACCGACTCTGGAGTCACAGGGCCTACAAAGCCAAGCTGCCCCTCCGGATCTTCCTCGCCGCTGCTAACTCCATGGCCTTTCAGGTAAAGAAGGGATGGAGAGGGGCATGTCCTCAAAGCACCACTGTGTGGTGCTGTCTTGCCCCCATATCACAGGGTAGCGTTTTTGGGTGAAGCACAGCCCCCGTTTGCCCGTGACGTGTTCCGACACTGATTTCCTGTTACTCACTGAGTTGGCTGATGCATAAGTCACCAGTAGATAGGTGCCGGCTGACCGGAAAGGATGTAAGTGCAAAATTGGCACCAGGTCACATGACGTGAGTGTTCAGCCTCACTTTAGTACAGAGGAGACTGAACTTGCTGAGGTGAACAGCCTAAAGATACTTACAGTAAATTGCGTGCATTTTAATCACACGCCATCTAATTGTACGGCAGTGAGCAAAATATACATTTCGGTCCATTAAATAATTTAAGCTGAATATACAAATAACTTGAAGAGTTTATAGGCAACATAGGTAATAACAGCCAGAGGTCCAGCCCCCGTTCTACTAGTTATCCATATATTATTTATAAACATAGATGCCGTCTTTTTTCTTCGCATACTTCAAAGACCTGCTTGGGTATATCTACGGGTGTCAAGGAAAGGAATATAAAAGGAAGTCCATAAAAAACAAACAAATATACCCAGATACACACATGGCTATTTACATAGAGTAGATTGTAATACCTGTGGTATAATACAACCAAGAAATCATAAGTTTTTGTTAAAACACAGTTGTATTGCTGTGGGTTTGTAAGCCAACCCACGGGCCGCTGCTGCCAGTATTAAAGCTATTTAAAGTTCCTGAAGTGATGTGTTGATCTTTTTGCTGGTATCCTAAACGAGTTCATAATTTCTGTTTAATATGGTGAGTAGAATCTTTAAAATGACATTTGAAGATATGTTTGGACGTAGCGTAGTGAGTATATGTGTATATAAAAATGCGTCACATATATTACCTCTGAGTCTCCTGAGGATTACATAATGTCCCTGAGGTTTCTAGAACATTTACAGGTGAGTTTCATGGATTCTACACCTTGGGTGATTGATCATTAAAAAACAAGCTCTGACTGCAGATAATTCAGCATGTAAAAATTACTTGAAAGCATTCAAAAAGTCAGCATATGGCAAAACCCACCTTTAGCTCGATATCTTTAGTCCATGAACATTTCAGCTTCCCTGGGGCTTTTGCAGTTCCAGTAAAGATGTATCCGACTCACTGGCCAGCAGAATAGTAGTAGATATTGCCCATAATTCCAGTTCCATTCTTGCTGTTGTGCTGGCCTAGGATTGATTACTGCTAACAGCCAGGGCCAAACTTACTCTTTTATTCACCCACATCCGCAGGATGGCAGAAATTCTGCTACAATCTGTATCCTTTCAAGCAAGTTCAGGATTCTGCATTTCCTCACTCTGGGGATATTTTAATTTGTCATTGAATGTTATTTTGTGTTTTACAATTTGTTTTTAACAGCAGCTGGTCAATTGACAAGAGCTAGGAGTCATGGTTTGGTGTAGATAGGTTGATAAAGTTAAAGTTGAGATGCAAATGAGTTGCTAAAAATGTCTCTTAAAAGCCAGAGAACTCCAGTCAGGACCAAGAGCTGCTGTCCACTGCATTGCATGCTTTCCACTTCATAACATGCAGAGTTGGGTAATTCAGGTCCAAAGAGTAAAAGTCCAGACCGGGATGTTGTTTAAACCAGCCAGGTGAGCGTAAAGAGTCACAGTCACAAAGTATTCAACTGGTTGGTTGAAACAAAATCGTGGACTGAACTTTTACTCTCTGGACCTGAATTACCCAATTCTGATAACATGTTCACAAACTAGAGCACTGAGTACAATGACAGTTTATGTATTTGTCAGACACATTGGTCACACTTTTATTTGAGAGTTTGGATATGCTTACTTAATGCATTAATTGACATTGTGGAGGAGATAGGGGAGAGGAGGATCTCTTGTGACACTTTTCCACTGCCACCAAGAACCAAGCTGTGCCGTGAACTGAATGGTTTCCATTGTAAATTGTGCGATCCATCCCCAAGCTGTACCCATGCTGGCATGGCCCTGCTTACTAGCGGGCCCAACAGCGTGACCAAACCAAGTTGGTTGTGTCACCACTATCTGAGGAGATACTGATGTTTTGCGTCAATATGCAGGGATTTTCTGAAGGAAAAAAGGGAATTTTCTACAAGTTATTCATTGTTAGTGGTATCGTAAATCGTGAAGTATCGATGCATTGCTGATAACTAGGAACTAGAAAATTTCTAACCACCTACTTAAAGTACTACAGAACAGCTGAACGGAATGGATTCGTAATGCAAATTTACGCAAGTGAATACTAATTCCCTTAGTGTTTGATGCTAGCGTTTGAACATAAGATGAGATTCTCACACACTTGCTAGTGGAAATTAGCATACAGTAAGTCATGGTACACACCATGTGAACAGTAAACAAGCATCTTTTCACTGATGCTCTCCAACACCATTACAGAGAAGAACCTTACACAGTGGAAAACCAAAGCGAGCCAGAACTATGCTGGAAGTAGTCTCTCTTCACGGTAATGGAGAAATGAAGGGGCAGGTATAATGTAAATTGCTTTAAATGTAATGTTGTAAAAATGTGCTGTACAAATAAAATTGAAGCAAATGTGTCCCTTCAAGTAAAGTGTCACTGACACATCTTTATCAAAAGTGAGCAAGATGGGGATAAGGTCTTTTCTCAAGGGCCCAGTGGTGAAACCTCTCTGTTCATCCAGGGATTTAAACCAGCAACCATCTTATTGAGGGTTCAGTTTCCTAACCTGCTGAGCCAAACACTGCCCCCTGAGTACTGAATGAATGTTGAAAAACCTGTGTGTTACTATCTTACCATGCTCGACTTAAATTATTTTATAACTCTGCTTGTTGCTGTCACATTCTCTCATACCCCTGTCTCCTATGGAAATCAGTCTTCAAATTGGGTTGGTTCTGCGTTCTGCCTATTGTGAACCAGAGTGTACATAATCCTCCTGGCAGTCCTTGCACAGATGCAAACAGTCAATGTATTTCAGGCACTCAATAGGGAGAGAAACTATGGATGTAGCTGGTATATAGACCTAGGCCATTGTACGAGGGATTGATTCTCAGCCCAAGGTGACTGATTTTTTGAGGAGAACGCTCAATGTAACCAATCAATAGGAAGGCCAGGAGAGTAAAATGAGGAAGAGGGATGGAGAGCAAGAGTGAAACGCTCCTGGCAGATACACTATCAAGCTAATGACTCAGATGATGGGAACATTGTGTCCTTTGGCGTTATTTATACTTTGAGGGCTGTAACTTGCACTTTCCGATCCATGTCAGTGGATGGATGGGAATAGGGATTGCGCAGGGGTTTTCTTATATTTCTTATACTTCTTTATTATTCTTAAAAAGGAAACATATTGTCTTATATCCATAATTGAATTACCAATTGGCAGTCTTGTGCGGGGCTGATACTGCATTCGCAATGTATCTAGTTGGTAGTTTTCTGATATAAAAACCAACAGTGTAGCTTTGCTCTGGTAGGTGTCTTTGCTAGTGTACCAAAGGGATAAATCATACAACAACTTGGTGTTTCCCTAAATAAAAACTGATTCCTCTGTTTTACAGAGTTTGAAACTGCATTTTCTTGGCAATGTTGAATGTCTGCAGGTGAAACTAGTTAATTGAAGAAACTCAAATTCCGGGACAGAATGTTTATCACTGAGGTTGTCTTGTCATTCTGAAAGAGGCCAGACAGTTTGATTCTGTACTACGCCCCAGACATACTTGATGTTGGAAATTAGGTGCTGTTATTTGATCATAGCTGGCACTGAGGGGAAATGTGGGGGTCAGATTATACTGTAGTCTCCTATCAAACACTAAAATAGTTACTCGTTATATTAGCATATTATACTAAAAATGGTTTCTTTTAGATAGTGATTAGCAGAACATTGAATAAATGTCAAATGACTTATGTCCATCATTCTAACTGTTCATCACTGGCATCTTTGCCTCAGAATGACATCTATGAGTGGTCTCGGGATCACCGCGTCCACCATAAATACTCAGAAACTGATGCTGACCCACACAACGCCAAGCGGGGTTTCTTCTTTGCCCATGTGGGCTGGCTATTCATGCGGAAGCACCGTGATGTCATCGAAAAGGGCAAGAGGCTGGACTTCAGTGATCTCCTGGCCGACCCGGTGGTGGTGTTCCAGAGGAAGTGAGTTTCACACGGCCAACAAATTACAACTAACAAAATCCATTGTTTTAAGGTACAAATCCTCCATTTTATAAATTCACATTCAATTCTCACTAAGTTGCAGTTCATCTATATCTGAATAGATGCCTTTGCAAAGTCCTGAAATCCATGTATTCTTCTAATGTTGCAACATCTTCAGTCTACGCAGAGCTTTTGTTTTACTCATTCTGAGCCTATTTTTTGTTTAACTTATAGAGAATATGGCCTATTATTCCATCATTGGATTAATTCCTCAATACAAAAGGTATATATGGTTTTCAGTAAGGCTGTAACTCACTAGATGGTGTAGTGACAGATAACCCTTTGCTGTTTGGCCCAGGTACTACAAGATTTCTGTTGTGCTAATGTGCTTCATAACGCCCACACTGGTGCCATGGTACTTTTGGGGTGAGACCTTGTGGAACTCGTATTTCCTGTCCTCGATCCTGCGTTACACCGTCTCCCTCAATGTCTCCTGGCTGGTCAACAGTGCTGCCCACATGTATGGCAACCGGCCATATGATAGGACCATCAGCCCCCGTGAAAACCGATTTGTCGCTATTGGGGCCATTGGTGAGTTGAAGCCTAAAATCAAGAGTCATGTGATGACATTGTCACTCTCAGCCCTCGAAGGTGTCTATGACTTTCCACTTTGGGAGAGTACACAGAAAGTGCACTGTGAAGTAAGACGAGCACTCCATAATTTTCACTCTCCTTTGCACATACATACTTTTCATTCAGTTCCACCTGATACCCAGTAGGTACTTGGCTAATTACACTCAGGTGACAGAGGGTCCCAGTTGCTAACACATCCAAAAGAACACAGATCGATTGTTGGCTCAACTTTCTTGTTGACCCAATGGCAAAAATCTGGCAAAAACCATTTGCATCCACAGTCCTGACATACATCAAGCAAACAGTTGTGCCTGCACTTATTTCCATAAAACTTTCTAAAAGTAACCCAGTTTTCTCTGCCTCCCGATGTTCCAGGTGAAGGTTTCCACAACTTCCACCACACGTTCCCCTTCGACTACTCTACCAGCGAGTTTGGCCTGCGCCTCAACCCCACCACGTGCTTCATTGACCTGATGTGCTGGCTTGGCCTGGCCAGTGGTTGTAAGAAGGCCTTACCTGAGATGATACAGGCTCGCAAGCTCAGGACAGGGGACGGCAGTGCCTGAGGACTCACTGGCAGAAACTGGAGATAGATCGCCATTCATACGGCTAGAAGGGAGGGCCATTGCTAACCACATTTTCATGTTTTAAGATTAAGCATAATGTTTTGAAACTATCATCAAGGGCATCATTTCACTTTGCTGAGATTTTTCCAACACCTTTTTTCATAATCTTAAACAGCATGCATTTTATTTTCAGGTTTCTTGATTGGATTCTGATAGCAGTATGTAACGAGCAACTGATCGCAACATTGGTTTTGTGTGTCGTTGCTGTCGGTCTTTACACTCCAAAACTACTGTGTTCATGCTGAAATGGAAATCTTACTGTACGGCTGTTGCTGCCTCAAAGTTGAGGTGTGTTTTTCCAGAAACATCTGTACCATCAGATGTCTTTCAGAGTGCAGAGACACGTAAGCAGCTATGTAAAATTACCTTGTATAATCTCAAAGGCTGTGTACCATTATAGTGGACCAATACTATTGCATGTTCTAGATTCCCGTTTGGTGCAGTGCTGCAGTGGTTTGTGCTGTTCCTGACGCCTCTCGGATCAGGAGTTTGAGTCTCTTCCAATGATCTTGCATGTTCTCTCCGTTTTGTTGTGAAATTCTCTCCGGTACTCTGATTTCCTCCCACGGTCCAAATCCATCCATCCATTTTCCAACCCGCTTATCCTACTGGGTCGCAGAGGGTCCGGAGCCTATCCCGGAAGCAACGGGCACGAGGCAGGGAAGAACCCTGGACGGGGGGCCAGAGTCCAAATGCATACTGAGGTTAATTGGAGTTACCAAATTGCCCATAGATGTGCGTGTGAGTGAATGGTGTATGAGTGTGCCCTGCGATGGTTTGGTGTGCCGTCCTGGGTTTTTTGATACCCTGTGCCTGCAGCCTCCAAGATCGGTCATGATCCTAAATAGGAAACATAGTTACAGAAAATGGATGGTTGGAGATATCTATCTCTCAACAGCTGGAGAGACTGCTCTGTTATTTCTGGTAGCTTATTTTAATTTGGATGGTGAATTGGGTGAAATCTTATGGTGACACCATAGTTGTTACAGTATGATTATGAGTTTCCAGTTACATTACATTTTATGATTGTCGAGTTAATTATTTTTCGTAATTGAAATCAATATTCAGCAACTATATTAGTTAAATCATATGTTTATAAGGACATATTTATTTTAGCTGATAACTTTATTTAGTTTACTGAAAGACTACATCCGTCACCACTTGGGAAAAATTATTTGCATGCTTTGCTTGATAATTTTTTCCCATCCTTTGCACTTTACCATGTGATGATTGTGCAGGTATGGAGTTCCTGTGTTCTTCATGGGAAAGTCTTATGAAACTGTGCCGGTCTTAAAGTGTTTGCACTCAGCTTATTCGTGGCTGTACCCTCCCCATAGCGTCAGTGCCGAAACCTGCTTTCTGTCATCGCTGAATGTTTAGAAGTTTGGGCTGATGGTTGTGTTGTAATAGCTGAACCTTTTTACTGCTCTGGTTTGAATTCGATATTAAAAAACAATGAATGGACAGTGAACATGAGATGTTTTGCATTGACAGCGACACACCCTTCTCCACAGTCTGGTACTTTCTAGTCCTGCGGATTTAGCAGTTAACCTCGAATGCCTCTTTTAACTTATTGTATTTCTGTGCATTTTCCAGGCTTTCCTTCATTTTGCCTGACATTCTGGGGATCGTTACTGGCTCTAATATCCAACCAGCCACTTTATCTTAATACATTTTACAGAGAGAAAACATTTGCAATAATCATCTGTGATATTATTAAAAGAGTAGATTGAAAGAAGTAGGCTCTTTTAATGTCATCGTCAGCTAGCTGATTGCTAAACAACTGCCAGGCACTTAACTGCACAAGGTTGACTGCTGATACACAAATATTCCCCACTGACAGTAAGTCTTTATATCACACTGCTGCTTGTAAGGCGATTGGTCATTAGGGTTCGCTGAGGCAGATCTGTGCGTCACACACTGCCAACAAGGCAGATTTTTTACTATCGATCACATCCATGATGTTTCTTCTGGTCTCCTTTGCAGTAAACTGTTCTCCTACATTGGTACACGGTTTATCAATACCAAGAAAGCAACAAATGATCCTGGGATGCAATGAATTATGGGATGGTTCCCATCAGCAAGGATGCAACTAATGCATCCCTGATGTTTGCCGCTGGGTAAGAACAACATCTGGGTATTGTTGCCATCCTCCGTACTTCTGCTCTTGAGTATTGGAACTGTACTTTGGCAATGGGAGATTACATCAAGCGGTATGCAAGAACACAAGAACGGTCAAGTATAGATATTCATAAAAATCCCCAGAGGAGGAAGGACCAGTGACAGCACGAACCAGGAGCTTGAGATGAGATCTTCCTAAAGCACTCATAATGCATAATACACATGGCTATAATAGTGATATGCCTTTTGATAAATATTTATAACCATTTTTATAATGTGTTATAAATGCTTAATTATTTCTTATGAATGTGTTTAGAAATGTCTAAAAACTTGGCCTTAATTGTTACCAAATTTATTTAGTAGTCCTATTTAGTAGTCCTTATCCAACATAGCACATACATAGCACATTGTGTCTTTGTTGGCACATTAGGCACGTGGCCACATAGTTAAATTATGGGTTTAAACGAATGCCCCCCCAAGAAGAAATTTGCTGCAGATCAAATAGTTGTAGCCAATTAGAAAAATTCTGACCCCCCTGCCCCCCGATCGCTGAAATAAACCAAGGGGAGCCCCACCCCTGCTTAAGTTGGCAAAATCGACCAAAAGACTTAAGTTAAAGACCTGGCTATAAAATAATCTAGCTTCCTCGTAGCGTCTGCCGCATTCATTCACTGGCACTGCCACTGGGGTTAGCTGAACAGCTTAAACCAGGGAGTCTTTTTTTTTACCTGGGACAATGGTGTTTAAAAATGTAATCTACATGATTGTTTTTCAGTCAAAACATCTTGCCACAGACACAGATAAGTCTTGCCATGGACATGTATACATGTATGGACAGGCTGATGAATGTATGCTGCACATTGATGGAAACAAACTGCCAGTGCTTCAGAGATCACCTTCTCAGACTGTGTAAAATAAAAGGCAAATGCCATTGCTGCAGTAAAAAGATGAATCTCATTATTTTGCTATTTTCATGTTGCTCCTTTTCATGTACTCTATCTTCACAGTAGATGCTGAATGGCCTAACATCAAAATGAATATTTCATAGCACTTTTAAACGTGGTTTCAGCCATATTTTTCTTACTTACTTACATCGCCTTGTTCATTTTGTATACTAAAGACTGTCCATATGTACAGTATGTTGTGTTCATGCCTGTTTTAAAATAAATGGGATGTTTATTGTCTAAGGATTTATCTCTTTAATGAGGCCATTGAGGCTTGTATTTCTGTATTTTTCATATAGGGAGGCCATTGAAGTTTGTTATTTTGGATTATATATATTTGACATCCAATTTCTTTTCTAAATTTCACATGCAAACTGGGACACACTAAGGTAGCCTGTTCAGTGAAAATATTTATAATTGCCGTAAATTTTAACGACTGTTAAATGCCATATTTCTCAAAGAAAGGTAGCAGTTAGAACGCTTGAAATGAATTAACAGGCCTACATAACACAAAGCCATCCTGACACACAACAAGATGAATTTCAGTCCTGCCACATTTTTTCAGTTAACACGCCTGTTTACATGGCCTATTTATAATATGCCTACAAGTATCCGCCACTTTACGAACTTTCACTTTACATAACGTAATTTTACAAAAGACCTACATTGGCACCTGTTTTCGCTAATAGAACGAAATTTGAAGAGGTCTTCCGCTTTTACAAAAAAAGAGTAAAGCGGAAATAGCGTTTTTATCAAAGAATCAGTTATAGATATACAGTCATGTGCTGCATAGGGTTCAGTCAACAATGAACCACATATATTAAGATTACAATGAAGCTGAAAAATGTGTAGCCGTCACAACGTCATAGCTTAAGGCATTACTCATGTGTTTGTTGTGATGCTAGTGTAAACAAACCGACAACACATCCAATTATGTACAATACATTATACCTGATAATGATAATAAACAACTATGTTACTGGTTTATGTATTTACTATACTTTACATTTTATTGTTATTTGGGCCATATAGCATATAGCCTAGATGTGTAGTAGGCTGTACCATCTAGGTTTGTGTAGGTATCATGTTCTCATGTTTATCATTGCCTAATGACACATATTTTCATGGCTGTATTAGGGGGCTATATGTGGTCTGAAAAGATGTCCGTCTTGGGCTAAATGTGAGCCCAAACAGATGGACTAACCCAGCCAAATTTTCAACAACTATTTTTCGTCTAAGTAAAGGTCATAAGGGGCCGACCAGATTTAGTCCAAAAATCAGTGGTCATGGACGTCTGGTGCTTGGTGCGACTCACCAGGAGGTATCCCTGTCATTAAGCAATGCATGACTGTATATTTATCATTTCATTCTTGCTTTTTTATATGTTGTTGTTACATCCTGCCCATCATGTCCACCTGACCCTCCTGTCCCCTCCCTGATGTGGCCCTGATAAGCCACGCCTGTATGTTACTGTTTATCTCGTCAGCCCCGGTCTGGTCATTGACGTCACTCCTCCTGTCTGCCCACATCCATCCCTATACTAGCCTTCTCATTTTGACCCCTTGCAACCCCTGTTTAGTTTTGTTAGCAAGTAAAGCTCCTTTTCATTATCCCAACTTCTGCGCTTGAGTCCTTTGGTTTTTAGTCAGGAGAGTTTTATGTTTTATGTGTCATTTGGTGGGATTTTCGTGGGGTATTTTTTGATCTGGGAACGCTATTTCCTTATAAATTAATGGTAATTGCTTCTTTGCTTTGCGCCAGTTCGGCTTACGGCAGGTTTCACTGTAATTTTGGATGGCAGGAGAGACCTGTATTGGTAGTTGCAAGTCACACAGTATCACATTATGTATTCTGATACAACTTATGATAAGGTAATGAATCTATGATAAGGTTACAAAGCAAGAATATGTCACACACACACTAGGGATCTGTATATAGAATTTAAATTAATTAATTATTTGTATCTTGCATCACATGCTGAATATAGAAAACCTTTGGCGACTCTAAAGAAATACATTGATTACTGAATTAACGGTCTCCTCTGACTTTAAATTTCAGGCACTAGAACGGATACTGACCTGTGCAATGGATATGTGAAGTGGTCCCTTGGTCTGATAATGTTAAATGCACTCATTACTGTATCAAAGAAATCAAATGATTCTTAATAATTGTGTGTCTGTGTGTGTAATTATTACATTGTGGAGGCAAAATTTCCCCACAGTCAGATAAAAATCTGTAACTTTTTACCTTGTGAGGATTGAGGATAACCTCAATTTTATATATATATATAAAAAAAACTATGAATGCAATCATATGAACACTAAAAACGCTAAAAAGTCTTGTATTTGGTTTGGATATTTATGATTAAGGTCAGGGCTGGGTAGAGGTTGAGGAAATGATTCTATAAGGTTGTAACTAAATATAAACAAGAACTGACTGGCGCCGATAGAAGGAGCAGACAGGGAGTGTAAGCAGCCCTTACTTATCTTTAGCCTTCCAGAAGGGCCGGTACTAACCGTCTAACTAGAGCAAACTTCAAACATGTGGTTGTCATGTGGGAGAGATGGGGAGATGCCCAAAAGGGCTGTAAAGGAGGACAGAGTTGATACATATGGTTGAGCTTCTTCCTGTACATGCTGAATATATGTCAGAGAGTGGCTCCCCTGATTGCAATCCGGCAGAGAATAAACTGGTGACTTGCAACTACTCCACGTCTCAGATGTGAATCTCTTCTCATCAACGGACCCAGTGGAGTGCAGACTCCAACAAAGTTAAGGTTATCAATGTTGGGAGTAGGGTTATGTCTATAGTAAAGAATGGAGAGGCCCCAGAAAGATATTAATACAGGAACTGTGGTGTGTGAGTCTCTGTGCAAAAAGTCCCATAAGGTCCCACACCAAAGTTCATGATAGTGCTTGATGTTTACAATCCCCATCATTAAATACGCGTATAATTACCACCATAATATTGGCCTTCATGTATAAAGGTCTATATCATCAGGATACACATACTTTCAGCACTACTCCGTCTGGAGTTGGAGCGCAAAAACGTGATATGTTAGTGATTCCATTATTGGCAGAAGGATTTTATTTACACGAAAAAATAAAAATATTATAAGTATCTTTAAATTATCGCCGATCGTCCATTTAAACTGTGGGCCGTGGCCTATGCATTACGGAAATCGGGATCACTCGTCATATAAATACATGATTCGTAGTCAATTCATTGTTAAACACAGTAGCGAGCAAGTATGAACAACGCAGAACGAATGTAATATTTATGTAGGCTAGTAATGTATTACATTTAATTACACCTGGACGTCAATTTTCAAGATGAATTTGCCTAAATACTGTACAGCATACAGTAGGTAAATAAAATGTTATGTTCCTTCTTCGGTGTCCCAGTCATTAGTTTTGTTTGTATATTCCTGATAAAGAGGGACATGCGACAAAGAGGGCGGAGGTGTTTATGGATGTAGCAGCTCCCGGAAAGCGCCGCCACTTTGCGCCCACGCCGGCAGCTTCTGCGTCCAACAAGAGACTGCAGATGCAGCCTCCTAAAAGCATGAAGATTGCCATAGGCGCATTGAAATGAAGAGGAAGCGCTCCTCACTCACAGGAAGTACGGTGTATTTTTAAGGAGCACGGCATTGTCAAGAAGCACGGCATTACTGTAATCGGAGCGGCTCTAGCGGGAACAGTGGAAGCACACAGCAGCAAGGGCACTCTTCATTTACAGGTTGTAGTATAAAATAATTAATATACCGCATTAAGATTACTATTCCGATTAGTGTGATAACCGCGTGCTTAAAATTTAAGACATATCCTTTCCATATATATTTAATAGCAAGATAGGTGCATGCATATTATTAAAACCACCTCTTATAAATTAAAAGCTACCGGAATATTCACCCGTATACTTCATTATAATTGCTTTATGTAAGGGTATCACCTCAGTCATGCTTTGGTACAAAGAATTAGGGCAGATCTGTGGGAGTTACTCTGCCAGTAGGTTTGCCAGTATGGCCAGATTGTAGTATTATTATATTCGCGACGTTTATTTGAATCTCACCGAGGACTTTTATTACTTATTAAATATAATGGTGTAAAAGAAAAACATGTATAAGTAGTCTCGGCAGAGTGACGTGAGTCATCATGTTGTGCGCTAAGAACCGGCTCGGTGTGCTGGTGGGGCGTTTAACGACGGGAGAACACGCCTAGAGCTGCGGAGGCTTTGTAGCTGCTGAGTTACATCTCCTTCCTCTTTTCAAAGGGGTAAGAATTAGACATGAAGACGTGCAATCCGTGGATGTTCCTCCCCATCATGTTCTGCGTTTTCACAACAGTAGGGCTTTGGGTTGTGTAAGATACTTTTTTTTCTTTCCCCACTACCTGTATATCCCTCCCTCCATCCATCCATCCATCCATCCATCAAAAGATGACAGTTTTTCCTAGAGCAGGTCATTCTGGTAGTACACCTAGCAAGTATATATTTTATACTTATTTATTCGACAAATAAAAGTGTTTTGACTGGTTATACTTCAGTACAACAATTCATGAAATAGCACCGCATCCCCTCCCAATCTGGGGGCAGTGTGTGGCTCTCTGGGCTAAGCCTCCATATCTGTGATAAGGAGATTGCTAGTTCAAGCCCACTTAACAGTCATGTGCCCCCCAAACTTGCTCTCACCTGCATGTCTGTCTCATGGAAAGCAAGATGGGGTAAAGCAAAAACCACCAGGATTAATAAAGTATCACTATGTGATGACAGTGTTAAAAAATAATGTGTCCTGCTTGTACCGTCAAATTTCACAATAGCATAAATAATGTGAGCCTTTTATTTCCACCATTTCCCCTTGATGATAAAGTATCTGCATTCAGTATTGAAATTCTATATTTCTAAATATCCTTCACAGGTACTTTATTGCTGTTGAGGATGGAAAAATAACATCACTCAGTTCAGAAACCAAGTAAGGTGCTTTTGTAATTATGTACAGACAGTGTTAATTCCTAGTGTCTGCTTCACTTTAATTAAAGGTCTGTAATTCATTTCAAAGTTACAGCCCAAACCAGTCAGACTGGAACTAAAACTCAGAAAGCAAGACTATAATGACATTTGGTTGTGCTGTTGCAAACCTCCACCATAAGCATCTGTTTTTTTTTTGTCCTAGGAAATCAGGACCCTTGTCCCCACCATATATAAGGTACACAATGGCACAAAGCACAGCCCTGAGTGGGCGACTGCAACACTCATGGTCAACGTTAGACAGGAAACGCGACGCTACAGTGTTACTTTGCATTCTGTGTCCTCTTAGCATTGCGGGCGATGCACCACCGGCCAGCTGCGTCTTTAGCCAAGTCATGAACATGGCCGCATTTGTAGGTAGGAATAATGCTCAGTGTTATACTTTACTCAGACTTGAGAAGTGAGGTTTGATAATAAGCTGTGTGGCTCAGTAGGTTGGCAGGCTGCACTTGTGATTGGACAGTCATTGGTTCAAATCCCATAGTAAGCAAAGTAATGTCAAGCCTGTAACACCCCCACCCCAGTTGCTCTGGGGGCTGTCTGACCATGCTTTCTTGAATATATATATATATATCACTTTGGGTAAAATTGTTTGCTATATAAATTAAATGTGACGGGGGGAGAAATACTCCGAAATAAACATAGGTAGTTAAGGCTTGGCTTGTGAAGGATGAGGCTCTGGCCTGAGTGACCTTAGATGTTTATCTGCTACTTGGGGGTCTCTGATGGATTTGTCATTTTCCAGCCACAATCCTAAACACAAGCACCATTTTCGATGTAGAACATCACAAAAGCACAAATTAAAGAGTCAGCAGCACAATGGCCCTTTGCCATTCTTATCTATCAGTCACCTCCTTGAGCATGAAGAACACTTAAGGTGTCTGCCCTTTATGATGCGGTTTTATGGGGGTTTATCAAGCTCCTGCAAGTTGCTGGTTGATGATGACTGAGGCTGTGCTGCTTGCCTGAAAGATGGCCAGCTCTTCTGCTGGTGCAGGGATTTAGTATAGGGAAGGCAGAGCTGGCAGGGGTGTGTATTAGAGGTGCACACCTCAGCTGAGCTCTGCCAGTGTGAGGGCACTATCAGCCTGACACCAGATTACAGCAAAAGTGGTTGAAGTCAATGAGAAGTGCAGTGCAGTAGCTGCAATGGTGGGATGCAAGGGGGATTCTGCAGCTACTGAAGCATTGTTAAAAGCCCCGGAGTGAGTCCTGCTTTCTGTTTTCAGCATTCATCATTGGTGTCCTCCGATACCTGCAGCTGAAGCCCAAGGTTCAGAAGCCGTCAATGAATATCATCAGCCTGGTGGCCATGTCACTCGCCTGCTTTGGCATGACGCTAGTAGGGAACTTCCAGGTTTGACAACTCTTATTTTTGATTGAATTAATGCATCCCATCCAGGGCGTTCCCCTTCCTTTTACCATGTGACACCTGGGATCTGCTCAAAGCTCATCATAACCCTATGCTGGATAAATGGTTGTAGAAGATGGAGGAATGGATGAACTTTTCATTATTTTATTCATTAGCACATAATACTTTTAAGAAGCATAATAGACCAATGTGAGCATTTTACATGGTGGATTAATACTTATTTATGGATTTTGATAATTTAAATTTCCTTGTCTAATCATTGATCAGTGGTGACGCTTCATCAGATGAAATATTGCAGAACTAGGTTAGATATGTGCCTGTAAATCACTGCAGCTTTCCAGCGATGAGAGGTTGCATAATGTGGGAACTTCGATGACCTTTGGCTTGGGGACAATGTACTGCTGGTTCCAGTCGCTCCTGACACTGAAGGTCAACTTTAGGAACGAGGGTCGGAGGCTCGGGATCCCCCGGTTCCTGCTTTCTGGGGCCATCAGCTCCTGCATCCTGCTATGTATCCTTCCCAGCGGCTGACGCGAACCACCAAAGGCTCTCATGGGGTTTCTCCAATGCACCAGGTATTGTACTTTTGGTACTTCAAGGTGTTGCTTTTCTACTGGTGTAAAACTGGTACCGGCACAGCATGACATCACAACGCGAGGCAGGGTATTTTGTACTGAATTCTAAAAATGGCTGCAGTATATTACAGGGCTAGATGATATGCAATATTAATCAACCAACATCTCATGTTATAAGTTTTTATTTCTTGTCATGCCATCCAATTAAAGCTTGGGTTTCTTCATTTGTCCAATATTTGACCATTATTATTACCTTTTTTTTTTTTTACTTTGTTTATCGTTGTTTTCTGAGTTTGTAACTTTTTTTAAGATGCCAGTTGTACTGCATTTTGGAGCCAGGCTGTTTGCATGACCAACTAAGAGAAACCATTTGCAAATCCCACCCCATATTAGCAAATTAGCCCAACTGGTCTGCTACCTTAAGTACTGGAACTTTTGGTACTGACACGCAACCAGAACTCAACGGAAAAGGGAAAGTACCAAAGGTATGGTACCTGCTGCAGTGGAAAAGCCCCCATACAACCTGGAAGGTTCTGTGCGTTCTGATAGAACGTGACCTTGACGAAATCGCCACCAGATTCTGGGCTGATGACGCAGGGTCTGCACATACATGCCGCGCGGGCGCAGTGGGTGCTGGTCATGTTCTTCTTGGGCTTTCTAAGCTCCTTCGCCATTGAATTTCGCCACTACCGCTTCGAGATCGTCTGCAGCCTTGACCAGGAGCCCCCGCTGAGCCTGTCAGAGACATTCTCAGAAGTCTCGGAGTTCCAGTCTGATCCGCTGTAGCACCATCCCCTGACTGTGTCCTCGTCACACTGCCTTATTCCCATTGACCTTTGTGTGTTATTCTGGGGTTTTACAACTGCATGCTTTTCTTGTGAAATATCATGGGTACAACTGTTGTACATCTCATCCAGTAAGAAAACAGCAAGGACAGTAACGAGGTTAATATTAGTGTTTTATAGCTGATGGATAAATAAGCATGTTTTTTTGGACGGGAGGGGAATCAAACATTAAAAACCACACTGATTTTTCATAAAATTCAAATGGTTAAAACGCTAGAAAATCAATCTTGTCTTTTAGATAATCTCCAGGTTATTTCGTAGTTACTAAATGGAGCACTTTTTTGCAGCTGCGTTTCAAGTATGTCTACGTTAAACCCTTTTAGTTAATCTACCTCTGCTATTATAACACATAAGTTTGTTACACTACAGTTGTTCGTAATGCTCCTTGGAAACTGGTTTTCTTTGTAGAATTCTTGAGAGCTTTGTGGTCTTAGACCCGCAATTAGACCCGCAGTTAGTGCACTTGTTTTGATAATTTTGCTGCTTATTATTTTCATTATTATGGTAACCCTTGTATCAAGGTTTAGATAAACCTTGTTGGTTCATTCATTATTTGTTGTTATTGAAGTTTGGTGGAAATTTTGTTAGGCAATTTTCCTGCCTTCCAGCTTTAATTATGAACCTGTTTTTCATTGTGCAAATATAACATCCAAAGGAAAAATGTTACAGTATTTTTTTGCACGTTGTACTCTTTCTTTGCTATGAAGTACATGTACAAAATAAACTAGGGTTTTTCACAAGTTAAAAAGGAATAATTTCTGTTTATTTCCCCAAAAGTGTTCAGAACAGCCTGCAGCATTAGTCTGAT
This sequence comes from Cyphomyrus plagiostoma, assembly GCA_019775915.2. Lineage (NCBI taxonomy): Eukaryota > Metazoa > Chordata > Actinopteri > Osteoglossiformes > Mormyridae > Cyphomyrus > Cyphomyrus plagiostoma. The sequence continues at coordinate 1,716,839 of JABFEA020000119.1, read as the reverse complement.
AAGCAAATGAAACCGCTTAATGTCATGTTTCCACAGGCAACTGAAATACTTTTACAAACTAAAATCAGTGAAGTCAGAAACCAAAAGGAGGAAAAACAGTAAATTGTGTAAGAAACATTTTTCTGGGTGTTTTGTACCTTGTTCATCACAACAGAAACCAAGCACATTTCAATCTGTGACATTTCAGGTTCAATTATATCTCATGCCGTGCTTATGGGAGGAGCTGCAGATCAAAACCAAATAAGCTACCTAGGGCTGCCACGAACAACTATTTTTCTATGGATCCATCTATCAATTATTTTACAGATTGGCCGATTAATCTAAAGGATTAATTTTCCTCCAGAAAATCAAACTGGCCCAGTTCCCACCCGACCCAAAAAGGCAGCTCCAGGTCCATGTGACCCTCTCGCTGTCTGACATCAAAGTTTAATTTAAGATGGTTTTATCCAACAACAACAACAAACTATGACACTGAAGCGCTTTAGATTTTCAGGACTATACGGACATTATTTTCGCCCACAATTCAATAAATGGATTAGTAGTATGCCTAAAATATTAATGAAATGCTGAATTGTGATGCCAAAAAGTTAGTAATCGCTATGAATTCAGCATATTTTTTTGTTTAGTAAATTCAGTTAGTGGAGTATGCCACGTGTGACTGTTTTGGTAAATCATGGAAGAAAAAAAAAAACCCTCAGTGTGCCTCTTAGACAGACGACCCATGTTGATGTGACCCGCGATGGACATACAGATGTCTTCTCCTGGGCCCAGTTCCCAGCCGACCCAAAAAGGCAGCTCCAGGTCCATGTGACCCTCTCGCTGTCTGACTGTTCAGGAAAAACGAGTTGCTTGCAGCTGGCTGAAGGAG
>JABFEA020000119.1:1686426-1709520 GCA_019775915.2 Cyphomyrus plagiostoma | reverse complement strand
TGATGTCCTTTAGCCTGACGTACTGCCTTCTGTCAGTGAGGTAATTGTAGATCCAGTCAGACAAGCAGGAGTCCACCCGCATCCTGGATAGCTTTTTCTGTAGCAGACGGCCGAATTGTATTAAAGGCACTGGAGAAATCCAGGAACAGGATTCTGACAGTGCCTTTTTCCTTGTCCAAGTGTGAGTGGGCCCGGTGTAAGAGGTACAGTATGGCATCCTCCACACCAACATCTGCCTGGTAGGCAAACTGTAAGGGGTCCTGCGTGTGTTGTACCTGGGGCCTAAGGAGGTTGAGGAAGAGCCGCTCCAGAGTTTTCATTATATGTGATGTGAGTCCCACCGGTCGGAAGTCATTCAGCTCGCTGGTCCGGTTCTACGTTGGGACTGTTACGATGCAGGATGTCTTCTAGAGGGAGGGCACTCTCCCCAGTCGTAAACTGAAGTTGAAGACTCGTTTCAATGGCTCTCCAAGTTCAGCAGCACATGTCTTCAACAGCCGAGGACACACCTTGTCTGGGCCTGCAGCCTTCTTTGGACAGAGCTTCCTCAGCCAGCCCCTAACCTGGTCCACTGTGACACTGAGAGTTGATTGGGAGGAGGATGGGGGGAGAGGATTTACAATGTAACACATTTACAATGTAAACGTGGTTTGGTACAGCTGTGTACTAGATGGAAACTAACCACAACACTCTCAGGTGAATGATAAAACTACAAAATACATATAACTGAAAATATAGTTTTAATTTTGCTTTAAAATAAAAAAAAAACTATCAACTTAAAATTACTACCATTCTAATTAGAGGTATTTAAGAATGAGATCAACTGTGAACGTGAAAATCTTCGGATACGTTTAAAATGCATTGAAGCTAAATTTTTGTCTTTCCACGCGCTTTTGAAGTTCTTGTTTTGACGAACGAAAGACGGAACAGGGCAGAAGGACCCAGAGGAGGCGGAGCGTCGAAGCACGGCCCCCGGACGGCTGAAGGCTCACTCACCCCCTCTCTCTGCCCGCCATTTTGCACGACGCGAAATAGTGCTTGCTGTGCTCCCGCGTGCGGTATTTTTTTTTTAAGCTAAAATTTTGAGCAGGTGCTCGTTTCTTGCTACGAAAAAATGGAAGCCAAAGGACAGGCCGACTTTAGCACAGAGGAGTTCCCCGAAGGGTCTAAAATCAACGCGAGTAAAAACCAGCAAGATGACGGGTAAGAAAAGCGGCCACCGAGGCGGGAACACAAGATGGCGAAGTCTCTCCGCCGGCGCTGTCGCCGCTAGCCTTTCCACAGGCCTCAGTAACAAAATCTCGGGGTTTCTGAAATTGAGCCGCCAGTAGCCGGGCGAGTAATTACTAGTCGCTTTATGTGGGCAAATCCGGTGCCTTACCGGTTACGTACCGTGTCGCGCCAGCTTCTGGGTTGTTAGTAATGGCTTTAGGCTAATGCTAGCATTTTATTGTATAACCTGTCGACAGTCGAAATTTAAAGAGCGAAACAGATGTTACTGTAGGGACTACGCATTAATAACGCGCGGGGGTGTGGGGTTTGTTGTTGATCTAACCGTATAATCTATCGTTAACAATGAAAGGTATTATTAGGTAATAAAGGGATTATCCGAAAATAATACAACCGAATTATAGAATAGAGCGATGCGTTTACCGTGACGGAGTGAGGTGTAAATGTGTGGGATTTTATTCAAGATGGTAAATAAAAGTAGTAAAGCTCCCACTAAACTTCGAGAGTGCGTGCAATCACGTTTCCGCCCTCGTCAAAGATGTCGGCTCCGGGAAACTGGTTCTTTCTTTCTTTACGAGTATCCGGATTGATTCTCTCCTTTATCGGGAATTAAGCCGTTGTTTGTCCGGCGTCTGCGGAAGCGCTGCCGGTCGACGTGGATCCGTGCAAATGGCGGTCGCTTTACCCCCTTTGCATGGATTCAGTTTCTGTGGTCTTTCCTGGTTGTATTTACAGATGACCCGCGTTAACACAGAAAATTGGCTTACCGTTCGCACACGGTTTGGCCAAGGTGCCATAGGTTACTTTTTTTTTATCTAAATTGTACCCCTTTGGGGAAATTCTCAGATTATTCCCCCTGAGTAGTGCGTTTCCTGTCCCACTAACGTGTGATTTCATCAGTTACCAAAATTTTAAGGTCACTGCCCTTCTCTTTTTTTTTTTGCATCTCTTTCGGTTACGTTCCTTTTCTATTCGTGTGAAAGTGAGGGAATAAACGAGGAGGATTTAAGACCGATATCTTCCATATGATAGTTTAGTGTCATGTATAATATTTTCCAGGTCCCGTTTGCAGATATGTTCCAAAACAGACACACTGGGGGAAGTTAGGGCAATTTTCCTTATGAATTCATGAGCGTTTAGTCCAAGCCCAGTTTTTCCATGCGACATTTTTGAAGTTATAAATTTTTGTATTGTAGAAAAATTCAGGAGAAATTGGCATGATTTATGTGTTCTTTCTAAAGTAAAATGTAGGCTATCTCTTTTTTTGCTACAAAATTTAAGACACGCATTTACTGTGCTTATTGTCCACAGGAAGATGTTTATTGGTGGGCTAAGCTGGGATACCAGTAAGAAGGACCTCACAGATTATCTGTCTAAATTCGGTGAAGTCCTGGACTGCACCATCAAAACAGACCCAATTACGGGCCGCTCTCGTGGTTTTGGCTTCGTCCTCTTTAAAGACGCGGACAGTGTGGAGAAGGTCAGTATAATTCTGTGTGTGTGTGTGTGTTTGACGTCTGTTGTGCCTTCTTAATATGTTCTAATGCTTCTTTAGGTGTTGGAGTTCAAAGAGCACAAGCTTGATGGAAAACTTATTGATCCTAAAAGAGCTAAAGCGCTCAAGGGGAAGGAGCCTCCCAGGAAGGTCTTTGTTGGGGGCCTGAGGCCTGAGACGTCAGAGGATGAGATCCGGGAATATTTCGGAGGATTCGGCACAGTAAGTAACGCCACCGTTGGGGCTGGCTGGTGTAGATAGTATATACATTCTGTGTTGTGTGCGATGTCAGCACCTGACACTTCGCTGGCTGGAGCATCTTTCAGTCAGCAGACCCAGCTGATTGTTCGGTGTCGTCTTGCTTCAGATTGACAGCATTGAGCTTCCTATGGACACCAAGACCAAGGAGAGGAGGGGATTCTGCTTTGTGACGTACGTGGAGGAGGAGCCAGTCCAGAAGCTGCTGGAAAACAGATACCATCAAGTTGGATCAGGAAAGGTATATATCGTGATGCTGTGCTGCCTATCTTTGTGCTTTGGCTGCCCAAGGAGGTGATAGAATTCTGCATCTTTAGCTATAACTCATAAGTCGCTCATTGGAAAAACCCAAAGTATAAAGGCATTCCTCAAGGTGCTGGCATTTGTGATTTTAATATGACACGTTTTGCAGTGTGAAATCAAGGTTGCCCAGCCGAAGGAAGTCTACAGGCAGCAGCAGCAACACAGAGGGGACCGGAGTGGCTATGGAGGAAAAGGTTCCAGGGGCCGCGTACGGGGAGGTACGTCCCACTAATCGCTCTCGCCGGTGTCCAAGCTAAAATGAGTCACTTGATGCCAGCCTGTGTATTCATAGATTTCTGTACTGATCCTCAAGTTCTGAGTGGGCAAGGCTGCAACAACTGAAAATGTTCAGTAGCTTTGCATTCAAGTCATTGCAAGATTTTTTTTCTGGCATCTCAAACACATTTGAAGTCTCACCCTGCTGATTTTTACAGGTCAGAATCACGGCTACAGCCAGGGCTACAACTATTATGGCCAGAGCTATGGAAGCTATGGAAATGGATACAACCAAGGATACAATGGGTACCCTGGCTATGATTACTCTGGCTACAACTATGATAGCTATGGGTACGGACAGGGCTACGACGACTACAATGGTAAGCCAGAGTGTCCAATGGATGTTACCTTGGCAACATGTGTCCTTCATGTCAGTGAACATGCCTGCTACAGCTACCTTTATGAACCGTAGAATGCATTTTAATGAATTGTAAGCAGAATAGTATGCCTTGTGTGTCTTTTTAGCTTGTGTGAAAATTTGGTCAATTTAGATGAGGTATTTTGATCTTGTGATTTATTGTAATGCAAATGTATCCATCACCAGCCCAGCAGAGCAGTTACGGAAAAGCTTCCCGGGAAGGCGGAAACCACCAGAACAACTATCAGCCCTACTGACCAGAGCTCACGATATTAAAATTTGGTAAGGGTGTAGCACAAGGCCTGCCATTTGTCTGACATTGGTGCTTTTAAAGATCAATAGACAAAACCAAAGTCAAATGAAAAGAAGTGGTCAGATGTCTCCATGGTCCCCATTTTCGATTTTTTATTTTTTTTTTATTTTTTTTTTTTTGGACAAGTGACTTTGTCTATGGATCTTTAATTGCCTCTGCTCCTATAAGCAGTTTTGCTTTTAGCTCTCCAGAAAAACATAAGCGTTTTTCTGCGGGTTTTTTCCCCCTGCTTTCATTTTCGTAACAGGTCATATGGAAATTACATAAAGAGACTTGATAGCAATAACAGGTAAAGTACTGCTAAAGGGTACAAAGTAAGGACCTATCCTTTACTTCTTTCCTCTTCCTAATTCTATTGTACCTTGTTTGTACCTGCCAGTGGGGACTTCATTGCAGGCCGTGTGTCACCTGACCACGACATTCTCTGGGCGTCGCACATAGCGGGCAGAGAGCACGGCATGCACAAGAAAACGCTGTCCTGTGGTATGGTCTCTTCCAACTTAATGTACCAGCGTGTAACAAAAAACCCAACCAGGGAAAAGAAAAGTAAACAAAAAGGATCTCACGCTTTTTATTTTTTAAGTTGACGGTGTTTTCTTTAACGGTTTTTTAAAATGGTTTTTTACAGGAATTAAAAAATGAGAAATCTAAAGGTGACCTAAATGGTTTTAACGATTGTATTGTATTCTCTATTTTAGTGTCATTTCAGTTCTGGACCTTCGTTTTTTTCTTTTCTTAAGTGAACCCCTTTTAAATCGCTTACTCTTAATGCTTGCTTTTTTTCTTTATAGCCATTAAAGAACTTCAAATGATAAACACCACAACACTTTTTCTTAAGTTTTCTGTTAAAGATCATATGTGGACATGCTTTCTAAAGCCATAAAAAGCTTAAATAAATTAATAGATTGGTGTCGCTAGCATGATTTGAGACTGAAATGTTAGTACATGGGATTATGCGGTGGGGTTAGGCTTATGTTTGGGTCTGCTCCTTAGTGGTGAGAGAATCCACCAGTTTAGCGGAGCTAAAGCTTTTTCCGGCTGACAGTTTAATTTTCCCTCTCCCTCCCCCCTGAGAGCTACATGTTGTACATATGATCTTTCAAACAGAACAGGAACCTTAATAGCTTAAAGTTGACAGCACAAGACGTTTCTCAGTGAAACATGGACGTGCTCGATATCGGTATCAGCAGTTGCCATGGTGCACATGATTGATGTTCCTTGTTTCCTCTCTTTCAGGTGGGCAGGCCAGCTGAGGATTCCACTTCGTACCCTGGCGGCAGCTTGGAGATTTTTGGTCCTTTTTAAACAAGATTTTTTTTTTTAATTTTGTTATTCCTGGGAAGGTTGACTCTGTGTGTGGAGCTTTGTAAATAGTGGCCTTTTTTTGTTCTGGGGATTCTCATACTTTTGACATTGGTGTTGTAATGCAATGAAGCTGTCCTGTCACTGTTTTGTAAAGCGTTCCATTTGTTTGATTTTTATTTTTCCATCTCTAAAGGGATTATTAAAAACTGGGTACAAAACTGGTGTGTGATTGTGGTTTAACTGGTAGTGCCTCCTGGAGATAGGAAACTTACTGGGTGATGTGTATAAATGCAGAGTGGAATCACTAATTTAAAAATGGGAAAATCATTGGAATTTTGATGATCATTCATATACATAATAGTCGAGGTGAATATGGGGCTTCTTTTCTCAGCACCTGCTTTCCTTGGAAAGCCTGTTCTGGTGTTTGTTCTTGCACTTTAGTCGACTACTTCAGAAAGGAGATTGTTATAACTGCAGCTGCGCCTGTGGTTTGCGTCGCCGAGTTTCTCTTGCTGTTACTCGGCGTGAAGTCGCACTTGCTCTACGCACGCGCGCTCATAGGTAAACGGGGAACTTAGGAGCGCTGCAGGAGGCGCCGTCGCCCGAAGTGGTCCGAAGGGAGCCGACAGAAACCGATGGGATTGGTCATATCCCGGTCAGCGCCAGCACCGCTTCCTTCCTGCGACCATTTTGTTATCCGCGCCATTATATATACATATGCGGTTAGCGTAACTACTGAGCAAAAACAGGGCTGGTGGACATAGATATCAGACAGTCGGATTTAAAAGCGGAATTTAAACGCGAATATTGGGCTTAGCGGCCGCTTTCTGTCCGCTGCGGCGAGAAATCGACTGTAGAGCTACCGCGGCTAAGCTAACCGGCTAGCTGGTTAGGTGGCTAGCGGAGAGCGTAGGGGGACGGCCCCGGGGAGTTGGCGCCGACTGCGGTGGGTGACGGTCCGGCTAGCTCGCACGCAACGTTACCGTGTAGCGTATTTTTTCAAAAGGTAAAAGGAAAAAAATGTCAGACGAGCTGCTGGTCAGCGACGACTCGCTGATGAAGATGGAAGAGGACGGCGAGGCTAACAGCGAGCAGATGCCGCCGGCCGTGGAGAGCGGCTCGGCGGTGTCCGAGGGCTCCAAGATAGACGCTAGCAAGAACGAGGAAGACGAGGGGTGAGGAGACCGCGAGCCTCACTCCGCGTCACTAAGGCGCCTAGCTGTCTGCTAGCCACCTAGCCTGGCTAGTCTAACACTCACGGGACGGGAACTTGAGTATCCAGACCGTAACGCCGTTTAACGCGGCGTCACTGGGCTACATTGTTGCCCGAGTGTCTAGTTTGACTTGACTGACCCGCTGATTTTGTAGTGCCGGAAGACTAGATAGGCACTATACAATGAACTGTGCATAGTTAGCACTGTATCTTTGTGCTGTGTATTGCCGTAACTTTCCGTGGCCTGCTAATTACAATGTTGTGTGAAGTTGTACATTTAGAAATCGCATGCATCCATCGATTTGACAGGCTAGGTGTAACGTGCAGCTTTGTGATTGTAGATTTTATTTTAATGTTAATATTACCGTGGCCAATATGTAGAAGGGAGCAGAATTATGACACTCATAGGGATATCTCATGATATAGATTATACTTTATTCATGCCCTTGAGTATTTTTCGCAAACCCCACTTTAAAAGACACACGGGCACACATGTATTTATAGATGAGAGCAGGTATCGGAAAGATTTTACTAATCATTAAGAATTAATTTTACGTTAAAGTTAGCGTAACCAGAGCGGTGACACTTTAGGTTTTCTGTGGTCAAGGGTGCCCAAAATTTATTGATAATTTGTCTCTGACAATGATGAGTTTACATGTAGACTAATCCCCACCTGTTTCCTTACAATTAAACATAATATATCAAAGAAGTTGTACTTTCTAAACCTGTTTTTCCCCCAAACAGAAAAATGTTTGTTGGAGGCCTGAGCTGGGATACTACAAAGAAGGACTTAAAAGATTATTTCTCAAAGTTCGGGGAGGTAGCGGACTGCACGCTTAAACTGGATCCAATGACAGGACGGTCCAGGGGTTTTGGTTTTGTGTTGTTCAAAGAGCCTGACAGCGTTGAGAAGGTATTTCCTTTTTAATTATTCTATTTTCACATGCTTGTCCGGTACAGACACCGGTCTCCTCAAATTTACTGTATTCAGGTATTATTCATGGAACACATCACAAGGCTGTTTGTTGAGTTTCTGTTTTGCAAAGTACCTAGGTTATTATTAAATACAGTGGTACCTTGGTACTAGAACTCAAATTTCTTGAAAGAACTCAATTTGAATATCAGAAGTCGAACCGTGAACGCTGACCTAATATAAATTGTACGCGCCAGGAAATTACTCATATTACAATGCAATTCTTACTTGAATGCCTTCTTCACAGACTGGACGATTAATAAAACTAAGAAGCACAACATTACAGTAACTAACAATAAATAAACCACTAACTTACGTGTACTATTAGAGCATTTATGTCATTTATTTAAACTTTATTTTACGATGTAAATTAACTGAAAACCAGTTCCCACTGCTTTATGTAATATTCTGGAGAAATAGCAGATTACGCATCAGAACTGCCTGGGATACAAACATCAAGCGTGTAAATAAAGTCTTCAGCCAATAAGGGCAAAGGTGTGTCGTCACGGAGGCAGTTCCAGTTTGTGCAGCCAGGTGAGAGGTTGCAATGCATCTAACCGTAATGTATTGCGTCAAGATCAGAATGTGTTCCTTTAAGCCAGTGCTGTAAGCAAGTCGAAAGCACCCAATGACCGGACTGGGAAAACAAACTGAAACGCGGACTTAATACAGAGGACTAATGACAACAACCAGAAACAGCTGATCACACTAGGATCCCACTCGAGGTTAACGAGGGGGCGTGACACACGGAAGGAGTGGACGATCAGGGCAGGATGGGGGTAATGTTGGGATAAGATCTTTATCGTTTTGGAAACCATTAACAAAAAAATGCTCTTGTGTTATCTTGTTCATTTTGTGTTTAAATGCTAAAAAAAACATTTAGGTGTAATTTTGGGGGGCCGGGAACCAATTAATTGGTTTTACATTATTTCTTATGGGAAAAATTTAAAAATTCTAGCTTAGGATTCGATCCGGAGTCCGGAACGGATTAAGTTCGAGAACCGAGGTACCACTGTACTATTTAATCACTCTGACCTGTATTCACGCATTATTACTTGTCATCTAATTTTGCTGATGAACCTAACTGGACAATGGATTAGACCGGCAACACAACTTTGAGACCAAGAATGACAGTAGGATTCCATCTGCTCAACAGTTTGTTTCCCTTGAAGACATGCTTATAATACATGCAGAATGTGGTTTAGCATTGTCTTGCTGAAATACACAAGGACTTCTCTGAAAATAACATTGTCTGGATGGCAGCATGTGTTGCTCCAAGTCCTGTATATATGGTTCAGCATTAATGGTGCCTTCCAAGATGTGCAAGCTACCCAGGCCATGAGCACTAAAGCACCCCCATACATCATGGATGCTGCCTTTTCAACTGTCTGATCAAGTTGGATGATCCCTCTGCTCTTTAGCCTGGAGGCCACGGCATCAATGATTTCCAAAAAGAATTTGAAATTTTGATTTGTGACCACAGGATAGTTTTCCATTTTACCTCAGTCCATCTTAAATAAGCTCAGCCCCAGAAAAGTCGGCAGTGTTTCTGGATCATGTTTAGATATGGTTTCTTCTTTGCGTGGCAGAGTTTCATACAGCATTTGTGGATGCAGTGATGACCTGTGTTCACAGACAATGGTTTTTGGAAGTGTTCTTGAGCCAGCGCAGTGATTTCCACTATAGAATCATGTCTTTTAAATAATATTATGCACCATAGATGATGAAATTCCCCAATTCTTTGCAATATTACATTGAGGAACATTATTATTACATTGTTGCCCTATTTGCCCATGAGTCCTTCACAGAGTGGTGAACTTCACTGTACAGAGAGTCTGCCTCTCTGGGAGGCTCTTTTCATACCCAGTCATCTTACTGACCCATTGCCAGTTAATCTAATAGAAGTAAGAAATTCAACCAGGTGTTTTACTTTAGCATTACAGAAGTTTTCCAATGTTTTGTTGCTCCTTTCTGAACTTTATTGAATCCTGTTGCTAGCATCAAATTCAAATCGAGCATATATTTGTCATAAATCAATAAAAAAATATGGGTTTATATGATTTGCAATTTATTGCTTTCCGTTTTTATTTACATTTTGTACATCTTACCAACTTTTTTTTGGAAACGGGGTTGCATTATGAATAGGTTTTGTCAAGTTGATGATGACTGTTGGAGACCTTGTAGGTGGCATTTCTCCAGAAAATTCTTTTTAGTTCTTTAGGGTTACTGAAGGCCTGTTCATTGTTGTAGTGATTCAGTCAATCCATCTTGTAGCTGGTTGTCCTGCTCCTCTTACCTTCACCTTTTCCAAGCAATATGGTCAACTCCAACACTCTTGGTCTTCTCACGATACACCTAAAGTAAGATGGAAACAGTCTTTTGATGTTTAAGTTTTTGTGAAACTTTAAAAGTGTAGATTCTGTTCCTGTCCTGTTTGTCCATTGTCCAATTATGCTTGTGCTGAACAGTATTCCATGACACTGGTATACTATGTCTAGATTTCAATAATTTTATATATAATGGTATTAAGCCAAATGTAAAAGGAGTTTTTGTTAACTTATGTGCTCTGACCTTTTTTAATTAACGGGGAGTAATTGTGTAGTACTGGCTCTGTTTTGTGCAGCTGCGCCCTGCCTCATTTGGTTTTGTCATCATTGTTACTGTAGAATGTTGCTGCTGAAATTTTAAATCACATGATTTGATTCTTTGAACCATATCATGTGTAAGTTATCATTTGGAAGATAGTATGGTGGCTTTGATGGCAGCACTGTTGAATCCTGCCTCTGCTCTGACTGTGTGTCCGTGCAGATTGCATGATCTCTCCATATTGCATGGGTTTCCTCCCACAGTCTAAAGTTATGCAGTTAAAATGTCTATTGCATACAGATGTGTGTGTACCCTGCAGTGGACTGGTGATTCCGTGCCCCGCTTAGACCAGGATATGTGGTGGGATGATGGATTGATGAATGAATGATCACTTAGCCTTCTAAATTATTTTATTATTTTCTTTGTTTGGATGTTTGAAATGTGTTCTGTGGTACCCAGCTAACAGATTAAATTGGTTCTTCCGTGTAGATTGCAGAAAAACTTGAGCCTAGGTAATATGTTGACGATCCAAATCTTGTGGTCTAATACTTGTAGATCAGATTATTAAAAGAACTAGGATCTGTTAAGCAACAAACGTTTTTCCTGTTTGGAAGTTATACTAGAGAATTTGCAGCACAGTTTAGGCTGTACTAAAATTTATCAAATATAAGTTTTTATATTGCAGTGATTTTGCATTGCAATGAAAATGCAGGAATACTATCATAATCTAATTTAGGAAAGCATATTTTTTGTGTAAAATAATGCACAGGACAGACATCAGCATGGTTGTCATTACAGTATAAACTAGACATAAGCATTCCAGATTTTCATCGAATTTCACCAGCATTTAGTTTCACCAACCTATTTTTGCTATTATTGTGATTGATCATTGAGTTTTTGAAATCAAGGGTGTGAAATTATGTTGTTCTTGGTTAGACTGGAGTTGAAACCATAATAAATTTGCTAAAATGTAACTAGCACTCTTTCATCACCGAGTACTTATCAGCATTTGATGTTGATGATGAGGAGAGACGGTATTCAATGCTCCCCTACAGTTATGGTGAGACTTGTGGTCCAGTTGGCCATGTCATGCTATCAGGGCCTTGCAGTACGAAAGTCTCTTAAACCAAAGCCTGTTTTAGACATATCTTGCCACCCTGTATGTGGGAATGCAAATGCCCAAATCAGTTGTACTTGACATTAAATGGACTTTTCCCACATAGCTCCCTTGCAAAAAGACCAGGTAATTTGTATGTAATGTATGTAATGCAGGTAATGTGTAAATGGAGCAGGATATTGCCAAGTGAATTCACCATGGGTGAGTGGGCATGTCAATGACATTTGCATCATGTCAAATTACAAGACAGCTATGTGACCGCAGTATAATCTGAACTAAGGTGAACACCAAACATTTTTTATGTTTTTTGCATCATGTCCTGCCTCCTGCATGCTCTACTCAAGCATCACCTCTCGTCAAAACCAGCTGGAGTATTGCTGGTACAGTAGGTGTGAACATGGCTGACACGGACAGTCTCTGGTTGTGTGCAGTGCCTGAAGAGGCAACTCTGGAAATGGTCCGAACCTGATTCTCTGCAGTGTGTCTAGAGTTTGTGTATGAAAATTGCTCAAGAGTGCTGAGTGTTGAAGGATGTTGAATCAGGGGATTTGACTGTCAGCTGGGGGCATAAAACCTTTGCTGTTATGTATTGGGAGGCAGTATTGGGTGGTGGGGATATGACGTGAGCATCCACAACTCCAGATTCTGAGTGCTAGGGTCATAGAATGTCTAGCAGTGTGAGTCAGTGTGAAACTCTCATGTCAGTGGTACCAAATGCCATTTGGTCAGCGGCATGGTCCATTTGACTACAGTTTGACACGGATGTATTTCTATACAAATCTGCTAGCTTCTTGGCATCAAAAAACATGAAACCTCTTTAAAATAAATCCTACACTTTCTACCTCTTGGTTGATAAGGGTCTGAGTAAAAACAAGCATAGTGTGAAACATCTGGAGGAATGGCAGGATACCATCAAACCAGGCAAGTGCCTAGGGATCCAAGGGGCTGTTTGACTCAGTCGAGATGTCTGAGGTAACTGTTTAACTACCGTAGCACACTGTAGGAGGATCTCTGCTGGAGCCTGGAATCCACATGACATTTGGTCTATGTATTATCAAGACCTGAGGTAATAGCTGGCATTGAATGAGGGGCAGATTCAGCAAAATGCAGGAATGCTCCGCAGACTGCCTTGTTCTTGTCCATACTTGGGCAGAGTGTGCTACACTCTGCCGTCCTGGTTCAGGGAAACTACCTCAAACACTGATGTCGCCAGAAGCCCTTTGTGGAGAATGGCCATAGAATGGCTCTCCAGTACAGCTTGGCCTGTTGATGCTGCTATAGATTGTCACAGGAATGTTTTATAGAACAAAAGGACTGGTCTGTCACCAGTGAGGCTCATCCACAGGACTAAAGCTTTATAGGCTAATAATTCAGTATTAAGGCACAGGTAATGACTTCATTTACAAACTTAATACGATAAGAATATATGAATAGTAAAGCAGCAGTCTTTCCCGCATGGTTAGACTGTGTAGTATAGCCATATAGTATACTTAATATATTTTTGCTACATATGTGGTAAACTGTCTATTTGATACTACTTGATTTTCACCAATTAGTTGGGATAGATATTAAAGTTTTATAAGTTGCATTATTTGGCATTACTAATTCTTTGTAAATACACAGTTGTCTTCTCCTGTGATTTTATGATTGGCAGCTGGTTGTAAGTGAATTGCCTTGTTTGTCTTACATTTTCATCCTGAGACATGAGGAGAGAATTTGCATATATATGCTTTGAACTCCCAATTTGTATCATTGCATCAGCTATGAACCACATGTAGAACATGAGTGATGGATTTGGTTATAGAACAGATGTAGAAATGGAAATAAAGGCTTTAATTACATTTGCCTTTGGCTTTCTCTTCACTTTAAATCAGAGCTAGATAAGATTTTAACAACTCTGAGCTATTAGTTAAGTTCTCCCCAAGCAAGCTTGATGGGCCGAATGGCCTCCTCTCGTTTGTATAGTTCTTAGGTTCTTATGAGATTTTACTGCTGTTTCTTTAACTTTTTAACAGACATTATTGTGTCCTGATGATATTTGTTTTGTTCTTTCAGGTTATTTTACAAAAGGAGCACAAACTAAATGGCAAGGTAATCGACCCTAAAAAGGCCAAGGCCATGAAAACCAAGGAACCAGTTAAGAAGATCTTTGTTGGTGGCCTTTCTCCAGACACGCCGGAGGAAAAAATTCGAGAGTACTTTGGTGGATTTGGAGAGGTACAATTTTTAAGATAAGAGAGATCTGTATTGTCACTATTACAGAAACAGTGAAAAACAGTTTAGCAGCATGAGTTAAAATTTCCATCCATTTTTAAAATGAATTTGCATCCTGACCCTCTACCACTCCAGCAATTCTGAATGTATAATTAGCTTATTGATCTACGGTGGCAACACAGATTGATGATTGGCAGTTCTACTGACCCACTCTGTTGCCGTTCACCTTAATGCACAATTAGATCTAGTTTGACTCGGGTGTTCAATTTTTAGGTGGAAGCCATTGAACTGCCCATGGAAAATAAGACGAATAAAAGACGAGGATTTTGCTTCATAACCTTTAAAGACGAAGAGCCTGTCAAGAAGATCATGGAGAAGAAGTACCACAACATAGGACTGAGCAAGGTACGCCTGTGCATGCTCCAGGAGCGTCGTGAAGTTGTAACCTTTTCATGTAATGTTTGTGCCATGACTCTGAAGACCATTTTACATCTGTTTATTAGTTATTTACTTTTTGCAGTTAATGTGCCAACATTGCTGCTTCAAAGCCTGGTAGCTAACTCCTGTGGAAAAATGAAAATTGCTATAAAAGGACACTGCTCCTGTAGCTTGGTTGGACTGTGACGTTGTTGTGTACCGTGGCACCATCTTTTACAGTCAGTGGTCATTCACACCTACTTACCTAAGCAGTACAGAGTAATTGAATTCATTTTTTTCTTAAGTGTCAAGGGCTTGTATCTCATGTATGAGATAACATTAGCAAATACCCTGTTATTAGAATCTGCCGTGGTTTGTTTTAAACTAAAGGTGTTTGCTAAGTTAGTTTCTTTCCAGGTTATTTAGTTTCTTTGTTTTATTTAGTTAACAAGACCTTCCAAGTTTATTGTAGGCTTTCAATATCAAAAGATTTTGAGTTCAGAAAGCGTTTGTTATTGAAAACAGAGTACATTATTGTATTAAGCATATGGTTGCAGCATGTCCTGTTTTTACCTTTGCATACCTGGATGTTTACAGGGGGTATTCAGGCCCAGCCCTGTACCTGAGTACAGCTGCAGGGTAACTCCTGTTAGTCTTTTCTTTACCAGGAAATGTGCTGAACAGCTGGACTGCTTCATGATACATGCACATCTGTGTTCACTAAATGTATTTTTACACTTATTTTAGGCCTGGGTATTGGCACAGGTGCCCCAATTCAATTCCAATTCACAAGTTAATGATTCGATTCAGTCCAATTTGATTTGATTATTGAGGGCTGGGAATCGGCCCTGACCTCTCAATATGATTCACAAGTGCCCAATTGGATTCCGTTGTGACTCCAGTCTACGTTTGACACATTCATTGACGGGCGATCAATCCCGATCTGTTTTAAAAACAACAGGCACAGCACTGTAGTGTTAACATTGTAAAACAACATCATTTATTGTTGTACTTGCCTGTGAAAATTTTCATCCACACTTTTCCTTATTCAGTTCTCGTACCCAGTCAAAAATACATTATACCTGCAGACTTTTAGTTGCTTTCATTTGCTTGTTACTTACAACATTTGAAAAAACAGATAAACAGTATTCTCATAACTGACAGCTAGGCATTCACTAATATCCATTTTCTCTTTACATCGTTTGCTTTTAATTTTATTTATATACTATTGCAACTTTCTTATAGGTGAGAGATAAAGTAGTACCACCTATACGATAAGAGGACTGATACAAGTAAAATTCAAGAAAAACATTTTTAAAGTTACAGGAAAAAGCATAAATCAACAAGGTCAATCTTGGGATTTTATGAATTGATATCAAATCATCAAAACCAGGATAGGGATTAATCATGAAATTTGATATTTTTTTCCTGCCCCTACTGCATATGAATGATTCAAGTGCTGGAAAACCTCAGACATACTTTCTGTGAGGTTTGTTTCATGGGTAGCATTGGATAGATAATATATTCCAGCAGGCTACTGTTTATTTTACTTTTAATGTTGATTTGTTATGTTTTACAGTGTGAAATTAAAGTGGCCATGTCCAAAGAACAGTACCAGCAGCAGCAGTGGGGGGGCCGAGGTGGTTATCCTTCCAGGTCTCGGGGGAGAGGTGGTAAGTGTTCTCCTCATCTTTCCGGAACACTGCTCTGGTGCATACCAGGCTCCAGACTACATACTGGAGGTCGAAATTAGAAACACTATTTCACTGAGGGCATTTACATGTCCAAGGAATTTTTTTTTGTGCATGGTCAGACTCTTTACACACAACACGTAAATAAAAATATAATGTACAGAAAATTCACAGTTTGGTTTTTGGAACATTGGTTTTGGTTCACAGTTCGGTGCAATTTCAGTACAGCAATTTGGTTTGAAGTTTATTAAAATTGCAGACATGATTAGGAACAGTTTTAAATCAAAGGTGATGCATTTCTCGACGTGTCTTAAAACGTAAAAGACTCTCATTTGCACATTGTAAAAATAAATGTTAAAATAAAAATATAACATCATAGCAATCAATTAACTAAATCCTGTGTATGTTCTGTGTTCTGCAGTAGACCACCGAGTATGCTTTCATATCTATAGCAATAAACACCTCAGTAGCCTCAGTTATTTTTTTTTTAGTCCCGTTTGATTTTCCTGGCGAAAACGCCTTAAATGCAGAGATTGTTTCTGCCTTTCTCCAGTTGTACACACACTCGGATGATGAGTTTGCATGTTGGATATGTGTCAGAGTTCGGTTTAGCAGAGCCAACGGGCAATATTGCCCGATCAGCCACTTTATATGTTTTTCCAATGTGGTTAAGCTGAAAACTGTGTGTTTCAGGTCCAAATCAAAATTGGAATCAAGGCTATGGCAGCTACTGGAATCAAGGTTATGGTAACTATGGTAACTACGGCTACACCAACCAAGGCTACGGGGGGTATGGTGGCTACGATTACTCCGGATATAACAACTACTACGGATATGGTGACTACAGCAGTATGTAACTGTTTGTGTAAACACATATAATAAAACTAAGAAAATAATCTGTTCTCATACATTTTTTATTAAACATTTGAACAGTTTATTTATGCATCATCTTCCATTTCTCTTTGTAACTAAATTCATGGTTCATAGAAAAGTGAATTCTGTTGTCTTTGTCTTTTGTTGTTGTTGTTGTTTTTTAATTTGTTTAGAGTGCTGTATTTTAATTATGCAAATATATTATAATATGCAAAGTGTTTGACCCAAGAACAATTGCCTATTTAAAAAAGTAAAAACAAGTGCTTTGACGTCATTAGACATGCCAATATTTCATATTTTTTAAATGATCAATGAAAGAATCCTTAAAAAATAAACAACCTTTTCTTCATTCAAATTCATTCCATATGTTTTCTGTTTCTTTAATGATCACCCTTTCCTTCAGTACAAAGTTATATGAAAAATAAGAAATAGTTTCTTACATTGGTACTTCATTTATTAATAGCTGCCATAAACAATTAGCTACACCTTTATATGTTTGCCTGGACTTTTGACCTCAGTGATGTTGAAGACCTACGCATATTTAGTATATTTCATTTCAGTGCAGGGATTTGTTTGTCATTCTAGTTATCATCAAGAACTATGTTAAATTGCAGACGTTGCGGCTGTTTAAATAACTACCACAGCATGCAGTTAGCGGTGCTGTTAAAACTCAATAAGGATGGTCATTAGCACCCACAAATCTTCAGTGAAGCAGCATCCTGTAAACTGATATTTAATGATAGATTTTTTGTTTTGTTTTTGTTTTTGTTTGCTCAACCTCTAGATCAGCAGAGTGGTTATGGCAAATCCCCAAGGCGAGGTGGTCACCAAAACAGTTACAAGCCATACTAATAAATTATCCCCACTAAGTACAAGCAGGTACGTTACCATATTGCTTGTCACAAACCTTTGTTAATACAAAGCATATTTTTTTCATAACTATATTTACCGCTCTATTGTTTAATGTACATGCTTAATTATTTTTTCACAGCACCCTCAAGTGCTTTACAGTAATGGTAACATAGACAACAGTCTCTATTTGTGGTTCTATTTATTTTTTTATTTTTACTTTTTTTTTTTGCGCGATATGTAACGACCGGCTTTCCATGCTTTGTGCCGGTAACGGTAAAGTTAACCGTAAAGTTAACAGGTAAAGTACTGCTAAAAAAAAAAACGGGAACCGAAATTTAAGGAAATGGCAGGAAAAAGAGAAGAATGTTGTCTCCTAATTCTGACATATACCTTGTTTGTACCTGCCAGCGGGAACTTCCTTGCAGGCCATGAGTCCCGCTGCCTTCCCGATTCACTCAGGCCCGCTCAATGCGGACAGGGTACGAGAGGCGTACGCTCTCGAATGCCACCGTTTGGTATGGTCTTCCGACATCCTGTATCAGCATTGTAAAAAAGAAACAAACAAAAAAAAAAAAAAACAAATAATAAAGTGGATACATCCAGCTTTGTCTTCTTCTTTTAATTTTTTTGGGTATTGTTTTATAATGTAAAGGAATACATTAATTAATGTAATTTTAATGGTATTTTTTGCAGGCCCTCCCACAAGTAATGGTTAAATATGACCTCTTACTGAAAAAATAACTCTTCATTTTTCAAAGGATACCGCTTTCTCTGGATTTTCCAGTGTCTTTTAATATATGCATTCCTAATCTAAATGTAATGCTTGCTTTTCTTTATTCATAGCCCTTGTAGCTGTAATGACCACTAGTCCATGAGCTAAAACCTGGTTTTACTTGGATGCCACTGCGTTGGAGAAGTCCTTTATATCTATACCTGTATTGTCTCTTGTGTTACTGACAGCGGGGGAAAGCTTCCATTGTAAACCTCGTTAATTTTCCTCTAACAAGTTCTCTTTTTTAACCTTTTGAAAACCTGCTCCGATGTTTACAAAAATTTGCATGTAATGTTTACTTTGTGTATTCTTTTTGCTTTTCTGAACAATTGAAGGATTTCCTTATCACTATTGCATTTGGCTTTCGACATCTTCAATTTGTGACACTTCAGGATTTCTAGCTTATGGACTATTTTTTTTTATTGTTAATTATAGATTTATTTTTTCTTTTTGTGTCAATAATGGAGCGTGTAAAGACACAGGGATGCCTTTTCATGTTAATTTGTACATTTTGTTCATCTTACACAATGGTTGTTTGACAGTCTGTTTTTTTTTTTGTCTTTTTCAGGTATTGGAGGATAGTTTGTCTGCTGGAAGTTTGGAAGAACCTGGTTTAGAAAAGTACACAAGCCAGTTTCTGAGATGCATTTTCTGTTTTATATGTGTTAAGTCATTGCTTTTTGATGCTTTTGTGATCTTTAATCCTTTGAGCTCTGTTTGGGCTTTGTATACCCCTTGTATTTTGTGGTACTTTAAAAAGCCTTCAGTGTTCTACCCTTTTTTCCTCAATAATGAGTTTTGTGACATTGTGTGAATATATACAAAACTTACAGCTTTAGGTTTTAGTGCTTGTATTTCTAAATGAACTCTTTTGTATAATTATGTTTTTTGTAAGTTATCACATTAGTGATCTAGATTTTTTTTTTAGGTTCAATAACATTAATGTTCTGTTATGCACTAGATAATTCCAATAAAGAACAGAATACTCTACTGTACTAGTATATAGAAGCTTTGGCACTCTCGTTAATAATCACACATGAAAACAAATGCCTAAATATGATTTAGTGTAGTTGTTTCTCTTGTTCAAATGTGGGGGAAAATTCCAGAGCAAAATATTTTGATTATGTGTTATAACATTTAATATTGAAAGCAGAGTAACTTTGAGATGGCTGGTTTAATGAAATATTCCAGATATGTTGCTGATAATCTCAAAGATGAAGTTAATTGCTTTACGTGTTTTGTTATATTCAGCTGGGGGAACATTTTTATACCATTACCCAATTTATTATTTTGTGTAGTATGTTAGCTAACATACAAATGCTGACATCTGCAAAATAAAATATATTAAACTGGTTCCAAAGTGTTTACAGTAAGTCCAGGAACAGCAGCTGTTTAAAAGGTGATCTCTGTGAAGAACATTTCTGTTGTATTATAAACAATTATAACGACATTCCTGCATTGCCTTCCTATTACAGAAATTAAGAAGTTTGGAAAGTATATAGTGACACGTGTGGATTTAATAAATAATAAATTCATTTTTGTTCAACAAGGTTTTAGTTCTATCATAAATTTCTCAAAGAGTAAGGTATAGAATTATTATTTTGGTCTAACCACACAATGCATATACAGACACTCCTCACTTGACAACCTACCTGTTTAATGACCGCCCGTACTTACGACCAGCTCTCCAGCCAGTCGTTGTTGTATGCTGTACGAGAACTTTGGTCGTGGAATCGGCAGCACGACATCTCAGCGTCAAGCATCTTGTCTCACATCACCCTTTCTCGGTCTCAGTCGTCTTCCCACAGTTGTTCAGTATTCACTACAATGGCGTTCACAATCTCTGATTACCTGTATTTACAGTATGCAAACCTAAGTAATGTGTATTAGAGCTGATTCCCTCTATTATATTTATTACAGTATATAGTTCTCTGCTGTATAAACATTTATAAATATACTAAAATGTTATAAATGGTGCAAAGGTGACATTAAAACAATATCTAAAGTTAGCTGATGCAAACCCACTACCAATACAATATGCTTGAAATATCAGTAAGGGGCCGTTCCACACTTATAGACCAATTTGCCCAACCAGCTACTCGTACGAATGGAACTCAGCTATTAAGTGAGGAGTGTCTATTATAATTTTGCACTGCTGTACAGGACCTAACATCTTTTAGCTCTAACCTGTCTGTTAGTGACACAATCCTCATTCCATGGTCAGAATCACTTCTTTATTTCAAAATAAAGGATCACAGGAGACAACGATTGCTTTTAGGCTCAGTAGAATACGTTATATGAGTTGAATTGAGTTACTATAGTTTCTAGACAGATTTAATGATCAGGAATTTTTAGTTGATTTCCTTTAAAGACATTGAAAAACCAAAAAAAGATGCAGTTCTTTAAATAAACATCACCTTAAATATAAATTAACCTAATTATTATACAATCTAGGTAAAATACTTCATTTAACGTGGCAATATTTTGAGCTTATATAATGTGGATACAATGTACACGTCATAGGCTGGATGCGCCTTTTGTTGCTGAATGTATTTAAATCATCGGTGTAAGAAAAACAGTAAAAATTTGAACTGTTTCAGACATTTAGAGACATTAAAGATTCTCTATTATTACTATAACCATAAATTGAAATTTGTAATAGTTGTGTGTGCAATTAAACAGGCCTGCATTTGCAGATGTGACTTTTTGGCTGGACAGTAGGAACACCTTTGAGCAGACAGTTATGAGGGAATGACACCGGTGGCCAGGAGGATGATGATGATAACGACGGTCAGCACTATCACACCTATAATTATCATCATCTTTGTGTTTCTCCACCAGTATTTCCGGGCCACGCGTGTAGACGTCTTTTGAAAGGAGTCAGCCTGGGAGGAAACAGTATGTTACAACAAGTATTTTAAATAATAAACGAAGTAAAAAACTAAAAACGAGCAGTCGTTTCCAATTAGGTTTTGAACAAATATATATTTTATATATTTTTTTTTTCATTGGTGCTGACAACCCTTTCTTTGCAGTTGCTTACATTGTGTTATGTTGTTTTTAGTCTCAATAAATTTCTATACACTGTGATCCTTACCAGGAGTAGCAGTGGGAAAATGAGGTGAGATAAAACAGGATTCATACTCTTTGGTCAGGTGAGAAATTTTTCAAGTTATAATTTGCAAGCTATATTCTAGTTCTGGTGTAACTATTCTTCCTCTACTCACTCTACTCTTTTTTTTTTAGAAAACAGCTTCATGACCAGAATCAAAACCAATCAAACATATGCATGTGTTTTTGTGATTATGTAGTAATAGCCTGTTACCTACTTCTACTGTGTGGCCATAATTTTATATCAAATTAGGCAAAGAAAAATACAAGAAATCAATAGGAGCTGTAGGCCTGTTTAGTTTTGATTTTAAAAACTTACTGTTGCCTGGAGATCATCGGTTTTGTCAATGAGATCATTTAATCGAGCATCTCTTTCCAAGACTTTGTTGATGTTGTCTTTCAGTATGACCTTCACATCGTTGACTTGTTCCTGCACCTGGTTCAGCGTGTTTTGTGATGGTGCTTGAGCATTGGAGTCAGCCTGTGGGAAGCCAAACAGTACTGTGGCCGGAAACTCAGTTTGAGGAACAATTGTGCAGTGTAAATATACCTCACATGGCTGACAAAACCCTCAGTGAAAGGAAAATAAAGGCTTGACTTAATAGACATAATGCACATTACAGCTTTCTAATTATCGTCAGCATTAATTTAACTAACATGTCATAGAGTGATTTTGATTTTCATTTATTGCCATACTTGATTCGAAATTTTTTATTTATTATATTAGGAAGCAAGTTTTTCATTTGCATTTCTTTAATGATCAAATATGTTCTTATCAGTTGTTTTCATTGCTAGTCAGAATTTACTTCCTTGTTTGACCAACATCTGTCACAAAGCACTTCTATAAAAGCATTTTATACTTTTAATTTGCCTGTAACTAAAACATTTTTAATGACGTATGTTACAGCATTGTATTTACGTGTGAAAAGTCACTTTAGTACTGCCCAATGATTTTCATAATGTCTCTTTAAATGTCGCAGCTGTACACCTTTTAGACCTACAGAGGGGTCCCTTGTCTCCATTAAGGCAGCAGAACTGCTGTTTAATTTCCACAGAAGACATAGATAACAAAATTATACACTTACCATATTGTTATAATCGGCTGACTGACGCAGGACCACGAAATAGGTTTTATCAAATGTTCAAACCATGAGTTTCCATATTAGGTACCATACTGCTGCTTTCAGTTGAGAAGCACTGTCGCACGCCAGTATCAGTCCTTGTGGGTTACACATTTACTCTAGGCGTAACCACGATTGGCCGCAAACGTACCAGTTTCCTTTACCATGACCTATCATACGCTGACTAACCACCTGATGCAGAGCAGAACTGAAATCATATGGAAGTGCAAAGGTCACTTTCATTACCGTGTTTCTGTTGATCAAGGTCTCACCGTTGTGCAGATATTAATACTTCCTCTGTTTTTTTAATAAACGACAAAAGAATACAGTATCTAAAAAGACACACCTCTTGTAATTTCTACTTTTTGTTCCTTCAATACAAAGACACCCATCCAATAGGACTTTTTCACTTTCATTCTGTTATGTTAGCCTACACAATCACAATAGAACACAAACGTCTACATGTTTCCAAACACTAAAAGCCCCATTGGCATCCATGTGCATACCTCTAATAACAGGGACTGTCATTGTGTGCAACAAACTGAAAATCATGCAGGAGGCTCATTTTACCTTTACCTGAGATCACTGAAGTGAGTCTGACTTTTTTTTTTTCGGG
>JABFEA020000119.1:1655299-1670832 GCA_019775915.2 Cyphomyrus plagiostoma | reverse complement strand
GAGAGCAAGACGACTTGAGACAGACCGTGCAGCACAAACTGGAACCGCCTCCGTGACGACACAACTTTGCCCTTATTAGCTGAAGATTTTAGTCACACGCATGATGCTTGTATCCCAGGAATTTTTATTTTTATTCCTTAGAAAAAACATAACGGAAGATAAGTTTTCAACATCAACAGTAAACAAAAGGAACAGCAACAGATGTATGACATATGGATTGATCTGCAAAATTAATATGAAAAGATGATATATATATTTTTTAAATGTTTCATACAAAATTTGTGAACGCCGGCAGTGGAATTTACACAGGAAAATACACTTTCAAAAAATAAAAAAAAAATAAATGCGGGCTAAATTCGCTACGCGGGCGGGGATGATAAACTATTTTTTTTTTTTTTACTGGGCCTAAGTAACTATTGGCTAGACAGGTAACTGATGGAAATGTATGATTAGCAGGAAAACATCCACATACAACCACACGTGTCTCACAGTAGAATCTTTGTGTATTTATTGAGGGGCACTAGTATATCTACTGACACTGACAGCAAAATAGCAAATAGCCCCGGAAGATTTTTTGCTTGGCAGCATTACAGGGCCAGGTTGGATGTCCGACCCCGCCTTCCCACGGGTTGTACTGAGAGGCTTCCCAAAATCACTACAAACTTCCTTTTTCCTTATAAAAGGTTTTTAAAGGTGCCATGATTCGTCAGCCTTTCAATAGCGCATGCGCAGTGAGACTGATTTTCATGTCTTCCGGATGACAGAGTCGGACTTTCTCTAAATAGGACCTTTTTAATAAATTTCGTTGTTTAAACCCGTATGACTATAATATTTTAGGTGTCTGCACAGGATGCATATGCATCGGCGCAAATGAAGTAGTCAGATATCGGTAAATATTTTAATAAACGAAGCAATGGGCGCTCCCAAGGCCATAGTGCTCTTCGGGATCTTATCCCTCAGTTTTCTGTGTTGTGTATACATGAGGAATTACAAGAAGGGTGAGTTGTCTGCATAATTTGTAACATAAACTTATTTATTCTAAGGCGGAACAGCAATATTTTTTAGCGATAATAACACGAATTTAACGGTCTATGAAATGCGACCACCGCGCAGATAACGGCGTTCGCAGACATTGCTGCGACATTATTGTTGTTCTACGTAAATCAGGTGCATATTGTAGACCAGCATTTGCATGTTTTGTCGCAGATTTTAAAGCTGTTTTGCTGTTGATGGGACGGGGTCTGTTCCTGCTCGTCCTATCCAGCTGGCTCTTGTCCCTGCTGTATACCCGACTGAGGTCCTCCTCCTCTTCATCTCCCACGCCTCAGGCTCGCTCTGAATGCAAGTGCTTTTCAGTTTCTCGGGGCATTTCTGAAATAATGACAACCAGTGTCCTGTGCAAGATTCAGCTTCAGTTAACCTCTTAGTAAATTAAAACCAGAAGGGCCTAGTTTAGGATGAACAAGCGTAACAAACGTGTTGGAAATTTTCACCCAGCTAGTAATATAACGTTGTAATATAGTACTGTTCGAAAGTCTTAGGCAGTCAAGGCAAATATTTTTTTTCATGTTGGTGCAAAACTGTGATTTCATCTCTCTTAAAGTGTGTCAGCTTAACCATTTTAAAACCTCTCTTAAAATTGAGATTTGCAGATTTGCAGCAACCATGCAATACATAAATGTATTTTTTTACTGGACCACTAGCACTCCATGTTCAGCTAATGAGCACATCACCAACTTTTTCTTTTTTTTTTTTAACTAATTAAGGTAATCAATTCAGCAAGCTGACGGTGAAATTCAGCAAATGCAGGGAATAACTGAGGTCCCCTGAGGAGAGGTTTGGGAACTGATGCTGTGTTGTTCTCGCCATCCAGCAAGACATGAGTAGAACAGAAGATATTCCTGTTTTTATTGTGTTACTCTTACTTTGCATATACTCTGTTAAGTGATGTTTTTGCTCTGAGCGAATGTGCACTTACTGCCCAGATAAATAGCTTTGCACATTTCCTTTGGCTGCCTAAGGCTTTTGCACAGTACTGTACATTTCATAAAAAGGTGGTACTGAAATGTATCAGTTATTTTCCTGTTAATGAAATGTATGCAGGTATTCTGTTTAAATTCAGATGAAGATGTGAGTCAGAAACGAGAGTTGGCCAGGAAAGACCAGCAGGAGAGACACAGTGAGAAGGTACAGATGTGCAGTCGTCCTGCTGCACCTGAATGTGCCGCTAACGGCAATATTTGTTCTATTAAAACATGCAACGTGTTGTATGCAACATTATGGGAGTAGCTCACAAACTATAAGTATAAGACTTCCCACTTCCAGAAGGCTTTGCATATTTATGTGGACTTTGCAATACAGACATCCAGTTGGCGATTTAATTTTTAACAGGGAGATGGCCCAATGGAGGGACACCCCTGACTGCTCACAGCCAATCAGCATCACGCACACACACACGTACGCGATAACCAAACGGACGCTCACAACACCCGCAGCACTTTCTCTCCTGGGGGGTGGAGGGGGCGCCAGGTTAACTAAGGGATGCATTTTTTTAAATTTTGCTAACATTAGGGTGGCATCCTCTCTCAGATCGCCTACTGCAGATGTCTGTTGTAGGGAAACATATTTTGGGGGGGGAAAAAACATTTATTTCCCTGTTAGTTAGATGAAAAAGAGATGAAGCATTTTGTTTTTTTTTTTTATTTGGATGACATTTTTTTTTTTTTTACCCGTCAGGCTTCAACCTATCAGGAGTCTGTGCTGAGGCCGCGCCAGGAAGCCCAGCTCCAGAAGAAGGAGCAGCGCTTCTACCGCATGACGGGAGAGGCCTGGAAGCTGACACAGGGGCAGCTATTAGGGGTAGGTGCTGAATTCCTATTTGGTGGCTCGGTGGACAGCACTGTCACCTCACACCTCCAGGGTTAGGGGTTTGAAGCCAGCCTCTGCTCTGTATGTGCAGTTTTCATCTTGTACGTGTCCCACAGTCCAAAGATGTGCCTTTGGGTTCATTGGCTGTACTGTTTGTAAGGATGTGTTTATGCCCTGTGAGGGTCAAGCATGCCATCCAGGATGTCCCCCTCTGTGCCCTCTGCGGTTTGGCCTATGTTAATTTATATTGCATGCCAGTGTATCCCAATCCAGTTCACGAGGACCTATAGACAGCCCACATTTTTGCTCTACGGGGAACGTGGACAGTCTGTGGGTCCCCAGGGACCAGGTTGGGAAACACTGTGGTAGGCAAACTATGTTTTGTAGTATTGATTAAACACTATAAACACCTCCCTAAGTAACAAATCTACCTACTCATACAGCTGGATTTTTCTATTGAAGCATTCCGCTGGGCCCAGAAGTGCTGACCGATGTGCTGAGCATTACAGGTTCAGCTAAATGCTATAGACTACCAGGTCCGCTCCAGTCGGTCATTCTTGGTAGCTTGTGGCCGTCCTTGACAGTGTTCATCTCCATTGTTGCTGCTGCAGGAGGGAGATCCTTCCACGGAACACCTAAAGGATGAGGACGTGCATGAGTCTCCGAATATGAAGGCCATCCGGAGGAGGAAGTTGCCAGAAACTGTCAGCCGCATCCCTGCCAAAGCTGACGTTCCAAAAGAAAAGAGGGTGAGGTGTCCGATATCTGAATTCCCCCCCCCCCCACCCAAAGGGCGTAGCTAGTCCTAGTGGATATTTGAGTCGGACAAACACAGATGCCACACATAGCAGCCGCTGCCCTCAAAATAAAATGCGAAGACAAGTGGTGCTTCAACTCCAACCCAGACAGTAGAAGTTACCAACAGTGTTACATGGTGGGGCTAAGCTGGGCAGGGCAGCCAAGTTACAGTTTGCTTTTAATCTCTTTAAAACTTTACTAACCCTCCTAAGCCCACAATTGACAGTCATGCTTGATTTTTCGTTAACGGTTAGAGATGGATTTTTCGTTTTTAGGGCAAAGCAGGCACCCACCTAGGAATATGAACAGCACCTCTTTGTTGACTCATGATGTATGCTAAGTGTGCACAGAAACAAATTGCACGTTAATCTGCATGTCTCTCGTGACTTGCACAGGGTTGCAAGTAAATTTCTGGAATGTTTTTTAAGAGCAAATAGTGGAATATATCATTGTTACGTGAAGAAAATGGAGTGATGTACTACATTTTCTATAAGGATATTGTTGGTTTTTGTACTGAGCAGGTTTATTTAAAGAAATCATTTTAAATTATAAGAATGTAGAGTTTTAGGTTTTATCTCTGTTATCCTTCATGTAGAGGGGCAGCAAGGTGGTATCCATTGTTAATCTGTTTCAGATATAAGATAGTTTGGGCTAAGTGAATGAATAGAGTCCATTTAACTGAGATAATTTGTCAGATTTAAGGTATCTGGCTAAGCAAGAAATCCGGCTCTGTGATAACAGGCCCCGGAATGTACCACCAATGGGTTCTTTGGATTCATTCATTCTTCGTTCTCTACCACTTATCCAGGGCCAGGTCGTGGGGGCACTCATTTTAATTTATTTATATATATATATATATATAATATAATATAATATAATATTTTTTTTTACAAATTTGGTCACCTCCCAAAATATTTCCCTCATCCAGACGCAGGTGAAGTGACCATTTGCTCCCCATGCAGGATTTGGTACATTCCAGTGCGACTTTGATCGACTATGTATGAGTCCACATAGACCGGACTGAAGTCCTTTTTTTCTGCTGCGAGGAGAAAAAACTTGCAGTCAGTGAACACCTGCATTTTCAGATTAGTGGAGTACGTAAAAGCATCCAGTAAGACAGACCAACTTATCCTCAGGAGGCAGTTATTTATTTTTATTAATCAGTAATATATCATTTAATTACTGAATGAAAAGTGTTAGTGCTCTGTGTTGCCTATAAACTGTATTAAAATGAGTTGGTGGTTATTGGGGTATTTTGAATGATGTGCTTGTTATTGAACATTAGGTAGTTCAATGCTACAGTTTCTTGAAGAAATGGAGATGCAGCAAGTTATTGAATGTGAAGCCAGACATTTTTAGCATATTAGCTAGCTAATCTATCAGTGACTGGCTGGCTGTGTAGCGGCATGATCATAGCCATGCAGTTTTGCCTCTCCTTATAATACATAGTCAGATACAGCAGTGCCGTTTCTTCCCAATGAAGAACGTATTCATCTCTATTTCTGAGTCCCCCCCCCCCCCAGAGATTCCAGTTCCTGAACATTATAAATATCAATATTTACCAGTTGCCTCATTTTGCAACTGCAGACTTGAATCGATACAGAATTTGAGGCAGAGGCTCTCTCTCCTATCAGGGATCACTGTTCGTTTAAAAGATGTTTGAGGTCAAAACGGAAGTAAATTGATTGCTTACTATTGCAATTAAAAGCTCAGTGCTTAATTGAAAATGGAGTTTAGTTACTGTGATTCTTTGTGTTGGAATATAATCAAATTGTTTCCCTGATTTGAAAAGGTTATAGTTTTACCAGATGAACCACCAGAAAATGCTGAGGGGGTAAGTTTTATTATTATTATTTTTTTTAACAGGGTTTGGTCTCCTTCAGTATTTGGGTGTATTTATATGTGCTGTCACAGATGTAGAAATACCTTTGAAACAAACGTTTTTACTGAATACCGTTTCTACTTTTCAGGATTTCTTGAGCTCTGGGAATTCTATTGGTTAATCTTATCCACAGCAGTTAAAACTGTAGCTATCTGTTGTTTTCCTGCAAAAATTGCAGCAAAACACAACACATTGCAGATGATTCTGTAAAATTGATTGACTGCTGTGTGAATGTTTATTAGCAGATTAATTTTAGGCTCCAGGGCAGTGGGAGTTGTGTAAACTTCTGTTGCGTTCAGTCATTTCATCACTTGCATGTCATGTCAGCTAAGTACTAAATTTAGGAACGAGAGCAACCATGAGACCTGAGCTACTCTTGGTGATAATGAATAACTTCTCATAAACAGGCCTTGGGTTGTAATTAAAGGAATATCGCACCTTTTGGTATATTTTTCTTTTTAAACTAAATTTTGTTGAATGAATCTTAACCCTTAGATGGTGAGGGTGGTCCTGAGATGTCCTAGTGGTCGAACAATTCAGCGCAAGTTCTTTAAATCACACAGCTCAAGGGTACGTTGTACATTTGTCAGTTTAAATCGTTTGTGCACTAACATCTCGGCTCATGACACATACTCCTATAGATAAAGACTAGGACTGTGGACTGACAAAGTCAGTGGAAAAAGCTGACATAGATTACCATTTTGTGCAGGTTCTCCTGGACTGGATGCTTAAGAGTGGATTCCCACCACACATCTATGCTATTTGCACCTCTTACCCTCGAAGGCCCCTACGGATGGAAAAGGACTTGAGCCTGGAAGAAGCTGGCATTGACACAGACACGGTCCTCAATGTGGAAGAGATGGATCTCCCCCAGTTTGAGACTCAGTGTTTAAATGACTGAAGGTTTAAGATGTTACACCTACAGCTAGCTTCTGAGTGAGCCAGATTCAGAACTGCTGCTCTGTCAGATCTGTGGATTGTGGGACCTCTGCACCACCAAGGAGTCTGTTGCAATAAATGATGACCTCATCAGATATTTACTGAGAACTACAGAAGGTCACTGGCCACAGACTGTTAATGATCAAAAGTACTTTAATTGGTTCAAATACACCAAAGAAGATGCAATCACTTCATGACAAATATACAGAAAAAAGTACAGTAAACAGTAAGATTTAACAGTGGGTGGGTGAGAGGGAGGGTGGGCTCTTTACATGACAGCATATACTCCAGAAGAGGAAGAGGTTTCTCCCTTCAACTATGCATTCATAACAGGAGTGTCTGCTGGAGGAAAGTGTGGAGGGGTCGATAAGCTTGTACATTAAAAATACCATATTTCACATGCCTGGCATTGCTAATTGTCACAAAAATGTATTTTGTCCAGTAAATTTGAAATAAGCAAAGCAAGTCACGCAAGTCCTCTTCAATGTACAGTTCAAGGAACACCCCTCCCCCCGCCCGAAAAAAAGGGGGAAAAAAAAAAGAAACCCATTACTACCATCGTATACAGCAGGCTTTTGAGACTTGAGCTGAAGGATAAATGCGGCATGTTGTTGCAGTACTGAGACACTGGGCAAACTGTATGTGTGCACTAAATGCTTACCGCTAGTATGGCACATTTTGGTCCATGTTAGTACTTTCATGTTGTAACCCTGCTCATACATATACACACATTTACACATACAAATGTCATCGGTAGGGGATTTATAGGAAGTAGTCGGGGGTGCGTCGGGTGACGTGGGGCTCCCCACGGCGAGGTGCAGGGTCAAATTGCAGGCTGTGAGGAGAGATGATCGTGGGTAAAGATCCCATATATGCATTTGGGTCATGTAAAGGTTACATCCTACCACCACCGCAATCCTATCAAATTCTGACAGCTACACCAGACGAGAGCAGTGCAATATTTACAAGTGTTTAAGAGTTGCACCCAGAGGCAATTCCAGGATTTTTTTTTTAAGGTTGAGGCATAAGAGAGGCCATAATTCATACAGAGGGGACAACTTTACCATTACTCAACCTTCTTTTTCAGATTCTTACAGGTACACTGGATGAGAGCAGAACAATACTTACAAAGAGTATTTTAGAGTATCATCCAGTTCCATGATGGCGGCTTGGTTGCCACAGCGATAGCAGTAGTTTGGCGCACTGAAGATGGTCACAACATTTCTATCATGACACCAGTTGTATCCCTGGAGAGGGGGAAAATTTTAGTGGTATTTTTAGTATGGATGATTAAACAGGCTCCTGCCGTCCTCCCTCTCTTCCCTGATGATGCAAGGCGGAAAGGATGTCCAGCACCTGAGTAGCTCATGCACGTGTTACCCCGAAACATGAGCCCAGTTTAATAAAAACATGGAGATACATGGAGCCTACAAACAATGCCCAATAACTCACAAGTTGATTGTAAGCACGGCTCTCCCCCACTCACCACTTCTTAGGCCCGGCCCACATTCCATTAACTTTCATAACATTCTGGATTAGCACACCTGACACTGAATGGCACTGCCAGCACTTTGCATCTGTGGCACGTGAGGCACTGTGACACAGCCGTTTATGGCCAATACTGAGGAGAAGCAGCACTGCAGCCAAATATCAAGTCCTAAAAACACCATTAAATCAACGAACAATTATGGAGTATAAATACTGAAAAACTGAAGTTATTTACCTTTAATATGTTTGTATTTCTAAATAAATGTAATATGCATGTTGGTTTAAAAAAAAAAGATCAAACTATATATAAACTAGATGCTTTCATATGAAGATGCACATAATTCAGATTACACTACGAAACATGACTTCTTATTCCTGAGATGGATGTTCTGACATGATCCTGCACATTTCTGGAGAAGCAAGATCTAACATTTGCTAGACGATGTGTAGTGCAGCCCCACGTGTGAAAACAGAATATGATGAAAACCAAATCCGTTCTGGAGTATACTGCAGTATTTCTTCATGTTCGGCTTGTGAACTTTCGACAGGTAACTTTTGTTGGCTGACAGGCTTTGAAGAGATTTATTAAAACGTCCTCGTGTTTGTTCCATCATGAAAATGTGTTTCTTCCACACACCACAGATGGCTATTTTATGTATTTACAAAAAAATCCATTGACTGGTCGACAAAACGTAGACAGTTTGTCAGCATGTCATATGACCAGTGTGCTTCCCATTGGCCAGAATAGACTAAAATACAGCTACTGGTGCTTTCCAAACCCTTACAGACCAGCACTGATTGGGCCACAATCAGTTGGTGTGGCCCAAGCCACTGGTTGCAAATTAAAAGACAATTGAAGAAAAAAAAGTCCCAGTCCTATATATTGTACAAATATGACAGAGGCCAATCATATCATTAAATGCTATCTGCATGTAGACAGCAAAAATGAACTGTGGATTCTGCTGAATTATTACTCACCTCCATGACCAACTGGTGAGCCCGAGACACAAGGGTGAGGCCATTGGCATGGTTGAAGGTCTCAGAGATGTCCTGCCCAAAGGTGTAGCCAGCACCACGAGGGGAGATTCCCCAGCCTCCACGGTCATCGGGGTCCGACCACAGCAGGTCGCACATCGGGCCCTGAAACATGTCCCATACCTCAACAACCCTCAATAAAGAGGAAGACGAGGAATTCTCCTATCTTTTCATAACCCTGATCTGCATCAGTTCTGTTGCTTTTTAACTGTTTCATTTAAAAACTCATGTACTGTATAAGGCAGTGTTCTGCAATCTGGTCCTCGGGAACCCACAGACAGTATACTTTTTTGCTCCCTCCTAGCTCCTGGTTGGGAGTATCGAGGGAGCAAAAACATGTACTGTCAGGCAGGGAGCTGGGAGGGAGCAAAAACATGGACTGACTGTGGGTCCCCAAGGACCAGATTGGTAAACACTGGTATAAGGCATCAGACACATCTGAATTAAAATGACATTCACAGAGATCAGAAAAAAAACTGCTGAACTGCAATTTAACATTTCATGGAAATGCAAGCATTTTAAAACAAGAAAGCTCCTTTGCTGATCCACGATCAGATTTCCCACCCCCAGTCCTATGAATTATCCTATGTAAATGGGTCCTGAGTCTGCAGGTGCTTAGCGCAAAACTAGTGAACACTCAACCAATCCAAGAAACCAAACCACAGATGCTTAATTTAAAGTTCAATGCACATCCAATCGGATTTGTGCAAAAGACACTGATTGGCGTAAACTGCAGAAGGCATTGTGTGCTTGATCATAACGTTAATTTAAACCTCTACTTGATATGGGGTCGCAACTGAGCTGGCAGGGTATAAAATTAGGTTGTGGTGCAATAATGGTTGAGAACCACTGCCCTACAGCAACCTAACACTGAAATATCTTCATGTGCCCTTGGGACTGACCTCGTGTGGAACCTCTTGCAGACGATCCAGAGCCCTGATGTGATCCAGTGTGTCTATTGAGGGAGAAAGGCCACCATGCAGGCAGAAGATCTGCCAGGACAGAAGATTAGTGATTAA
Organism: Cyphomyrus plagiostoma; assembly: GCA_019775915.2. Taxonomy (NCBI): domain Eukaryota; kingdom Metazoa; phylum Chordata; class Actinopteri; order Osteoglossiformes; family Mormyridae; genus Cyphomyrus; species Cyphomyrus plagiostoma. Next base: position 1,660,803 of record JABFEA020000119.1, on the reverse strand, counting down.
ACTATACTGTAATGATTGGGGTCAACTTTATTCAAATATTGAAGAAAGTGGTTCTGTAGGGCAGTTTCTGTCAATTGATAATGGTATTTATTTTTCTCCAAGGGGTTAATAAAAATGAAGACAACTTTTTTTGGTATTTTGTTGAAAATAGGCAAATGGGAGCAGGAGACTCACCTGTCCATCTACCAGGGCAGTCAGGGGGAGATAGTCAAAGAGATCTGTGAAGTATTTCCATACGTTGGCGTTGCCATACTTCCTGAGGCACTCATCATAGAAACCGTAAACCTGCGTGATTTGCCTGCTCTCGTGGTTGCCTCTGAGAATCGTAATGCGTTCAGGGTAACGGACCTGGAGGAGCAAAAGGGAGATGGTGCTGAAGAAGGGGATGGTCGTGTGGCTCAGTAAGTTAGGACTCTGTGATCTAGGTCTGTGATCGAAAGTCGCTGGTTTAAATCCGAGGACCGGCAGAATGCCGCCACCAGTGGATAGCTGATTAAGGCCCTAACCTTCCCCCCCAGCACCGTACACCGGCTGACCCTGCGCTGTAACCCCCAAGCTTGTGTGGACTTGCATGCGTATCTGTGTGTCTCATAGAAAGCAAGATGGGGTACACTAAAAGAATTTTTCCCATGGGGATCAATAAAGTATCACTATTCTAAGCTATATAGAAAGAGCTTACTCAGAGTTTGAGGAGCATGGCAAGTTAAAATAAAGCCAATCGTACACAATGGTTTGCAGTGTTTGAGTCTGAGACCTTTATGTATTTCAAACAACTGAGTGCATTCATGCAATTCAGAGCTCAATGATTCATAAAGCTTGTATTTCTAGCCTTGTTGGGCTATAAATCCTTACCTTTAATGCCACGAGAAGAGTCACTGTCTCCACTGAGTAATACCCTCTGTCTACATAGTCTCCCATGAACAAGTAGTTTGTATCAGGAGACTTGCCCCCAATTTTGAAGAGCTCCATGAGATCGTGAAACTGCCCGTGAACATCTCCGCAGACTGTGACGGGACAGCGCACCTCCTGCACATTTGACTCCTTTGTCAAGATTTCTTTAGCCTGTAGTAGAGAACCAAGCAGGGGGTGTCAGTTTACAGCGCAAGAAAATGGACCTGTACTTTCAGTCAGCTGCCTTAGAATAATTCATTTGTAAACAATCTGCCCCTCAGTAGCACAGTACCTTACTACCTATGTGCCAGTGATTAAAAGTTGAGGAGTCACTGAACTGGCACTGATTACAATAGCTTAGTTTCACCCTGGTGTTTTGGCCCAAAACAAGAAACATACCTAGAAATAATGTCCCATTCATACACCAGAAATGTGCAGCCTCTTTGGGAGTCAAGCTACATTTTTTTCCTTGTGATTTTCCTCCATTTTTAATTGCAAACGATATTTCATCACACATTATACATGTAAATTCAGTTAAAATAATACGGAGCTCAATAAGATTAAAGCAAATTAATTTGGAGATATTTCACAATGAAGCACAAGACAAAAAGAAGCTGCCCAAGACAGCAATAAAATTTAAAATCAAATCCCAGGCGCCCATCAAATTGCAATACATTTTAAAAGTGCATTACCAAATACAGAGGAAAGTATGATGGATTGAGCTGTTCACAGCTCATGCTTGCAACCTGCCATTATAACATATCTTGAACGACGAATGAATGTTACATGTACACCGTTTTGCACTACAAAATGACTTTCAGAAAGCTGGTACATTTTCTGTATTCCTTATTTTAAATGGAAGAATATCAGCAATGAACAAACACATACAAAAACGTGCCCTAGACTTACTGACCAAGCAAGCAGTTGTAAGCATTGAGGGACTTCTGTTGTATTCTTAGGATAGCTACTCTTTATTGAAACTGCTAATGCTCCATTAAATACCAATTACACCACGGTTAGCAACATGTAAACAAAACCACTAACATCATAATCACAATCGAGTCGATCCTGCGACTTAATGGAAAAAGTGTCTGAATCGTTACACGTCGCTCAGATTTAATAATGTGTGACCGATCAGCTAATTTTAATAACTCAGTTTAAATGTAATGGGCCAACAAACCAGCCTTTTCGGGATCATCGCCAGGTTGCTGGAATAGAATCAAAAGTGCGAAAATCTGTCCTTAGCACTGGGGGCTTATATATTTGTTTTTTAAAATACCGTGGCTCTTATATTCACCTGGAACGTAACCATTAGCAAAAGCCTAGCTAATATTTCGCCACAGATTTCCAGACGTTTCCCGACAGACAAGCAACATCTGACAGTTCAGCGAAAGCGCCAGGCTCAGGAGCCTCACCGCTTACAGCACCGCGCCGGGATTCTGCGCCCAAAGCCGCGAAACATCGGGTACGCGGAAGCCACAGACCCCGAAACTTCCAGCTGGTCGGCAGCTGGGCCGGGCACCACTCACCTTCTCGCACAGCGTCCTCACTTGGTTCTCCGTGAGCTGTTTGCACTCGTTCAGCTGCTCGACCCACTGGTCCAGTTCCTTCGTAAAAGCTTTATTGTCCATTTTAAACGCACTCCGACGACGGCCTTCACCCCCTTTCACGCTATTTCTATCGGTAGCTGCGCTAACTTAGCGTACGCCGCGTAAACCACTATATAACGATGATTATTATATTTTCACTTGAAATCGGGTGCAGCTTCGCGCAGCCTCTCGGTCGAAGCGGACCCTTCTATTTCAGGTTTAACCCAGTTTTCATGTGTCCACACGCTTGTGGTTTGCAAAGCTCCCCCCGCCGTCAAGTGCGCGTCTTAGGAAGGTGTGTGTGTGTGGTTTTCTGTGGCGTCAGGGGCTGGCTACCAGGCTAACTAGCTAACTTGGCTCCCTCCTCCCTCCGACCTTCGTAGGGAAACTGAGCCGCGTAATGGCCGCCTGCCTTCGCCCGAGCACGTCCCTGCGTCATCACAATGGCATTTTGAACTTTGGAGAGGAAAAAAATTAAAAATGACACTCCTGCAGTCGACGTAGGCTCATCGAGGTGCTTTCCGCAAGGCTTTGCGCCGCCTAGCGATGTGGAGGATCGACACCATTTTGTGCCGAAAGTAAAGTATTTAGTCGTCTACATACTTTTTAAAAATAATTCTCTTGAAGCATGGTTGAAAAGCTATGTTTGACTTTCATTGGTCAAATTTCATAGATTTTTTTTTATTATTACTTTTGTCAGATTAAAGTTATTTCTGTGACCATTGTTTTCTTCACAGTTTCTCCACAGTTTTTCTTTCATTGACCGAAGGGTACCAACAATTTTGTCCACGTGTGTACCACTCAGGAGACGTGTTCAGTACGTCTCCTAGAGTTTTTCTCGGACTTGACATCAACATAATATAAAACCACATATCAGGAAAAAAACACCTGGACCACAGCTCTTTAATCTCCAAGATCAGTCAGAACTGAGCCAGCAAATATAAACCAATATAAAACAAGAAAAAGCTGTAAAGTCCTTTTTGGTCAATCACCGACAACGGTTGTAATGATGGTGGGTAAATCAGGGCTGGCTCTTCTGATCCTCATGACTTTTGCGCATATTAAAATGGGGCAGACATGTGGAGGTGGAGACTCACTGATTTACCCTATAGTGTACATTTAACACTATTAGAATGAATAAAGATTAATACTGTACAAACAACACTCACTGCACACTGTAAAGTGTTAAAGGTAACATTGAATGGTGTGGACCCATATAGACACCATGCAATGTTAATTTAACACTGGCACATTTGCTGTGTAACTATGTTCTACCCATTACTGATTTTAAAACGTTTACATGCAATCATGTTCTCGACTAAGATATAAGGACAAATATTTACATTTACTGGTTCCATTTTTCATTCTTACCTGAGGACAGCAGTAATGGCAGCCTTGTTGGAGGTTCTCCTTAGAGACGTGCACAGGACTTGCGCATGCGCAACCCAAGCACACGCTCGGTTTAAAGCTTTGACCCAATGGATCATTCTGCTTTAGTGGTGCAGTTTGTCTAATTGAATCAGTTCAGCTAAAAAACTGAAGTTGAACATATTACAGAAAATAATACATCAGCCCTACATGAAAATTTTAGATGAAATCAGCTACACCCTTGTGACACTTTTTTCATTGTGGTTAAAGACCAAGATCCAGGCATTTAATGACTTCTTGGGCATAGCCATCTGTAGTGTGTCTGTCTGCAGGGAGAATGTCGACCTCGTTACCTCAGCAGCGGCATTCATGTCTCTGGTGACTCTTCCTATGAAGTCAGCAGATGGATTGGAAGAGCATGGGGGGTCATGAGGTCGCTGGAAAGGGGTGTGTGGCTCTCCAGATTTGCATGAGGACAAAGGTCCAAGTCTTGGTCCTGGTCCTGGTGCTCCCTATCTTGCTCAATGGCTGTGAGACATGGACACTATCCAGTGACTTGAAATGAAGACTGGACTCCTTCGGTACTGTGTCTCTTCGGAGAATTCTTAGGTACCGCTGGTTTGACTTTGTGTCGTACTAGAGGAGTCCTGAATGAGGCACAATTCCTGAGGATGATTTGGCTCGCAGAATACTCATCGCTGAGGACCCAAGCGGCTGGACCTGGCCAAGGGGACGCCCATGTAACACCTGACTGCGGCAGATGGATGGCCATTTCTGAAGGTTACGACTGGACCATGTATCTGCCTGGGGAATTGCTAGCTGAGATCCTGAGGAGTTTTGCTGTGTGATGGGTGCGGCAACGTGCTATATCAGTGCATGCTCCCCAACCTGACCTGACCTGCTCATAGAATCATGTTTAAAAACCAACCGTACACAATAAATGCACTCAATCTAATGATGTAGGTTACTCTCTCCCTCTCTCTTATATATGTTAAATTTCTCGATCTGAATATCAGAAGTCGAACCGTGAACGCTGGCCTAATATAAATTGTACGCGCCAGGAAATGAGTCGTACTACAATGCAATTCTTACTTGAACGCCTTCACAGACTGGATGATTAACCGAACAAAGCAGTGCAACATTAGAGTAACTGACAAAAAATAAACCACTAACTTACGTGTACTATTACAGCATTTATGTCGTTTATTTAAACTTTATTTTACCAGGTAAATTACCTGAAAACCTGTTCTCACTGTTTTCCTTGATATTTGGGAGAAACAACAGATTGCATGTAACTAAACGAAAGTCACTGCTGGACTGGTGGAGGTGAGGGTCAGGTGATTCCAGTAAAGAAGAGGGGGGTCTACCACCATGGGGGGTCTGAAAGGCGGTCTGGCTGGGGGGTGCTTAGGGATGGCAGAGATGACCAGTGGGGGGTGGGCACTTGTGAGCTTCCCAGTGGGACAAATTGTTGAGGAAGCTGTAGTGAATAAGGGGATCTGAAATCATGTGATCTCAGGTGGCTTTGGCAGTTCAGGCCTTCATTGTGGGGAGTCACATTTCTCCAGCTGCCCCACAGGTCTGTGGCAGGTTGGTTCTGCAGCACAGACTCATGCCAGGGGAGAGACCATTGCCCCCGGGGGGGTGAAGATCCTC
>JABFEA020000119.1:1639453-1649967 GCA_019775915.2 Cyphomyrus plagiostoma | reverse complement strand
TCTGATACATTATCGTATGAGTTAAACCAAACATTCCACCTGTTCAAAAATTCAACTTCTTTATGTAATAGAGAAATGTAAGTGGAATATGAATATGTAGGTAAAACACAAACATTTATATTAATATATTTCCTTACCGTTTTGTGTTTTGGAGACAAATCATGGCCACAGGTACCTTTTCACACTGCTTGACAGTAAACATGGTTAATTGATAAAATCATGGAATGGAGACAAAAGAAACAACTTAAGATACTTCTGTAGCACTTGCAAACTCTCTAAGCTGTCTCCAAATGTCAGCATGTAAAAAAGCTTTTCTAACTTCAGGAATGTTGAATGTGTTTATTAATTGACAGGCATATTAGTAACCTACTGTCAAGTGTGACCTAGGTGTAGCATTTATCAGTAGATTACCAATTAAAGTGCATTGCTCTTGAGATATACAGTGGTACCTCGGTTCTCGAACTCACTAGAACTCCAATTTCTTGAAAGTCGAACAAACCAATTTGACCTACAACTCGATCTGAATATCAGAACTTGAACCGTGAACGCTGGCCTAATATAAATTGTATGCGCCAGGAAATTAGTCATACTACAATGCAATTCTTACTTGAATGCCTTCTTCACAGACGGGACGATTAACCAAATAAAGCAGTAACTAACATTACAGTAACTAACAATAAATAAACCACTAACTTACATGTATTATTACAGCATTTATGTCATTTATTTAAACTTTATTTTACCAGGTAAATTAATTGAAAACCAGTTCTCACTGCTTTATGTAATATTTCGGAGAAATAGCAGATTACACATCGGAACTCCCTGGGATACAAACGATATGCATGTAACTAAACTCTTCAGCCAATAAGGGCAAAGGTGTGTCGTGACAGAGCCGGTTCCAGTTTGTGCAGCCGGGTGAGAGGTTGCAATGCATCTACCCGTAATGCATTGCGCCAGGATCAGAATGCGTTGCTTTAAGCCAGCGCTGTAAGCAAGTCGAACACACCCAATGACTGGACTGGGGAAACAAACTGAAACACAGACTTAATACAGAGGGCTAATGACAACAACCAGAAACAGCTGATCACATGGGGATCCCACATGAGGTTAACAAGGGGGCATTTCACACGGTGCACACGGGACGATTGTGGCAGGACAGGGGTAATGTTGGGATAAGATCTTTATTGTTTTGGAAGCTATTAAAGCAAAAAATGCTCTTCTTGTTTCATCCTGTTCATTTTGTGTTTAAATGCTAAAAAAAAACAAAAAAAACAAAACATATTTAGGTGTAATTAATTGGTTTTCCATGATTTCTTATGGGAAAAATTCGATCAGAACTCAAACTTTTTAAGATTCGATCCAGAGTCCGGAACAGATTAAGTTTGAGAACCGAGGTACCACTATATACATATACACACAGCAATGGAAAAAATGAAGAGACTACTCTATATTTTTAAACAAATCTGCATTTTTTAATCATGTGTTAATTGTGGTTCTGCTGGCAGAAGGCTATGCCGAGCACTAGGATGTTTTCAGGTTGAAAATTCCTAAGATAGCAGTACACAAAAATAAGGTGAAGCAGGAGACACTGGGGACGACCAGAAACCAGTCAAATAAAGGGAGGAAGCAACATTCTAAGGCCAGAGATGACCATTAACTTATTGGACAGTTTCTCATGAATTTAAGAATGACATCAAGTGACCTTCAAAAGGAGTGGGAATCATTAAGTGCAGATGTGAGGTGCACTGCTAGGACAGTTCATATCACGCTTGTAGAATCAGGACTGAAGTCCCATAAAACAAGGAAGAAGCCCTTCACAAATAAGAGGCAGGGAAGAGCCAGACTGCAATTTGCAGAAAAATATACATTATTCACAGACGCACACCCATAAATTGAGAAATCAGTAAAACAAAAAATTGTGTTCTTAATTTTTTCCACGGCAGTACATATATCATATTTATTATGATATATAATAAACTTATATATATATATAAACTTATATATATATAATACATAATACAAAGATATATAAATTTATAAGTGAAAGGCTATATCTATGTATGTTACAGACTGACAGCCTTTTGTGTTGATTTTACCTGTTTAGATTTTCTTCTCTTTTTGTTGCTCTCTGCCCCATGAGGGCTATTTGCCATGACCAGAGCTGTTCCATTCTGTAATGACCGCTTCTGGGTGCTCAGGGTTCCAGCTCCATTCTCTGCTGCTCTTTGTTGCCATGCATCATGAGACATTGTTAGTGACTTGAGACTCAGCACTGGTTTTTGATTTTTCCAGATTAGAATCTTTGAGGCGTCATACAGAAGGTGCTCAAAGCCAAACCAGGACACATGATTCTCTATGATTTTGGGTCTCACCAAGTAGTTTATTTTACGATGAAGAAGGCTACACAAGATAGATAGATGTAGGTCCAGCTCAGTTGTGATTGTTTCTTGCAATGGATTAAAATGAGCCAATCTAAACAATTTAAGATACTTCTGTAGCACTTGCAAAATCTCTAAGCTGTCTCCAAAATTAACACTGCAAGTTAGAGGCACAGAGTGAAGAAAGTTCTCAGAATCTAACTTATGTTCCTGTGCAGTCAAGTTTTCCATACTCTCTCTCCTTTTCACAAGATACATGTAGTAAGAACTGTCTTTAGATCTCTTCTGTTCAAGATAATTGGGAATATAAGAATGATTATGTGATCGACTGCACCCTTTGCAAGAGTAGTTTCCATGTAAGAATGGATATATGGACACCTGCTGTTGATGCATGATCTTCCATTTGCAGAGCTCTGCATAAAGAGTGGTATCATACCACAGTAAACTTCTGAATGTTGGTTCTCCATATAAAAATCTGATCTTGTTCTCAACAAACTGCTTGGCTTCCATCATCATCTGTAACTCAAAGAACGAGTTCAATGCTTCGTATTTCAAATGTATAGGTTTTGGGGGGCGATTTGGGTATTGATCTACGATTAGATCTCTTGAGACAATAGCTTCGTTGAAGGTGACATTCTGATCACTCTCAAATGTAGAAATAAAGTATTGAAGCATCTCTTCGCATCTCGATCTCAGAGATATAAGCGTGTCTATGGAAGTTGCAACATCAGCCTCTTTCAGCATGTTTGAAATATCATTCACTCTGTGTTTTTTCTCAATAGATGTGGTGTTGAATACTGGTTCCATGTCATGTTGTTCACTTGTGTTTTCTTTTGATTTCCCCAGGGTCCCTTTTGCACTAACCCATTGGTTAGGATTAGTAATGTTTTGTTCAAAGTTTTCTTGTCTTGCGATGGAAGTGTGCAAGTTACCTTGAGGGTTCCATACTGATTTCTCCTGTCCAAGACGACCATCCAGTTTCATGGACTGTGCTGGAGTTTGAACAATTGCTTGCATGTCCTTGCAAGTTTTTGCCTGCTTTTGCCTGGCTTTCTTTGTCCTTTTATTTAAAATTATGGGCTTATTTAACCCTCTTTTTTCAAACCTAACTCCACTCAAGAAGTTTTTCAGCTTATTAATAAGTATAACTCTAGAAGATATATTGCTGTCGTCTTTTTGATCATGCAAAGGGGAACTATTGTATTTTTGCATTATATTAATGGTGTTAACATCAGCTACATTTTGCAGATTGGGAACCATATTGACCCGTGGTTCACTTGATATTAAATTGTCCATTGGGTGGCCAGTGGTGTCATCTTGTGTGTTTTCCAAAGTTTCTAGGAAGTGGATCTCTTTCCGTGATTCTTCAAACAATTCTCCAAGAAAGTCGTAGGAGTCATTTTTCATTTTATTTGTATCTCCAGTAGTAAAGGTTGCAATCATGAAAGTTTCAGAAATACTTTCCCTTTGAGATGTCTTATTGCTCATATGGTCTCTGCTTTCATCTGAACGCACATGCACTTCATTCTGCTCTTGGACAGTAGAGTTTGGCAGCAGAGCCTCTTCAGAAGTGGAATGCATGGGAACTGTTTGTGTACCATCAACATCACAAATATGCTCCTCATAATTCTGAGATCCAATGTCTGTGTCTAATGGAGAGGAACAAACAACTTTGAAAGTCATACATTCTTCCATCTCTTCTGGTACCATATCAAGGGGTCTGATTATTTCGCTCCCATTTCCATCACAACACTTTTCATAGTCTGCTTCAGTCTTTAAAGGATCATCACCAACTCTATCATTATCCTTGTTCTCTTTTAGGGGCATTCTTTTGTTATTTATTTTTTCTGCTTTCTTGTTCCTTGTCAATAACACCGATTTTATGAGCCTATTAGATTGACCCCTCCTCCAATGATGCACCCTTCTGAAGGTCTTCTCCCTGTGCAGTTTCCTTTTAGGCCAGCCATACACAGAACACACACCTTTTGCATAGTACATAAGCAGTTTTCTTGCTTTCACCCTCTGACGCAGTCTGCTTTTACAACCTCGCTTCCTAGAGCCGCTTAAGTCACCTAAAGGCTTTGTCTTTTTGATTTTGCCTCCACTTGAAGTCCTCCGTACATGCCAACTACTCTTCATGCACTCTGATGAGACACATGGTACAGTAGACTGTGGAGATGATACATTGTGGTTTTTCACTGCAGCATTGCTTAGGTAATTTCCATTTCCAATATTAAACTCTTTGGGTTGTTTCATGCTACAGGAAGTGTTAACTGGTGAAATTTGCTGGATCATTGTATCATCTACAATCTCAGCAGGACTTGTTATTGATCTAGAAGTTCTGCCTGCTTCCTTTGTCGACACATGTAATGCGCACTCATCATTTTCTTGTGCTAGTTGTGTCTTACAACCTTTGACGTTCGATTGATTCCCAGGTGAGTTAGTGAATGCAGATGTATATGAATGTAGATTTTTGTCAGTTGGATTGTAGGTAGTCGTTTTGTTTTTCTGTTTGTGATTCCACTGTCTAAATGAGAGTTTCCTCCAATACTTCTCAGCCATTTTCTTTACTAGTTCAACATTATGTCCATTCTTGCTGTGCACCTCAGGAACATAAGTGAAAATAGAGTTCAAAGCTTGTTCCGTGTTTTCCACGAATTGAAAATCTTGTAAATGTTCATGTTTGTTATTTACAGCTGTAGTGGCAATGCAATTGTTTATTGACTTGTAATCAAAGCCTGAAAAGTTATTTCTGTTCTTTTGATATCTTATGAGTGGAAATTTCCCGGAAAGAACCTCTGGTTCAGAACAAACAATATTCTCAGAATTTTTTATTGTTATTTGAAGGTTATTTTTTGTTGGGCATTTGTTTTGTAGTGGTGAAAGCAAGTTGTCTTGATAATTCTTGAGAATTATCGGTCTGAGGTAAGGTTTATCAGAGACTAAAATTTCTTCTTTTCCACTGGATGCGAGAGACATTTCATTAAAGAATTGCATTCTTTTTTGTAAAATGCACAATAGCATGTCAGATTCCTGTGGTTCATTATAATTACTTTGGGCTTTTTGGGTATTACAAGTGACCTTGCATGTAGAACTGCTTTGTGAGGAATCGGTTTTGCCTTGTTTATGTTTTGGGTTTTCAATACATGGGCTGTCATTCAGTAAATTTTCATTATTACCGTATACCGTATTACTGTTTCTGATGTTGGCTGTCTGTGTACGTCTTCCTTCAACACCTTCATTGCTCAAAAAGTCTGGAGAAAACAAAAATTCCTCTTCACTCGTTTCTACTGCATTGGGAGGATTTGGGGTTTTCCGTGTTTCTACTCTCAAGGTTGATCCATCTGTGGGGATCACATCTGAATTTTGACTGAAGTCCTTTTTGCATTTATTGTTCTCGGGGTCTCCGCTAATTCCTAAACGTGTTGGATGAATAAACCTAGTGAAATTATGGAGACTTTCACCATTAGGATTAGCAGTACCACTTGGTGGTTTTATATTAGCAGTTAGTTCTGTGAGACGGCTGCCTGTTTTGCCTTGTGTTTCCCCGATGTCTGAACATTGCTCACGGGTATATTGCATTTCTGAATTGTCGCTCATTTGTTCAAAATTACAGTTCCATTTATCTGTGTAGCACCTCTGCTCAAATTTAAGAAGGATGATCTTTGTATTCGTTAGTCTTACTGTATCCAGCTCCTGTTTATTCTCATCATCGTTTTCCTCACAAGCCTCTGATTTTCCTTCTTCTTGTTTCATTTTTGTATCTTTATCAACTTTGTTAACTTGGAATTGTGACAAACAATCATGAATGTCATCCATGCTGGTAGATTTTACACTTTCCGAAGCATTGCATTGTAACTTCGGTCTATTCACATCTGGTTTCAGTGATGTTTCTGCATGGGAATGCTTAATTTGGTCTGAAACATTTGCATTGGCAGATGATACTGGGATTGGCCTTTGTTGTCCCATTTCTGGGCATGTGTAGTCACTGGATTTTTCTAATACCACAATTTGAGTATGATTTTTAGGACCCGTCTCTGGTCTGTTAGTAGAGACCTCAGTGTGTGACTGAGCATAGCACAGGGCACGATCATTTTTAATGATTCTCTCTTTGTGGCCCTCTAGGTCTCTGTCATGAAGAGAACTCTTTTCTAGCCGCAACCTCGTTTGTTTTACTGGAACTTTCTCTACAGGTAATATTCCTTCCTTAATGTTTTCCAGAAGTTTCATTTTTGATGTGTTTATAGATGACGATTGTTCGTTTCCATTTTGTTTAGAAAAACCGTGCGAGAGATTGTCTAATGGCTTATCATGTTCACTGCCAAATCCTGCAGCGACTTTATTCTGATTGCCCAACATCATCTGAGTTTTATCTCTATGCATTTTCATGACATCATACTCAGAATTTGTCTCCTGTTGCGTGTCCCCTGCTGGCATCTTCTTTATAACACTCTGATCTCTTCTGAACAGTCGTGGATCTCTTATAGTTTGCGAAGAAAAAACCGTCGTGTGAACATTGCTCAATACCCCTGCTGTGGATGAATGAAAATTTGGATTTGGATTGTCTTGATTCAAACTTATGTTGTTGCAACCTTCATTGTTTGAGCTTTGAACATGTGGAAGCTCTTGAATTGAGGTTACAGGATGGGGAAACTGAAGAGTGTGCTTATCAACAGGAAAACTCCCATCAACAAATGCAGTTGAAGCACTATGGGATCTAACCGACTGAGGTAAACACATCCAGTATTGTTGGGCAGATTGCAGGAAGTCTGCTCCATTATAAAGCGCTGAATACGATGTGCTATCAGAAATATTTGATTTTTCATCTCTTTGGCTTGGTGTTTCAGATGAATTGCACCCAAGACCAAGCACGGTATTTCCTGGTGCCCGCAAGTGTCTGAAGGTCACAGCGGCATTTTGTCCTTTGCCCCACCTTTCAGCTATGGTGCAGGTCTTCAGAGGTTTTGCAGAACCTGAGGGGAGCAATAGAATAGAATATCATACAAGTGCAATACCTGTGTGTGCAGCCCATATATAAATGCATATACATATCTGGGAATAGATGTTGAAGTTACAGTTGGTACAACAGGTCATATTACAATAATCTTATGACACATGGTAATTGTACTGTAAAAAGTCTCCTTTCATAAATTTTTGTGGATTTAGATTTCAACTTACATTATCTAAACTGATTCAGCAAACCTTCAATTTTCACAAGCCTCTTTCTTTGTAAATGACACTGATTTCACAAGAGGTTTTAAGATGGTTTTACAAGGGCTGTGGGAAAGAAATCAAGCATCCTTTTCTGCGATGCAGCTGAAAAGAGTGGCTGTATAAGCATCCTGATCATGAGACTGTTTTATGATAAAACATTAAAAACCTTTTTCAGACGTACCTAATAACATTTCAGTAGGTGGGTTCCTCACAGGCGAGGCCATGATACTTTTAGATGCTGCAGAAAAGGTGTTTCTGATAGGAACGACTGAAACCACTGCATATGGTAAGCACTGCCTGGGCCTTGGGGTGAGCTCCTGGTTTTCATTATAATCAAAAGCAAACACCTAAAAGCAGAATCAATCCACACCGTTACATAATATCACTTTAAATATGTAAGAATATCATTCAAACAGTGTATTATGCTGTAGTTTTAAGCTTACAGATGAGCCCAAGGCCTGTTGTAACAGAGTGTCCTTTGGTCCAGTTGGGTCTTTGGAAATGTAACAGTCATAATGTATCGTTGGGTCTCGAGAGCTATTCTTTCCCAAACATGGTGGTACTCTTTTCACCTTGCCAACCATTACCTTGAGATAAAAGCAACAAGGAAACATCTTAAAGGCCCATTACAAGACTCTTTAAAGTATTATTGTGTGTGGTCTGCGTGTGCTATTCACCTTAAAGATGATAAGGTTTGTGTTGGTGCTGCTTCTTAGGGCAACATCTACATGTCTGTACAGATACACTCCATGCTCTGGGTTTCCCAGTGTGTGCTTCCCAGAGCTGTCAGCCTTCAATCCCTGCTGACAAATATGTTCGACATCTTTGGCTGACACGGCTAAAAAACAGAACCACTCTTCCATTTCTCTGGTCTGTCTCCCCCTTGAACGCATCTCAGACCTGATGAAACGATACATCTCAGTTAACAAGGCTACTATTGCAGTCAATTATCCTGTTTAACTTAGACACAATTTTTTCAAAAGCTTTCAAATTTATGTTGTACTGCATAGTGCCCCTCCGCAAACCATAATCCGTTGTGTTTGTGCTGTGTACTGCATGGTAGCTGTGAATCACTACTGACTAATGATGGCTAAAACAACGCTGTATGAGCTGTTTTCTGTATTTTCTGACCCCACTAGATGGCCCTCTCTCTTCAAAAAATGGCTCAAAGCATGTCCTAAAATAAACCAAGAGCACCACCTAGTGGAGTCAGAAAGTACAGCAAACGGTTCATGAAGAGTTGTTTTGTCCATTACTATCAACGATTAGCAAGGTTAGCACATTTGATTGAAGCGATTACTGGGCAATTTTCGTGAGATCCATAGGAGATATTTATGATATAATTTATTAATGTATTATGATTATTTCTTATTTAATAATTTAATATTTTTAATTTTAATAAATATCTAATTGAATAATTATTTATTTATTATGCATATAATTACATTATTGCCCAATTTAATTCATTTTGTTTGGCATAATTTACTATGTTTTTCAGTCAAAACTGTGTTTTTCCCATTGGATATGTGTATTTTAGTGTGCAATTTTAGTGAACAGAAGGTTTTTCAGGAATGTGTTAGTTGTGTTGTAGCAGGACTCAATTGTACACTTTAGGCCACACAGAGCAATATGCTATGTTCATTCATATGTTCTTATGTTCTGAAATGTTAAGTCCAGAAAAAAATGGAAAGAAAGCCAGAATGATTTTAAGTTATATTGACCTTTTTTCCAAAAACTGCCTCAGAAGCTCTTCATTGTTGACCAGCTGCACACGGTGGCACTCCCAGGACAAGAAGAAGTCTGTTCTTTGATCTAGCCTGGAGTTGGTGAGTATTGACAGAATACAGCAGTATTCCCTACTTTCTGTCAGGCAGGGTTCAAGCAAGCCTGAAAAAAAATGTACACAAAGTGAAAGTGAGGGAGCAACACTCGTGATCTTCATGCGGTGATAGCTGCCGTTATGTGATCGTGTGATAAGAACCATACTGAATGGGTGCTGTGTGACTGTTGTTCAGTAGAAGAAATCCCTTTAAGGAATGAATGCAAAATGTGTGGCAATGATAAAGATAATGGAATTCTGTTACTTTGTTTTGTAAGTAAACATGATGAAAGCAGTATTGGTTATTATCATTTAATCTCTCTGATAAAGTAACCGAATTAGTGTAGATGTGTAGTCTGCCGTAGTGCTGTGTAGTTTAGTCAGGTGTTTTTTATTTTGTTACTTGTCCCTGGTGGCCGTCTCTTCTTGGGAATGACGAACTGCTTCAGCGCTGAGCTCCCTTCGATGTCCAGCGTCGTGGGTGTCACCCCCCTCCTTCTATCTGCTGTCTGCATCATGTCTTACCCCAGAACATTGACCTGAGGAGCCAGCATGGTTTGTCTATTTTTGTGAATAGAATCTAATTGGCCTGTGAAGTTCACTGTCCCTGGCAGCTAACTAGTCTAAGCATGGAGTTCAGCATACTAAAGATCATCAGTGACTTGGTACAAGTCAAATTGCTCCTGTACTAGATCAGATGCCACACTTGATTTTGACTGGTTAATTGTCATAGCTGATTAAAAGTCCACCAGTTATGGCTATGATCGTAACGGGGTAAAATAGAGGTATATGTTTACCAAATACTTGTTCTTGTATAAAATTTTGAGGAAGTGTAACAAAAACAGAGAAAAATTATATACCCTTGCAATACCTCGCAAAGTGAAAACTTGACATACATTTCAAATATACTGAACTGTAAGCAGCCATTGGTCCAGCCAACTGAACTATTTATATGCCTGAAAAACTGATATAGAGAGAAACTTCACAACTGAATATACACTGTGTTCCAAATTATTATGCAAAAACTGTTCAGGAGTGATAAGGTAAGAATTTTTTTGTTTGTCAGTTGAACTCATGGATGGTGATGTGTGTCGGGGCTCTTT
>JABFEA020000119.1:1588768-1621268 GCA_019775915.2 Cyphomyrus plagiostoma | reverse complement strand
CGTGTTGAGCAGGCAGCCCTTTGTGAAATCTAGTGCTCTTCATAGGCTAACGAGGGTTCCTTACAGGGAGTTGTTGGATGAGGCAGATGGAGTGCAAGCTGAGAGGGTGCAGGATGTTTTCCGCTGGTCCAACTATCCCTGTGAGGCTATTTCAGGGGACTATTTTTGGTCTGCAGAGGTTAGGGAAACTGGCTTGACTGTCAATTGCCAATCCACTGTTCAACCCCTTGTCTGGGTCCTTGTCAGGTGACGAGGTGGCTGTTGTTTTGACTTGCCGTACACGTGGGGTATCTGGGTCTCAAAACTATGCCAGCTGAGATACCAGCTGAGGTGGCTGCGGTTAGAGCATTGTCGCAGGAGGACCTAATGTCAAAACAACGGCAAGATGATGTATTAGTCAGAGTAATTTTCTATGTGGAGAGAGTTCTGAGGCTCTCCAGGAGGGAACGTGCTCACGAGCCATTGAAGGCGATGAGGCTACTTAGGGCAAGGGATAAATTGTCCCTGCGGATAGGAGTGCTGTATCGTGCGACTAAGGATCCGGTGTCAAAGAAGAGGTCCTACCAGTATGTGGTGCCCACTTTGTTGAAGTCATTGGTCCTGAAGGATGTTTATGGTGAGGCTGGACATCAAGGCCAGCAATGGACATTGTGATTAGCACGGCAGAGGTGGTTCTGGCAAAGGTCTGGAGGCTGATGTTAAGGAATACGTCAAGTGTTATCGAAGATGCGTGTTCAGCAAGATGCTGGAACTCGGTGATGCCGAGTATCTTTCTCGTGTATTTCAGTTCATAACGTGCTGAAATTTTATTATACAAACATGAAAAAACTCTGACTAAATCTGTAATCGGTCTTCTATTCAAGACGTCCATTGGTGGAAGTGTTAAAGTTTTTAAAATTAGGTTAAATTGTCAAAAAAGTAAATCATGTCACCTTACTTTGTCTTACCTGCATCGGGGGCATGTTGTACCGCTTTCACCCGAGGATCGCTATTCACACTCTAAATAGCCTTATTAGCGCATATTCCCCATTTGCATGGTAATTTGATGAACAACGCAGTGGTGAAACGCGATCCAGATACATCCCCATCAGCGCCATAAAAGGGGGCTGGGGACATGGCCAATTTTTGTAGTGTTGCCAAGTGTAATTGACATGTGAAAGGCGTGTTTATTTGGGGATTTGATTTTTCTGATGTGGAATGGTCCTGTGGATACTAATGTTTGGTGACACATTATTGCAAGATTTTGCATGCTCCATGTTTGGGTTAGGGCAAGTGGAATTTGAAGGGGGAGGGTATAACGTGGTTAATAAATATTTACACTTGCCACTGTGTCAGCTGTGGGTGTGTGTGTGTGTGTTTTGGTTTTGTGTTCTATGACTTTAAAATTCATTTGGTGGTTGCCTTTAAGAAATTGACGCACCTTACGCTTTCCTCAGTTTGGAAATGCCCGCACAAGCGAACTGAACAGCGCTGTGTTCATGAAGTATTCATGTTTTTCACAGAACACAGCCCAATTGCAGTGCAATTAATTTACACAACGCAAAATCAAGCCAGTTACATCTGAGGGAAGCACACAGTTTTATTGTATTGGTACAAATGACAATACATGGCAAAAATTAGAGTCCTTGCAAATGGGCACTCTATGGGGAAGCTTGTCTGTTAGTCATCATCATAATGCCTGATGCTGGCATGTCTGTTTATAGACAGATGTTCTATCATCCCACCTGCATATCTTTAGACTCCAGGTGAAAACTCCGGTGATATGTTGGCCACCAAGCCACCTCCTTTTCCACTTGGCTCTTCCATTTATCCCATTCATTCCCACTGTGAGGTCATCCCTAGACAACAAACCATTAATAAACTAACTTTTAACTGCTGCTTGCTCACAGACAAAGCTCTTTTCATTAGCAACCCAATTAACAAGAACTTGGACTTTTTATATTAAACCTAGCAACAATCTGTCTCTGCCTAGGCATTGTTTCCTAAGAAAACCTGGCTATTTAAATTACTAGAATTCTAGAAGTCATATCTTTTGGATTTTTTTTTTTACCCATGAAGTGTATTAGTACTATTCAGGTTTTACTCATATTAACTTATTGACCACCAAAGTTGCTTGATTGTCTGAGTTTATATGATTGTGACTCACCCAGCTGCTATACAGCCTTTTCTTGACTTCTTGTGGCATGTTGACTTTCCCATCTCACACAGATGAGTGCACACTAGGCACTGTCTGCTCTACTGACCCTAACCCTAACCCACTCTACCATCAAATTCAGTCTTGACAATGCAGGAAAATGTGTATTGCAGCATGAAACACAGCACTGGTGTTTCTGCAGAGAAGCGTTATCTCTCTCATTTCTCCTGCATGTTAGGTTTTGTTTAAATGGCCTTGTCAATTCAATGCATTGATTGTTTGTGGCATGTAGTGGATGGTTACATGGAGAATTTGTTTAAAATCAAACTTTTCATGCTAACGTGCAACAAGGCCATTACAATTCATAATGCGAGTGAGTACTTGTGTGGACAGTGTGCACACTTGCTGTTTCTGAGCACAGGAAATCCCCCTGTTTATGATCACAAAAGAGTGTTTCTCATACCTTGTGGTGTGGGTGCTATAGTGTCTGCAGATTTAACATGAGACAGAATAGTAATGTCATGTGATTGCATTATAACAAATTATAAATCCATATTTTGCACTTACTAACAGTTAAAAGATAATGTATCCTTTGAGAAATGTGAGAAAACAGAATTTTCCCTGGGAATCAATAAAGTTTATCTTAGAAAGGAAAAATTTAAGTTACCTTAATGTGATTTGACTCGTTTGCGCACCCAAAGCAATATAAGACCTCCTTTCAATGTAATTACACATAATCTATCCTTGTACAAAGACAATAATCTTCTTATTTTATGATATACTGTAATTGTGATAAAATAATTTGTTCATTAACACACTATCAAATGTATCTTTCATGTTTGTTATAATCTAAAATGTCTTTTAAAATCTCCTAAAATAATTCGAACATATAAACTGTCAAGTCATCGTCAAAAGTCATCGGTGAGCTCAGGCAGGCCTCCATCAAGAGCTCGTGCAGCAACGCCTAAGGCTGAAGCACCACTACACACGACCATGTGATGCTGCCCTCTAGTGGAACTTGTAGGAAGAAAAAGACACCAGGACTGAGAAACGCAGAATGGCAAGAATCATTTATTTTGATTTTATTACCTCCTTTCCAAGTGATCATGGTGACAAAAGAGAATATATCTGCAGTGGAAAACATTTGATCTTGTCTGCTGAAAATTTCTATTAAACAGAAATGAAGTAATGGCATTTATGGTGATATTGATCGTCTTCCATTTCTTACAATCAGCTCCTATTGTCATGGATCTCTCCCTTTATGCTCTCCTTTTTTTCCGTTTTACGATATGTGCCCCCTCCTCACCCTCTTCCACCCCACCTTGCTACATGTAAAAGCTGCTTTAAGAAAGAAAATTATACGATTCTAACAACAGAAAATTGTCATACTCGTCACGATTGTCTACAGATCTTTTGGAAAGGACGCAAATGCAGGGTAACTGTAAATAGTCATCACTGATCTGGTTAACTGCAGAACGCACTGATTGAGGAGGATACAGGTTGGGTTCAGCAGCCGGTCGCATACTGCCGGCTGCATAATCCGCCAGCTGCATTTAAGGCCAACAGACCCGCCCGGAATGTCCGCCCAACTGCAGCGATACTTTTGGGTTTCCAGGCAACCGACAGGCATTTGTTTTGTTAAAAAAAATCTTACATCAGGAAGGAACAAATTGGTGCCAGTATTGGCAAGTCTCCAGATGAACAAATGCGAACACACATATGGGGGGGGGGGCGGTCAGTTCGGTAAGCACTGAAGCGTAGACATTTATAACCACAGTGAGTGAGTATATATTTTACAGTTACACTGAATTGTCGTAACAGAAAGTCATTATCTCCTTCGCCGTTACCAAACGAAATGTTCAGTTTCAAGTTTTTTTAATCTTTTTCTCCATTTTTTTTACTTCCTAATCGGCATGCATGCAGTTGGAGTCCACAGAAGCACCATTATATTATAGAATATAGCACCACTTTTTTGAAATGTATTTTTCCTTTTTTTGTTGTTTGGACCCAACTGTTGACATGCAAAAAACCTTGGGATTTCTCATATACGTATCCTACACGTTGCAACCTTTTACAAACACTACAAGGCAATTAATGAATATTCATACAGTACCATACATGTAGAACATTAACTAATACAGTACACGTTAAAGAAAGTGCTAGAATATAGAACAATTGCTTTCTTGTTTTGAGTCTTATAATATAGGACTATAGGAGGACAAGCTAATGTTGTACACAATCGTTTACCCCAAGATACACTAAAACACTGTGTTTCACCGTTTTAAAATCTTTACCAAACATTTATAATTCTAAATTCCCACTGTTGCAGAAATGCATGATAAACACAAAAACAAAATAATAGTGATAATAGTAATAATAATACTAATAATAAATAAAGGCCAACAAAGCTTCTTTAATATCCATACCTGCACAGCACGTTACGTACACGACTCCGTTATATATCTAAAGAGGCGAATTGTGGTCTGGGTCGGTTATGTTTGTTGTTAGCCGCGGACTGTGGATCTCAGACACCGGATATCTTTCAGGATAACTTATTTGGTTTTTTGCTACGATGTTCTGCTGTAAGCATATCTCAGTGTCATCTCAGTTGCTCCTTACACTGGTAACGCAAAGGTAATACATTTAACTGCTCCTTAACAAAAACAGTGTAATAAAACCATTGTTAAGGCTTAAAGGATAGAGACATTTTCTTTGAGTGCAACAGTCCACGTGATGTTGAGATTTTCGAGACGAATATGAGCAGCTAAACCATTAATCTCCACGGTTCGCGAAGTCATTCCCTTTAAATTAAATATGAAAAGAAATATGGTCATGCAACACGCGTCGAAGTTCACAAGAAATCATGGATTCTTTTCTGCGTCCCGGTGCCTATTTATGCGACAACAATGCTGGACTCTTACAAATCACTCATCTTTCAACTTGATCATAATTTGATTACTAACATTTCCGGAAAGAAATTCAGTAGCTACATTATTAAGAAATCATTGTAAATAATGATTTCCAGTAAAATAAATATGCAGATTATATCTTTTAAATTAATTTGTAAAAATTATTTTTAAGGAGTCACCAGCACTCTCGTTCATAAAAAGTCTAACCAAAGAATATCCATCGGCCGATCCGCCCTCGACAAGCACGGACAGAAATTAGAACAAACTTCAAAAAGCATACAATACAAAACAGTGATATTACGCTTTTGGGTTATAAATAAAGCTCAATATAATATATTTCGATTTAACAAGATTAAAAGTTCTATCTTCAGGTAAGATAAGATTTGTTTTGATAAATATTTATGGTTTGATGGGGAAATTGAAAACCCCATGTGCACATAAAATTTAAAGTGCTTTTCTGTATTTTATACGTTGGTACTGATCTGCTGAGGTAACCCGATGTGATGGTCGCAAGAGCATTTCGAGCCAGAATTCAAAGAGCCGAGTCCAGCTCTTTTTTATTCTAAATAACGGTGCGTGGTCACTAGCTCTAAGCCACAACATTCCATCAACGTAGATTGTGCTGCAAACTAATTCATTTAGCGCTCTGTGTCAAACCGCCGCAGCCTTGAAACCCTAAAAGGTGAGCGACTAGCGCCAGTTCAGCTGCGAAACGTAATTTAAAATAACTACACACGGACTCCGAAACGCAACACAACAGTGGGTGTCAATGGATGGTCAGGCGCTCCGAGCATACAGACCAACGAGGCTAATACGAGGAACCTCGTTCACAGGAGAAACCGCCTCTTTTTTGGTTGCTCTGGTTTACTATAAGCCAGGAATGGCGGCTGTTGTTATATCACTAGTGTAAAAATACAGGTACTGTATATCTTTTATATCTAATCGGACAGAGCCCACAAACACTCCTCTGAGAGAGTGGATCTGCTCCTCTTGAGGTCCTAGCACTGGAGCGGAGCGGTTCAGTAAACACTG
Source organism: Cyphomyrus plagiostoma (assembly GCA_019775915.2). Lineage (NCBI taxonomy): Eukaryota > Metazoa > Chordata > Actinopteri > Osteoglossiformes > Mormyridae > Cyphomyrus > Cyphomyrus plagiostoma. The sequence goes on along the minus strand of JABFEA020000119.1, from coordinate 1,615,193 downwards.
CAGAGAACGGTGAAACGGAGACACAGTACACCCCTTCGGAAAAAGTTAGGGGTCACCTTCTTCTGGGCTGTAATTACCTAAGTTTGTGGGTGCCCTAAGGTCAGGTTAGCGTGGCCTGGGCTTGTACAAGCAAGGATTGTCTCTTACATCCCATGAGCAGAGGAAACTGACAAACGGGTTCGGGTCCCTCCTCCAGGCCGGTCACAAGAGAGGCAGAGGAGGAAGAAAGTGCCCTTTGTTTTAAACTGCTCCTTCTGGGATGGGATGCTTGCCTGTCGCCCCAAATGCTGTCTGATCTGAGCACATTGTTTTTAAGGCAGAGCTTTAGTCCCCTGCATCTCCCACGCATTCCAATCTTACCAAACCCAAAAATGACATGGGTAACAAGGTACCAAAATATCAACGGGCCAAAATAAATACATTGATTTTTCAAACCATACCTAGAATACATTAAGTATGGTAAAGTACCTTACCGTTCACACTAGATTTCTTCTTAGGTCACAAAGTCATACAACTAATTTTTTTTGCTAGTTTTTTTTTTATCCAAAAAAACACCAATTTTGGACATTTCAAAACACTGATATTTCATTGCACTCATACCAATAATAAAAACAAAAAAAAAAAAATCAAGAACATCTATCGTTTCAGGCTAAGCTACACATTTAGGTACATTTCATGACTATTGTGCTCTTCAGGCCCTAATGTTGCACTTAATCATCTCAAAGCCTTAGATGTTTCATCAGGAGAAAAGGGTTCGAATAGTTATTTATTTGGGCAAATATCCCTTAATGAATGAATGAATCAATTTATCAATTAACTACCCACTGGTTTTAGGAATGTCTATCAAAGGACATACAGGTACGTGGTCTTATACATCCAGCTCATTCTTGTGCTTTTCAAATATTAAACTACCCATTCTTAGTTAGCAAAACGGCTAACTAGATTTAACAATATAATTACCATTTGATATTTACATGGCAACCAATGCTTTTTAAGGTTTCACATCACTATCAGCTCTCTGAGCATCCCTCTGTAAACGATAGACAACCAAACAGAGAAAAAACACTCAAAACTGTCGTGTTTTAACAGCGACAGCATAACAACTCTTTTTAAAAAGTGTGACAGAAAAAGGAGACTTGCTGCTACACGCACAGCACGTTGGATATGCCAGTTCCTCACAGGAAATAACAACGTGTTTCATACAGGCCTAGCAGAGAAAACAGGTTTGCAGTTAATATACTGCAATTAAGCAGCTGGAGCCCCCCCGCCCCCCAACAAAAAAAAAAACAGTTTTTTTTTTTTTGTCAGTTGTCATTAAAATATAGGGTGATGCTGATACTTAGTAAAATATGTTTTGCCTTTTTTCACATTACACTGGTAAGGCAAGTAGGAGAACTGGTATTTTCTGAAGTTCTACACACAAAATGTTGAGATACAATGCAGCAAAGCCCTTCATTGCACTACGTAACTTCTCCATGTTACATAGTACGTGGTCAAGTGCAACTGGAGAGAAGAATCCCATACTGGGAGTAGTTTCTTTTTTTTTTTTTTTTAAGTTTTCATTGGCATGTCTGCGTAAATAAAGCAAAAACACTTAACGCACTTTGCTTGCTGTTCTGCAGTGTCGTCTTTTCGGATGGAGTTCAATCTGAAGTAGAGCCCAGCTATATTCAGGACATATCTTACCATTTCCTGTCTCCTTGTTAATAAACTGAAGCCAATTAAACGCGAAAATGAAACTGGTACATCAAGCACGGTTTTTCATTTGCCAAGCTCAAATGATTGGGAAAAAGTAGAAAAGAAATTACCGCAGACTGTTTCAAGTTTCCATCTCTGACTGCACCTAACACTGTTCTCCAGGCAGAGAACAGCTTCATTGTTTATTGTAAACGAACATATTCTGTTTGCTATCACTTAGATTATCTTTAAAATGTTTCTATACGGTAATATTTTTTAAAAATGTTGCTTTTTACTGGGTCAAAAAAGTAAAATATAAACACACTAAAGCGTGTCAGTAAATAAACAAATGTCTTGATAATGTGTGTGCTTATGATGTGTTTTGGGGGTCTATACAAACATAATATTCCATTCATTCAGAATTAAAAGACAAGCACAATTTCTGCTAGATATAGGCAGAGAAAAAAAAACAACAGTGTGTGTACTTTCACCAGCTACACAAGCAACAGAAAGATATTGCACCTAGAAGCTATCATAAAGCGTTTCTGTTTTACAGACAAAATACAGAAAATCACAGCACATGTCAGTCATAAGGGGGCGAGTCAATACACTCCATTTTTGGCAGTTATCAAGTGTTATAGTTATTGTATGGGATTGCACAGGAGTCTGTATACTGCATTAAAACAACCCAAAGATCTGATGGAGTTCATAGAAGCACCTTGTTTGTGAACTGATCGTTCAGTGCTGGTCGTCTGGTTACACTATTCAGCTTTACCTGGGGGGGGGGTGGGGTGGAAGGGGAGTTAATCTAGCCAACTCCAACTTATCAGAGGCCCTAGAACTAATAGATAACTACGTGCTCATTTACACCCCCAAAATGGACTGGCCGAAGTTTACTTCCCATCTCTGTTTCGTAGCACCATGGATTTATGCTCTAAATCAACATCAAATACACGAAACAGCTGTGAACCAGCAGGTACTGGCAGCCTGATATTCTATGATCTCGTTCACCTTCGGGTCTGTGCGTCTTGTTACAAAATCAAATGGTTTTAAAATACAAACAAGAAAGAAAAAAATGAAGCAGCCACAGGATAACTTGGGTGTTTCAAGTAACTGATTTAGATTTCAAGTAGGACTTGGAGCGAGAATGGCTTTAAGGTAAATGAAAACAAGCAGTGTGCTCAACAAATCTACAAAATCAGAAAGGCTGATGCTCAAATACAGCAACATCTCCCTGATATCTACAGAACGAGAGAGGGGGTAACATTTGCACATTCGTTAGTGTAGATTTTTATTTCCCAGAGACTAAGGACTATAAATGACACACCATTAACAGATTTTGATTTGTTTTTTTTTTTTGCTTGCAGTAAATATTATATGACCTTTGTTGATATGTAACTATAAACTGAGAAATAAATGACCATGTTTCATTTTTGATACGTAGGTCCCTACAGGGCAACAGGACAACGTAGGGCCCTAATGAGCACAGAAGGTGGGGTGGCCAACTCGGTATGAGCAAAACTCCATAAAGTGCACAGATTGATGGACCAGATTAGAATGTAAAATCCGCAAGGATATTAAAATGTGTAATTAATATTCAAAACCTCTTTTTCATAACTGCGAGGTAAACAGACCTACACTGAAACCTGTATACGCATATAGATGAAATGACAAGCAAAGCGCACACACACACACACACACACACACACACACACACAAATAAGCATTGGAACACAGACAGACAGACAGACAGACAGACACACGCACACACAGACTTAATAGCTTAAATATTTAACTAATTATTTAAACTCCGATGCAATGGTTAGGATAACGTATGACATATTTTCACTGTGCAAAAGTGAACTAGCCATTCTTTTGCCTCACCCCCTTCAGCTTGACGGCATAAACGTTTTATGAATGAAACATAACAATTAAATTTAAAAGTGCTAGTTGACTAGTCGTACAGTACAATATTTTAGAGGTACATCTTCAAGAGGATTGTTTTTTTTAAACAAACTATGTTACCATTTTTGTCTGAAGCTTATGGACAGGCTGATCTGTCTACCGTGTAAGGCATCGTCAATCCTCTTGGTCTTCGCTGTCAGCCCGGGGATCTGTCCTCTTCTCCTTGTGGCAGGTGAAGATCCGGCGCATCTCCTCCTCGTACCTGATGAAGTTGTCCCCAAACCTGGCCCAGGCCTTGAGGGGCACAGTGATGGTGTTCCTGTACGGCTGCCGCACCTCGCTGATCTTCAGGAAGACGCCGTACCTGTTGGAGCCCACGTCGAAGTAGAACCTCTTGTTGTCCACCCGGAAGGACACGGCCTCGGGCAGCTCCGGGGACTCGTCGTGGTTCCGAGTGGCCCGGCCCCGCTCGTCGGCGTCCTCGTCCCCGTAGTCCTCGATCAGCTGCGACAGGGCGTCTCGAAACTCTATGAGCCCTTGTGCGGGCAGCACGATGGTCTGCTCAATGCCCTGGCCGTAGTAGCCCATGGTGCCGTGTCCCCTGCTGACAGTCTGCCTGATCCGGAGGAAGCGGCCGCGCTGGTTCTCCTTTAGGTCCAGGTAGTATTTTCTGTTGTCCCGCTCGATGAACTCGCTCTTGAGCACACGGTGGGCGTGCTCCTCCGATGCGCCGGAGCCGGTCGGGGACAGCGGCGCGCCGTGCGGATGGTGCTCCGGCTGCCTCCGGCGCGCATCGTGTGGCCGGCCGCTCTGCCCGTTGCTCTGCTCCTCCGGCCGCGCCATCTGGGTGCTGCGCAGGCCGATGTGGGCGTAATAATCGATGAAGTCACCCAGGCAGTACCTCAGGTCCGGGGCCATGGACATGGAAAGCGTCAGCTTGCTCTTTCTAATGTTGTCGTGCCGGCCTCTGCCGATCCACACCTCGGCAATCTTCAGGAAGCGGCCCCGGGCGCTCTGCTTCACGTCCAGGTAGAAACGCTTCTTTTGGATGTCTACGCGCTTCGAGGCCAGCTCCTGGATCTCTATGCCCTGTACGCCGGGGTGAAGGTACTGCTGAGGATACACGCCCCGGGGAGCCGAGTCCGGCGCCATCCTCCCCCTGTTCCTCTCCATCCCTCTGCTGTTGCTATCAGCCATTGATTCAATTTTCCGCGCAAATCAGCAGCAGCAGCAGTAGCAGCAGCGCGACCGCTCGCCTCTCCATTACCGGCGATGCGCCGACGATTACTAAACCATTTAGTCACAATCCCCGGAATGCCTGGACTGACTCGGAGGGGAAACCCGCAATCCTAGTTGTCATCAGTTTTTACGGCCTTTTCCTTGTCCTATTATAAAGGTCAGGCGACACGCTGCATGTCACAGATGACTGCCTCGATCAGCCTCTCCTCTTCTCTTCTCTCCCCGTCACTCACTCCTCCCGGTCTGCTTGACAGCTAAGCCAGGCTGCCGAAACGCGAGGGGGAATCACCCAATCCCCGGTGTCCTTAGAGGGCGCTGCTCTGACAATTTGCCGGCCTTAATGCTGAAATCAGAGAAAAATAGGCAATATTTGCTGTTTCACAGTTATTTTGGAAAATTAATCGTCAGGGCAGCAAGTGCGCGATAGCCGCATCGCCGGACACATGTCAGGTTCCACCTTCGGTCAAGGCTACGGCGGCGGTAGCTAGTTTAGCGGGGACGCGCGCCATGACGTAGTTTACGCGCGACAGAGAGGGAAGAAGTTCCCATATGGCGGGAGTGGGTCGTACCCGTCGCTCGATACCGTTCGCTGGTTTCCAGGATATATGTTGCTCTTTTCTCTTCCTTCTCATTAGTGTCTTTAGACTTTAGATGAGGCTGAGACGTTTTTGTAAAGTAAAAGACATCTTTCGAATGACGAAATCTCTTCTACGCAATAAAATAGCTAGAGATGTAGCCCATGAATAAAAAACGAGATATTTACTGTAACGTTTATGACAAAGTTGCGAATGAAAGTAAATGATTGTCATAGTCCCGCACACTGTTACTGTGTGTGTTACTGTCAGCTAGCGAAACCTTGCAAACAAGAAGTTACTGAAGTTAGTCACCACTACAGGTTGGTAGGTAATTGAAGCTTCTTGTTATTTAAGTTTTCATTTTTTTTGCATATTTTAGTAGATGGAAAGCTTTTGATGTGCTTGGACATATTGCACATATTAAATAATATGTTCAGGATAGGGTATTTCCTGTTGTCATGACCTTAAACGTTGTCTTTCTGTATTTAAGATTTTACTAATCCATGGCGGACAGGGTACTACCACAGTGGATGTCAAAGGGAGGAAACCATGGCAACAGCGGGCAAAAGCAGGTAAAAGCGCCCACGTGTGACGTATTTATTAGCTAGCATCTAATAATTGTTTTATAAACGGTGTTGGTCAGTTTAGGTTGAGCATAAAGAGTCACAGAGCACTCACCTGGTTGGTAGAAACATAATCTTTGTCTGGATTTGTAGCTTTTGGACATGAAATGACCGACACTGTTTATAATTATTGTAGCTTAATCAGGTCAATGCAATTTATTATTTTGGGGCTCATTTTTTGTTGGTAGATGTTCCGTCTTAATATTAATTTCTTTGAAAATGAATGGAAACAAAACTTACCATTGCTTTCATTATGATTAAGTCATTAGGCATAACTCTACTGCATGTTTGTCTGAGAATCAATGGTGTCTAATCTAATCTAATCTGATTGTAATGATGTTACTTAAGACTTAATATTTTATTCTGAATTCTAGACTCAAAAACGTTTGTACAAAAAAAACATCTTGGAGGACAGTCTACAGTATCTGGAATTCAGTGGTACGGTTGTCTACAGCCATGAGAAAAATGATTGCTCCTTTTTGTCTGAAGATTTAAGGTAATATGCTGTGTGATCTTTGTATCAAATGCCAGCTAAGCATTCAATTACCATTAAAAGTGTTTGGTTTATTTTTATATGTTTACCACCAGTGTTTTTTTAAATTTTTTTTAACCAATGCACATTTTAGTGATTCAAGGTAATTCTTCAGAGTATTTGCTACATCAATATGCTATATATATCCTGTACACATACAATATACATTCTATAAAATCTGCATGACACGGCTATACGGCTATGCTATCCTTTGTCCTCTTAGTTTTTGCTGCACCAATATCTTGGGAACAAAGTCTGGGTAGATTATATGGAAGGAATAGATGTTTAATCTTCTCCGGAAATTTTTGACCTTGAATGAAAAGTAGCAGTATTTTATACTCTGCACTATGTGGGCTTGCCTGTGTAGGGAGGTGCCTACGGGTCTGAAACGTCCATGCACTTCACATGCAATTAGAACTCTAGCTGCATTACATCTGATTCACTTCAGAGACAAATTTGTGCAGCCAGAGAGCGGAGCCTTAGAATAATCCAGCTTCTGGTTATTGAATGCATGAGTGAGCTTTTCTGAATCAAAATCGAGGGCAGTGGTTTGTGACTTTGTTTTCCATAGGTGAAAGGCAGAAATGTATCTTTCAGGTGTATTTCTCACATAGGAGCTAACTGTTAGGTTAGCTGCAATGCCAATGCCTGACGATTGCCAGTGGTCTGGCTTATCTGGTGTTTCCAAAAATAAGTCCCTGCCTTTTTGCGTCTGGTGTTATGTGTTTATCGTTGGACCTGTGTGACTGAACCAGCAGCAGGCAGCTTCCCCACAGTGGACATTAGAAATGCATATTGCTACAGAATTCTTAAAATTTAATTATTAAAATATTTTTTGTAATTTTTAAAAATATATTTTCTTTAAATTCTATTTGTTTTATTTAATGTAAAAAATGTTAAATTTTGCTACATTTAGCATATAACAGTACTTTATAGAATTGCTGTTATAAATGGTAATGTTAAATATGAATAGTGAACTCAAAATTATAATTATACCCTTACGTGCCACAGGTAAGTCGTTTAATTTCAGCACCACATATATATAAACACACAGACAAACACACAGTAGCTGGATTCTTTTGGAAATTCACAAACAAAACATGTTCATATAACTTCAAGGTGGTAGCAAAAAATTGTTTGTTCTTTGTTTTTTAAGTATGTAAAAGTTTACCCAAAACCAGCTCTATTTTGCTTACTACATTCATTGAAGATGCACACCTTCACTATGCACACCACGGCTGTCTCTGGCTGCTAATGTCATTCATGAATATTTTATGCATTAGCACTGATTGACTGACCAGACCTCAGGGGCTCGCTGCGGGCGGTCTTTGCGTCATTCTAATATTGGCTGCCGAAAAGTCACTAAATACAAATGTTTTTTATTGCTGAACTTTTATTTTGAAGCTTCGATTTCCACTACATATGACTGCATGTTAGTTCTTTTCCATAGAAAAAAAAATGCTGTTTCTGGCAGCAATAATTAATTTTAATTGGTTATTGGGAAAATCTGTAATAGATTTCTTCCACAATAATTACTCTTCTTTGTGGAACCATCAATTTTCTGAGACAAAGCAATTGATGAATGTGCGGACTGGGAAGAAACTGAGAATTACATGCAGCGATCCTGTTAGACATCCTCCCTGAAAATCTATTTCTCTATAACTAACTTTTTTATGAACAATTAGTAAATTGCTGTTTTCATCATTCAGACTTTTGTTTGGCTACTGTATGAATTTAAATTTGGGCTGTGCCTTTAAAAATTGTACATTTCTATTAAGTCACATTTGTTCGGGTTTGGGACTGATATCACGAAACTGGTGGCATGTTTTTATTAAGTACATCTGAGAAGCTCTCTGCCTTTCTGCCTGTCACTTTGGACACACACTGGTATCCGGAAAGCTCTCCATAAAACTGTCATGTACCTGCAAGTCCCTTGATGATCCCAGTGTATCAATCATCTTGCCTATTCTGCTTACTTTATAAAGAGGTCATCCTTTAAATGCTAAGTAACTGAAAAAAATGACCAGCTTGCTGATTTTTTATTATCCATGCTACCAGCTTCTAAATATTTATCTACTAATATTTCATGTCTGGTTTTCCATTTTTTCCCCTTTATACGGGGTGTGATTAACAGCAATGGAAAACCGTTTGCACTGGTGTGAAATGAATTAACTTTGTGGCGGATCAGATGGCCCTGCATGTGCGTGAACTTCACGCTTCCTGTTTGTCTTCACTCAGGTCCTGCCTTACACCTGGTTCTGCAGTGGGCTTTGATATGGAGTGGCCACCCAGCTTTACTAAAGGACAGAAGCAGAAAGTTGCTGTCATCCAGCTGTGTGTTTCTGATCAGAAATGCTATCTCTTTCATCTCTCCTCTATGCTAGGTTTGTTTCAATGGGCGTGTCAGTTAAATGCATCGATTGATAAAGTGCAACAAACAGGTTTCTTTATTTTTTTATGCATGGATTTCTAGTGCTTTTCACCTTTAACTTCCTGTTTTGCTCTTTCATTCATTAATATTTGTTTTAGGACATCTATGGTTTGAAAAACCTTTTCACATTATTGAAACTGGCAGAATTGCAGATAGCTGTCTTTTTTCCAATGTATTGAAATTCAGATCTTGTGGTGCCATGAGATCATATAGTAGCTACCCTGCACATTTATTGGTGATATATTTTAAAATTCAGTGGCTCAATTGGATTAATGGGGATTGTTGACCGAAACAAAAGGGCACACTCTGCAAATACAAGGCTATGTTTATCCCTTTTGTAATTTTTCTCCAGGGTTTCCTGCTGGTCTGAAGATGTTACTAGAGGATGACACCATCAAAAAGGTTGGGGTGGGCATTGAAGGAGACATGTGGAGACTGTTAAGTGATTTTGATATCAAATTAAAGAATTTCCTGGAACTGACAGACTTGGCAAATGAAAAAGTAAGTTTGAAATGGACGTTTATTGATCTTGCACTTTGCAGTTGTAGGAAGTGAAATAAGTCTGAGTTAAATGCATAATACACAGGATGAACCTGTTTTAACTTTCCTTGACCTTTTATCCCACCCATCTGATGACACAATTGACACACTTATCCAGAGTGACTAACTAGGTCATTTGACCAGGCTATGGTGGTGAAAATGTAATGGCTGAAAACAGAAAATGCCCAGTTCTTCATCTGAGATGTTATGGTCTTACAAAACCCTTTATGTCTCTCTAAGATACAAGTAAGCCTCTAAGATTTGCCTATTCTTTGAGATGAACAATTTATATTCTATAGTCATATTTCTTCACTTTTTTATGTTGTAATGTTTAGGTATATGCACATCCTAGGTACTGCTTTGCCAATGTCGATGTGCAAGAAAATGTGCAATGACAAAGTCATTCTATTCTATTCTATTCTAATAGGTGATGGTTTTGGTATAATTTTTGCTTTGGGTCAACCTGAATGTGTCAGCTTTCTTCAAATAGACCATAAGTGAAACAAAGATGATTTAGTTCTATTGGTTTTACTAGAATTATTTCTTTATGACATACTAATTATAACGTAGATGCCAGTGTGCTGTACAGTTGATGTTGAAAGGATTTTGAGAGCTTCTGCTGTCTGGTTTCTTCGCTCTCACTTGCTGGATGCTGAGGTGGTCTCTTCCTCAGATGATACGGGGATGGAGCAGTGGAGAGTGATTTCTCCATGGCCATTACTGCTGTCTCCAGCTCAGGTGTGCGGAGAAGTGGAGCCTGGATGGGCTTGTGAAGCAGCTGTTCAACCGGCAGCTGAAGAAAGATCGGGATGTTCGCTGCAGTTCATGGAACGACTTCGATCTCACGGAGGAGCAGAAGAGATATGCAGCTACGGACGCTTATGTGAGCATGACTGGGTTTGGGGGCAGGGAAAAGCTGAGCTGCGTTGTGGAGAAGAATGCCTTGGCATCATCTCCAGGTGCAATAATAGACATCGATTATATGCTCACTGAGACCTCTGCTTTCTTATTCAGGCTGGACTGATAGTTTACAATAAACTGGAGATGATGAGTCCTGGTGAGTAACCATTAGCAGTGACACATCATTGACCCTCTGGAGCTTCTGTTTTACTCTAGTGAAGGTGTTGCAGTATCATTATCAACGTTCTGAAAGTAGGAGTTTTTTTCCCCTACTTTTTTGTCTTAGGCATATAGGTTAGTCATAGATCATTACTCAGTACTTCTTTATTCATCTGAAATCAAACTACTTTTGTTTTTTTTTTTTGCATAGAAACTGCTTCACAGGTTTCAATCAAGGAGAAATTGCTCTGCTTGGCCTCTGAGATGGAGGAACTTGCACATCATATTCCTGAGGACCCCAGTGTCATTCCTAGGTGTGACATTCTAGCTGTTTCCAGTTGCGTCTACTCATGTCCTTCAGTTTACATGAGAACAATAGTTATAGTTAAGTAATAAGGGAACAGTGGTAAAGCTGAATCTTGTTGTTCTTGCAGTATTGCAGAGGTTGTGGAGGACATGGCTGTGAAGCTTGGAGCTTTACGGGACTCCCTGGTGGGGTGTGACAGGACACCGTGTACCTCAGAGACCCAGCGCCATGTGGAGGAGCAAGACCACTCGCAAAAGGCGACGGCGGCAGGGTGTGAACCGTCCAGATTTATGGATGGGAATCTCAACATTCCCCGTCAGTCTGCTGGTTTGGAAGATGTCAGGGATTGTCAGACTAAATGCGGAGAGGGCGTTATGTCCCCGGATATATCTGAATATGAGCTCCAGATGCTGGAGATGCAAGCCTGGCAGGAAGAGATGGAGGAACAGAGTACTTTGGAGTTCCAGGTGACAAAGTCTAATGTCTGCTTACTTGCTGTATGAAGGGTATGATTTATTTTGCTTTGTTTTAAAACTTCTTCTACATGTATTGGTCTGTGTTTGCATGTGCACCGTCTTTCTACACGTGGCAGTGTGGCTGAAGCCGTGGTTTGGGGACTGTATTCTGTGGGTCTTTGTTGCTCTTTTTGTTTGTTTGTTTTATCATTTTTAAATGAAGGTGGTTTAGCCCTAACAGTCCCCCTCCCCCCAGGACAAGGAAGCCTTGAATGATTCAGCAGATCTCTCCTGCTTGTTTGAGGATGATGAAGACCTGGATCAGGAAATGCTTAAGGTGATTTTTATTAGCGTGGTTTGGCAAAAGGCATACGTTCAAGTCTTCATAATGAAATTCCTTAATTTCAGTGTGTAAGTCTTAGAGCTATTGTATTAGCACAATGGGTCACGGTGCCCTCCTTATGTTTCTCCTGCAGATGCTGGAATGTTTTCCTCCGTACTGTTAGAGATCTGTTAACCCCCCCCCACTGGGGTAGACGGAAAGCATTGTGCTAAGGCCCAATGTGCAGTCATACATCTGGGTGTTGTTCTTTGCAGTGTGCTGAAGATGCGGAGGAGTTGTTTTGCCAGGGAGACGGAGCGGAGTGCCATGCCGACGAAGAACGGGGGTGTCCCAAACCTATGGAGGATGAGGATGAAGAGGAGGGCATCGAAGAGGAGGAGGAGGAGGAGGGCTTCGGTAGTTATGCTCTCATATTCCTGTTTCAGGTGGATTATTCAGTGCAGATGAAGGTGGTGTTGAGCTCTGCTGAACATTAGGCTGGCAGCCAAGAGAAGTGCTTGAAATGCTCTCAGTAATTGCCTGACATAATTAGCGCCGCGTCGTTTGAGCGGCATGTGGAGATCCACTGGATCAGCGTCTGATCCTCCAAATTACACATTAAACGCGCCTTGCGGAATCAAGGCTTTAAGTACGAGCTTTTGGTTTTGCGCCGCTTGCATTGCTGAATATGCCACAGTCGTTTTTGCAGTTTTGGAATAATGTTAATTTCTGCATCTATATGTGATAGTTCTTATGAAATACAGGTTGTCAATGCATTCTTTTTGGACAAAGATGACACTGCTGTAGCTATTATGAAAAGTATTTTTGAATTGGAAGCGTCCCCAGGCCCAGTAAATCAATAGTGCAGGGGAGCTGAGTTTATAGCCCCGAGTAGCGGGTAATAGCAGTTTGAGTTTAACCTTTAGAGAGTATTTCTCATAATGTTGGGACTTTTTCATGTTTCACCTCAGCCTAGTGATTTTTATACCCCCTTCTAGATCCTTCCATACCAGGACCAAACTCAGAACAAATTAAGTGCTTGAAAAAGTATTTTGGCCATGCTAATTTCAAACCGTGAGTAATATCACTATTATTGTCTTCCTTTTAAATCATCGTAGCTGTATTATATGCATAATTCTTTGCATAATTACATATTTTCAGGGTATTTTTAAGTATGGTGTGTGGTCTTCTCCTAGATTCACTCCTTCACCCGTTATGTCACAAGGGATTGTTTTTACATGAGTCATTCGTGTCACACAGACGTGAGATCTGAGAATGTTTAGCTAAATTTCAGAAACCATTTTGACGTCACTTCCTGTTTCACCATATAGTCCATATGAACCTTACAGAAGAATGTATTGCAGTGCATTGATCATAATTGTTACCACGACTTTTATTGAACATAGTAAAAGTAAAATAATAGGATGTTAAGTACAGTAAAGTTTATTAAGTATACTTCTTGGGACTAAATTGGTCTATTTTTAGTTTATTAAAGTATATATATTAAGTGTATTTATTTAGTAATATTAGTTATTTGTAATTTTATACATGAAATTGCTACAAACAGCACAGTAGCGTTATGACAGCATGCAGATTACTCTTAGTCTTTCAAAATGAACAAATATTGTTTTGAGTGCCAAAATTAAGGATAAAATTCATTTTACATATAAGACTTTTCTCAATACATGTCAGTTTAAGTCAGACTTTTAGTACATCTCTAAGTACATAAGTTTACTGAGAGTATACTTGCTCATGTTTAGTTTAGGAAAAGTGATACTTATAGTACACTTAAATGTACTTTTTCGTAAGGGCATAGCTAGCTGCTTATTTTTCCCGCTGAGATGTGTCCAATAGGACCTTGTGACCTATGTCTGAAATGCAGAGCTTTTTTGATAGAATGTAAAATTTAATATTTTATTTGTCTCCTATAATATTGAATTAATCATGCAATGCATTTCAATAGGGACAAGGCCTGGCAACTGAATTTTCATTAAAATTGTCTGTTTTGCTTCCATTCAGGCATTATCTTACATTGAAATTGTTTGCTTGTTTTTTTTTTTTTTATTGCTTTTTAAATCTGGTTGTATTTGGATGCTGTGCTGTGAGATTAGCTGCTGTGGTTTGGCTAAGTTCCTCAGCATTCCTTTGCAGGGACGTCCCCATGCAGCTGTCTGTGGCCTGGGATATGGGCTTTATGCCCCCCTACTCTCATGCTGGACACACGCAGATTTTTTTTAATAAGAGTGATGCATGCAGTCTGTTGCAGATGAAAATGACTCCTGCATGTTTTTCCCCACCAGTGTATCGCTATTAACACCTGTTTCGATAGCCACCTTGGTCACTTTGCATAGGATTTTCGCACAAATTAGTAATGTAATGCAAATAAATTGCAGAGCAGTATTATCTCATTGCAGGCACACTTGACACTTGGAGATCAGTAATTCATTCTAAAGTCCAAGTAAATGCTTGGGGATACAATTTGCATTTCAACCGAGAGATTATTTTTCCCCTGGTCTTAAAAATGGTTTGTTCTCTTGTCAGTGTACAATGGAAAGCAATTTACTCCATTCTGAATGAAAGGAGAGATAATCTTGTCGTCATGGCAACAGGTGAGTTCCTCTCATGCTTAATGATGATTGACAAACTCCTTATGACGATTACCCATCAGAGTGTGAAGGGGGGAAATCGAGGGACGTTTCCTGTTTAGCAGAAGAACAGCCCATCTGTTTAAGAATTGATAAATGGAGGATACTTATTTGTTTGCTAGGGCAGATTACCATGCACTTGCCAGAGCCTGTATTCACCCTGTGCCTATGTAGGTTTCCTCCCTGTACTCCAGTATCCTCCCACAGTCCGCAGCCTTGAAGGTGGTGTGTAAAAATAGTGTGTGGAATCGAGCGCGCCTCCGTGACGGACATTGCCACGATTTGCAGGCTCTTTCTTCACCGTAGATCATTGATCCTGGAATCGATGGATAGAAGGACCTAAAAAGCCTTATGTAATCAAACGTTGCCGAAACTTTGATCTGTTGTCGTGTGTGTGTTTCCCTCGAGGTCTGTCTTCCTTTAATGCATTCCTTAAAAAAAATAAAAACTGCTTGTGTGCAATAGTGGCGGAGTCTGTCCAAGTAGTACTTTTGATGGAGTCGCTCCTTACTTAAAGAAAAAACCCTGAAGCACATCCTGATCACATTCTAAGCCTGCAAGATACTGAGCGCCTTTTGGTTTATTCTGAAATATTTATGGCAAGCAGTCCTAAAAATAAATGTAAATCATTTCATGAACTGAAATGCATTTATGTAATTGGTAGTTTTGGAAACAGTTCTGATTGTTCTTGTACTGAATACTCTCCTGCCATATATTTGCATGTATTCAGTATATTCAGGATCATCTCCTCGTCACCGGGACACATTAGAGGAGGTAGATGATGCAGTGTTGGGATGGCTTCAGCCAGCGTGGCTCCAGTTCCGCCTGGCTTTACCCAGAGAATATAATTGTTTTAACTGTGCATTTTAGCTGCAGGTTTATGATAACTTTTGACTGGTAGTGTATGTTTTTGCACACCACAGGTTTTTACCACTTTTCCATGTATTTCATAAACTGCAGAGTTTAAGCATGGAATGTTGAGTGAACAAATGAAAATAAGTCAAATAAATAAGTTTCCCTTGTAACTTGGAAAGAGATGCATGTCCAACATCCTATTAACTGGTTGCGTGGTGATGGCATCATATTCTAGGTTGTTGACTTTACTAGTTAACTTTCATCCCATGAAGCACAGCAATATTTTATGTCATGGGAAGAATGCCTTGCATTTTCTCCGCTCTTATAACTGCTAGAGGAGGTCACTTAGATGAATCAAACATATGACATTTTCTTGCTAATAAAGGTACTCAAATGTTGAAAATACTATAGATTTATTTGTTAGCAAAGAATATTGAGTGAATTTTTAGCACCTGAGTAATTTTTTTTTGTTGGTAAAATAAATTATGGGTATAGAAGGGAACGTTAACATGACATTCTGGGCTCACTAAGTAGATCCAGGTGTCTTGAAGTTCAGTTTTGTGCGTGACTGTAATTAATTGCGTTTACCATGTTATTTCTACTCCTGAAGGTTATGGGAAGAGTTTGTGTTTCCAGTTCCCCCCGGTGTATTGCGGAGGGGTCAGTGTCGTCATCTCGCCCCTGATTGCTCTTATGGAGGACCAGGTGCTCCAGCTCACGTAGGTAACCCCTGCCTGCCACAGCTCCGCATTTGAAGGACCGTGTCCAAAATGTTGCTTTCTGGGGTTTTGTGAGGGAGTTGAGTGGTATGGAGCGTGGCATATGGTCTTTGGGATGCGCCCCGCTTCTGTCCTGAGGGGCGAATCGGCTGGGATTTGTACGCTGCCAGCGTTGAACACGTAGTGTGATGAAATCGCGAGTAGCTCAGCCAAAATCTCCAGTGGCCCCAGATGGTTGGGACAAAAAAAAAAATGATTGGCTCCCTGTGGATAGCGTGCGCGTCTGTCAGCCGTGGATACTGAGCCGTGAGCCCAGATTCATTTTTAAGAATGATTTGCTCCATTTATGAAGGAGGTTTCTACGGCATACACTAGCTGACGTACTGCGCTAATAGCAGACGTGGGGCTTGGTTGCAAAACCTGCTGATGATGGCCCTTTCCGATTAGATGTAGAACCCTTTATCGATGTCGGCTGAGGCATGACGGTAATCTGTACATCTGGTAGACCATCACTGAGTGAAAACTGGCCCCTTAACCCAGCAATCTAGGCTGTCAGGTTTTCACAGGAAACGGATCCCGATGACATGTGCCTCTGACGCACTTTGCCCCCTTTATTGCAGGATGTCCAACATTCCGGCTTGCTTTCTTGGATCAGCTCAGACCAATAACGTTATGGCTGGCGTGAAGAAGTAAGTCTGACTTCTTGACCCCTGCTTCGGCATAGCTGGGATGCTTATAAAGAATGTTGACTTCCAAACCAATTTTATACTGTTTCAGTGGAAGCACTATGTAAGCTTCTATCCATTTAAGGTGATGCGAGGCTTTTGTATAGCTCTACGTATTGTATAGCTTGTTATCAGAACACCGTATAGGCCAGGCTTACAGGGATCGCGGTAGCTGCAGTAAGTTCTGAGTGAGTGTTCTGATCCGCAGAGGCTGTTACAGAATCGTGTACATGACCCCGGAGTTCTGCTCGGGAAACGCGTGGCTGCTGGAACAGCTTGACCGCAGCGTTGGTGAGTCAGAGACACTGTTTCTCCGGTCGTGTGATTGACATGGCAGGAAATAGCGACAGAAATGAATGACTGATGTGTCCTCCAGGGATTTCGCTAGTCGCGATCGATGAGGCCCACTGTATTTCCGAGTGGGGCCATGACTTCAGAGGTGCGTACAGGAACCTGGGAAACCTGAAGAAGATTCTCGCTGGCGTGAGTCACCTGCAGCTGTGATGAAAATCAGTCTGTCACAGAATGCGTTTTGAGCTCCTGCTAGGAGGACTTGCTGTTGTACTTGGATTAAGTTCTGAAGCTGTGCTTCAGAGACAGGCTGAAAGTAAACGGTTCGATGTAGCTGCTTCTCGTAATTTTTATTTAATAGAGGATCTCATCCTTATCCCTCTGTTGGCGCACCCAGGTTCCTATCCTGGCTTTGACTGCAACAGCGAGTCCCTCTGTACGCGATGACATCGTGAAGAGTCTGAAGTTGGTTGATCCCGTAGTCACCTGCACCTCTTTTGACCGGCCCAACATTTTTCTGGGTGTGCGCCGCAAGTCTGGGGACATTCTGCAGGACCTGAAGCAGTTTCTGATCAAGAAGAATGACCTCGGGTCAGTTCCCATAGCGACTGAAATTTTGGGTAGTTCTTTTCTTAGAGGATGGAATGCAGACAGACGCAACCCGCATCTGTGTACCTGCATAGACTAATTGTGCACAATTATAAATATCTCCTTAGATGACGTGTCGTCATACTGTGCTGTCTTTGGCTCATTGCACATATGGTCTGTTTTAGCATGTACTGTTCAGAACACACTTATGCCAAGGTCTTATGGTTTAATACCTGCACACGTGCACCTGTTTATGGCCTCTGGATTTTCGTAATGATCGGCGATCTCGATGCCTTCAGAGGTGATTATGAATTCGATGGCTCTGCCATCGTGTACTGCCCATCGAGGAAGGAGGCGGAGCGTGTGTCGTCCGAGCTCTACAAGTTGGGCGTCCTGTGTGGCGTTTACCACGCGGGCATGGGCATCGCGCAGCGGAGGGAGACGCAGCAGCGCTTCATGAGAGATGAGATCCAGGTGGCCATGTCACGCTTTCAAAATGCACGAGTTGATGGGAGACATTTGGCTTTGTCTGGCATTAGGGCGTTAACACATGCAGCGTCTTTGTTGATTTCAGTGCATCGTCGCCACTGTTGCTTTTGGGATGGGAATAAACAAGGCGGATATCCGCAAGGTCATCCACTATGGGGCCCCGAAAGAGATGGAGTCGTACTACCAGGAGATCGGCCGTGCGGGAAGGGACGGGCTGCCTAGCTCCTGCCACGTGCTGTGGGCGCCGGGGGACATGGTATTGAACAGGTGAGGTGTCAGAGAAAAGGGTACAAATTTGTACCTTTGCTTGTCATTGGGGCTGTACCTTCAAGGCTCTGCCAATTGTATCCTTACCTGTAGGTAACTACATTTTAAGGTACAGAAAGGAACATATTTGTACCACTCAGGGTGCATTAATGTGTACCTTGGGGATGTTCCTCAGTCCATTGTTGGTAGCCTTTTTTCTAATGCTGCGGTTTCCCAGCAGTTTCAGTATGGGATTCTGGCTAATTAAACTATTTCTAATTATGCAAAGCCATAGTGTCTATTGGCTTTCATCGTTTGAGGCATTTAACACTCCAGGATCTGAAATTGCTTAACACAAGAATGAAGATGCTGTTGCATCTTGGCAAAAGGTTATCGTGGCCATGACCTTGACTCTCAGTTGTAAAAAAACTCTCCACAGGTTTCTCCTCAGCAAGGTTAAAAGTGACCGATTCCGTGGATACAAAATGAAGATGATGACTAAGATGGAGCAGTACCTCAGCTCTTACAAATGCAGAAGGAGGTGTGTTTTGGAAGCAGCTGGGATGCTGTCGTTCTCACGTTTTTTTAGTGACGCACTTTTACCGTGGAACTTTAACAGCTGTCATCCTGAATTCCAGACGTGGCTTCTCAACTTTCATCGAGTTATATTGCCTGTTCAGGGACAAGTGCAGTTCTTTCTGTGATGTTGATGCCGGATGGCAACACAATTCCATGACCATAGCACTGCTTCTGCAAGATGTTTGTTCCTTTTTTGTGTATATTTCAGAAATGCTTCTCCCACTCTTACATGTTATTTGTCTTTTAGGCTGATCCTTTCTCACTTTGAGGATAAACAGCTGCGGAAAGTCACATCTGGCATTATGGAAACGGAAGCTTGTTGTGACAACTGTAAGTCTGGGTAGGTGTCCTGTAAAGTGATGAACGTGTCATTCTTGCACCTCTGCGCCAAGGTGGCGATTAAACTTCAGCAATACGGCTTTCTGGATCGGCGCGGCCTCCTTTCTGAGTGCTGACGAGTGACTGTAAGTTCAGCCACACGGCTCACTGTTTTGCTGGCTTGTTTCGTTCGGTGTTGAGATGCAGTGAGCCAGCTTTGCTTTATGCCGCTGGGTATGCTCAGGTTTGCTCTGTCTGCGCCTGTCAGGGCCACGCGTGGCTTCAGCATGGAGGATTCCAAACCGCAACAGCATGATTTCGGTAAGGAGGCCTACGACCTCATGAGTGCTGTGAGCGCCCTGAACGAGAGATTCGGCACGGCCGTCCCCATCCTGCTGCTCCGGGGCTCGGTGAGTCTGCCTGCCGATGCCCCACCAGGGGTCCTTCGCCACAGTGATGTGCCAGGACTCCTCTCAGCGTGATGATGCCGTTATTGTGCCGGCTCACCATCCTGACACCACGTTCCTGCACACTGTGCCTCAGGCGTTGCATTTGTTTAATCTGTCAAAATGAAGTAGCTTTTTTATCAGCCACGGAAGAAAAGTTTATTATTTTTATCCCTGAAAAACACGAAGACTAAATAAATTATCTGCTAAATGTAGCACTAGCATAGCAATGTGATGGAAAGTGTCTGATGTTTAGTTAGATGCCATCAGAGGTGAAAAGTTCCGGTGCAGAAAGTACAAATCCAGACCAGGATTTTGCTTGAACCAACCAGTTGAGTATAAAGAATCACATTCACAGAGTAACTCAACTGGTTAGTTGAAACAAAATCCTGGTCTGGATTTGTACTTTCAGGACCAGAACTTTCCACCTCTGGATGCTGTGGTAGGGTAATGTCATCGATATTTATCCCTTGCTGGATCCCTTAGTCGCGCTACAGATATTTAGCACCGCTAGCTCTTTACACTGCACTGGCATATCTGATGCGGCTTATTCCCAGTCTTATAGCTTACAGTATAACGTTAGAGAAACAATGTTATATTCCTTAGCTGGTTTGCAAACATAGTATATTGTACTTTCATTTGTGTCTTATTTTGAATTCCTGGCTTTACTATAATGTATTTTATTTTGAGGACATTGAGAATAGAGCTATCTGTTCACCATTCTGGCCTTGTGTGATTGGTCAGTTTTATACATGGAAAAACATGGCGATGGGCACAAATCCCAACGCACTTCTGCTTCAAACAGATAACGGATCCATACACTCTTTGGGTGGATATGCAGCACAAGATTAAAATATTTTTCCTTTGTGCCATTTGAATTTTAATTCAAACTAAACTAAACATTCTGTAAATGTTTAGCCACATACGCGCAAACTTATGAGCAGAGCAGCGGTGAGTCTCAAAGTCAACAGAGACATTCTGTGTTTTAACTTGTGGACTGCTGCTCGAACCCCTGACCCTTCGAGTGGGAATGTTAGTGAGGTTCACCATCCCCTCCAGGGCTCTCAGAGGCTCCCAGACAGTTACCGCAAGCACCCCCTGTTTGGGGCTGGCAGGAACAGGCCGGAAACCTGGTGGAAGGCCCTTACCAGACAGCTCATCGGGGAAGGGTACCTGAAGGAGGCCACGGGCCACAGCAGGTTCTCAACGCTTTGTAAGCTCACCTCCCAGGTATGGCGAGTCCATAGTCGCTTTCTGACCGTCGTCGTGTCTGAGCGTCAGCTGCAGCTGAAATGACACCAATAACACCGATGCTTCCTTTGCGTTTGCGTGGTGGCGTGTGGCTCGGCGATCGTTGGTTCCAATCCTATCATCAGAATAGCCACATATCAGTCACATCTCGATTGAGCAAAAGCCTTAACCCCTCGGAAAATTACTCCGGGCTGCTGGATAAATGGCTGACCATGCGCTCTGACCCCCAGCGTTGCTCTCACCTCTGTATGTGTGTGTTTTTCATTTCGCTGCTGGTGTACCACTACATTCATGCCTGTAACAAATAAGTCTTAAACCCTGAATGTCTTAAAGAAGAGCATGATGGGATACGTGAAAAATAAAGCATTCCAGTGAACCTGTGCTTGTGCAAATGGCGAAGAAAGCATGATTTCATTTCATGTTCCTCTTCTTTCCATTGCTGAAGGGCAAAACGTGGCTGAGGACGGCGGGGAGTGCGGCCCGGAAAAGCCTCTTCCTTCAGCCCGAAGGCGATTTGATTTCCTCGGACTCCAGGCCAAGGTAAACGTCAATACCTCTGCTGGGCATCCTCGCCAGGTGTTGGCCCTTTTGTGTTTGCCTTTGGACCAATCTCAGTTTCAGAAGGAGAACCCGAGAAGTATATGAGTGTAGGACAGCCGCCGGGAACAAAGGGGGAAATCAAACAGAGACTTGTATCTGAGGAGCTGAACTGGATTGTGATGTTTAAATCCCATTTGAAGTGCGATCTTAGTGATGTTAGCCGAGCTCATGACTTTTTACTAATCTTAAGACTCAGCTTTTAATATATTATTTCAAAGAAACAGGCCACACACAGGGCTGCGTGTTGAAATTCCATTGAGGCTTGAATAGAGTGATACTGTATGAGATTCTCAAATGTGGCAAAATGCAGTAGCCACTAGGGGGCTGGGCCTCCAACCCAAGTCCAAGACATAAACCCAAGTCTGAGGCAGTTGCCGGTCCTGTTTAATTAACGTCTGGGCTTGTTTTTCACATCCCCTGAAAACAGTCTCCTTGGAAAGGGTTCACATTTAAGCAGCTGCTTTCACAGGCGAGTGTGAAAATCGCTAAATCCATAAGACTTCAAGGCTCCTAGAAGTATCAGTGTGACTTGTGAAGTATTCTCAACTGTAAACCCGTGCTTTCACAACCTGCCTGGATCTCACTCCCTTCAATCTGTCTCCGAAAGTGCATATTCATTTTCACGGGTTTAAAAATACATTTATATATAATTGAGAGATTTTCAGTCATTATTCCGTGCATTCTGTCATCAGATGCTGGTTTCCGTTTATACTGCGTCTGACTATGCTTAGGCATTAATTTTTCATGCCATCATACTGTCCATATATTGAATGGTGGTATAAGGTATTTTGACTATTTTCCAAAGCAATGCAATTTATTCACAGAGCGGGGGTAGGGATTCTTGCAGTAAAAACTGACAGTGAAATCGATTTTCCAGATCATAGGGAGTTACTGTATCGCCACATTCTTCCCCTGATTCACACATTATTTCACTAATTCCCTTGCTGGCTAGTTCTGACTACCCCAGTTAATTTATGGCAGTTTGCCCCTTGTGGCAGATCTCGTATTCTGCGTTAAGCAACAAGGGCTGTGTGTGTTAGATGACTTAATGGTTGCCTACATAAATCTTAAAGAGTTCAAACGTGAATTTCTGCAGTGAAATATGTAAATATTTTTAAAAATAACAAAGTTTGACCTCCCCGCCCTGCCATGCCTTCCGCCGTAATCAGCTTGCACATTTTATCCATCCACGCTTCTCCTGTTACTGCTAGTCAGTGTTGAGCAGCGGTGAACCTGGAGTCTCTCCTAGGTGGCTCAGGACACTGCAGAGTTGCAGAACACACACTGACACCAGACATGCGGCGTTTCTCAATCTTCATACTTGACCGTGCTTTTGTTCTTGTGTATCTGTTTTACGTCCGTCTTCCACTGCCAAAAACCAGTCGTAATACTAAGAACAGAAGTACCGAGGGTGGTAAAAATCCTTGTATGATGTTCATGCCCTGCCTGAAATATCCAATATCCACTGGTTGCATCCTTGGCAAGCAAGACCAATCCCATGATTCATTGCATCTCAAATTCATTCTTGGGAGGCAAGATAAGAAGACCACTCTTGCCGAGATCAAAAGTACGATATTGATGTTTTTGCTATTGAGAAACCCCATAGACACTCTATGGACAATCTAGAGACACTATTTCACATACTGCTGCATTTTGGGCTGAAGGAGGACATGAGGGGGGAACACGCAAGCTTCATATACATGCATCAGACCCCCCCACTTTTGAGGTTTTAGTATATTGCTGTGTCCCTAAGCCTATGCTTAGCCAATGTACAGTAATTCTGACTCTGCTGTTCATAGCTAGTCGTGGAAAATGGAAGCATAAAGGTTGTTTCTGGGGTTTTTAAATATGTTTTTTTCAAATTTTAATTTTCTCCTGGTCATAATATACAATTACTTACAATGTCCCCAGTACAAGCAATTTATGACTTGAATTTATGGTTTGTCTATCAAACAAACCATTGATCTTGTAGCAAACAGCATGTTGAATTATATTTGTGTTTCCTTATGCATTTATAATACTGAGTGCATTTTCGATCTGTTGCTGTAGGTCATTCCAGACCTCATCTGCGACAACCTCTGTTCAGGTGAGTGTGACTGTGTTCAGGACTTACTGTTATACATGTTCTGGGTGACGGGGTGAAGGTTTTGTTGTGAATAGAAACTGCCCCTTTCAATGCGAGATGCATATCAATGTATATTTGCATTTTATCAGTAACTAGTTGTCCGTCATTCAATCTGAATTTTCTCTCGGTCTGGTTAACACCCTAACCCCTTCCTCCCCCCCTCCAGAAAGCTCAGCCAATCCTCTTCCCCAGCCCAGAAAGCAGTAAGGTCACGAGGGCCTCCAGTGCTTCACTGTGCAGGTACTGAACCTGGACGTTATCGAGCTGGAAGGGTCTGTGTGATGCAAGCTCTGTTCACCCTAGCTGCCCTTGGTCTCTGGGGCTAATTTAACCCCATTTGATTCCTCCTGTAGGTCACAGCCTGCCCCCTCATATAAATCTCCCGTGAAAGTGACCAAACCTCCATGTCCTGCTGTCTCTCCCAGAGAACTAGAGCTACAGGTATGATAGGATGATGCATCTTTGACCACTCAAGTAATTACAAGTGAGCAAACTGTCGGATTGCTTTTGGATGGATGTTTCATTTTGTAAACATTACTTCCACAGATTCTTAAGCCTTTCCATTAACCTCCACTGAAGAACATTTTTTAATGCCACATCAGCTGCAGTCAGAGCAGTTAGGTTTGGCTGTAGGAGGTCTCAGAGGATTACTGCTCACCTTTCCCCTCTTTTTTTTTTTAACTGGCCAGAAAATTACCAGTGAGGTAGTTACAACATGGTGAAATAAAATGGCGATTTTTACATCTGTTTCAGGACAAGTCAAATGAATGTCTTTCACCAGCCACTAAATTTAATTTAATTTAAATTAAATGTAATATTGAAAATGGGTCTATAATGCCTAAATAAATTATTATTATAAATCAGAGGCATCACAGTTTTAGATCCGTTTGCTTAAATCAGATGTACAAGCTCTGACTTCATCTGAGATTTTATAGACCGTATTCTACACTTCTTGAAGACCGTTGCTTCTTGCTGATCCCTGTCATCCCATTTTACACAGACATGAACGCTGCTGAAAATTCCACTCTCATAACTTGCATGCAGATTGAATTTGGTGACGCCGGCTTTAAATGGGCCTCGCGACAGGGCTGGCGCCGCTCAGTTCCTGTGGTGTGGGGGGATGACGAGGTCACGGGGATAAATGACTGAGTGGCAGAGCGATCGGAGTGCTCAGCATTCCCAAGCCTGATGTCATTTCTGGGGAGTCTGTCAGAGATGTCACACGCATTTTCCCCTGTGTAAATGGCATCGCACGCTGCTGTTTCTTCAGCACGTTAATGACAGACGCTGCCAGAGGCAGTCGTGAAGACTGTTTTGTTTGAAATTATCCCTCCCGTCTTGAAGGTGGAGCTTTACGGCAAACTCGTGACCGGGCGTCAGAAACTGGCCAGTGCGAAGGACATTCCCCCAGCCATCCTGGCGACGAACAAGGTTCTCCTGGACATGGCAAAAGTCAGGTGAGCTGCCTGCTGTTAGTAGCAGAAGGTGAAGTTACCTTCTGGCTGAAACTCTGGCCTGGTTTCTGATGTCTTTGTGTTGATGCTGTGTCTCAGCCTCTCCTGGGTCTACTTAATAGAAATTCGCAGCTGATATCCTCATGTAAATATTAGATATGTGTTGATGTTTATAGGTAAGCAAGAAGAGCGTTGTGCCGACAACACAAAGGTTGTGGGTTCGAATCTCCGGGAGCATATAAATAATAACTCTTCCCTCTACTTGTAAGTCATTTTTCATAAAAACGTCAGATTTGTAAATGTAGGGGAGCCTCTGGATCTGTGGTCAGAGCCTGAATGGATCGCCGCATTCCTGTGCTATACTGGGATCTTTCTGTCCAGGATGTGTGTGTGTGTGTGTGTGTGTGTGTGCGCGCGTGCATGTGGTCACTCTCATTCTCTACCAGTGCATGCATGCGTGCAGGCCGCCCTCACTCTGTGCCCGTGTGTGTGTGTAGGCCGTGCTCACTGGCCAGCCTGAGGCAGGTAGATGGGGTTTCCGAGGCCAAGTCCAGCATGCTGCTACCACTGCTCGGAACCATCAGGGAGTTCTGCCAGGCCCACGGCTTGCAGGTAGGACGGCGTTGCAGGCAGCAGCAGCACGATGTGCATTTGGGTCGCTGTATAGCCACCGGCATTTGTAAATGATAACAGGGTCCTGCTCAGAACTGTCTGCCCCCCCACTTACACTTGGCAGAGCCCCGCCTCCCTCAGGTCTGCTTGTCTTTCCTTTTTATTTAGCCGAACTTGAGACGCCATGTGCTGCAGCAGCCCCTCAATAGAACTGAAGGCAGTATGGCAGTACTGTGATTACCTATGTACACAATGAGCAGAGAGACACACTCCTGCATGGGGAATTCGGCTTCTAGACCCAGTGCCGTCTTCTGTTTGCTTTGTCTGTTAATGATTCACCGGAGGGGGGTATAGTTCCCAATCATTTGATTTCCACCGACAGCTCCAGTCAGTCATCTGTAACCTTTTCCATGTTTAACATTTTTTTTTAGCATGTGAGGGGTCACAAAAAATGTAAAATGTATAGTTTAATTTAGGAAATCAACCCACCCCCATGTGTGGCATCATCAAGTCAGAGTGCTGCACAGGTTGGTCGTCTGCTGCTCCAGCCCCCCCCTCTGTTCTCCTGTCCCCAGGCTGGTTTGTCCCCTGGCAGTGCGGCCCCCCCCTCGGAGACAGCGGGCTCAGCCTCCGGTGTGGTGATTCCCCACCTTGCTGATAGCGTCACTGTCACCTACAGGCTCTTCCAGGAGGAGAGGAAAAGTCTGGTGAGCCACACGCTCCCGCCCGGCGGGGGGGGGGGCGGGCGGGCCGGGGGGGGGGGGGGCGGTGGGGGGGGGGGGGGGGGGGGGGGGGGGGGGGGGGGGGGGGGGGGGGG
>JABFEA020000119.1:1485889-1544981 GCA_019775915.2 Cyphomyrus plagiostoma | reverse complement strand
AACAGTAAACAAAAGGAACAGCAACAGATGTATGACATATGGGCTGATCTGTAAAATTAATATGAAAAGAAAATATTAAAAAAAAAATGTTTCATTCAGTATTTGTGAACGCCGGCAGTGGAATTTACACAGGAAAATACACTTTAAAAAAAAAAAAATCGATGCCGGCTAAATTCGCCACGCGGGCGGGGATGATAAACTAATATTTTTTTTTACTGGGCCTAATACAACCTAGACTACAAACAGCCTTCTTTTGTATTAAAGTAACTTCGCATCTGATTCCGCGACAGCGTCCTCTTTTCCCCTACTAAACCTTACAGGCAGAGTTTTCAACAGTGCTTAATTCTGCACTTATCAGATCTCATTTAGTTTCATGTAGCTTTTTTCAGCTGAGATATGCAAACTACAATTATTAATTATTTATTTTTACGATCATCTGGGAAACCGTTTTTGGAAGACCACGTTATCTACAAATGTTTCTAGGTGATTCATATTGATGATGGCTAAATGGCTAATTTTTTGTTTGTTTGAGCTGTATTTTGTAGTAATTCTGCGATTTTAGAGTAATCAAAGGGAATATTCAGTCAAAATATTGACAGATTTCTGGAATGTAGGGCATGTTTGCATATGCAACTATTACAAATGCAGGCATATGTTATGGTGATGATGGTGATGAAGGTGACGAAGGTGGTGCTGATGGTAACCGGATAAGCCCCTATGCTCACATAATCCTGTGATGTGCAGGTGTTGACAGCAGTCATCCTTAACGATGTAGCTGCTGGGGGGGGGGGGGCAGTCCTGCAGCCAGAGTGGCCTTGAGAGCCCGGGGCCAATGAGGCAGATCAGTGAAGCGTAGGGGAGGGAGACAGGGTGTTTGGAGTGCTATGCCCACCCCAATGATACCCAGTGGAAAAGACTAACTTGAGCTCTACTCACTAGCTCATTATTTAGTTATTCAGTTGAAAAATCTGAGCAAAGGGGGACCTGAAGTGGCTTTTTGATTTGGGCCCCAGAAACAGCAAATTTACTGACGATTAAGTGTTTAAAAAAAAAAACACAGTCCTATTGCTGCATAGGAACTTGTGACTGCCTGTGATGCTCAGTTTGACGTTTGCATGCTGATGATGGGGATTTGGGCTCAGCCTTCCATGGATGCAAGCTACGGGAAGTCAGAGTCGAACAGTGGGTGTCGACCAGTGGGAGTCGGGCAGTGAGTGTCTCCAGGACCTTTACACCCCAAAAAATGGGATTCGCCTGGTGTGGGTCGTTCTCTCTTTCACATGCTGTGCAGGATTCAAAGAATTGCAGCAAAATAGAATTGAGCAGCAAATTAGAACATTTTTTTGTCATTGCAGTGGTAATGCATATTTAATGGTCATGTCGAACTGATCGCAGGAGGTTCGTTATTTCTGGCACCCCACTCAAGAAAATCACCCCCCCCCATTAAAAAACTAAATATAATAGTTCATTAGTAGAGGCAGAAGATTGTAGCTAGCAAGCTGGTTATCAGAACATGCTGCTTTCAGCATCTACATAATAAGGAACATTTATTTTATATTTAGTGTAGTGACTATTTGTGGCCAACAGGGAGCCCTATGAAAATGCTTGGTTTGAGTGATGGTAAACCCCACCGCTGGATTGTAGGGGAGGATGGGGTTTCAGGGGGGTTTGGTCTGTTGCGGCCGCCCTCAGAACCGCAGGTGGTGAGAGTGTGAGCATCCTCTCCTTGATCCTGTACGTTCCTGTGCACTCCTGCTATTTACCGCTTCATGCCCTGCATCCTCGCCCCAGATCAGGTGACTCAGAGCTGCCTGTCTGTGTGGCCCTACACCCGCCTGCCTTCCCACCCCGGGTGTGACCTGCATTACGCCCCCTGCTTCCTGGGATTAAGTCGCAGATCACCAAGCCCCCGCCTGGTTAAAACACGCAGATGGATGTTGGAATGAATCACAGGGAAGGATTTAGAAGAAACCTTGAACTGAGCAGGGAGGCAACACAGTGTGTTTCAGAAACAGCAAAAAATGCAGCTTCAGGATTAAGATAAACTTTGTTGATTCCAGGGGGAAATACTTGTGCATCCAGCAACAAGACACATCGTGCACAGATGAAAACGCATATAATGTGAAACAGACAGGGTGCAAAAACGGTAGACTCTCCTGAAAAACAGAATATCAAGGAAATAAAAAAATAATAATCCATCCATCCATTTTCCAAACCGCTTATCCTACTGGGTCGTGGGGGGTCCGGACCCTATCCCGGAAGCAACGGGCACGAGGCAGGGAACAACCCTGAATGGGGGGCCAGCCCATCGCAGGGCAAAAAAATTATAGTAAATACTAATAATAAATTTGTAATTTCATTAAAAGATAGCAGCACACTTTTACTATGGCAAAGCTTGGGATGCTTTCTTGCTGTGTGCTGTGTTAAGGCTGAGGAAGTGACATATGGGAAGCAGCAGAATTTACCTTTTATAAGAAAAGATTGCTTTTCACCTCACAAGTTATTTCTTATTATATGCTAATGTTCTGCAGAATCAACCCATGTCCAAATAAACTATATAAATGTATTAGATGAAATACTCTGTTGCCCGCTGGCCAAATACTTTTTTATAAAAAGTCAAAACAAATGGGAGATTACTCAACATTTTCTAATTGACCTCAGGAGATAAATGTGTCCTATAAGTTAGGAAATTACTGAGTTTTGGTAGTCTGGGATTTTGTGTGACAGATGGGGTATCTGGTCTGATTTATCAGAACATCTCCATTCATTATTTAATTTATTTTGCTAAAATTTGAGAATTCTCCAATTGGTTAACCATCTTGTTTCTTGTAACACAGCACTGCACCACGCGTAGGTAATTTATATTTTTAGTAGTTGTATTCTTCAGTCTTACAATACTGAACCATCAAAGGGTGGATCCTTTCTGCAGATAGGGTCCAATTTCTCCATCTTCTCAGTGGGACATCTCCTGCTATTTTCGACGGTGTAAATAGTACGTCATAATACAGTCTAAAAACAGCGCTGCTATAAAACTGGAAATGTGAGCCGAATCTCTGTGTTTTCCAGTTGCTGTGAGGGACCTATAGACTTCAGTCTGACCCAGAGCCTTCAGCTGCTCAACACACACTCAGGCACACACGCTCACACAAACAGCAC
Organism: Cyphomyrus plagiostoma; assembly: GCA_019775915.2. Lineage (NCBI taxonomy): Eukaryota > Metazoa > Chordata > Actinopteri > Osteoglossiformes > Mormyridae > Cyphomyrus > Cyphomyrus plagiostoma. The sequence continues at coordinate 1,541,825 of JABFEA020000119.1, read as the reverse complement.
AACACACTGTGCGACACACTCTGTGAGCCCCTGGTGACCTTCATTACATTCTGTTATGATAAAACTGTGGCAGTCACACACATACAGAACGTTATATAGGCCAGTGTCATTCAGAGCTAGAGGGGCTCAGCTGTAAGACACCTTTGTTGTCATTGTAAAAACATACAATGGAATTCCATGCGGCAGCTTTCTGTAGAAAAGCAGCAATCTAGGCAAGAACACTCAGCATGTTGAAGAAAATGGTCAAAAAGGTACAATAGGTAGGAATGTAAATAAAATAAATGAATTATACTGAGTAGAATGAGCAAATTGCAGAAGCCAAGGCCGGACTTATGTGCTAGCTAATGTAACCCTGGGCCCCCAGTTTCGATTCTCCTGAAGACCGGGTGCTGGATGTTGTGTAATGTAAGGCTCCATGCATGAGACTACAGCGACTCATATTGTGTCAGTATCCTAGAAACTATCCCTCCATTTCGCGTGGGGTGGGGGGGGGGGGGTTATGCGGCACCTATTTCAGAGGCTATGGCAGGATGGGGTGCCAGCCTATCGCAAGCCACTCACACACCAGTCATTGACACATGCATACCTATGGGTAATTTGGTAACAACCAATCGGCCTCAGCATGTTATTTGGACTGTGGGGGGAAACCGGAGTACCTGGAGGAAACCCCACAATGACATGGGGAGAACACGCCAACTCAGGCATGGAATCCTGGCGGAGACTCAGATGTAAGTCTTAGAGGGGTGAGACAACAGTGCTGACCACTGCACCACCATGCCACCTCCCAGAAACTAATGATGAATTAAATGGATGGAAGCAGAGGGCAAGGAATGGCAAGAGAAACAGAGAGCTGACACTGGGTAGGATCCATCACATAACAGGCTTCACTCTTTCTAATCTCGTTCTTGTTTTGCAGAAGCCAGCATTCTGAACCATTTGAAATAAGTCTTCACCTAATATCCCATAATTAGCTAATTACTCTGTGAATCTGGTAGGCCTTGCCGAGTCTGAAATTGCTTTGTGTTCTTAGCCTACGGTCCCTAATATTCTGCACCTCTTCCTATTTTGGAATAGAAAATACAGTTTGAGTTTATTAAATGAAAGGTGCCTTGACGTTTCCTGTAGTTACGCTGTTATGCATTCAGCATTCGAAGCATGATCTCACTGGTGTGAGGTTACCTTCCCTATTCTCATTTACCTGGAAAAGTGAGCGTGATTGTGTTTCCGGGGAGTGCCAGAGCAGGGACGTGTGGGTCAGAATGAACAGGAGCCCACAGGGGCACGACTGTCGTGCTGCGTTTTGGGTGGCAGTGCGGACAAGCCTGCATGGGCACGGCCGGGCGTTTGCAGCTTCAGCGCTTATATAAATACCTGATGGACCATCACAGAGCTTCCATTCTTGAAATACGCTAACTAATTTCATCCTGCCAGAAAAAGCCTTATTTGAAATCTCTTGTAACTTTTTGCGTGACAGGGGTCCAGCTTCTCACAGAAGTCAGATCCAGTAATCAACACAACCCCGTTTCCAAAAGTTAGGATGCATATTGTAAATGAAAACAGAATGCGACGATTTACAAATCATATAAACCAATATCTAATTGAAAATAGAACAAAGACAACGTCAAATGTTGAAAGGGAGAAATGTTATTGTTTTATGATGAATATATCATCAGTTTGAATTTGATGCCAGCAGCATGTTTCAAAAAAGTTGGGACTGGGGCATGTTCACTCAAACTGTATTTTCTATTCAAAAACAGGAAGAGGTGCAGAATATTAGGGACCGTAGGCTAAGAACACAAAGCAATTTCAGACTCGGCAAGGCCTACCAGATTCACAGAGTGATCAGTCAATTATGGACTTTATATGATTCACCAATCATTGCATTCTGCTGTTATTTACATTGTACACCGTGTGTCAACTTTTTTGGAAACGGGGTTGTACATGCCAAAGTCAACATTGCTGATACAGCGGCAATTTCCCAACTCACAGGAGACTGAAACACAAGATTAAGGCACTCTTTGTTACCGTGGTAGCCTTCGGAAGCCAGGGCACTCCTCTGAAATCGCCGAAATGCCTTTTCTGGGTTTTAAATTTTTTTTGTAGGGGCATGTTCAATCAGAACTGATTATCCCTACTGCATTCTGGGTTAACATTCCCCCACCCCGACAGAGACTGCAGAGTGCGTTATGCTGTTTACGGCCAGGTGGGCTAATACCTGTAGTTATCTATATTGAGCAGTGGCGGGCAGCTGTTGTGGGTCTTTTCCAAAGTGCATTTTGTTGCAAAGTATATTAGTTACTTTGTCAGTCATGATTGGCAATAAATTTTCTTGGATGGAGCTTCTGCCAAAGACAAGGTCATCAATGCGTCTTCTATCACGGCTCTGTGGGCCATTCTGAGTGTGGGGGTTTTTGACTGTGCTTGACCTTTACATCAAATGCCATTGTTACTCCGCGGCCTCCCTGGTGGACCACCCATGGCCCCTTCCCATAGAAAACGGCCCAGCTTTCATTTTTCATGAAGGGGCTCATATTGATTATGGCTGCAATTGCAGCCCACTCAGCTGAGTCAGCTAGCGTGCAGGTATGCAGATGCTTATCTGTGTAATGAAGGCGTGGCGACCTCAGTCAGGAGGAGCGCAGGAAGGCGCTGCCTGGATAATTAGAAGCTGTCTGCATTTCACATAAAGCAGCTCTGGAAAACGTGTGCTTTGGAGAGCTTGCTCCCAGCATGCTGTGCGGCGTGTGGCTCAGGACACTCCGCCTGTGATTACAAGGTCACCAACTCAAATCTGAATGTCAGCAGAGCGATTTTACTCTTGAGCAAGTAACTTAACCCCCACCCCCCCTTAACTGACACCAAGGACTGGCTAACCCTGCTTTCTCAATGTATTTCACTCTGGATAAAAGCATTTGCTAAATAAACAAACTGTAATGTAAAAAATGTGTTCAGCCCATTCCAGCAGAGCCTTACTTGTCACCCCCCCCCCACACACTCTCCATCCACAGGGGGGTTTCTCCCCCAAACTGAAGATCAGTACTTCGGGTGGGCAGCTGAATTAAACTGACGGTGACAGCTGGGGTAACCCCCTCATTGACACAGGCCCCCATTGTCTGTGGGGTGGTCTCCTGCCAACCTCCCCCCCCCTTCATATGCGAGCCAGTCTCTCTGCTTTGAGATGACCACCTGGGTTGTCTGTGCGTCTCTGTCACAAGCTGACCAGCAGCTCTCTGCATTACTGACATAAACTTTGTTGGGACTACCGGACGAAATGCATATTTAACGTTCATCTACCACAAATGTTAACGGGACATGTTGTGAAGTACCGCAAAAAATTACATTTTGTTTAGTTTGTTTTAAATAAAAGTGATTTCAAAGTGCAGAAATACCAAAACCTCTTCTCAATTAAAATATTTGCTCTTTTGTCCCAAATAGTTTGAACGCCAAAAAAGTAGGAGACGGGGTATGATTACAAAAATTACAAGGAAACCAGCTGCGGTTTACTGTTACAGACTTTGGGAGGACGTTTAGTTATGTGGAAATTAAAATGTGAAGTGCAGTATGTGCTTGACCTGTACTGATCCTCCAGATGGCGATGTTGTATTCAATAGTAAAAAAAAAAAAAAAAATGGGCTTGTTCCTTTTCAGCCTCAGTTCAGGATTTCTTCCTCAGAAATGCTCCGGTTCGGGAAGAATTTACCTCGTTTCAATCCGTCTAGAACATCAGAAAGCCTGATGGCTCGACATTTTTATCTGCTTACACAGCCGATCTTTTGTCCAAAGTAACTTGCAGACTTCTACCCTTTTAAAAAAGTAATTTGCAGGCTTTTCTCATTTTAAATATTTTAAGGTATTTTACTAGAGGTCAGCTTCCGAGTCTTGCTTAGAAAGTATGACAGCCGAGTGGACCGCGGCAACGCTTTAAGTAACAGGTATTCGTCCGGAAATTCTGCACCAAAAACAGCCCCTGACGGACACCTGAAATGCCGGGTGAAATCACTTACTCCCGAATAATGAACTTGATACCTGTAGTTTAAGTTGAACGGTGACCGGTCCCCCCTGCAGACCTGAGCCGTTAGTTAAAAAGGGTGGATTTTGGTCCTTTGTTACTTTCCAAAACCAGAAATAGCACTGACCGTTTTCCTTTCTGGCGAGATAAGCACGGGGGACAATATGTGCATGGGGATGCGTGGACGTCAGTGCAGAGGAGGTGATTGTGAAGTGGAAACGGGGTGGGGAGGGGGGCACACCTGTTTTCCAGGCTGCGTGTCAGAGCCCCTGCAGATGCGGTTGTGGAAATCAGCACAGCTGACCATCTGCAGCCGAGCGCCTGGTCTTCGGGGGCAGCAGCAGCGGGGCGCGCTGTTGTCCACACGACTGGTGCTTTCAGGCTGCTTTATTTTTTATAGTTAAAGTTTAAAGTAATTTAAAACTTTACTGCACCAGAACGTGGCTTGCGAAGTAAAGAAGCACTTTCGTGTATTTTTCAATTTTATTATTACTATTAGATATCAAACATTGTTTTACATTGACTCACAAATATTCAGACAAAATTTATTTAACGTTAATCCATGCTCAAGCATTGTAATATGTTCTAATCTCCGCAGTAATATTAACAGTATCTTGAATTACATTTTCGCGAATAATTCAATTTTTGCTTGTCACTAGCTGGCATATCGATCACATTAATTGCAGGTTATTCTCTTCTTCTCTGCCACTGTCCAGCAAAACGGGCCGTTAAAATATTATATATTGCTATCTAGATTAGTCCTGACATCAGATTAATTGCACCGCTGCAACACAGTTGCGTTAGTATCAGTTTAACAATGAGAATTAAGTCTCGACCCCTTTTCGGCCACGTACGTGCTTGTAGGTGTGTTACGCATCCTGCGAAAGTGTAGGTGGAAGTTGTGAGAAATAACTTGATTTGACAAGTGAACGGACATGGAACAAGATAGAAATGTAAAGCCATTTCAAATAGCCTATATCCAGCTTTATGGCGGTATGTAACAAGGCGCAAATATGAATTAGTAATACTATGGATATAAGCACTTAATGGTATGTAACAGCTTAGAAAAAGTACCGGCTTCGTGAGAAAAAGAATATGTCAATGTAAGGAGGTACAACCACTGGCAAAAAATATGGAATCATTATTCTTGGAGGATGTTCAGTCAGTTGTTTTCCTTTGTAGTCCAAAAAACAAATCACAGATATGGCACCAACCATATTACCTAACAGATGAACATTCTGCTTTGTAAAACATACCTCCGAAAGATAAAATGACATTGTTGCAATTAATGGCACATCTTTTTTTCAGGTCAAGTAGAGGAAAAAAATATGGAATCACTCGATGTTGAGGAAAAAATGATGGAATCAAGAACAAAATAAGAACACAATTAGTACTAGTACTTTGTTGCATCTCCTCTGGCTTTTATGACGGCTTGAATTCTTTGAGGCATGGACTTCACTAATGAAAAACAATATTCTACATCAGTCAGGTTCCAACATTCTCGTATAGCAGTTGGCAGATCAGTTTTGCAGGATGGAGCCTTGTGATGTACTATTTTTTTTAAATTTCCACCAGAAATTTTCAATTAGATTGAGATCCGGACTGTTTGCTGGCCATGTCATTGAGTTGAAGAAAAGTTTTAACACTGTGTGCTTGGTGGCAAATTGCACTATCATCCTGAAAAATGACTTCATCATCACCAAAAAACTTTCGATTGATGCAGTGAGAAAATTTCAATGTACACCAGTGCATTTACTGTGGAGGTAATGACTGCCATCTGTCCTTGTCCTTTACCTGACATGCAACCCCATATCATCAATGACTGATGAAATTTGCTTGCTTTCTTCAGGCAGTCGTCTTTATATGTTTCATTGGGATGGCACCAAACAGACTTTCCCGCATCATCTCCTTGGCCAATGCAGATTCGGGATTCATCACTCAATACCACTGTCATCCAATCATCCACAGTCCATGACTGCTTCTCTTTAGCCCACTGCAACCTTGTTTTCTTCTGTTTAAGTCTGAATGATGGTTTATGTTTGGCTTTCCTGTAAATGAATCCCATTTCCCTCAGCCAACTTCTTAGAGTTCGGTCACAAACTTGGGCTTCTGTTTCTGCCCATTTATCTTTCATTTGTAATGTAGTACTTTTTTCTATTTTCAAGGCATATTGCTTTGAGTTTTCTGTCCTAACGTTTGAATGTCTTCCTTGGTCTACCTGTATGTTTGCCCTTTACAACCTTCCCATTTTCTTTGTACTTGCTCCAAACTTTAGACACAGCTGACTTGGAACAACCAACACCTTTGCCGCACTTCGTGTTGATTTACCTTCTTGAAGAAGTTTTATAATCCTTTCCATTGTTTCAACTGACAGCTCTCTTGTTGGGGCTATGTTTCCTGTCAATCAGTCAGGTGCAATTCTCTTTTAATTGCAGAGTAATTTTCCTAATTAGACCTGTGCAGGTATTTGTTTCAGAAATGCAAATTACAGGGTGATTCCATAATTTTTTCCTCAACATTGAGTGATTCCATATTTTTTTCCTCCATTTCATCTGAAAAAAAAAAGATGTGCCATTAATTGCAACAGTGTATTTTTTTTGAGGTATGTTTTACAACGTCAGAATGTTCAGTTATTAGGTAAAATGGTTTTGTGTCATATCTGTGATTTCTTTTTTGGACTATATAGGAAAACAACTGACTGAACATCCTCCAAGAGCAGTGATTCCATATTTTTTGACAGGGGTTGTATGACTATTTAGGTTTGGGATTCGGTACATGTGTATAGTTACGATACTGAACAAGCATTATGGAAAATGTTACTTGGACAGGGTGGCCCTGATGCACACCTTTGTTACTGATATAACAAATGTACTTGTGTGTAGTGATATTTTGGAACATTTGTCTCTGTTTCCAATGTAATGCTGAAGGATCACAATAGAGATATACAGTATACTTTTCTGAAAAATAATCAATTTAGATTAACATTGCGATGAAAAGCACTTTGAGATCTGACTCAGAACAAATAATATCCCCTGTGTTTTAAAACGTGCCCTAACAAGATTCTGCTTCAAAGGGCATTTTTTCCACATCCTTTCATGAATGCTTTGTTTAAGTAGTATAATTTTGTATGCATGTGAGTGGGCTTGTGCCGGACATTCAGACTTCCAGTCCGCGGTGGATCTAGCCTGTTAAATGTAATGGTGCTGTGCCATTTCTCCCAGGAGGCACTTTTTAAAGATAAAGTTTTCAAAATCATCTAGTTATTGCAAGGCATGGAGATAAATTATATCACATTTCTTTTGTCCATATTCAGAAGGCCATTAAAAGATGTTACGTCTTGTTTTAACTTTATTTCAGGTAGGCAACTAAGAGACAACCAGGGTGGGGGCTGGCTTAGTTTGGGCGATATTACGGTAATAGCGTAATATTAATTATTAATTAATGATGTTAGGGCAAACATAGTTTCAACCTTGTTGCCTTTTAATCTCTTTTCCTTACATTCTGGATGTTTTGATTTCATCAGTCTCACTTTCTGAGCTTTCTGATTTGATCCAGAAAATGAAACCCTCATCATGCTCCTCTGATTTGTTACCTACATCTCCATTGCTGAAAGCTTTTGACAGTATAGGTCCGCACTTGCTCTTTGTGGTCTGGCATTGTACCTTCATATTTTAAGCATGCAACCAGTCAGCCACTATTGAAGAAACCTAACTTGGATCCCTCCGTTTTGAACAATTATAGGCCCATCTCAAAATTGCCTTTTATTGCAAAATTCTTAGAAAAGGTTGTTAATAAACAGCTTGGTGTATTCCTAGAGGAGCAGAAGCTATTGGATCCCGTTCAGTCTGGTTTTAGGAAACTGCACTCTACGGAAATAGCTGTGCTTAAAATTTTTAACGACTTTTTAATGGCTGCCGATACAGGGGAGTGCTCTGTACTAGTAATGCTAGACCCTTAGTTCTGCCTTTGACACAATGGATCATCAAATCTTGCTTAGCAGGCTCGAGCAGGTTGTGGGGGTCTATGTTTCTTCCCTAAACTGGTTCTCATCTTATCAATCGGATAGGAGTTCCTCAGTTAGTGTTTTTGATTTTACACCTCCTGCAGCTCCTCTGACCTGCGGTGTGCCTCGTGGCTTGATTCTTGGACCAGTGCTGTTTTCTTTGTACATCCTTCCACCGTCTCAGGTTATTGACTCCTTCAAGTACATCTCATATCACTTTTATGGAGATGACCTTCAGTTGTATTTCTCATTTAAACCCAGTCAGATTAATAAACCGTCTATTTTGGTTGACTGCCTGTCAGAGATTAAAAATTGGCTCTGCAATAGTCATTTGCAGGTGAATTCTGGTAAGACGGAGGTTCTAATTGTCGCTCCCTCTAGCCTCTATTCTGAGATTAGTCACAAGATGGCCTCCGTCTCTCCAGTTGCGAAATCAAGCTTATGTAATTTGGGGGTTTGCTTTTGACCACTTGTTAAGCCTGGAATCACATATGAAGTCTGTAGACTGAAAACGCGTGAGGGGATCGCGCTTTTCAGTCTGCTGCATGTAGACTGGAATGCTCTTCCACTGGCTTTGCGCTCTGCTGACTCAGTTGTCTCTTTTAAAATACATCCTAAGACTTTCTTGTTTATGAAGGCCTTTCAATAGAGCTACGTTAACGCTGCTTGGGCTTTATTCTCAAATATATTTTTCAAGTGTTTCTATTGCTCATGGTTTTCCATATTGCACTTGGTATGCTTATTTTTTTATAAAATTTTTTGTACAGCACCTTGTGACTTGTATCTGTGAAAAGTGCTTTGTAAATACATCTTACTTACTTACTTACTATGGTATTCCCCAAACTTCCTTCCCTGTTATCCATAATACCATAATATTGGTGATTTTTAAAGAATTTGGTATCATAAAAAAATTACCAGAGAAGGGTTTGGCAGGAGAAAAGAGCCTCGCTCGTCGTGGCTCTACGGGGGTGGCTTGCTACGTGTGGCACATTGTATGTTACTCCATAGCGTAGGTGGTAGCAGTAGGCCTACGTGAACTGGTGTCCCATGATAATGATGATGCAAGTGGAGGGAATCATAGCGGTAATTGCGGAAAGAGGTGCACAGAAAATCTGGAAATTTCAGAAGGCTCAGGCATGTTTTGTGATACTCATTAGATTATTTATAATGCAGTTATTATATACATATACATACACACACACTCACAGTGGTACCTCAAAACTCAATTTGAATCCAAATAAGTTCAAGTTCTGATCAAATTTTCCCCATAAGGAATAATGGAAAACCAATTCACTGGTTCCCAGCCCCAAAAACTTACACCTAAATATGGTTTTTATTTTTAGCATTTAAACACAAAATGAACAGGATACAACAAGAAGAGCATTTTTTTCTTAATGGCTTCCAAAACGATGAAGAATGTAACCCCAACACTACCCCTGTCCTGCCCCGATCATCCGCTCCTTCCGTGTGCCACACCCTCTCATTAACCTCGTGTGGAATCCCCGTGTGATCAGTTGTTTCTGGTGTTGTCATTAGTCCACTGTATTTAGTCTGCGTTTCAGTTTTTTTTCCCAGTCTGGACATTGTAACATCATTGTGTTGTTCTGTCTGTTCTCAGTTAAACCCCGTGTTTCCCGATCACTTGAGTCCTGTCCTTGCCTCCCTGGTCCCAACAAGGCAGATCATGACAACCTCAAGATGTGCCCCAACACTGCGCCAACACTAGACTATGCCATGCGGTCCATTGTTTATTTTATTAATACTCTGTATTCGTTAATTTGTTTGTAAATTGTAAACTTAAATAGGTGGGATCTCTGTTTTAATTACAAACAAACATGCTTTATTTGCCATTTGTAGTACAGGTACAGGTACATTGGAATGCTTCTCTTTGCTGAACCCGCAGATGTAATTATGCAGTAAGAAGAGCTTTATGCAAAATTGCCTTAGAATAAGATGAGACTTTTCATTTACATTCTCATTTGTATGAGTGCTGAGGGAATATTATTACAAAAATGTTAAAGGACATTGGTACATTCAGTCAGGGACAGCCCTGGGTGTTCTGTCACCACCCCCCCACAACAGATTTGCATGCCTCAGTGTTACAAAAACACATAATTTTTCTCATACAGTACATCTCTTTTTATTCCGCCTATAATTCTGTCTGAAACAATCTGTTAGAGCCCCACGCTTGATGAGCCCAATGTGCTCTGATTGGTCAGTCAGCGCTGTCCTACACATTCCGCCTATTGCCCAAGTCTTGCAGTCTGCAGACAGATCTATGCCGGTAGGCAGCCAATAAGGATTGTGTTACAAGGTGACCTCCCCATGTCAAGGAGTAAGGGCTGGAATTCTAACGAGGCGTTTCAGGCAGGTAAAAGAAGTTTCTGTGGTGAGAGCTGTTTCCATTGGAGTGTACTTTCAGCCTTAAGACTTTGTAGACAGTTAACATGCAAATCCAGCTATATGACAAACTAAAGGAAAGGCAGAAAAAAATGGAAAAGCATAATGGGGCTCTTTAATGTCATTTTAGTAGCACATGGTATCTGGCTGCTAACTAGCTAGTTCGCATTCATTTCACAAGAAGAGTAGTAAAATATGAAAACTAATGCAAATAACTGTAATGTCACAGAATGCAACCCAGAGATATTTCTTATGATTTTTTTAAATAACGGCTTAGGCAATCCCCTATGTCACTTGTAGGCCAACCCGATCCTTCATTCAGAAATAGCTTTTTTCTTTCTTCAACATTCTCTGAATATGTGTTTATCTTTGAAAGACTGAGTGACTTATCTGGACATTTATTGAGTATAACTGAATGCAGAATACTAATCATGTACCTTCCGGAATTATTGGATTTTAGTCAGAATCTGTTTAGGTAATTTCAGAAAAGACCATCAAAACATACCAAGAAGCAGAGCGTTGCCTGGGGTATTAGGCACAGTTGAAAGACATGATTGCAACCACCTGTTGCAGAAATAAGTTCTTATTTATTCACACAGATGGGCAACATGACAGATATGTGTGTACAAACTAAAGGAAATGAAAATAAACGCGCTTGCAGACTTTACACACAAAGCAGATTGTTTCTTGTTGAAGAATATTTTAAAATGAAATGAGCTAATATGTAAATGTTCACTAGTTTGCAGTCTACGGGCAGGTGTTCGGAAATGTCACAGGCACCCACCTCTGCTTTGGAGAAATTTCCGGAAAAAGTTGCCGGGAACCCATAAGAATTAATCTGGGTGGGATACCAAACACATCAGCGTAACACAAGGGGAAGGAATATGGACTTTATTTGGAGGCAGGAGGACCTGTCCATGCTTGAAATGTATTTGTTTTGGCTTAGTAAAGTAAACACTTAACGGTTTAATAGCCACATGCATTAAACCAATTAGCCACTTAAGTGTTTAAATGGCAACAACTGAAGAAAACATTTTTATCAAAACACATGTTCAAAAAACAGATAAAACTGTTCGCATTTTACATTTTCTTTATTTGGATAAGCAAAAATAAAATGCAGCACCATAATTACTAGGGATGTAACAATGCATCGATTTGTATCGATGTATCGATTCAACGGAAAATGATTCGATGCATCGATGTGACCGCATAACCGTGCGTTCACACCGCCGGCGGCGAGAGCGTCACAATTCACCCTGGCCGCCCTGCCAACGACGCTGTACAGAGATTTTTGGACGCTCTGACGTAGTTTGAATGCTTGTCTTGTATTTAAAGGGGCCGCAAATCAAACAAGTTCAAACAAGTTGACCACAAGGAGGGTATAAATTAACCTCATAAAATATATTCAATGTGAAAGTAAGAAATTGATCGATAGAAAGTACTTTTTTGTAGTTACATGTTTTCTTTCAATTAAAAGCCATTTGTGCGGTGTGTAATTTGTATGCTCATGGTTAAGTGCTAGTCTAATTTCAATATTATAGTAGACATTTACTTGTCTTGGTTTTAACATTAATTTGTGTGAAACCTACGGATTGAAGTGTAACGTTAGCTTAATGCAATTGGTCAAATCGGTGTTGTTTAATCCAATGTGTTTTGATATGTCAGAATATTGGTGTCAGGGCAACACAAAAAACAGCTGTCAGGTCACATAAAAGGGCTGCAGAATCATGTCATGGAGCCAACAGAAGACAAATCTTGGTGGTATTTATTTAGTGATGAGGTGAATGAATGCTCTAGTCACCTGAATTCACCTCACTCTGTCGTGTCCATGCTCAGCCTCGATGTTTTACCCTGCTGTTAATCCCCCTGTGAATTGTCATTAGCTCTACAGTGTCATTAAATCTATAATATCCTTACACCTCCAGGGTTGTGGGTTTGATTTTCTCCCCTCATTGTGTGAGATTCCCAGTGATACTCTGATTTCTTCCCATAGCTTAACAATATGCAGTGTCGTGAATTAGTTTTGCATGTGTTTGCGTGATCTGCAGAGACCTGACATTCCAACCCAGATGTCCGGTTATGGACAATGTTGTGTAATGAAATGGACACCATTAAGGAAGCTGAATTTTTTTTTGCATATAGCACGACAATAATATAAAATTTGTTTATCAGGTGCTTTTATTCAAAGAAGCATATATTTTCTGAGAAACCATGGCCAGCTAGTCCCTGGAGCAATTGGGGTCATGCTTAAAGGCCCAAGAGTGAAATCAATGTGCCATCTGTAGGATTTGAACCAATAGCCTTCTGATCATAGGCATGCCACTATAATCTACTGAGACACACTCTCCCACTGAAGTAAAAATTATATTTAATTACAGATTCATTATGATAACTTGAATCTCTTAAATATAACTCGATTCATACTTTATCTTAAATTACCAGTAACATATTTGCAGGAAATTTCACCATACCGGAAAATTTGAAGATAAATGCGCTGAAAAGAGTTAATATCCTCTATAGCCTGTAGCTTGACAGAGTGATCATACCTATGATTATTATCTGGGTAGATCTGCTGAATTGTGGTGGACATTGTAACACAGTATGGATAAATATGGATGAGAGCAGAAAAGCTCAGCTAGGGTGCTAAATATAGCATTTCAGTTTATTTAACAGTAGCAGAAAAGTGGTTGCCTTGGTTTTCATAGAAATGTGTCATTTGTGAATCGGCTATTTTGCAGCTAAATAACTTGTAGTGAGGCAGCATAGTGGCTCAGTGGGTAGTACATGAGTGCACTGCTCTGTGTGTAGAGCTTGTATGTTCTCTCTCTATCACAGAATTTTTTTCCCAAAGTCCAAAGACATGCAGTTGGTGTCTCTAAAATGCCCAAACTGTGTGTGAGTGCTTATGTGACTTATATTGGACTGGCATCCCATCCAGGGTGTATCCCTGCCTTGTGGCCTGTGTTGCCTGGGATAGACAGGCTCCAAGCCCCCCGAGACCTTGCTGTATGCATGACTTGGCTGTAATTTGTCTCTGTCTGGTTGCAGTTGCTGTGTAAGATTATGAAGTATAGTTTAGTCCTTGCTGGCTAAAATGCCCCTGGGAGTGAAACACCAGGAAGGAGGAGATACATGCTCAGATTTACATATTGGAAATGAACAGTTGCTCTGACAGTCAGGAATTTATTTCCATGCAAACTATGCTGCCAAAAGTGGTTGTGTTTGCATGTTACGTAAAGAGTATCCCCGGATATTCCCTTCCTCTTTGGGGGTAGGGGTGCAGGGCTGTAAAGTTTGCGTCCTTCGTTTACGGACTCAGACACGACGGGCCATCTCAGCATGATGCCTTTTGATCCTTCAGGAGCGTGTCCCAGTTTTATGCGGGCTGGATTTCGACAGGACTGCCCTGTAGATGAACGCGGGCCCTGGCTGGAGGCTGGCGTGTCTCCAAAGTGATTCACTTTCTCCTTTTTTCCCCTGCAGTTCTTGGAAAAGCTCCATCTTTAGGGGCTGGCCCATTTTCTGTATGTGGCATCTATGACTATGAGCTGGAGGTGGTGGGTGTCGTTTCGCCGCCGCGATAAGCAAAAAAGGGGCGTGGGATGGAGAAGTTCTGCTCTAGTGCAACCCTCGGGGTTAAACCGGCACATGTGCACTTCAGTGGAAAAAGGCTTTTTTTTATCAGCAAAGTGTTCCCTTCCTTAATCTCCCTTAGGAGCACCTTATGCACAATGTGTAGAGGGGAACTGATACTCTTTAATGAAAAGCACCTTCATGCAAAGTGCGTAAATGCTTTGCATGCTTATTTCTGGCATATAACATCAGCTAATGTTCTTTTGAGGTAGAAGCCCATGTTTGGTATAGAAGGTACCATGTGAAACATATACGAATTTCTTTTAACCCCACCTAACATTCCAGGTGCAACACCCTCTACTCTGACTCTGCATTACATTGTATTAGATTTAGCAGGCACTTCCGTACAATGTGATGTATATTTTTAGAAAGCAGGGTTATCCTTTTGCTGGAGCAATTGGGGTGGGGGGGTTTAGGGCCTTGCTCAGAAGCTCAGTGATAGCCAGTCATAGGATTCAGTGTGATTTCAGCTTATTTTTATATAATCTTTCACAAAGAAAAACAAAGAAAGAGTCCGAAAGAAAAACTATTTACATGGATATGTTGTGATACATTAAACATCATTAGAGAGAGTAATATCGAAAGGGGAAAAAGGAAGGAAAGAAATTAAACAAAGAACACCAGATGACAATGGAGGAGAGGAACAAAAAGCTTCCAAGTAAAGAGAAAAAAAAAAAAACCTCAGGGGGTCCAAGGTCAATTTGCTGGCCAACCACCCTGGGCAGACTAACATTACTGAGAGGAGAAATGAGTGGACTTGCTTGCTAAAAGGAAGGTATAAGCTGTGATTAAGGATCAAGACAAAGTCCATTAATGAGACCGTTATCCACGTTGGCCTGTCAAGGGTGGCACTGAAGGCTGCACCCGCTATAATGCAGTTCATAGGTTCCATTCACAATGTCACCCCTCCATGGGATCGACCCAGGACTCCAGCTCAGATGGTGGCCACCCTGGGCACCATCCGGACATGTTGGAAGGCAGAGAGCATGCATGGCCAGAACATACGTTGACACATAAAAGCGCGAGCATAGTAGATATGGGGACTGACAACCTTTTGATTACCATCACAGTAGCTTGACTGACTTAGCGACACACTGTCGCCGGTTTTGTTTGTTCTTAAAAGTGTTGTTTGTAGCGAAAGTGAACTAAAACTTGTTATGTCTGGTGTTCAGTCGGGCTTTGAGAAACCTCTCCATCTATGCTGGTTCCTCTCCATGCTATTGCTGTCAACACAAACGAGTCTTTAGGTCCAGTTATTTATGCGTTTTTGTGCACTCGTAGGCCAAGAGTGAATAATCTGGGGAGTGAATAAGTAAGACTCTGGCACAGACGGACTCAGGAAAGGGCACAGTTGTGTCGTGCACAGGAAATCACTAAGGAAATGCACAGACCGCAGTAATGACATTAAACCTGGTTAGATCTGCTTTTTTTGCCTCCTTCGGAATGCCGGTGATGTTGCTGATCAGGTGCATTGTGGTCTTACTTCTGATGACTTGCTGGTCGAATGCATTATTTAAGGCAAATGCATTATCTCTTATGTATGCCTACCAGAGAATTACTAAGATTTCCCACTGCGGTCAATCACTATATTGTTTAACACAATTTGGATGAATTAAATAACCAAGAAGAGCGTGGTTTAAGTAGTAGTTGATTGTCAGGAGAGGAGTTACAACTACATGATGGTTCCTGATGGCATGGGTTTTAAAATTGTATTTTTCCATCACTAGTATCAGTGCACATAATGTTATTAACTTAATATTTATTAAACTATGTTCTGTTCCATTCAGCCTCATTTTATGTTATTGGTATTTTATTATGCCTTGTACTGTGTGGAATTTAAATTGCATGTATTTGTTATTTTTATTTCATTTGTATATCGATAAACCCCTCCCCAGTGCAGTGAGATGATTTTGTGCTATCTGACAGCAGAGGGCACTGCACACTGTTGACAAGCATCTTTTGGCAAGACTGTAAAAATGAGCCTGCAGCCTGTGTATAAGGAGGCTTCGTGTCTGTGAGTGAGGCCCATTTACCTGCCTGCTGCCCCTTGTAGCTAAATAATCCACAGCTGTGCTTTTTGGTAGCTGTCCCAGCAGCCCAAGTGCTTATCCAGGGATGCCATTTCTGATGCAGTTACTTTGCATGCTCACTCATAAACCCAAGATTAATTTTTCACTTGTCCTAGTAAGATACGACATTGATTTATTTGTTCTACTCCATGCTAGTAATAATACTTTTCACAATTGATGATACTGTAAAAACTGTTCAAGAAATGAGACGGAACATTGTATTAAATAAGCTATTAATTATCCATGAATCACTATCTATCTATCTATCTATCTATCTATCTATCTATCTATCTATCTATCTGCCTGCCTGCCTGCCTGCCTGTCTATCTTTATCCTTACTGTGAACATGGTTCTTGCAGTCTGTCTGTAAATGAATCCATTCTGCCATATTCAGTCCCCGTGCAAGAGACCTGAGATAGGAATTCCACTGCGTCATGCAGGCCAACGTGCGTCATACATTGCAAAGAATTTCCTCTGAAGTAAAAAGTAAAAAAAAATGTATTGTTTTGAGGTTGCAGTCAACGTAGGACCAAATGCACACCAGTAAATACTCCAGGAGGAAATGGATTGTTTCCCCTCTAGTCATTGCACCACAGATTTATGGGCGGCTGTAGCAGTGGCCTCTGCGCTCTTCGGTTTCCTTAGACTCCTCTCTGCATGGTGCTTTTTCTCCTCCTGACTTCTATTTCTACTCTAGATGCTGCTGTTCATCATACCCTGCTGGATGTCCAGTGCAGTAGGCTGATTTGCTTGGCAGCTATTTTTACAATATTTTTTGAGATGAGAAAGACCCAAATTACTTTGAATAGTTGGTCATGTTAAAAGGACACTATATTCTTTAATTATTTTGATGTAGTGATTGGGATGAAATTTGATTGGATAATAGGGCTGGGAAATTGATCAAATTTTAATTTCATTTACGATTTTGGCTTCCAATGATTATTAAAACAAAGTAATTGAGATAAAATGATTATTGTGCTGCATTTCGTTTTGCGAAGATGCTCCCATTTTGTCTTGTGTTGTGCATCCAGCACACCCCTTACTAGCCCCTTTTAATTTGTTTATCAGTTGAATTATATTTAGAGATTAAGGGAATCTACTGTTAAAAGTTTTTTTTTATTGTTCAACAGATGCATGGTATTTCCAAAGTCATTGAGCAATAATGTGAAACAATCGTGATCTCAATATTGACCAAATAATCATGATTATGATTTTTCCATAAGCAGTCCTATTGAGTGATATGATATGACCAATGTAATCTGGTTAAAAATAGTCAGCATGAGTTTAGGGGTTGGGCTGTACTATCAAAACTCTTTTAAACCTAAAGGAAACAGTGGGATTTAGGCCCCAGATAAAAGTAATCGCAGTGGCTTCACCCAGTGATGCATGATAGTGCCTGAAATGTAAACAATGGACTTCTTCAAACTTGTCATCAAGAATTAATACCTGGCAGCAGTTAAGCAGCAATGCCTCAGTATTATTTTGAAGAATCCGTACTCAGACAATTGGTTTGGCTCTTCCTTAAATTTAGGAAAGTCCTTTATCAAATTTCTTTACTTTTTATTGTTACTGATAGCCATGAGTTTAAGGTAAAACTTTTTTGACGATCTGTTTATTTTTGTACATTTTGCTGTTCATTTGATCAATAAAGTTTTGTGCAAACAAAATGGCACTAGTGTTTATGACTGTAGTTCATGACCATTGTTTTCTTTTTTGTATAAAATAGTATTGCCCACACTTGCTTTGTAAGTAGCTCTACAACATGATGACAGTCGTTTCGATTAAATTTAATTCTTTAACTGGAAACTAAATTAAATGTATTGCTCTGAAAATTTGTAAGATTTCTAAGGCTTCTGAGGGAGCACGGTATTGTAAGATTCTGGATCAGAGTTTCTTTTTACACAAAGTGATAAACTGAAGTGAAACACCTAATGCTAACCCTTCCGGGAACCACCAGTAGCTGGGTAAAAAGGAGCATCACTTTCCAAGAACACTTATTCAACGTAATTGTACATTTATTCATTTCTAAAATAAGTTGTGGATGGTTCATTCAGGTTTTTCTTCTAGGAAACTGTCCTACAGTCTATACTTGGACAAGTAAACAAATAAAAGGACTTAAGAGCAATGGATTAAAGGTTCCAGGTCAGAGCCATGAGAAAGATGTCATACTGCTGACCTGATTTAACATGGATTTGGCTGAAGAGATACTTTGTAATTTGATGAAACCATCTGTTAGTGATCTTCCACCACATTTTTACTTACTAATAGCTGACCATTGAGCATGGTATTATTTGTTTAAGTTGGGTAAAATGTCACGTTAATTGGGGATTTATCATCCTTTGTGAAACATACCACAATGTCATAGCCATCAGGAACGCTAGGTTGCTGTTGCTTTAATCTGAGGGAGTATGTATGATGACTAATCTGACATTTATAACCTTGAATCATAATTGCAATGAGAAACGACAAGCCCTCATTTTTGTATTTTTTTCTATATTTTTGTAGAAAGAGATGAGTTAAAAATGTGTTTGTTGTTAGGATATTTTCCTTCCCACGGCTGTACTGCTTAGTTACTATATACAATATAAATTTTGGAGCACATATCCTGTTTTCACCTCTCTGCACGTGCACCCACAGTGTGCTTTGCCTTATACAGGTGGTGTAATGTAATCAGCTCTTGTGCTGGACATGTTTATTTCTGAAGGCACAGTAATAATAAGAATTTGGCTCAGCTTTACATCATCAAAAATATTTTTAACTGATATCACTTTAGGTTGCTTTTTCCATTTTGTAAGATAGTAACATAAGTAACCAATGAATTTTTGGTTCACAAATACAAACATGTCAAAAAGAATATGAAATTTCTTCCTTATTACAGAATTAGCACAATTATTTTGGTATTTGCATGCATTATTCATCAGTTTCAATCTATAGTACAATAGATTTTTAATGGTTTGATTGGTCTTTGGATGATATTTGTGTGTTTATGTTTATCATGTACACAAAGTGATTTCTCTGCTCAGGGGTCAACCCAATCTTTGAGGTGAATGAACTCTTTTTTCTGTACCAGTTAGCTAGGGCAAATTAAACACATGACTGAGTGTTGATTGTGAATGTGAACAGCAACACAAAATGTTTTTGCCACTATTTCTCGATAACTTTATGTTTTATATACAGGCTTACGTGTAGAGAGTCTGATAGCACTGAAGCAAGAGCTGCACAAAACACATGAGAAAAGCAAGTCAAATCATGACGACTCGGTTCCTCATGACATGTGCATCGACAGGTAGAGGGACCATGACTGAAGAATAGCCAGTGACTTCAGAGAGCATGCATGGGCTGGATGAGTTCTCTGAAGTGAAAATACTCTGATTTAACATATGAGGTAGAAAGGTACAGTGGATGGCTTCACAGATAAGCATTGATTAATAGAAAAAGTGTCAGGTGACAAGATTGTTAATATAGTGTTGCTGTAATCATCTTGTAATTTGACGATACCAGCCATAGGCTATTTTCACACTTGGTGGGGGGCATGAAATTATTCTGCTAGTAAATATGAGCCATCCATAAGGATTTCCCATCAGAAACTGGAATCAATGATCTGTCGCCTATGATTACATAAGGTCCTTCAATCAATATTTAATTTATGTTAAAATATTCTGCACAGTACATAAACAACATGATGTGAGCACATAAGGAGAAACGAGTGGTATGCATTCTGGGTAATTTACATTCATCCGTCCATCCTCTACCGCTTGTCCGGGTCGGGTCGTGGGGGCAGCAGTCTCAGCAGGGAAACCCAGACTTCCCTCTCCCCGACCACTCAATCCAGCTCCTCTGGGGGAATACCGAGGCGTTCCCAGGCCAGCCGAGAGACATAGTCTCTCCAGCATGTCCTGGGTCTTCCCCGGGGTCTCCTCCCGGTGGGACATGCCTGGAACACCTCACCAGGGAGGCGTCCAGGAGGCATCATGAGAAGATGCCTGAGTCACCTCATCTGGCTCCTCTCAATGCGGATAATGGGTCCCTCCCGAATGACCGAGCTCCTCACCCTATCTCTAAGAGAGAGGAACTTTTATGACATCCCATTCTAAATCTATAGCCATGAGTTGGTCCCCCTTTGCAGCTATAACTGTCACTCTTCTAGGAAGGCTTTCCACAAGATTTTGGAGTGTGTCTGTGGAAATATTGGTCATTCATCCAGTAGAGCATCTGTGAGGTCAGGCACTGATGTTGGATGTTAAGGCCTGACTTGCAGTCTCCGCTAGTTCATCCCAAAGGTGTTCAGTGGAGTTGAGGTCAGGGCTCTGTGTGGACCAGTCAAGTTCTTTCACACCAGAGTTACCCAACCATGTCTTTATGGAACTAGTTTTGTGCACTGGGGTACAATCATGCTAGAACAGAAAAGGGCCTTCACCAAACTGGTCCAACAAAGTTGGATGTGTAGAATTGTCCAAAATGTCTTGCTATGCTGAAGCATTAAGAGTTCCCATCACTGGAACTAAGGGGTCTAGCCCAACCCCTGAAAGACAACTCCATACCATTATCCCTCCTCCACCAAACTTTACAGTTGGCACAATGCAATTAGGCAGGTAACATTCTCCTGGTAACTACCAAACCCAGACTCCTCCATCAGATTGCCAGAGAAGCATGATTCGTCACTCCATGGAACACAATTCCACTGCTCCAGAGTCCGGAGGCAGCATGCTTTACACCACTGCATCTTTGTTATTGCGTTTGGCATGTGAGGCTTGCATGCAGCTCCTCAGCCATGGAAGCCCATTCCATGAAGCTACTGCTGCATAGTTTTTTGCTGGGGAATGCAAGAGGAAGTTTGGAACTCTGCATTTATTCTGACAACAGAGCATTGGTTTTTGTTGTTCCTTAATGCTTCCACTTTTCAATAATACCACTTACAGTTGAATGTGGAATATCTAACAGAGATGAGATTTTATAAACTGACTTATTGCAAGGGTGGCATCCTATGACAGTACCACTGAGCTCTTCAGAACGACCCATTCTTTCACAAATGTTTGTAAACCTGACTGCATGGCTAGATGCTTGATTTTATACCCCTATGGGTCTGACTGAAACACCTAAATTCAAAGATTAAGGGGTGTGTCCCAATATTTTTGTCAGTATAGTGTATCTAGCAAAGCTGTAATTATAAATATAATATATGTAATCATTGTGTAAAATGTGTAAAGTTCACAAACCTATGACATATGACCTGATGCAAAAGGGTCTTTTGTTTAAAATTTGCTTGGTATTGAATCTGATGATTAAAAAATGACTATAATAAATCACAGTGAATAGAACCTAAATTCTTGTTAGCAATAGTTTGTCATAATCATCATCATCACTTGACATCTTAAAAATGCAGCATATGCCTCTGTACCTGTGATCAGAAGGCCTCGGCCTCGGCGCATCTCCGGGTCTTTAAGCAAGGCCCTTAACTCCTGCTCCCTAGGCACTGCAAAAAACAGGTGGCTGTCCATTGCACCCAGTTTGCTCTCACCTATAGAGAGTACACTGGGGGAAGCGTAAAGAGAATTTCTCCACAGGGATCAATAAAGTATCAGTTAATAAATTATTTATTTTTCCAAAGGATCCCTTTGATGGTATATGAAATAAACCTGACCGAGGATGACAGATAATGGAGTATTTTAATTTAAACACAATTGCAGCTTAATATTTTATAGACTGAACCATTTCTTTAATATTTATATGCATTTTAACATGACACACACACACACAGACACACAAACACTATCAGGAGAAAAAGAGTACAGTTTTGTACCCCAACAAATAACAATAAAGTACCCCCAATGGTACAAAAATGTTCCTCAGACTCCATTCCTGTACCTACATTTACCTACAGCTAGGGTACAATTGCTAGACCCTTCAGGGCACAGCCTCAGTGAGAAGTGTGTGTAGGGATTATGTTTATACTACATTGTGGGGATTAGAGTTTTCCCCATAGAAATGAATGAGTCCCCACAAAGATATAATTACAAACCTGTGTGTTGCGGGTATACGTTAACAAACAAATGCGCCATTCATGATAAAACATGGCTTATTTTACCTTAAATGCACTCTGTCATTCTATTTATTTCAGACAGGTATGTTACTGGGAACCAAGTAGGAAAAACAATGTTTTAAACTAAAGTGGAGGATGTACCGTGGGTTTAAAGCAATATAAACATTTAGATTGTATGTCTTGAAAAAAAATCAGTATCATTCAATTTTAACTTAAAGACCTTTAAAAAGATAGAATTTGTAATGTTTTAGTAACATATATAGATTTCTGTAGTTGTACTCAGTACTCAAAAAGAGATGCAATCACATTTTTAAAGAAAAATACTTTTTTGTACAGGCTTTTTATCTGCAGTGGTAAATTTATTTTCTGTATGGATGTATCTTCCTTCTGTGTAAAACTGGCACTGCGTCTCAGAGCCCTTCATTGTCGTTGGTGTTTTGTTCTCTGAGATATACAGTGTTTATTAAACAGACTAAAACAAACTTCACTTTCAACAACGTATCAGGAAAACACTCCGTGACAAGTTGTACACACATCATCGGAGACATCTGGATCGTAATGGCGCAAAAGAGTAGGTGGCTTTGATGATTCAGCCCCACGATCTTTTAATTTACCTAAATGTTTTAACGCACCGAAGCATTAGAGCAATGTTTAGCGTTTTAGCCCCACGGGTTTCAAAATATTTACATGAGATACTTTAATAGTAGCCTTTGTGCTTTACTTTAGGATGGGATGGCCTTTTAAGGGGGTATAAAACACACCTGTGAGGCTTACCCACTGTTTTTGTACTCCTACACAAAGTATAACGTAATAGTTTTGACTTTGATGGGTGAAAAATATTTACTTATTTGAAGCTCCTTCTTATTTGTGAAACGAAAGAGAACGATAAAAGAACAGTTATTTGCAAGTAATATTCTTTATTGACCAATGCAATCTTATTATTTTTTTTAAATTTAAATTGTGTGTACGGTTGCTGGTGCACAATATCCTCCTGAGATCCACCAATTTTTTTTTTCGTATATAGAGGACAAAATTTTTGCTCATATTTTTCATACTATGTATCTTGTATACATACAACCCTTTTAGGTCCTGTTGTTCCTTGAAGAGGAAATTTCTATACTTTGGGGTGGGAATACTTGCGGACGGGTTCATTGTCGATTGGTTATGCAAGTAGCCTGCCTCTGAAACATAAAATACAACTGGAGTCTTGAAAAAAATTACATATATGGGTGAATTGGTTGGGAGGATGCAGTCTGTCATGTTTTCCCAACTCCTGGATTCTTATTGCTTTACATTAACATTCATTTATGTTTGAGGAGAGTTCTGTTCAAGGTGACTTACACAAGTGAGTCAGATCTGAAAATCACAGGCATAGAGCATCCAAAGAACCAGCTTTGGTACAAGTGGGACTAGACTGAGCTTCCAATAAGTGACCAGTAACAAGTTAGCATTGGATGCATTGCAATACAGAGCATTGTGACAGAAGAAAAGCACCTAACAGAAGAGCAATTCATATTAAAACACTATGAGCACTGGGTTCCTACTCGACGACTACAAAATACAAGAGTGTCCAATTATAATTATTATTAATCATATGTTGCGATTCCCTGTGGGGGAAATTATTTACACATCCCCAACTTGCTGTCTGTAAGTGAGAGCAAGCTGGTTGTTAATATAGTGTTGCTGTAATCTCCCATGCAGCTGAGGGTTAAGGGACTTGCTTAAGGACCCACAGATGTGCTGCGGTTAAGCTTGAACCAATGTGTCACAGGCATAAAGGCTTCACCCTCCGAGCCACACACTGCCCCTATGTTGCCCAGACACCATAACCACGGGGAAGGTGATGAAGGGAGAGTAGGTCAGTGGCCTGATGAGACAGCTGAGGTGATCCTGGAACAGAGAGTTCTTGAGGTGTTTTACCAAGGTTGAGAGGGATTCCGGTGCATACAGATAACTCGTTCTGCTACTGAAGAACCACGCATGAGAAATGTCTGACTTATTTTCACCTGGTGGAGAGATTACCAGGCAGTATTGGTATACGCTTTTATATGGTCTTTTGCTAGTTCCTGCTGGACACTCTAGTTAAATCAATGTTGAAATGCTTCTTTCTACAATGCTAATATTTCTATATTCAGACCATGACATTCTAGGTAATATCCATCCATCCAAACCGCTTATCCTACTGGGTCGGGGGGGGGTCCGGAGCCCATCCCTGGAAGCAACGGCAGGGAACAACCCTGGATGGGGAGCCAGCCCATCGCAGGACACACTCACACACCAGTCACGCACACATGCACACCTAAGGACAATTTGGCAACTCCAATCAGCCTCAGCATGTTTTTGGACTGTGGGGGGAAACCGAAGTACCCGGAGGAAACCCCACGATGACACAGGGAGAACATGCAAACTCCACACACATGAAACCAGGCGGAGACCAGAACCCGGGTCCCAGAGGTGTGAGGCAACAGTGCTAACCACTGCACCACCATGCCGCCCCTTCTAGGTAATAATAAAATTAAATAAATATTAAATATATATATAAAATTTCTAAAACTGAAATACATATTTGAAAACAAAAGGGACAATTCTCACTAAGTTTGATTTAAAATAACACTGGTTTTATCAGCCCTCGGCTTGTTTTTTACTTTTTAAATTAGCATCGGATGAATTTTGAGTCTGACTCTAATTTTCAAATACTTTATTTTTATCAACCAATAATAATATGTCAAACAGAACTATTGCTCAGAAATGTTAGAAACATGCCCTGTATCAGTGCCCTGTTTTAGTAAAGAACAATGTAATTATATATGTGTGTGTGTGTGTGTGTGTGTGAGTGTGTGTGAGTGTGTGTGTGTGTGTATTTTCTCAGGAGGTGTACTTCAGTAATGTGCAAAATTATTTCAAATCTAAATTAAAAGCACAACTTCCAAACATACAGGAAAGGAAGAGAAGATTAGAATGGGTGAGTGAAATGGTAACATAAGCCATTCAAGTTTCAACAAGATAAAGGAAAGTGAATTCAGAAGGGCACCTCCTAGAAACATGGTATCCAAAATACACACCTCCACCAGATCCATAAAAGGTACACAGAATTTTGTGAATGACAGAAGCTTATATGAGACCTGGGTAGGGGAACATTGTTTTTTTCGCCGGGGGAGAAAAAAATTATATTATTCATTATTAAATCTCCATTGGCCTACCCTCAAAGTGCAAAGGTAGCCTACTAGGGGACATAAAATTCCTTATTTTACTTAAGTATTTTGTTTAATTAAACTAACCTGGGAGTACATGAGGACAGCAAAGAGAAAATCATTTATTTTCCTGTTTTCCTTTTCACACCTCCCTTAACAGCACCTCAGAGTCACACTGTTAATTGGTGAATTTATATATATATATGTCTTTAAAAACCCACTTTAACCCTCGATGTCTGGCAGCAACCACCAAAGTAAATTCCTTGTATGTGTGAACATACTTGGAAATAAACTGTATTGTGATTCTGATTCTGAGCCTCCTAATCTAGGATATCTGTTGTAATGTGCCAGTGTAGGTGCTCCAGTGAAGTTTATTGACAGGATGCCAGGGAAATTCATTGTTACAGTTTATACCTTGTCTATACCAGTCTATACCATGTTTTCCTTCCATTAGAAACTATTCAGTGTGAAATGTCTGTATATTAATATAATTATTAATATATGGACTGTTTTGATTTTTGTTTTTTTTTATTGGGAGTGGGGGGTAATTAAATGTGGGCGTCAGGAGTATACTGATTACATCCAAAAATGCTATGATTTCTGATTTCTTAGAAAACACTTGGGGACCTTGAAATGTATAAAAGTGCTTTGACCTCATTATTATAAACTGTTTGTACAAAGTCGCTTAGAGTACGTGAATAACAGTCATGATCTCCACATCTGATTTAAGCATTGTTTTTAAGACATCAGGGGACACGGCACAACCTATACAGATGTTTCTCACCAATGCAAAGAACAAGTTTTTTTTTTTTTGGAGTCATTGTTCAGTACTGGGAAAATGTACACACATATATACATACTTTATCAATTTCTTTATGTACTGGACAAGGTAATTGTGAGTAATTATGGGTTCTGGTATATGCTACTGTTACGATTGGGGTCATCACACTACAGACAAATATTTATGCTTATTGTAATAGCATACAAACTTTTTCATTTTAGCAAAAAATACATTAAAAATAATGTTCCTCTTTCTACTGAAGTTTGTCCTTAAATTCACCTTAAAACATTATAAGAGGTTCCAAGAATCTCCAAGACTTCAACCTCCAGTCCAATTTCTAGAACAGTACAACTGAAAAAGAATGTTTAAAAGATTTTGCATAAGTTCAGATGAACTATCGATTAGGTATACATTTACATTGGTCTTTGTACATTTATATTGGTGCTGGAATTGACTCCCTATGAAAGTCAAATATTGAACATCATACATCACCTTGACAAGTTGCTCGAAGGACAAATTTCTCAGTTCAATAATAGAGATGAATTTACTGAAATACACTTTGGGAATCCCTTTGGTGTTTCATGTTATCCATATCTATGTAGATGTGTTTTATTGGCTTTCAACTGGGCTAATCAAAATAAGGAGATATGCTTACTCTTCATTTGTGTGGTCTTTTTGACTCTTGATCTCTTGCTTCTGATGTCAGTGTGCTGCGCTGTTGCTTCTGGTAATTTAGACTTCCTCTGCGGAGCCACATTTAATGCAGGAGAGTTTTATTGTACCTTGATCCATGACCCCATGGAAATCACAACCCCTAAGGATGCAATCACATCCATGCTAGCTAGATGAAAGCATGAAGCATGCTTGCTAGGTGAAAGTCTGACTTTTGTCAAGTTTCAGTGAACACCCACGGAGTGAAACTGACAGATTTAGACAGTTGTTTCATACCCTACCTGTTTATCCAGGAGCTTGTCCGTACTTGCCTGAAATAAAAGGCTAGCTAGCTACCAGACCACCATAAGGATGATGGAAATATCCAAGGAAAAAGTGTAGAATAACTGGAGAAGAATTAGATATCTGTCCTCTTTCAAAATGCTTACTAATTGCTGACAAGTATAATTAATTAGAATGCATAATTGGTAGTTTTGCTGATGTGTAGGAGAGCTTGTGTATGCATGTGCATGTATAAAATAAGCAGACACTGAAAAAGACAGAAAGATAGATGGATTACTGAGGGACTAACTAACCCCCCCCACATTCAAAGTGATGCCAATCAATCATTTTAGTGATTCATGGGTATGATTAAGTCACTGTGTTTTCATCTAATTAATTTGTTAATGGGATAATAAAATGAATATTGATTTTATGAACAATAACAATAAAATTGTGTTCTCGAAAAAAAAATATTGAATGGATTTAATATTATTTAAATTTGCAACATGAATATGTTTTAATAGCATGTAAGTATTTCCATATAAATAAATTTTCAATGATCAGATGAGAGGTGCATTTTGTCTAACAAGGCAAACAATGTAAAGAGACACACATAGAAAATTGTCATTGTTATAAAACTCAGAGCTATTACGAATAAGATTACATAAGATGAAGTTAATTGATCCCAGGGGGAAATACTGGGTTTAATTTTTTGTGTTAAACGTTTCCTCTGAGTACAGCGTGATAAAATAGCTGTTCTTTATATTTTTGTTAATCTTTCACTGAGCCAGGTACCTAACTGAACAATTTAAAATTCTTACTGATGTACTAAAAACACAATTAATGGGAAATATAATTAAAGTAAAGAGGAAACGATTATTGAATTTGATGACACTGGTTTGGATATTTTATTTTATCATAGTAATCTTACTGGATTTAATCAACAGAAATACATGGATATTCCAATACAATCTCTAAAATGAATATTATATTAATCATGACAAGACCTGGACACCTTGAGGGCACCTAGAGGGTAATTTACACAAAACCACTGTCCTCCATCATCAAGGATATTTCTTTTCTGATTTATGCTGGATTCCCAAATATAATAAGTTTTTGTGAACTGCCATTTTGGTCTGCATGATCTCTATCAGCAACTTGCAGAAATTTCTCTGACATTTCTATTAATCAAAGTTTGTTTTAAGAATTTTATTTCCAATAAAAAAACAGCACCTGTTATTTTGATTGTTTAATTGTCAGTTTCTTATGCTATGAAAATGGTACTGTCACATCCTGCCTACCTGACCCTCCTATCTAATCCCTAGCATGAGCCTAACCCATGCCTGTTACTCGTTTGTCTTACCTCTTGTTCCTCACCCTCATGTTGATCAGTCCCAGCTGCCTCTTGTTAGTTCCCTCATTAGTCGAGTATACACATGCTTCCCAGTGCTGTGCTCCTCATTAAAGTTGCTCCTTTGGTTAGCCTGTGTCCTTCCTCATGGGAGTCCTCTTGTTTTGATCCCTCATTGTCCAGTTTATTTCCAGTCTCAGTTTGTTTAATTTTTCAGTCAGTAAAACCCCTTTAGTTTCATAAAAATGCTTGTCCTCAAGTCCTTTATCCTGAAAGCTCTGACAGGTAAAGACCTATATAATTTTTTTGTGGTCAAAGTCAAAATAACATATTCATGCCAATGTATATTCTATTTTACTATAACAATTTTTATTTTAACCAATTTAATACATATTTATTTTGCAACAAATGTAAACAAGTATTTTGGTAATCCAATTCAGTAATTAATATCCGAATGCAAAAAAAATTAAAGCTGGCACCATGAATTTGCACTCTGGGTGAGGTACACAGAATGGACTGTACTGTACTCCTGGCTGCCTCACCCTTCCTTATCGTTTTTATCAGTCACTTTTAAACCACTTCAAATAACCCCATAGCATTTACATCTATACAGGCAGGGAATTTGCTGCAGACAGGCCTAGTCTTGTCCCTCACTGGCATCAACCCTGTTGCTAGCATACATCAGAAGACATGACTCAACAACTTGCACAATATCCGTTTTGCACTTTATGCTACGTATAGGAGTGCGGTCACTTTCGGCATCCCTCAGAAATTCCAGTCAAGACGGGAATGGCTGAAACAATTGTATCATTTATAAACTTGTTTCTTTATCAAAATTTGTTTCTTTGAGCTTACATTGTCTCAATTGTACTCCCGCACTGACATACAGCAGTATTAACATTCCTGTACCGAAGAGATCAGGAATATTTCGGTCCATTGCACAAGACGAGAGATGTAACTCCTGGCTGTTTACTGAATGCCGCAAACAGACAAGACAGCTGGCTGATTATCGATGTATATATTTCTTGCAGTGGTAAGCAAAGACGTCACAACCAGTGATCCAATGGTGTTTCACACGATTTCAACTTGAAAACATATGACGCAAATCCGAATCAACGCGTTGTCTTGTCATGTAACAGTGACTGCTCTATAATGAGCAAGTCTTTCATTGAAGCTGGTAAATCACACAGATTCCCCTCCTAGGTAACAGTCAAAGATAATTGAGACAATTCTCACCACTGATAGCATAAAACTTAAGCTGTATCATATTCCTCCCAATCGTACTGAATTTAAGTTGGACCAGAATTCTTGTCATTCCAATAAATATATTGAAGGCCTTAAATGTTGAAATGTTTGCAGAATGGCTGTGTGCATCCTTAAGCACTGATAGTTCATCACAGTGACCCTGAGTTTAGCCCCAGCAGCTGGCCAACTAAACACAGCGAAGAGTTCGGCTTCACCTGTCCTCTGGGAGAATACTGCCTGTACAGAACATGTGAAGTGCTAAATGTCACATAGTGGACAAATGTGCTCATTTATACACATTTATCTACATGGACACTGATGCTAATCCTGGATACTTGTATACCTCCCAAGAAGCACAATGACTGTAAAACATGTAGGCTTCTTGTTATTCTGTACAAAATCTATTGGTTGGATTCAACATTTTTTTTAGTGAAATAAAAAGCTGTCAAATGCACATTTTAACTACATGAAGCATCATTGAGCTTCCAGAAACTGTAATTGCTTTTCAGTTTTAATAAGGAGTGCTGGCTCCAGGATTCTGTCGAAGAATAATAAAATAGTCATCAAATGATCTGCCATTCATGTTCGCTTTAGAAATCATTTATAAAATTGTTTTATTTGTCGAACAATTTTACTATGTATTTCAACTAAGGCTTTCAACAAAAAGAATGTATGGGGGGAAATGCTGTATACCAAACAGTAACAATATGAATATTCTTGCCAAGAAAACATGTGATAACATGGAAAACATGTGGTAGGTCTTCAGCTGTGTGTGTGTGTATAAGAGAGAGGGTGCGAGAGAGAGAGATTTTAAACTTTGAAACCAATCCAAACTATATCAATTAATGCTGTATGTAAGATACAACTGCATATACATAAAATGTATTTAGGTTTTTGCACTATTGTGAAGCACATTGTGTGAAACATACTTCTTGATTGATTTCTGTTGAAGATATTTAGTTGACAGCTGATTATTTGTCTTTTTCTAGATTTGAATAGTTAATGTATGCTTTGAAATGATAATTTGAACAATTTAGATACAATATATAAATAAAAAAACAAATTATTCAGCATTATAGATATTATATACTATTTGGCCAGTATGCTAATCATATATCCAAATTGTCATATTCTTTTAATTGTTCCTCTTTAGTATTCCTTTTTAGTACTCCTTAAACTGGTTAGTTTAAAGTACAGTGTATTACATATATTACCTATTTATCAGCTATAAGCAAGGACCAGTCAAAACTAGTCAGACAAAAGTTCCTGGAAAGTGTCATATAATTTACAGCCACCAAATATATTAAAGGAACAGTCAGTTTAGAAACAATAACAATAACAAGAACGAGGTTCCGAATTACTGAAAAAAAATCAATAAAACCTTTTAGTATATGATGATTAACAGAATTTAATGGAATGAATGTTTATAGCCCTATGTGTACTGGGTAATTATTGCTTTTTATGGAAAATAGCTAAACTCCCAAACATGATTTTAGTCACCCAGACCACACAAATAACGTTTTCATTTCAATTTAAATCACACCTGCATGAATAACTACCAACTACTTGCCGGTGCATACAAAAATCTATAATCACATAAGTAGACTTATTTTAGAAGCTCTGTGGGAATCTAGTTTATTTTGAAGTTTACAATGACTGGATTTTAATGACTACTAAATGAAATGTATACTATAAATGCGGGAAACTTTCCTCGGGTATCGCTGCAGTGCAGCACCAGCATTATTTTTCTTCATTGGGGAAAAAAGGAAACCCCTCCAGCGTGTACACTTCCTTGACCAAATTTGGTGCTGGCCCCGCCCCCCGCGACTTAACCTGGCTGGAAACCGCGATTCAACAGTTGGCCCACTGGCACGCGCGACTTTGCCTCACGGTTTTAAACGGGCTAGAGAGGCAGGACAGAATTGCAGGCGACTTACGCGCACGGCCCTCTCGGTGCTCCCGTCAAAAAACACAAAACAATTGACCAAGGGGAATTAACCATGGCAGGTGAAAAAGCAGGAAAAAACAAGAAGGAGAGCAGTAATAAAGGCAAGAATAAAAAAGACAGAAGTAAAGCTTCCCCGGGGACGCCGGGGGAGTCACAATTGAGTAGGTGAACTCTCCTCATGTTGCGCTTGTCATTTGGCTGTTCTGGGTTATTCTAATTGTTTTATTTTTTTCTCTCCGCGTGTTAATTAATTTAGTCACCTGGATTGTGATTTTTGTTGGAAAATGCTGTGAGCTATAGATATATAAAATTTTATGCATACTGTATGTACCTAGGATACTTTACCAGTTCCATGAGTCCCTTTAACTCCCATAATTCGCGGTTTTGTGACTAAATGGACACCTTCGCTGTATTACTAACGCAAGTGTATAAATATATGGTTGCTGAAGTGTACTTTTTTCTTTTTTTAAAAAAGCAGTTCTTATTTGCACTTTAAATAATCCAATATATTTTTTGGATGAGATCGGCCCTCTAACGGATTAAAACCCAAATTATTCTTAATTGTATTATTGTTGTTGTTGTTGTTGTTGTTGTTGTTCGTTCGTTTGCCAGTAGTTTTTTTGGAGATTTTGGAATGTGGATTTTCCCAGGCTGTCTTGAGGGGAAGGTTTATCCTTGGCTGAGATCTTTGGAGTGAAGTACATGCTGGAAATGTCTCAACAGTGCCTTGTGAGACAGGTGGACTGATGTTAATAATATCTAGGGACTGTCATTTCAAGTTAATCCCCAAAAACGACCCATCTATTTGACATGTTCTATATGAAAATGTCTTAATATTATTTTCATATAGCCATTGAACATGCTGAAGATTAATGAATGACATTTTGAATAATTATGAGAAGGGAAACAGTGCAAGAAAAAAAACCTTTTGAACTTGACACCTTGTGACAGGTGGCTTTTTTGTTAAGAAAAGATCTGTTTTTGAAGGTGATCATTTAAAAGATTTGAAGATTTTACAAACTCCTGAAAATGTAGAGCTGGTGTGTATGCAGTGAATGTATCTGGTGCCATGTGGTGTTGCAAATGTCATGTAAGGTAGCAGTATTAAGATGCTATCTCTTGCTGACCTGTGCCAGTTTCACTCTTTTGTTTTGGCTTCATTTATTAGTCTGTGACAGTAGATGTAAAATCACTTGTAGATGCTTAGTGGTGAACTTCTATCTTTTTGGCGTATGTTCAGAGTTTATGCCTGTGTAATATATCACCGGGATCCATTTGTCAGTTTAGGTTATGTTTAGTTAAGATTTTAATTTTTCTGTCAGAATAGGCACCACTTCCAAACAAGCAGTAAATAATTCTTTTAAAATGTATATTTTTTTTGTTAGCAGTCCATCTTCTCTACCCATGAATGAAGAATTTAAAATATTGTATGAGACTAAATATTAGCAGTAGAATAAAGGCTTATAGTGTATATGTTTGTGTGTGTATCTGTGTGTATAAAATGCATAATATAACTGTGTATATCATATAATGAATGCATACCTATATATTTAGTGTTGCTATGCTGTCAGCTTAATTATCATCTTTAGCTTCCACTGCATTATAACAGTAAAGAATAATACCAAGGGAAACCAAAAACAAATTACTGAGGATACCCTTGACTGTTCATGAAATGCCCTTACCAATTTCTACAGCCCCTTCCACTGTGCCAAATCCCATAACCACATAAGTCATATTTACTTTATCTGTATATCTATTCTCTGTTTCTCTTAAACCTTTTGGCATATGTTCATTGGAAGTATCTAATGAAAGCATACACCTTTAACTCCAGGCAACATTTCAGGAAATGTTTCCATTGGGAGTTTTGCATAGCTTGTTTTATGAGTTTTCGCTTACCTGCTCCATTGCATTAATAATTTAATATACTTTTAGCTCATAATTATTGCTTTCAGAATATATGTATTATTTCTTTATTTAGTGTTTTTTTTGCCTAAAAGGATGTTGATGGTGTCTTTACATTAAGCTGTCAACAGAAAATTAAGTTTGCATATATACTTATGTTGTTCAAAATGTTTCCTTAAGCATTTCTTCTACCTGATCATCTTCTGCTTTTAAATTACAAATTTTGGTGATGTAATATTTCCTAATTTAAGTTTGTACTTCTCTCATTACTGCCCTCTAGAGGATAGTCAACATCCTATGGAAGTTAATGCTATACTATTACCTGCTCAGTTCAAGGACTAAACCAGCAAACACTTCACCAATGCAGTGGAACATGGTACTTTACTGTATGTATGTGACTAGAATTAAACTGCTAATGCCAATGTAAAAAACAAGTAGGGTTGTCATCTGGTGCAAGGTTTCAAGACTTTTTCCTGTTGAAGAATATTCTCTGACCCTGACCGGTAAGTCTTGAAATGATGGTCCCTGGTTGCCTGGGTCACTCTGCTGTTGTCTGAAGTGCAGGATTAGATCATGGAACAACTCTGTCACTGAGACTTGCGTGTGAGGGAATGTGGGCTGTGATGCGTGTTAATTTGAGGTCCGAAAAGGCGCGTAGGAGTTCCCTGAAGGAAGCTCCACCATGACATGGGGAAACAGCTGGAGGAGTAGCCAGCGCCCAACACCACCTCTTTCCCTCCCTCTGGTCCAAGGAATCAGCCCAAATTAAGTTGTCCTCTTGCTGCTTAAATTTTTATGGTAACATGGTGGATTTTAGCAAACATTTATGGAAGAGGGATCTGTGGTGCCTCACCCAGTTTGCTTGATTGGAAAAAACTGTTAGCAAACTTCTTTGTAGTACTTCAGTTTTGGTTGCAGTTTTGTTTGTCATACAGTATATAAACCTTTTACAAATCATTGTCTTTTAAACAATATTGTCTGATTTATGAAATGGGAATGTCTTCATCCATGAGTCTCACTGACCGACTTGGCCAGCTCTTAACGGTAGTGTTATAGAAGATGTCTCACAGTTCCTGTGACATCTGGTATTGGTTTTATTTTGTATGACTCTTCTGCACTTACATAACAAACTTTAATGTGAATGCATCCTGAAACATTGTTTTGATTTCTTTGTCCTCTGGTAAAGTATATTGAGAGGTGCTATATTATGGATTTTCTCTTAAGATGGAACTCTTAGAAAGTCAGCTATTGATTGGTCTTCAAGTTTTCTTAAGACCTATGAGGCTGTGGTGAGTCTCTCTGTATGGACGACTCTGCACATTTCATTGGACTTGTATAAGAAGATGATAATGATGATGATCTGAGAAGGACAACTATTTTATGCTTTTCTTTGTTGTTGCTTAGAGAAATAACCTCAGTTTTTCATATTATTCTCCCATGATGGTGTAGACTGAGTGCAACAGCTGTGGCTAACTGAGAATTTCCAGGAATCTGCACACAGTATGAATATAAAACCTTTTCAGGTTTGGTGGGAAAACTCGATTCCTTCAAGCTCAACCAGTTTGTGCACTGTAAATGCTGCAATTGAGTAACATCGGGGAAAGACCTGCCCACTAATGAAAGAATGAATTAAGACTGTTCTCACCAGTTCCAGATAAGCTGAACTTGGAATTATTTTTCTGCTATACTGTCTTGTTTTTTGTCTGAGGGGGGAACAGTCAGGGGTCATCATTCAGGATGTAGCAGCCCTGTGATTTATGTGAAACTTGTATTTCTTTTTTTAGATATGTTTAGGAACTGCACGTCATAGTACTCAGCTCCCCAAAGGCTGTACCCCTAAGCATATTTAGTTTTGTAGCTACACATAAACCCTGTCGTGGGCAAGTGAATATTTAAATGTTGTGCTTTGCCTTAAAGCAAGCTCTTTGTTTTAGTATTTTTTAAGATCAGGATGTCTGCTACAACTGTTTAGATATTCCCTCACCCTGGCAGTACAGATGTGTGTTAATTTACCATTTTATGCATCAGAAGTCACCTTAACGGGTTTCAAAATAATGGGATAGTAAAATAGGAATGATGTACATTCTTCCTAAATGTGGTTCACAATATACATGGCCACAAATTCCAAAGAACTGAAATCGGAATACTTAAATATTACTAGTTAATTATTAATTGTCCATTTACTGTGGTCTTGATTTTTCCAGCCATACAAGAAAAAAATGTTATGGACTGGTTGATGGTTTCATTCTTTTCTGTTTTTGATATGGGCATGTGTGTGTGTGTGTGTGTGTATGCATGTTTTTAATTATCCCCTGCCATCAATTCCTAGCCACTGCTCTCATCAACAGCTGCTGTAAGAACCATGAATCAGACCCAAGCCTGAGCGCACCATTTCATAGCATTTTCTCTGAAATGACGTGACAGGGATTTTCTGCTGGGTTCTCATTAACATTGTCAACTGTCATGGGTGGATGGGCTAATGAAAGGATCTCTGTCAGTACTGTGCTCAGAGGTTGTTCCATTTGCAGCCTTGTGGTTTCAGATGTTAAATGTTTTTCCTGGTTCTTCTCTTTGTTTCTTTGGAGCCCAACGCCTCATGCTTTTGTTTGCTATTCTTTTTTAAAAGAATCGCTTAACTACAGTTATTTCTCAAAAATGCAAATTACAGTCATGTGCTACATAACGATGTTTTGGTCAGTGACTGACTTCGCATTTGATGGTACACTCCCATAATATTATAATGGGGCTGAAGAATTCCCATCACCTCTTACAACACATTTCTCAGAAGGCATCCCCGTTGTTAAGTGACGCATGTCTGTAAAAGGATAACATGGTATACACCTGGCATTTATCAGTGTAAATCTGATCACATATAGTAATTGGCCACAGTGGAGATGTGCTTGAATTGACTGTGTACCAAACACCTCATGTATTTTATCCTGCATTGTATCGCAAATTAAGACCAGATTACAGAGAGAGATGTATATACAGGGCTGTAATTTCACTGTACTATCCATGTTCCCTTAGAGGTCTTGTGGCCTCACTATGACCCCTTTAAGTATGTTAGCATGAAGTCGTTTCAGTTAATACTAACATCCATTTTGTCTTTCCGCCATCGAATCCTAATAAGGTTTAAGTGAACATTACTTTCTAGTAAACATTTATGAAGTCTGAAGGTTTGCAGATCTAGCATGTGAAAATATATTTGCTAGTAAAGTTTTACATTTTTATTTCTTGGACATTTCAATAAGGAATACATGCAATTGCAAACTTACTGATGTAACTTACTCTGTTACTTATGTCTTACATTGACATCCTGAAGACACTAATATAATTTTAGCGATCTGTGTTGACCAACAAATCCTTTGGGTGAAATGCCAAAACATCATTAAACAGTCTATAGTTTTGGATTTATAGTTGGTTCCAATAATTAGTTGATAAGACACCCAGGGACACCTAGCCCAAATTACGCTTATGCTCAGGGTCAGCTCTAGTTATAGGTAGAATAGGCAGCTGCCTTGGTCCCTGAATTAGCTGTGTTGTGGATTTAAAAAAAATTTTTTTTTTTGGGGGGGGGCTCCCAAGCAAAGTTTTGCCTAGGGCCCCTGAAAAGGAAGTGCTGGCCCTGCTTATGCTTCTCATGCACTGATGGCTGACTGTGTTTTTGCTTTTGCTTTGCAGTGGAGCCCAAACTGAAGGAGATCAAGAGCATGGAGGTGCAGGAGGGCAAAAGAGCGCTGCTGAAGTGTGAGACCAGGACCAAGCAGCAAATTGACTCGTTCAATTGGTACAAAGATGGTAAAGAGTTTGCAGGGAAAAATAAACCCAAAACCGTGAAAATCAAAGTAAATAAAAAGTAAGTAGTATAACAGTTTGTATGTGAATTTCACATGCATCGGTCACCTAATACAGAAACAAATTTAGAGATGTTGGGATGGAAGTTTTCATTGTATTTCAGGGCTCCAGATTTAACTTTTTCCACTAATAGCACTTGTGCTCCTTACCAAAGAGTACCAGTAAGAAATTTAGCCATACCACTTAAATCGACATGCAACATATTCATATTTTTTCATATTAACTGTATTGATGACTGCTTTGGTAATAAACATACAATTTACAGAAATAGCAATGTTATGTTTAAAATAAAACAATAATTAAAGTCAGAGTGAAGTATTGCTTTTAAGAGAAAAAATATTAAGTTAAATGGTGTTTTTTAAACATAAACCAAAGTTCATTTCATCATCACCAAAGAGCCAAGTTAGAGCGAGAGTACTTATGGACAAGACACAGGTAGATTATATCCTACATGCAGTCGCCCCCAACTCGCGCTGTCATGATGATGACAGCCTCACAATAGCTCTCCACTTGAATTACTCTCTATCTCCCTCACACACACAGCAATAGGGTTGGGTATCCATTCGATTTTGTAGTTTCCAAATCTGATTCTGATTCTGCTCATCAGATCTGATTTTTATCGATTTGTCTTTCCAATTTATAATACAGTTTAAAAAATTGTGAAAATGCTTCAATCTTTACAACAAAGGTTTCTTGAAGTAGTTCCATATTTTGTTAAAAAGCAGAGTGTTTTAAGAGTTAACAGCCATACTCCGAATCTTGGATGTGAATTTGCCACTGATGTCAGTAATACTTTACTGTAGCTCTGTTAAACCTGCCTACACTGGATGGTACACAGGTTTGGTTTTAATAATCAGTTAACAGTAAATATATTTGGATAGTTTTCCGTAATCCATTTTAATACTCAGAGGTACATAAAGCTAAACTGATGAAACAATACTGAATATGTAGTTTTCCTACAGTCATGCATTTTCGAAAACATTTAATACCCACTTAAACCGCAGTTATTACACATTTGGCTTATACATTTGTACATAAGCATCAGAATATTTAGAATCAGAACATTTCCAAATTAATGACTGGCATACTTGTCGCAACACAATATTTTCACATTAAAATTGGTGGCTTGGGCCATATATATTACCAAACTATTTAACAGTAGGCAACATATAATTTTTCATACCTTCAGACATTGCACTTAGGTATGCAGTATTTTGACTCTTTTAGAAAGCAATACTGATCTGGTATTCTAGAACTATAAGTTAAACAAGATACAGTTTCACTGAAAGGAAAGGCAACAGTATGCTATCTTATTATTTTACTGCCTAAGCCTCGATAGTAGTTTTGCTAACAAATGTGTGGTAATGATTTACATTAAGTGCACCTTCATAATGCATGCATTATGCATTCATAGAACATTCAGTGCACCTTCATAATCCATTCATAGAACATTCAAGCAGCATGCAAGTATACTAACATCCTAACTTCCCTTAACAGCTTCAATGTACATTAATAACAAACATTACATTATCCAATGATAATGTTTATTATATAATGTTTGTTATTAATGTATATTATAGCTGTTAAGGGATGTTAGGATGTTAAGGTATACATACATGATGTTTATGAATGTTTTATGAATACAGTGGTACCTCGGTTCTCGAACTCACTAGAAATCAAATTTCTTGAAAATTGAACAAACCTGCAGTTTGACCTAGAACTCGATCTGAATATCAGAAGTCGAACCGTGAACACTGACTTAATATAAATTGTACGCGCCAGGAAATGAGTCGTACTATAATGCATTTCTTACTTGAATGCCTTCTTCACAGACTGGACGATTAACCAAATAAAGCAGCGCAACATTACAGTAACGAACAATAAATAAACCGCTAACTTACATGTACTATTAGGTCATTTATGTCATTTATTTAAACTATATTTTACCAGATAAATTAACTGAAAACCAGTTCTCACTGCTATACGTGACATTCGGGAGAAATAGCAGATGGATCGGAACTGCCTGGGATGCAAACGTCATGCGTGTAACTAAATTCTTCAGCCAATAAGGGCAAAGGTGTGTTGTCACGGAGGCGGTTCCAGTTTAGGGTGAGAGGTCGCAATGCATCTAACCATAATGCATTGCTTTAAGCCAGCGCTCTAAGCAAGTGGAAGGCACCCAATGATCGGACTAGGGAAACAAACTGAAATGTGGACTTAATACAGAGGACTAATGACAACAACCAGAAACGGCTGATCAGACTGGAATCCCACACGAGGTTAACGAGGGGGCGTGGCACAGGGAAGGAGCGGACAATCGAGGCAGGACAAGGGTAATGTTGGGTTAAGATCTTTATCGTTTTGGAAGACATTAAGAAAAAAAAATGCTCTTCTTGTTATATCCTGTTCATTTTGTGTTTAAATGCTAAAAAAATATTTAGGTGTAATTTTGCGGGGCCGGAAACCAATTAATTGGTTTTCAATTATTTTTTATGGGAAAAATTTGATTAGAACTCAAATTTTTTAGGATATGGAGTCCAGAACGGATTAAGTTCGAGAACCGAGGTACCACTGTACTTAAGGAATACATTAACACTGAAAGTTTAATGAATGCAATATAAAAGCATTATGAAGGTGCAGTTAATGTAAAGCATTACTAAATGCGTTTTCAGTTCAGAAACGTGAAAATAATTTCAAGTACAAACGTGCTAGCAGAGTTGTCGTGTACTAACCCTAACACAGTTGATTAAAAATGCGCGTCTAGAAATTGGTAAGTGGAACCATAATTCAAATGTCTTATTGAATTCCCAATTCTTGAAAATTGAAAACTTTCTTATTTGCAACCAATTCTCAATACCCAACCCTGCACATCAATCCTCACTCTTTCCTGGTGTTTCACGGGAGATACAATGATGGTTTAAGAAAAAAAAAAGGCACTGGAGCTCGCCTGGTTAAATTAAATTAGTGGCACAGTCTCCAAAAATGGCCAAAATGCAACTAAATTATCGCAGTCTGGAGCCCTATATTAAAATATGTATTTCATGGAAAAATGAAGACAGCCCATGCTAATGAGGGCATTCTGACAGATTGGTTCATTGGGCAGCACTGTTGCCTCATACCTCTGGGGTTGCTGGTTTGAGTTTTGCCTCTGCTCTGTGTGTGTGTGTGTGTGTGTGTGTGTGTGTGTGTGTGTGTGTGTGTGTGTCTAGTTTCTTCTTGTGTCACATATGTTTCTTCCAGGTATTTAAGTTTCCTTCCACAGTTCAAAGGCATGCTTCAAAGGCAGCGTGTGGCTCAGTGGGCTAAGCCTGTGTGCCTGTAATCACAAGGTCTCTGCTTCAAACCCAGCCTCATTGTTTCTGTGGGTCCTTGAGTAAGGCCCTTAACCCCCAGCTTCCTGGGTGCTCCTATAGGTGACTGCCCTTTGCAGACCACTTGCTCTACAAAGAGGAAATTGAGGGAGGTGTAAAGATAATTTCCCCATGGTGGTTAATGAAGTACCAGTTATTATCATTTATTTTAAGCTATTGTGTATGTAAGTATTTATATATGAGTGTATGTACGTACCACGCCTGCCTAGTGGCGTTTGTTGCCTGGGCCCAGTCCCTGCAATCCTGCTCTGGTTCAGTGGCTTGAAGATGGATAAATGAACATTCACAGTATTTATTCTTTATATTATAAGATGAAAATGTATACTACATTTCATTTATTTGGTGAGAATATATAATGGCATGGCCTTGGTGGTTTGACATATGGCATAGCCTTTAGCACCAGCATCCTTTAAGTACAGTGTCCTCATCATTGTGATTTATCTTGCTTGACATGTAGATTTGGCTTTGTTTAGCAGTGACCTCCTTTATGAACAGGGTTCTTGTTATTGAAGTTGTGGCTTCTCTTGTTTGCTCTCCTACAGCAGGAGTTTCTCAGAGCTTCGCTTCAGAAAAACCACAGAAGCACATGCTGGCTCATACAAGTGTGAAGCAGTGAACAGCATAGGAAAATCCAGCGCGGTGGCCAACCTCACCGTCATCAAAGGTAAGGGTGGTCCTTTGTGCTGGTGATTGGGAAAGATGGCCCTCCTCTCTGAGTTGCACCCTTTTAATCATCTATTTAATCCCTTCCTGGTGTTTTTCCCTGTTTTTCAAATAACTAGTTTATATGAAAATGTGTATTTTTTCTCAGCTGCAGGGTTACCTTACAGTTGTCTTGCTTTCTTGGTCCTGTCTTGGCAAAATCAGATGTTGACAAACTGACAGATGACAAAGTAAAATTTCTGATCATTGATATTGTCAATGGGCAGATTCCTGGGATATTCCTGGCCAGTCCTCATCGTGCTGTCGGAATTTTGCAACATTGCAAGAATGATTGCTATGTGGGGAGGTTTAATTTAGATACTTAATCACTTTTTTCAATTAGCCAGTAGTACTTTCCTGAAATGCTGCCAAAAGTCAAAGTCGCTGTTTCATCCACCTTTTTCAGAGACATTAGTACAGCAAGGACAGAAAGGAATTAAATAAAACGAACTTGCAGTGGACACACTTACTCATTACTGTGAAAGTGGTTTATGTTGATTTTTTTTGACACTCTTATGGCTAAGAAAATTCTGAAGGGTACAAATTATTTTTCTATGGTCAAATAGTTCACTAGCCAGGAAGTTGGTATCTTTTTAGTTCAGTTGAATTTATGGCTATACTGTAGCAAGTAGGAAGTAAAACTGCTGTTCTGCCCCTTCAGCCACCACAGGTATTCAGTGATGACAATGAGCAAAATTACAAGATTTATGATTATGAAAAGAGAGCAATGAAGGAACATGTGAATACACATATGTGCAGTTTTGACCTGTTATTACAGTTTATTTTTGCCTGTTTGTGACAAAAATTGGTTTATTTTTGTGTTTTTCCATAGAGTCAGTATGTATAGAATATGTATAGTAGTATAGAGTCAGTCATGAAAAACTCCAAGCTTTGCAATTCCTGAATTTCTTGCTACAGATGTTAGTTTAGCGGGTAGTTATGAGACTCCGCTGCCAAGATGAGTCCCTGCTTTGTTTTCACAGTACAATTCTTTTTATTTTAAACTCACCTTGACTACTTGGTAACCATAAGGCTAGGGGTAATTTTAGAGCCTGTTACCTCATCTTTAAAGGACTCCCACTGCTTTAGTGTGGATGTGTTTGGCACTATAGATGAATATCCTCTCCTTACTATGCAGCAATGGAATTACCTGCTGGGCAGTGCAGTCAGTGGCCAGAATCCTACTGTTCACAATCGTGACTGTAGGTGACCTTGATGTGCAGAATTGAACTACCTTACCAGACAAGCTTTTTAAGTTTATAAAAGCATAAGAATTTGTCTGTCTTCGTGATAGATGATTTGATTATGAATAACGGTCCCAGAGGTTTTTTTTTTGGAAGAGATTCCTCTATCATTTATTTGGGGTCGTCTTATGGAGTATAAAGAATGACATTAATATTTCCAGATGGTAAGAGGACTGTAGAGTTCAAGGGTAGCAAAGCGGTACTGCAGTGTCAATTTTACGGCTCCCTTATGTACTTTCTCTGCTCTGAAATGATCTAGTCCCAAGATGTACTGTATGATGGGCTACTGAATTCTCCAGGAGAGGTGGGGAGTGATGTTAAGGCATAAGAGTTAAAAATCAAAATTAAAAAAAAGCCTCCTTTGTTATTCACTACCCCATGCCCACCCTGCCTCTCTCCCCTAAG
This sequence comes from Cyphomyrus plagiostoma, assembly GCA_019775915.2. NCBI lineage: Eukaryota > Metazoa > Chordata > Actinopteri > Osteoglossiformes > Mormyridae > Cyphomyrus > Cyphomyrus plagiostoma. Next base: position 1,498,743 of record JABFEA020000119.1, on the reverse strand, counting down.
GGAACTGGGCCTGCAGCCTTGTGTTGGAAACCCAGGGCAGGCCAAGACTGTATTGCTCTTGTTAAGAAAGTTCTGCCTTTGTGACGTCTACAGTATTGATGAATATTGATCTTAAGAGTTCTCTTAACACAGCATTTTAATTTTGCCAGAAGGGTCGAATGAGGCAGAAAATGGGCCCACTGGTATGAAAGTCCAGCCAACTGACATTGAAGGAAAATGGATGGTGTGAATGCTCAAATACAGTTGGCAGAATTAAATAGTTTCAGGTACTGTTAGCTTAATCTGTTAGCATTTTGAAGCTAACAGTACTGTACTGATCCTTGGTTCACTGTAGTCAGCTCCGTTAGCATTGTCCCACACACAGCAAATGCAAACACTGGTCTTTCTTCTGAAGGATAACAAAGCACCCTTAGCTGCTTCCTCAAGGTTAGAGGGAAATGATGGACTGATTAATATCATTAGGTCTATCTAATGTAGTAACCATATTCCCACCTCTTTTAACTTATCTTCGTGTCGAAATCTCGAAATTTAAGAGCATTCACCTTACATTCACAGGAACAAAGAACGAGTGTAATTCTACAGACTGAAATTGTTAAACACTGCAAATGCTTATATCCAACTCGTCCCACATAGAATAAATGCAGGGGAAATCTACCTGGGTATATCTGAAAACCAAGAAAAGAGAACCTGATATAGGCCCCTGATAATCCAAGATATTAATCAACAATTTCCAGAGATGGAATAATTTCCTAAATATGTCTATATGATTTTGTGTGTAGTCCATGTGGTCTGTTCTGTGTCTGCCAGAGAAAGTCTTGCACTTAAATGGACATTATGGGCTTTGAGAATCTGGGACGTATGGTCCCAAAGGACGTGCCTTACATTTCACTTCTAATAAGGAAACGCCCCCCTCCTCTTGCTATCTCAGTTGCTGTTTTCATTCCCATTGTCTGCCAATGTGTTTATTTGGTGTATGTATTTTATAGCTTTGTAGTTCATTTTCTGTTGCTTTTTGCACGAAGTATACATCATGTGCCTAGTGTTTAACTGGGCTGGTATCAAAACTGCCCTGTCTTATAGATCCTGCTGCTTGTAAATATGAATTGCCAACAGCTAGTGAGCCTTTCCCTGTGTCATGGTAGTTTTTTCTCAATGCACTAATTAAGAAAATGTTGCTCTCCAGTCCCCTCGTCAAAAAGTGTAATAGATCACAATGTTTTACGGTAGCTTATATATTTTTTTCTTTCTAACCTTTTAACAATAAGCACATCTTTGTTTTGGATGCTTCTAGGTTACCTAATTTTTACAAGTATTCTTTCTTTTTCCCCCCAAAGAGGCACTGTGTATAATAAGTGTTTCTGTTGTACTAAACGTGACTTTTTCTCATGGAAAATGTGTTTTCATTAATAGAATCTTTTGTTATGACTGCTATCAGTAATGTTATGTCTCTCACCAGTCTGTAATACAAAATGGAACAGAACTTGCTTCAATTAATAGACCATATTGCCAGCTTTGCAAAAAAACCTTGATATGAGCCCGTTAGTGTTTTGTCCATTTTTCTACATCAGTGCAGTTCAGAATATTAACCGGAGGAGTAAATCTTTGACTCTACAGATCCCACCGGCTTTCTGCATATGTTGTTTTTCTTATGTTCTCTTACAATCTGTGCAGAAGCTCTCCATTTCAGAGGCTTATGTCATGTTACGAGTTTTTTTGTGTGTTGGGCTTAGTTGCAATGCCTTTTATTTGTTTTGGTAATACACAGGAATTTTTATATTTAGATTTTCTTTAAATCAGTAGGGTTATACAGAAACCTGGGGCCCTTCTAATAACAATTCCTGAAATACTCTGATTATATATTTTTTATGCTTAGCTTTTTCTTTGTGACATTCTTGTAAGACTTTTGCAATGATGAGACATAAAATCGGTGACACCTCAATTATTTGGACCTTTATCATGCAAATGAAAAGAAAAGTGATTTTTCAGGGGAAAAAAATCCTCACTCATTGTTTTTTTTATATGCCTTGAGTGCGGGTGTGGGGGAATGACAATGTGTACCATGACGTACGTTTGCAAAATGTGGTGCTCCCCCAGGTCTAGCGCTGATGGGTAAAAAATGCAGGTTAGAGTTTAAAAATCCTGCATATGGGAGCAGGTTTGATCTCTGGCAGGCACACCTGTGACTCACTTTACTGACAGCGACTGCGGAAGCTGTCAAAATGTGCTAGCTGGAAGCTGATATCTGCCTCAGGGAAAGATGGAAAGACCTCATTTGTGAGCAGCTGCATTCAGAAGTGCGTAAGTCATAACCATGATGAAAACATACCTAGGGGAACGTTGACAGGTTTGGATCATCGTAGGGTAAGATTCTAAGACTCTGGCAAAGCCTGTTTGTATGACTTCTGAGGTGGTAGACTTTTAAGGGTATGATACTGTAATAAGCACTGCTGCATGTTCCAGAAATTGTACAGGGCTTTGTGGTGAAGATAAGGGCTTGGCTGGTGAGGTTTACTGCTGTAATCTTCCAAGCATCAGCCTCTAGTTACATCAAGCATCAACTGCAGTTGTTTCGGTTCCTCTTGTACTGGCATGCATCCCTGTAAAAGAGCTGTCCACTGTGGTTTGCCACTGCCTAAGCTGCAAATGCTGCTGCATGTTCGGTCCACTATCTCTGATTTTGCTCGGCTTTCACTTAAAAGTCATAAGTGAGGAAATGGAGTGACACACAGCCAGAAATCCAAAAGACAAGAAAAGTCTCATCCTTTGGCCAAGTTGACCTTTTGTTTAGTTTATTGATGATCTTCTTGAACCTGGTCCTTGTTTGGCATCTAGACCTCTACATAAGAATATCTTTGCCCAGAACAGCTTTGTTGTGAATATTTCCACTAGTCTGCTGGTCACTGATTACCTTTCCCTTTGGGAATCTCACCCAAGAAGAAACTTAAATATCAGAATTTAAGGCCAGTCAGGAGGTTTAAGAGCAGAATTGCACCTAGATTAGAAGTGGCTCATCTAATATCATTTGTTAGTTAGTTATTTAAATAACACAAAATTGTCATATCAGAAGGATTTCGTGGCTTGTAATTTTGAGTCTTTGACCTTGTTTATCACAGGTAAATGTTAGACTGAAACATTCTGGGTTTTTTTTCTTTTAAATGTCCTTGGACAGAAGTGTCAAAAAATTTGAACTAAGTACAAGTCTGACACGTGTCCCCAAAACAAAGCTGCTTCTATTTGTGTGCTTGTCCTTGAAGAGTGTCAAGGTGGCTACAGTCTAACTGCACTCTGAGCCCCAGGAAGCAGTTAATGTTGGCATTACTTTTTGGATGACACCTCCTTGCAATTCAGGATCCGCATACCTATAAAGGAAGATCCTTTTAGATTATAATTTTCATTTTAATCAAAGGGAAATATATGAGAGGAAAGTATAAAATGGGGAAAATTGTTTTGAAATATCCCATCTGTCATGCTCTCTAAATGAATATACATTGGATCTAAATGTGTGAAGGGCAGTTGTCAAGTTAACCCAGTTTATGAAAATATCTATTGAGTGAGATGCTCAGCATGTGAAGGACTGATATACTGGTCTGGGTGTAGCTCTGCCCTGTGCCCTCTGCTGCCTGTGGTGTTTTTTAGGTTCCCCCCTGCTCCCCCCACCCAGACCAGAGGTAATTGATAAAGAATGTATGGATGGACAGATATAGTATTTAGCTTAACAATTGTCCGTCGAATATAAACAAGGCAGACTGAAGACATTCTGTCTTGGAACCTTCAACCCTTTCTGATGGCAGAAGTTCTCGATTGGATGGAACAAAGTGTGATGCAGCAGCACTTACCCAACCGGCATCGTTATTGTGAGAGGTGTGGAGCAAATGTGTTTCTGTGGACCCTACAGATTTTAGCAGTGACACAGCTGCTTTATTCATGTGGCTGAAAATCTTGTGCTCTACTGGAGTACAAATAACAATGCTTTAAAAATATAATGGGAGGTAATTTCAGTTATATGGCTGCTTCTCTCCTCCTGGAGATGACTGTGTTTCCCTCCTTTTGATTTTATAAAGTGTGAAAGCGACCACAGTAAACCCCTGAAAGAGACATTGTCTCATCAGCAGCTTAATGATGTGCAGTCTGCTAATGCTTGGTGTGAAATGGAAACCAATACGGTTGCACCAGTGGATTATTGCATTAATGGCAGAAAGCCATAACTGTTTTTAAGTTATTAATTACTGTGTCCTAGATTGTGTTTGACTGTATTTTATAAAGACCTTGAGCTTACTCCTCTATGCATATCTGGTCTTTTATGGGTTTTTTATGCAATGAGAGCATCTCTTTTGATGAGTGTTACAATTTCTACTAGGATCGCCATAAATGCCTAAAGTACCACCATTTTTGATGTATGGAGTTGTTCTAGCTAGCGAGAGGAGGGCTTCTCCTTCACCAGCTCTTACCATCACAAGCGCACTCATGCCTTCTGCCAGCTGCAGCAGCTGTATGACGCACAGCTCTTGAAAAGCCTAGCCTGCTTGGAAGGTACTGGAAACTGAATACAGAGAGGGGAGTGGGACATGTTGGCAACCAGTTACTCTCACACTTACATATTCAGCCAGCCCCCTTTGCCAGTTCATTCGCAGGTCAGAGAATGAACGAAAGGTGTAGTTCTGCACCTTGCCGATTATACTGTACATAAATAGTGGAAAGCAGGAAGTACTTCCAGCTTATCTTTTAACTGTCAAATGGTTATCTGTGGCGTTAACCAGAGTGCTGCAGAGGAAGTAATGCTAACTATCACATGGTAAATTAGACTTATCTCAATATTGCCACACAAATCAGAGCTGGCCAGTTTTCCCATGTACTTTTCCTGGGGACAACATTTATTTTATTATGAATATCTTCTGAGCATGACTTTTATGTTTTAGATGTGCCGGATAAGCTGGGACCTTAGAACATTATTATTGCACTTGCACTCATTATTATTTTTTTGCCCATTGCAACAGGCAAAGAGAAAAGTAATTGAAGAATAATGACTGTTTCTGCCTGAAAGGGTCAGTTAGATCAGTAGGATACAGCATTAGGCAGGGACTGTCTGGGTTCTGTACGTGGTTTATTTGAATTTCTTTTGGGTTCTCCACACTGCCGATGGAAGGTTTATGATGGTGGAGGTCATTGTAGCCACCCACCCACACCTTCCCGACAGCTTTTACACCCACCATTCAGTTGGATGACTTCCTTCCTCCCCTGAGCTCTATTACCCACACAGCTGGGGACGCCACAGATTGTGTCTGCGTCTCACAGCACCCAGAGATGGCCGGCCCGGTGACAAATGAGCCGTCGCCACAGGCACCAGTCAGGCGGACTGGGCAAAGCAGGATGGAAGGAGGAGGGCCGCAGGGTCACCCGCTGATGGTTTTGGCCCTTGCTACATGGCCGTGTCTCTCCTTTCAGTGGAGTCAGTGCAGCCAATTCAGGACTCCCGTTGTCTTTTCTTTAACCCTATGGACTCATAGCTATGGCTACCCCTGAAGAGCCCCTCATGGATGTAGATAGGTGTGTTTCACTTTAAAGGCCCTCCATGCTTGGTGCATCAGCATGGAGGAGTGTTTTATTCCATTCAAACCTGACTTGAAGATCTCGCCCTCTGTACGTTGATGAAAGTTATGCATTTCTGTTTTTGGCAAGATTTCTTCCTCTCATTTCTTAATGTGCAGGCAACATTCTGCCTATCAATACCCAGCCCCACCAAGCATCACATTGAGTATTTTCTAGGTCAGTTCCCCCTGCCTCTCTCCCTCGCCATAAATAATGCATCCAACTTCCGGTAAATGGCTGCATTTATAAGGAAATTAATTTGTGCTCATGTAGCTAGCTGAGTAACAGCCACGAGGAAAGGCTCTGCTATTTTTTTCATTCATCGTCATTTTTCCCTCATATATTATAGGCAGGTGTTTGAAACAGACTTTCTTATTTTAAATACAACCAGCCAGGACAAAAACACATTCTAATGATATTATATTAAAAGGTTTTCCCATCCATCCATCTTCCAACCACTTATCCCAGACTGGATCACAAGGAGGCCTGGAGCCTATCCCAGGAGCACAGGACACAAGGCAGAGTACAACCTGGACAGGGTACTAGTCCATCAATTATTGTCATTCTTGGGTTGTGTGTTTGTTGCAAGGACAAACACTTTTTGTTTTCTGTAGTTTATTCATATTTTCACTTTGTAACAGCATGGATTTAACACCTTTGCATCATAGATGTTGTTTTTGAATGTTATTTAACAAAATGACATTCATGAAAAGAGCTTTTGTGAAGCTGGTCAAATTTTGACTACTGCATGGATGGCTCCAAAAGTTTTTATCTGATCTACATTAAGTAATGATAACAATCAGTTCTTATTTGAACACATATTTTACACTGCCATACAAATGGTTGGAACTGTCAAGGTCATGAATGGAAAAATATGTGAATTCTTATATTAAATGATTAGTGAAACCTCCTTTTATTACCTCAAGCACATAATTTCTGTAGCTGTTGATCAGACACATGTTGCATTTAGTAGCTGAGATTGGCTGGAATGGCCGGAATCACGATGCAGCATTTCGATGAACCATTTCATTTAGGCCAGGACTCAAACTCGCTCATTCTAAAATGCATAGCTGCCGCTGTTTCAGCCAGCCTGTTATTTCTGGCAGTCATCCTGTCCACACATAATATTATTCTCTGCGTTCCTTCATGTTGTTCCATGGCTGATTAGAAGGTAATACTTGATAGGCATATTGTGTGTGTGTCTGTGTATTTATATAAATATTGAATATTGCTATATGACGCAAGCAGTTGTCTAAGATCTGAGCAACTACCTGCCATAACAAGTGTCCATCAATTAAAAAATGAATGTAATTTTTGCATGAATAAGGTGTGTATGTGTATAGGGTGTTAAATTTAAACTGGTTACCATTTACATGTTCATATATTTTATTCCCTAATATGCACTTCTGCCATGCATACACAGGGTAGTAAATACAGTACAGTGTTTACTGAAATATGTTGCATATGTTGAATACAGTATGTTGAAATGTGTTGCATTTTAAATTATACATATTTACGGCTTGCCTTGGTAAATAGCCTCTGGCCTGGGCTAATTGGCATGTCTGTATATCCTGTAGAGTGTTTGTGTGTGTGTGCATGCCCTGTGATGGATTGGCATCTTTACCCTCGCCTTGTGCCTTAGCTGCGTAGCTACAGTGCCCCCCCCTCCCCCACCCCCCACCCCATGACCCTATCCTGGATAACCATTGCAGGATGCATGGTCGGATTGATGGATATATGCATATATTTTTAAAAGCTAAAAAGGCATGCAAAGTCATGGTCATAAGCATAACCATAATTCAGGTCACTTGCGTTATAACAGGAAATGCTTTATGGACGTATTGGGAATTCTTTTGAATGAATTTCAGTCGTAAATCCAAAAGTGGGCATGGCTTAGTTAACTAGTAGTGGATGTGGTTGACAGATTACAGCTAAGTGTGTTTTATTTTCCATTGTATTAAGCAGATAACCCACCTTCATTTTTAAATGTAGTGCTCGGTATCCCACTATGAAATTGCTAAGAATCTTTATTGTGGAAACACAAGCCTCTCCCAGTAGGGGAGGCTTATGAGACATATCGGTGTTCAAATAGTCAGCTCATACTAATTACTCATTAAATATTCAGTTTTTGTAAGGTATTAATGTATTAATTAAATCCCACTGGTATCACTGTTGGCAACATTTTAAAATTCACGTTACGCCCACTGGTGTGAACCTATGTACTTCTTAATAAAACGTGGCCATTTCCTTTCTTCTTCACCTCAAGTCTGTCTCTCATCCAATATTAATGTCTAGTCAGTGTTGCTTCCGGGAGACTTACAGTCCTACAAATCCCTAGAGTCAGTGCTACCTAGAAGGGTAACAACAAGTGTAGTATTAAAAGTGCGGGAACAGTTTGCGGCAATGAATGGGGAATCCATGGACCGTCTGAAGAGAAAATGTCATTACAGTTAAGGTGAAATGGGGAGAATAAGAGCAAGTCATTTGATGGTAAAGTTATAAATCTCATGAGCATAATGGCAATCTGAATATGTGCATGACTCTGTATCGTAAGTATCATAATTTTCACTGTCGTAAAAACTCCATCCCTGACTATAAGAAAATGCGAAAGAGAGAGGACAGTCTTGTAATATTAAAACAACCATGTGATTCTCTAGGGAAGCATCATATGTCAGTTTCACTGGTGGTACACTACTCAGTCACATTAGCATAATCAATGGCTCTGCTACTAAGACGGGCTGGGGGTGGGGCTGGCTGCGAGCCTTTGATTCGTTGCTATTCTTCTTAATTGGATCATGTAGAGATCATTTCACTCTGTCTGTGTAGTCAAAGGAGGAAGGGGTGTAGGCACAGTTGACACGCATACAGAGTGAGAGAGAGAGAGTGAGAGAGGGGAGCAAGAGAGAGAAGGGGGAGAGAGAGAGAGAGAGAGAGAAGGAAGAGAAAAGGGGGAGTATCCAGACTCTGTCTTCCGTGTTCGGTGTGCTGCTCTTCCAGAGGGTGATGGTGCGCTACTCTGAGAGCACCGGCACCTGCTGCTCCCCCACGGTACAGCATCACCCGACCGCTGCCTGAGCACAGCAGCATGTCGTTCATGCTTACGCAGCTCCTTCCTCTTCCTTCGTCTCCTCCTCCGCTGCCACTCCCGGCGCCTCCGCGTCCCTGCCAACCTGTGTTTGTGTCGCCCGGCTCCCAGTCCAGAGTCTCCAGGTGAGTGGAGGCTGTTAAACCTCAGGATTTGCACCCAGCTGGACTAGATAAGACGGGAAGTCAGCTGTGCTATTTACGTCTTATATTTTCTACGTCAGTCATGTATTTATTCGTGCGGCTTTTTTGTGTGTATTTTTATACGATGGACGGAATGCCTTAAGGTCCTGGAGGAAGGACAGACTCGCTCGCACGTCCGTGTACTCCCGAGCTGCTAACAAGGTTACTCTGCTCCTGAAAAGCATCTTCTCTTTTGTCCCTCCGAACTTGATCCGATAATGGAAGATGCATGTTATTGCCCTCACTCACTGCTACCGTGTCACGCTCCAAGCTAAGAGTCCTAGCTTTCTGAGATCTTCGTCCGAGTGAGGATGTCAGAGGGAGCGGAGGAGTCCTCCACCGGGCTTGTGGCCCCTCCCAGCTTGGCGTCCCCTGCCAATTCCAGAGTGGGCCCTGAGGAGGAGCCCACTGCAGCAGGTGCTGGTGAAGAGGGGGTGGGGAGTGGCCCCCCAGGGCTAGTGGGCCTACCGGTGACCTGCTGCGTGTGCCTGGAGGGGGAGCAGGTGCGTGGCTGCTTACGTTCTGAGAAGATCTGCATCCTGCCCATCCTGGCCTGCCTGCTCAGTCTGGCCCTCTGCACAGCTGGCCTCAAGTGGGTCTTTGTGGACAAGATCTTTGAGTACGAACCGTCCACACACTTGGACCTGAAACGCATTGGATCAGACCCTCTCATTGTTGCCGACCCCACAGAAGGTCTCCCCAAGTCGTCCCCTCAGTCTTACAGCTCTGTCCCAACTTCAACCGCAGGACAAACTGAGGTGCCCTTGAGAAACACCCCCACTACAGGACCCTTGATGTTGCCCAGAGTGACTGTGACCAATCCTACATCAGCACTGACGGTGCAAACCAAATCCCTCGGCGTGTCTGGACCTCCCAGTACCACCAGGCCGGCCAGGACAGAGACTGTAACGCCTTACTCGCAACCCAACGTGGAATCTAATGCCATACACATTCCCAAGTTCTGTAAGTACTATGTGTCCTGTATGCTGCTGTCACCCTACAAAGAAATATGTTATTTGCCTGCCTACTTCAGCAGTGCTCATGATTTTTATCAAACGTGGCGCTATATATATATATATATATATATATATATATTAATAAAAAGTAAACCTCTCTGGACGCCGCTACCGGTTTTATTATGAAAATTGAGGGAGGTGTAAAGACAGTTTCCCCACAGGGATCAATAAAGTATCAATTATTATTATTTATTATTAGTACAGATTCTGTTTTTGGATAAGTAAAATTGTGGAAATGCCAACTTTCACACCCCCAACCTTTTTGTTTCCTGTTCTTACAACTGTTAATGAATTCCCTTGAGATTGTTCCATTTCCTCACGTTGTTCTTAGTGTTGCGTGTGCATAGCATTCCGTGTATCCCCGTTCTGCATCCTTACGCTGTGTGTCCTTCGTGGGGGTGTCTGGCTCGTTCCCACATGCAATGTCCTATCCACCATGCCGTGAGGTTCTGTGACTAAGGTGTGAAAGAATGACAGCTTTGTGTCATAGAAACTCCTGACTCACTGACAATAGTGATTGTCTAAAATCCGTAGATATAGAAACAAAAACATTACACATAAAATACTGCATTTATCCCCGGCATTCTTCCTCCCTCTCTCCCTCTCTCCCTCTCTCTCTCTCTCTCTCTCTCTCTCTCATTCTCAATTTTGTCAGCTTTCACAATGAAACGGCAGAGCTTGTTGTGATGAATAATCGTGTCTGCATGAGTTAGCGCTGAGGTGCTTGACCACACTAGGTCTGCCAGTTTGCTTAACTGTGATAGGGAAAGCCGTAAAATCAATATCCGATGCACAGCTTCCTACGACAGTGTTGTGGTGCGTGGAGACTTCCTGTGCCTGGGCCAAGCTCCATTTCAAGGTCAGAGCAGGCTGTAGGCTAATTGATTCTTCTCCATCCCTGAACCACAGAGAAAGACAATCCCAGTAATGCTATCTGCCTACTAACTGCTTTCCTGCCCGACTTTGAAAGCAAGGAGAATTATTACACCTGGAACCCTGCCAGCCTCCTCCAACCTTTGCCTGTTCCTGTTCCCCTACTTCCTCTGTCATTTTACAAATTTTTAAATGTTCCTTTTATTTTTCTTTTCACCTGATTTGTCTTGACTGAGGTCAAACTGGGTGCCATTGAGATACTCACAGGAAGCTCCTTGTTGGAGCTGTTTAAAATGAAAGGGTGGGGATGGGTCATCTATGCATTCGACACATTTATGAGCCTGTTTCTACACAACTGACAATGTCTCACTGTCTTTGTCAGGAGTTTCTGCTGTGACATTGGGTGTTCTGCGTAATTAAATGCAGTGTGACTTTCAAATGCTATGCACCCTTTTTAATTGTTTTAGCAACATGACCGAATGCCTGCACACCACCTGAACTAGTACTAATTTAGTATGTTAGAAAGACTTGATCGGGCCAGTTTTGTGGTGACAGGTTGCTGCTGTACAGTTGAAGCCGTTATTGGTTTATATTTGGAAGCCTTTGCTGTTATTAATGTGAGGGTATTTAATGCTTGTAATTGCGTCCAATATTGATGAATGTGAGTGTCCATGTTGGGAACTGGTGGATTGGAAGTTGTTTCATCTAATCAACAAGATTTTTAGACTATTGAACATTGTTTATTCTAAATTCTGCTCAGCTCATATGAAAATGTTTTCTATTAGTATATGCTTGTGTTGCTGAAGATTAAGATTTTTTTTTATTAATATCAGCCACGTGCATTTTATTCCAATTACTTTGTTCAGCTTTGAGTAAACCTTTATATTCCTTGGTCAAAATTACTTTGCCTTCCAACTTGAACATTGTCATTGACCAAGCTCTTTCTCTGTCACTGTACATGCATTGATAGTACTGCAAGTTATAATCCTGTGATAAAATTCAAGCTATTACAGATTCTCTCTTCAGTTATACCTGACAGGATGTATTAATCTTTGTCATATAAACATTAAACTAACAATGTGGGTGATACGTTTGCCGATAGATATATTGCTTTGTCCACTAGCCCCTTACTGTATATCACTGCTAGGTCATTTCATGCAGGTCGCCCGCCATAATCAGTATGTTAGCTGCAGTTTTTTGCAGCTTGTGTTGGCACAGACACTCTGTCCATCTGAAAATACTGCATATATTTTCATGCAACCAGTGACTGATTGCATTTGTCTCACATGAAAATTTCCCTATTTTTTTATTGCAGACATGCTTATTTCTCATTATTATTGATGTAAAAGATTATTATGCTATTCATAATTTAAATGTCATTGCTGATCAGGTTTTGAATTGGAATTTTTTAATTCACTCAAGATATTGTTTAAATAATTAACAACACATTGTCTGGTCATGTCTCACAAGGCATTACATTAGTATATTCAGGAATATAAAAATGAATAAACTTTATTTTCATGGTTATTTGGTAGTGCATCTACAAATAATACAGTCATCTACAAATTATGATATACTGACAGGTTGCCTAGTTCTCCAGTTGTGTGTGTATATGTATATATTTTGTGACATTTCCATGTAATATTAATATTTTATTCCACCTACAGAGTTGCTCCCATGGTGTACAACTTGTACTATAAAGTTTTATTGCCTTCAGAAGGTTTTGTTATATTTATATGTTTATATTTTTCTTAGGATGTTTTCTAAATTTTTTGGCACCATTCGAATTATGAAAGCGGTAGGTAAACCTCAGCCTAACTGCCAACACAAGAACTGATCATTTTTCTGTTTACAGTCCGCAGCCCAGAATTAATATAAAGTGAATAACATTACGTGAATTTCTGGCAGAAAAGAAATTAATCACAGCAGGCACAATTAAATACAGAGGATAAATTAATCTAAAGCAAGAAATCTGAATAAATTAATCCACAATGATGCCTTTTCCCCAGAGTGTTTATTAGTAGGGAATTTTTTTACTTCTGTTTTTCAGTATTTGGGTCAGGGTGCAGACAGGAAGCAATTACAGCCATAGAATGAACTAGTGCTACAGCC
>JABFEA020000119.1:1461949-1476253 GCA_019775915.2 Cyphomyrus plagiostoma | reverse complement strand
TTTCAGTATTTTTTTCAGTGTTTTCAAGGCTTCCTCCCTCCCTCAGTGATGACAAATCTTTGTTTTAATTCCTGGGCCATGCTCAACATCTGTGATGAAAATGAGGGTATAGTCCCCTTTTGTCTGGGGGATAATGATTATCTAATTTATCATGTTGTTTTCATAAGAAGCAAAACCTAGACAATGTAATTTCTATGTAAGCTTTTTCGTTCACTTTTTTTTTTATTTCTGGTGTGTGCGGTGTCTTGACTTAGCTTTAGCTGGAAAATTACTTGGGGGGGGGGGGGGAAAAGCTCTGTTTTTTACATATTCCCTAAAAGAGAGAATCTTTTGCTTTAATACTCAGTCCATACACTTTCAAATTTAAATAAAAGGACCATTGATAGACTGCTACTGTTACTGTAAAAGGGTTGTTATACATACTGTTTGAGTTATATTCTGCATTTCTGGTTAGGAGAAAAAAAATCAAAGGCTTAGATTGCATTACATGAGAATAGATTTAAAGAGTTTATTTTTAACCTCCATTGATGTGATGGATTAATGCTATATTCAGTCTCTTACTGCTGCTAAGAGCCCTACCTGCTTTAAGTGCTTTTTCACCTTGACTTCAACGTTACCTCACAAAGTGCTCTATTTGTGTGTGTGTGTGTGTGTGTGTGTGTGTGGGTGGTCCAGGTACACCTTATATCTTACCTTGTGGAGACCAAATGTCCCCACAACGTGATGGAAACCCTTTTTTTTTTTACCTTATGAGGACCAGTTTCCTGGTACCCATGCGGGAGAACTCTATTTTATAAAAATCTGTAACTGCAACGAAAAAACTAAAAATGTCATTTTGTAAAAAAAAAAAAAAAACCTGTATTTTATTTGGTTACGTATGGTTATGAGTAAGGCTGGGGAGGGGTTAAGGTTGTCATAGTTAGCATTAGCATTTTTCCCATAAAAATGAATGAGTGGTCCCAAAAAGATATGATTACACCTGTTTGTGTGTGTGTGTGTGTGTGTGTGTGTGTGTGTGTGTGTGTAGTGATAATTTCTTTCTGGTCTCTGTAGTTTCATTTTAAACTTTTAGCATGGTATGTTGTCTCTGAATTTGGTGGATGGCTTTAATAATGACTAATTAGAAAACTACATGCAGTGTGGAGATTGGGTTACTTATTGTATAGATCATACATAGCAAAAATGACAGGAATGCACTTCCTTTTTTTTGATAGATGATACTGAAGTAGGAGGGTCAATCAGTGAGATTAACTGAGGCATTAAAGGAAGCGCTTACAGGAAATAAATCCTGATTGGTTGTGATGGATACTAAGGCTGATTGAATGCACTGTTGGCTCCTGATTTCATGTGTAACAACACAGCAGACGTGAAGATTGTTTTTTAGCAACCAGGCCATTTGAGAACAATCAAGGCTTTTTTGCAGTTTTTTAGTTAATGTAGTAACAATTCATTTTGTGTTGCATGAGACAATGTTTGTTATGGTATGTTTCTAGTTCCTGGGTTCCATATTTACAGTGTTTGACCAAAAGTAATATGCCTGTTAAATTGTCAGAGGCAGAATGATATCCTAAAAGATCAGTGATTTATGATAGTTACAATAGTAGCTATAGTTATAAGCTGTATTCCTGTAATTATATTAATTGGGCATAGATGTGAATTTCAAAATGATAGATAATGCTTTTTAAAGACACATTATATAATAACTTTGTTAAAATGATGCTAAAATGTCAAGGGTGTATCACTTTAAGAAAAATGAGTAAGAGTAACAGCATGTCTTAACAACTTGAAGGCAAGAAAAAGGTTGGACTCATGACTCATGTTACTGGTTTTCCCTGTGTGTTTCCATGCATGACGCATACTACTGTCCTTTCTGCATTACTAGTTACAATTTGAAAATAAACAGTTGTGAGTGTCAATCATAATACAATAGCCTAGTTGGCTGTGAAAATACAAATATGAAACTGTTGTAGCATGATAATTGAAAAATAATAGTTTGATTATTTCTAATAAAAATATTAGTCATAGTCCATGTTATTGACATTTCTTAGCATGTCAGTTTGTATAGCTCAGCCATTGTATCAGTTTGCCTTTTTATAATAGAAGAAGAGAATAATTGGATTATACTTCAGACATAGCTATAAAAAGCCTGCTGATCCACCCGCAGTGGAATGAATACCTGCTGCAGTACTGCTCTAAAATCCCTCTCTACTTGTGTGGTCTCTCTCAAAGTACGTCCATTCTTGATATTAATCAACTAGTAACCAGTAAGGGCAAATATTTGTATGATGGAAGTCTGCAAATTATTGACGGGGGAAAAAAAATGTATGCATTGTTTGTTCTTTGTGTAGTATAATAGCTTCTCATTTCTTTGGAAACCTTGAATTACTCAATTACTCATGCATTTCAAGCATACCCTGGCTGTGAATAACATCAAGAAAGGCAAAGAGTAACGGCCTCTGCTTCTTAAATATTCCATTCAGCTTCCATAGGCTAATATTCTTTTTTTCCTTGCCTGTATTTAGAGTGGCAGTGCTGAACTATTGATTGTGACGACAGGGTTGGGCACTATCACCCTAAGTAGTCCAGTTTTCCCGTCAGGTATCGGACTTTCAGAATGATGCATCCAATCAATATTTCCTCCTTAAATCGGTCTGGAGGGCAGGGATTATGAGGACCTAAGGGTCATAGATCATAGCGTAACTAATACCATACTGAGCTCCTTGGTCATATAGGAAAAGGGGCAGTACATATAGGGACACATAGAGTGCAGTATAGAGTAATGGAACAATATAGTAAACTGTTAAATATTTTGGCCGTTGCCATGTTGATAGTTTGTCATGAATTGTGCAGTCTGTCTAATATTCTAACTTGTTCAGTATTTCTGACATTCTGCTCACTGACACTCAGATGTTTTGTAACTCATCTATCTCCTGACACGTAGCCATTTGTAGACCAGACCACCTGTCACTATAAATTCCCAGCGCTTTGATTTACTTGGTTCTCACACATCCTTAGACTCCGCCACCCTCCTTCTTGGGAGGTGGGGGAACCAAAGGGGTAGCCAGAGGTCGTCAGTCAGCCTGCTTTAAAAACCCGTTTGTGGCAGGCAGATCCAGTTTAATACCCCTCACCGAGGACTGTAATTGGCAGCAGTTCTGTGGGAGCGACTTAAGGGGGAAAATAGACAAGGAAGTGACTGACCGCCAGGTGAAAGGGGGCTAGGTGCTCTAAAGTCCTGCTGCTAGAAGACACAACTCAGGCACAGTGGGTTTAGTTAAGTTGAGCACAGTGTTTGCTAAATTACCTCTTTAGGATCATTGCCCTTATACCCTGCCTGATGTTGGAGTGGAGCCACCCCCCACCCACCACAAAAAGTATAGACAATAGAACAAACTTGGTTTGTTGTGTAAAATATAAATTTGAGTTTAGATGTGTCTGAGGCAGCAAGCCGTACTATCACACAAATGTCCAGATAACGGCATAATTCAGGCTTTATCACAAACTGCAATAATTCAGTCCTAATTAGAATGCAAACTATGATATCTTCAATTAAAAATTGCATAAGTCCTCTCCTTCGGAATGCATGATAAACATGTAGCTCATCCCTTCTAATGATATGGGGTCAGCAGATATAGGAAGAAGCTGGCTGCTTGTCACTCAGAGGTCATGGATCATCGAGCAGGTTTTGGCTGTAGTTGTGCATCCTGAAGTATAATTTCCTTTCTGGAAATGGAATCCCCACTGGTTGGTTTAAAAGCTACTTTAAAATGGGCTCAGACTTAAGGTTGCTGAAAGAACAACATTTTATATTTTCCCTCTGAAATATTGGCTGTGGTGCAGGTTAGCATAATTTTTGCTTTGCTGATTGAAGGATAGAACACCATTTCCTTGTAGCAGACCTAATTGTCATCTTGTCTCGGATACTGTCAAGTCAAGCAAGCCTCCGTTTGTTGGAGTCGGAGCTGCCGGGGAGGAGAGATTAAGGGAGCAATTGGGTTCACCATTTCCGCTAATGACTCGACAGATTGGTGGAAGATAGCTGCCCTGAGGGCCGTGGTGTGGGCCGGCAGCGTGGCCATGTTGCCAAGGTGTCAGTCTTCCAGGCAAACAACGCTTCCACTCCAGACAGATAAACTTGATAGATTAGGTCCTGGGGCCGATGCACCAACAAGGCCGGAATGAGGTGGGCCTGCATGGTGACCCTGTTTAAGGTGCTCCTTGTTTCGAGCCTTGTAAAATGCCTACTTTAGGCTGGTTTAAGGTGCTTGATGTTTTCTGTGTAGTTGTTTGTATAAATGGCAGTGGTGTGTGTGTGCGTGTGTATGTGTGCGCGTTTGTGTGTGTGCGTATGTGTCTGTGTGTATGTGTATGTGTGTGTGCTTGTGCATGTGTGTGCTTGTGCGCGCGCGTGTGTGTATGTGTGCTTGTGCGCGTGTGTGTGTGTGTGTGCGTGTGTATGTATATGTGCGTGTGTGTGTGTGTATTTTTAAATAAACAAAGCCCTAGTGCCGTTTGGCTCCACAAACATGCTGTTCTTTGGGAAGGTGGGCCCTCCCCCCTCATAGCAGCTGTCCTTTCCACAGGCAGCTTCCTCCACGTGGCCATAATGGCTGCTGGATTGATGGGAGGTGGCGAGGGAGTAATTAATAGGTCGCATGACGATCCCAAGTAAAGCAGATGCTGTTGCTCATATTGTGCAGCATCATGCCGCACTCTAAACTCTATAGCCCAACATGTCTACTGTCAGAATGTAGGCGGACACCAAGGACCTCCACAGCGGCAAGAATACCCAGGCTTCTCTGCTCTTGGGGTGATGAGGAATGGCACGTGTTTTCCGGATTCTATGCTCTGAGGCTCTCTCAGTATGTTGAGTATGATGTAAGAGCCCGTTTTATCTTGGGGGTAATCATCCGGCCGTCAGATCCTCAAGTGAAGATGGCCCCCTGTAAGTGTTTTGTGGTCTGTGTTTTTGGGGGGTGACTCCATCCTGACGGACACAGGCGCCGTCTTAGGCTTCTCGTGTTGGGACCGCTTAACTAACTCTTGGACTTGTCCAGTTGGGGTTAAACAACACACCCTGTGTTTGTGTGACAGCATTTGTGGTGCATGGTTTCTTCATCAGGCTGAGCCCATTTGCTGACCATCAGGCAGGGACTCTCTTTGGCAGTGCGCTATCGGAAATGTTCTTTCTTTTTACTTGGCCACCATATCTGTAAAATGGGACAGGCCAGCAGAGCCCTGTTTATAATATAATGAGCCAAAGGAAATGCATGACTTGATAATGCCCCATATTTAACAACTTGTGCTTCACATGTTTTACGATTCCCTTTTTGTTTGCGCTTTGTCCATTTCTGTTAGGTTTATCTCTATGTTCTAGACAGAGGTACTCTCCTACTGACCTGGTTTTAGATTTCTATTACAAGAAGTGAACTTACTGTCGGTACTAGGTTTTATTAAATGGTTTGCCACAGCATACATTTGACTGGTTTGTGAAAACTGACTATAGATAATCATCATTCTTGCAATATTTGTATTACACATCATACCAGTTAATTATTTTCCCCCCAGCACCCATAAGCAAGATGGCTTCATCACAAAAGAATGAAAACTTAATCTAAGGTGATTGATATGTTGTAGACCTCCAGTCCTTCATAGACTTGGCTAATATCAGTATGATCATTCCCTACTGGATCGTGATCGGTTGTGAATCTTTGTAGTTTGTTGGCTTGTGCAGCTTTCTGTAAGCGGAGTGGATACTGGAATGCATGATTTTGATTTTAAATATGAAACTCTTCATAATATATTCAAGAATGTGAGCTACACTAATAATATAATCCAGTGTTGCCCAACCTTTTTTCTGCCATGGCACACTTTCCATAAAGCAGAATTTTTCAGTAAGTGTTCACAGTTGAAAAACAATGATGTAATCCATAGTTTCATTAGTATTATTTCCTTTTTAATTGGTAAGCATCAGTAAATATTTACAACCTTTTGTTGGCTTACTTATTTGCTTCCTTTACTCACTTTTACCTAGTTGGCCAGTTGTTCTTTCATATGGAAATTCTGTGAAAGGACTTGCTTATTAAGAGGAGGAATGATGAAGAATATATGCTTTGGAGTCTGTGGCCTCCCTAGTCAATGCTGATTCCAGGCTAAACTTTCAGCTTGGTAAAGGTCTCTTAGAAAATGTCATGTGCATAAACCTGATAAGAACAACCACACTAACTGGTCCACACCACTGTTCCAGTTACTTCTGTTTTTTTTTTTTTTTTTTGTAGGACAGCAAATGGCAATGGCTAAACACAAACCATTATTTGTCAGGCTAATCCTTAAACAGGGTAAATAACAGGGTAAATCCTACCCAAGGAATGAGGATTTAAGGTGGACACCAGAGCCAAATAGCAGCTAAACCATTTAATGAAGCTTAAGGGATGTTAGAGGATGTTTTATTTCATGTCAGAAAAATGCTTTCCAGTATTTACCTCAAGAATAAGAAACCATTGGGGAGGGTGTCCCTTTCTCCCTGCTATTTATTTGCAGTTAGACGGCATTTATAAATTAAACTGAATTTTTAATTTGATTGGTTAGCTTGTATTGGGCACTCTGCTGCAGAGTTGCAGGCATTCGGAGGGGCTGCATTCCCGCGTGATGCCAAATTGGAAATTCCAGCTAGGCCTGCATTTTAACACTGCACTTAACTATTATTTATTGAACTGCAAGATGTGGCCTCAAGGCTCCTAGTCTGACAGGAAAAATTCCTTTTTGGAACTCCGTTCAATACAAGGACACAAACCTTTGCAAATGGAACTGGGATATCAATGTTCCGAGCCACAGTTTATCCCTCCTTCAGAAATAATTAGCCGTCTTTTATTTTATAAGTCCTTTTTAAGCATGTTTTTGTTCCAAGCTTGTGGATGAGCGTATGAATATGTTACAGATATAGATGTGTGTCTCAGACCAGAGGCGAAACCGGAATGTGCCTCTGAGGTAAGCGAGTGAACGAACGACGCCGCACCCTCAGACCTCCCCGAGGGTGGGTGCGAATTGGCAGGCAGCGCAGTCAGCGTGAATCGCGGGTGGGCAGGTGCCGGTCCGTGGCTCTGTGAAATTAATCATCTGCCGGGCCCAGCTTGCAGATGCTACCGACCTGGGCTGGTCGGTATGAGGAACGCCGGCGTGGCCCGTGAAGCCCCGCCACTCCCTCACCAGCCGATGGGATGACTCACCATGTGAGACTCCAGCGTCACTATACAGACAGAGCTGTGCTGCTAAGAGCCAGAGACCTCCTCCCCTCCTCACCAGTGCACAGCATCTAGGCCCGGCACTCCGCTTCTCTCCCTTTCGCTCTTCAGCGCAAAGCCTTTCCAGTGCCTGGTGCGAGTTATTTCAAAGCATCTGCTTAGTCGCTGAATTAAGGTGAATTCAGCAGAAGAATCTACGTCTCAGGTCTAGTTTACGCTGCCATGAATACCTCTGTTTTGTTACCATGTCGCTGCAATTAACAAAGCAGAAATACACTTACCTATATTTAAAAAAATTAAAAAACACCTGTGTCTGAATGGTATCAATGCTAGTCTGGCATCTTTCATCATATGTGGAATCCCCGCAAACATCTCTTGTGTTCACAGAAAAGCTGAGTTGTGAAAGAAAGCTTCTAAGAAGAATTATATAAACAAGTACATGGAATTTTCTTGCTGATATG
This sequence comes from Cyphomyrus plagiostoma, assembly GCA_019775915.2. Taxonomy (NCBI): domain Eukaryota; kingdom Metazoa; phylum Chordata; class Actinopteri; order Osteoglossiformes; family Mormyridae; genus Cyphomyrus; species Cyphomyrus plagiostoma. Next base: position 1,468,551 of record JABFEA020000119.1, on the reverse strand, counting down.
TATAACAGGACGATGTGCTCAGAAGGATATGTTTGAATATCCTGAGCGTTTTATGAAGTGACCTTTTTGTGGCTGTTTTAGACATTGGGGTTGTTTTACTCATTTGAGATTTCAGGGTGTCCTTGTCTTTTGCCAGAACAGTGGTGCAGTGCATTGTGTTGTGTCCTTGACCACACCCCAGAGCCTGCCTCCTCCGATGGATGTTGCTGGACGCTATAATGTGCAAAGACTGCAGAAATCCCAGGCGTGTGCAGGGGGGGGCAGGGCAGGGGAAGAGAAGGGGGCAGGGTGCTGCCGCATTGTACCACGTCTCTGCGTCCAAGTTTTGGGTTTCTTTCTGCGCAAGCAAAAAAAAAAAGAAGTGGAAGTGGATCAATCCCCGGCGCCTCCTACTGTCTGACGTTTAGGAACATAAAGCCTTGTTCTGCTGCATTGAACCTGAAACCCACACCGGCAGAAGGGGCTGCTTTGCGGTCCTGTTATAGTTTCACTTTACAAATCAGGCCTTTTTTGTTTTTAAAGGGGTCCTCCAGTGATAATCTTTGGATTACTGGACTGCTGGGTTGGGGTTTATGGTTGTACTATCCTGTATTACATATCATTAAGCAGATGTAATGTGAACTTTTTTTTTTAAATTACGGTCTATTGCTGTGACATTTAGGGCACCTGTCTATGTGGTTATTTAAATGAAGTGAAAACCACTAGATTGGGAAGCTGCTTCTGTCTTTCTGTGCTCTTTAAGAGGATGGAATGAGCCATGTAGGGCTGCTGCAATGGCCAGGATCAATCTGAAAAGGGCAAGTTCTCCCTTCAGAACATCATGCTTGCTTCTGAAAGGGATTCTCTTATTTGGCTCTCCCTGTCCCTGTAATGAGCTTCTCCACAGTGCAGCACAGGACTGGGGGTGGAATTTAATCTATGATCAGCTTGCGATGAATGAGTTTTGCAAGGATGTGTAAAGTGTGCCTTTATTTTAAACCAAAGTTTGTGTTTTTGCTGCTGTGAATAAATGTCAGTGTCAATGTGAATGGTTAATCACATAAGTTGATGGTACCATTTCTTTGATATTTATTTGCTTTGATATGACATTTTGCTGTTTTTGAACCTCAAGGATGTCCTCATCCCCTGAGTTGTGCCTTGTGTTTTGAGGTCCGTAATTGAAGAAAAGAAAATAATTAAATTTTGAGAAACAAAAATAAATCAATTACATGGTCAAACAATGGCCGTCGTTTGTGAAAGATGCTTTAGAGCAAGCAGATGAAATCATATTTAGCCAGAAATATTTCATACATGATTGGATCTGTGACCTATAAAATCATAACTTAAATTCAGATTTAAATGTTAACTCAATTTTCCTGTCAATGGGAAGATGGAGTTAAGGAACCCACAGGCCTCATGTCTTCTCATTTTTAAGGATTGGCCTCCAAGTCGCATTTCATTTACAAGTGAATGGAAAAGTGGGGCCATAAACATCTATGTGATCACGGGAAAGTTTTTAAAAATGTCAGCTCCTGCAAAGCAGGCTGTTAATGGTGTAATTTGTATGTGCAATCACACGCCTGGTCTTGCGACACTTGAGAAGTCCGCAGCATGGCTTTTGGGACGCCTGTCACTTTTATTGCATTTTGTTTCCCCCTTTTCCTCCCCCGATGCTCATTCTGGGCCCCTAATCGGAGAGACACCAATATAAAGGGGGTGGATGATGCGTGTCTCACGTCAAGCGATCCCACTTGTTTATTGCAAATGCTGTATGTTTTTTTTTTTTGTTTTGTTTTCCCCTCCCCTGGCAGGCGTTCTGATTGCTCCCTGCCTATTCGTTTTGCCCTAAAGCTACAGAAGCCTGTCCAAGTTCTGACGTGCTTTCTGCCACAGCTGCATTTCTGTGATGCGTAAGATCTCCCGATGCCAGCACTGTGACGTGTAGCTGAGGCAGAGGCATCAGAAAAAGTGCTTATTTAAATTGTTTGAGCTGTCCCCTGCAGTAAGGGCGAACAGGTAGCGGCAAGGCGGACTTTAGAGACGCACGCAGAGCCTTGCAGCTCAGGCTATCGATCCTGTAGGGAATCTCATCTCCGTTTCGCGGTGCAGGAGAGGGGAAATGCGTCTCCACGTGTCCAGAACTGACAGAAACTTCAGAGGTGAGCCTCCAAGCCATGAAGCTCTTTAGTGGGATATACAGAGATGTATTTTAATCTGATAAAAGTATTTGAAGAGCAGTTAAGCTTTTTAGGTAATTACTTAAATGTTTTGTGTCTTGCTACTTGCCAAGAGATGGGTTGGCACACTGTCCTGGGTTATTCCGTAAGTGGCGCCCGTAGGTTCCTGGATAGGCACCGGACCCCCACGACCCTTCATGGGACTTGCGGGTATGAAAAATGTATGGATGGATGGGATGTCTTGGTACTTATTGTATGAATTAATGTAATGTATTTCTTTATGTATCGCTTTATTTAAAGTAGTATTGTTAGCGTTCTCTGCCGTCCCTGGCTGTACAAGTTTCTTAATGTTCTTAATGTTTCCGCTGAGACTGACTAAAGCAGTTACTCAGGGTTTGTATAAGCTGATTACTAATAGTACAAGCTTTTTGATGAAGGTAAATATCTTTCATTAATGCAAGAGTCATAGTGATGATCATTTTCTAAGGTATATAGAGCCAGGTGCCTCGCTTTTTGTTTGTTGATTTTTTTAATTTTTACATTTATTTTTTTATTATTATTATTGGATTTGGAGAGTGAGTAGCATACCTCAGCCGTTCAGGCTGTCATATTGATGTTCTCTTACCCAGTACGAGCAATAAGTGCAGCTTCCATGCAGCTGATCCGCACATCGGAAAAGAACCTTGTGGCCAGACCAGATATGGGCGTTTGGGAGTACTGGTCCAGCCAAAAGGATGATGGTGAAGAGGATGATGATGATGATGATGATGAAGATGATGATCTCTCCCCCCCCCTCCTTGCAGCAGTCACCAGCACCACACCTTCCGTGAGGACCTCAAGCCATGAGGAACCCTGCCCCGAGAGTCAGAAGAACTACTGTGTGAATGGAGGAACGTGTTTCACCATCAATGTCACTCCTGGCACCAACAAACTCCTGTGCAGGTAGGATATGTTGACCGTCACCCTCCAGCACGGGCTGCGTGGCCAGAAGGTGTTGCCAGAATGATCAGAATACTGACTGATGCTCAGCTGCCTTTAGGCTAAGCTGTAGCATAGTTAGTAATCAGTATTGGTCGTCTGAGTACTAACATTTATATAATATTCAGTGCCCACAGGGGTATTTAATGTTTCCCCTTCACTTCAAATTTGTGGCTTTTTATTAATTTATTTGTAACTTTTAAGAGAATTCATCTTTTTTTAATACAAGGATGTTGGTTGAATTGTATGGCTGCCTATGTCGTTTCACTGTTTGGGTGGAAAAACAGGGCAGAGGTACAGGCTGCACTCTGTTTAAAGTACAGGTGTCAGCTGGGGGTCACATGGGCAGGGGCCCCCCTATTTTGATGTTGAGCCGTCCCAGACCTGCCAGGTTAATGTTTACGCACTGAGTCTCTCAGAAGATGCTGTAGTAATGGTCCAGCCCCCACGCACACGTGTGGCATCTGCAGGGCCTGACACTCTACCACTTACAGTCCGTCCATAACATGCAGTACCAGGACCTCACTCGACAGTCACCACCCCCATTCTGCTAAAACTCCCCTTATTCCAGCACCTCTTGATATAACAACCTGGGGCTTGTTGTTAAACCTTAAACAGAGAATGTGAAGCTACCTTGATGGCAGATGGCACAGTGAGGCTTTAATGTGCTTTCCCAGCGCTCAGAGAGGCTGCTGTGCGGCTGAAGGGCACATTTTCAAAGCTCGTTCTCCCTGCCCAGCACTGTGTGCCATAATGCAGTCAGTGATCAGGTATCAAGTAGCAAATGTCAGCAAATTTTTTGTTCGGTTGCAATTTACACAATTTTCTTTTGGTAACATTTAGGGCGGAGTTGGAAGAAGAAATATTAAACATTAGATTTTGTGCTATAGCAAAGATGAAAAAATCTTGAATTCTTTGCAAGTGTGTTTGTATATGTGGGGCAGAATGTAGCATTGTGGGTTAGGAACCTGTGTCTGTAAGGTCGCTGGCTTGAATCCTGTACCTGGCAGAGTAATACCCTTGATGGGCCCTTTAGCAAGACCCATAACCCTAAATAGTGCTCCAAGGGTGCCAGATAAATGGCTGACCCTGCCCTCTGACCCTTCCCTCTGATCCCAGTGTGTCTCGATCAGAGCTAGAAGAGAAATGTGAAAGTGACAGATTCCCACGTGCCTGTATGAATGTTACATAAGTGTATCATTATCACTCAATTCCTGAACTAATTTACTTATCAATACAGCTGTTTTCCTTCCATCAGTTGTGATCTTTGAGCAAAGACGGTGTGATAAGAATAGTGCATCACAAAGGAAATGGAAAAATCATGATATACGGGTCGGTAGACTATGTAACTCAGTGCAGCTTTTAAAGCTTTCTGCCTCCCTTCAGCAGCAGCTGCAGTGCCGTCCGGCTGATTGCTCAGTTTTTGAGATTTGGGAGACCTCCAATGCAAACACAGGAGAGGGCTGCGGGTCCTTGGTGCCGTTTGCTTTAAGCACCTGGCGCGGATACGGACTGGCCCTGGCAGCCGTCCACCGGACGCATAAGAGGGGCTGCTTACCATCCACCGAGGAATCACATTTCACCTTCAGTACTTCAGTGACTAAGCAGAAAACATCCTGCTGTCTCCATGGCTTCATTCTCCTTTGCCTGTGTCTGTAGATCTTGCTGTGATGGGTTATCAGATCTAAGCCTGCGCAAATGGCCCGTCTGCCCCATATCCTCCTGAGAACAGGGATTTCTGAGGTTCTTTGACCCAGTTCCTCTAACAAAGACAGCAAGGGTAATCGGTACCCCAGATGTACATAGGAAGTGGGCATCTTTTAGCTTATCAGAAGCTTAATGGTATTTCAGTGATTATGAATATAACGTTCATGTGAACAAAAATCGTTCCAGTATACCTGGATCTAAATGCAGTCTTTCAGAACAATGTTAATGGAAATATGTTAATTAACACATATCTTGCATGAGTATTAAAAATGACTAATCGGTGATATGATTAACCAAACCCTGTAGTCTCAAATGAAGTACAGAGTATATACATGTATGTGTACTGTACAGGTACAGTATGTAACACTTCCTTACTAAGGCAGCAAATCAGACCAGGCTCGTGACAGAGAGAAGGGAGATATTTCAACTGAAGTGATGTTCCATTCTTCTCTGTCTGGGGCTCAGCTAGCAGCATTCAACTAGCCCTACAGCTGTGAGGGTACAGGGACAACATCTCTCATGCCAAAATATCCACTTGAGGATAGCTTTACCCCACCCTGCTGTCATCTGCCATCTGATAGCCTGATGAAAGACGAGCATTGGAACAACTCAATCTTGGCCTAAGACCTTCATTCCAGACTATTTTTAATTCCTTCCTTATTATGGAAAGTCTTGTGTAATCCTGAAATGGTTGTATGGGCTTCAGGCAGCGATAGGTGCTGAATGTCAGGATAATTCATCGCATCTGCATGGTTGACAGTCTGCCACAGTGGTGGAGACTATCTAATGGGTGACTAAGTGGACCATAAACAGGAATATCCTCACTTGTGTTCAGCACTCTTGTCTGACTGAGGTATCCTTATAAATGAAAAATGAATGACTCTGCAGCAATGCACCATTTCTTTGCAGTATTTCCACCGTGACCTGAAAAAAGGTCATTAACCTCACAGGTGACAATGGATTTTAGTGCTCCAGCACGGAATTATACAGACAAAATTACAAATACAAATTCCTGGCAGAAACCAAAGTAGGATATCTGCTTCGCCATTGTGTGCAACTATATGTATAGCTAGATTGGAGGGACTCACTGTAACATACGGCAGTATCTCTTATTACATGGAAATGGCCATAATTAGTGAATCAACCAGACAAATAGCCAGGAAGTCAAAAACAAATTATCACTGTGATAATTGGGCTTTTTGAAAGCTCATGCAGCACACGCATAAGAGGGTAATCACCAGTGAGACCTTATCACCTGTTTTCAGCACACAAGTTTGTATTTTGTACTAAGCCTTGCTTTAACCTGTTTGCTGAATTCAGGTCGGAAGTGGGTTGTGCTGTTTTCAGTCAAGTCGTGAAGAAATTTAAGCAGAACGTACAGATAATACAATAAGGGCCTTTTTCTGATCACTGTGCTGAGAAGGTGTTTTGCATGATTTGTATTGTCAGTACTGTGTATTTATTCCATTTTTGCCCCTTAGGTGCTTACCAGGATTCAGTGGGAATCGATGTCAAGACATTGTGCCCATGAAAGTCATGAACCAAAAACGTATGTGCATTTACTGAACCAAACCGCACGTGTCATCTCTGGTGTTTAATCCCTCTTTCGAAGTTCCAATCACTGTCTCCTCCCAAGGGTTCATTCAGACCCAGACAGCTGATTCATCCGTACACACCTGTGGATTCACTCTGTGTGTGTGTGTGTGTGTGTGTGTGTGTGTGTGTGTGTGTGTGTGTGTGTGTGTGTGTGTGTGTGTGTGT
>JABFEA020000119.1:1447074-1461849 GCA_019775915.2 Cyphomyrus plagiostoma | reverse complement strand
ACTTAAAATTAAAAAGTGTTTATATACAGGTTTGTGGCTCTTAATTTCCTTTTATTAATTAACCACTTGTAATATTACGTTCACTGTTATTACTTTATAAATGTAGGATTTGTCTTAAATCTATATTCATTCATATTGTCGAATCAAGAATTGAAATCGAAATCGAATCGAATTAATAACTTGAAAATGGAAATCGAATCGAATCGGAACATCTGAATCCATACCCAGCCCTACATTAAACTATACATCGCATATGCATTGTCCTGCCTGTTGGTTTGATTTTTGATCCTAGGAACAGCATGAAAGCAAAAAAAAAACACAAAAAGGCATCCATGTCATGAAGGAAATTATACAAGAAATATATTTTAATCAATATATGTAACTGAGTGCCAGAAAAAACATAGGGAGTATTAAGGTCACCTAGATGGCGTTTAATCATAAGAGTTCAACAAGTAAGAATAAAACTAAGATAAAATGGAAGTTCAGTTCTGTGGGAAAAAACATAGAAATGTAGCTGCCATATAAAAAGTGCTATGCACACTTTTAGAGTCAGGAGCAAAACTCTTGCTGTCATAATTTTTCTTTTGTGTGTTTGTATGTTTATTTTTTATGCAAGTTATTACCTCAGCGCATGCTGTAGGCGTGAATCGGAAATAAAAAATGCTGTCGGAATGCAGCGTACAATGCTTCCTCAAAGTCACAGCCACAAATAATGAAATCTGTTCTGAGCATCAACCTAGAAAACAATAGCTGTGTTGGATTAATAGATTTTTATGCTGTAAGCATGAAACATAAGTAAAAAAATTAATATGAGTATTAATGCTTGTTAGTTGCAATTGATGAACTCTGTTCTTGCTTCAACTTAGAAAACAGTAGTTGTGTTAGGTTCATAAACTTTCAAAAGTTTAATATACAAACTCTTGATAACGTTTTTAGCAAGTAAAAGACCTTCATAAAGCAGTTGTTTTTGGGTTATTTACCCTATTCTCCAAATACGTGTTGTGAAATGGGTGATAATAAACAGGGAGTGTATTAGCTCAGAATAAGATATTTCATGTACTGTAATATGTTAATTTGCAGTGTGTATGTGTTTGTGTGCATGTGTGTCTGTGTGTGTGTACACGTGTGTCTGTGTGGGTGTGTACACGTGCGCCTGTGTGTACATGTGGGTGTGTTTGTGGGTGTGTACATGTCTGGGTGTATGTGTGTAGGTGTGTGTGTGTGCATGTGTGTCTGTGTCTGTGTACACGTGTGTCTGTGTGGGTGTGTACACGTGTGCCTGTGTGTGTGTGTGCGCGTGCGTCTGTGTGTACATGTGGGTGTGTTTCTCTCTGCTTCCAGTGTGTGACACTTGCAGCTCCCCGTCTTCCTCTGCAGCTCCACCGAGCAGCCCTGGCCTCTCTGAAAGGTGATGTGGTGGATTTGAACAAGCGTCTCCTGCAAAGTGAGAGAGAGCGTGAGGCATTAGAAAAGACCCTGGCAAAATCACAGGTGAGTCTCCTTTTCGAGGGTCAAAACTCAAAGGGTGAGTCTCAGGAGACAACCAGCCTAAGTCAGAGGTATAGTCAACCAAACCTGGCATCTTCATCAGAGCCTTTCCTGTTTCCCTAAGTCAAGTTGTGTACCATAGAGAAATCTTTAAAATGTATCCCCACTCCGGATTGCATGTTTTAAAATATGAAGATTTTTGCATTATTGCATTTAACCAATTCTACTCTATTACTACCCAAACAGTGGTGGTAGTCTGTTCATTAGTGTAATAAAGAGCAACATTTATATTAATTGTAATATACAATCTATGGACAAATGTATGGCGACACCTGGTCTTTACACCTACAGGAACTTTTGACATTCTATTCTAAATCCATAGGCATCAATATGGAGTTGGTGCCGACCCTGGCAGGTATAACAGCTGGAACTCTTCTGGGAAGGCTTTCCACAAAATTTTGGAGTGTTTCTGTGGGAATTTTTGTCCATTGATGCAAAGCATTTGTGAGATAAGGCATTGATGTTCGACTTGAAGGCCTGGCTCACAAACTCCATTCTAATTCGGTGGGGTTGAGATCAGGACTCTGTGCCAGCCAGTCAAGTTCATTCACATCAGATTTCCCCAGCCATGTCCTTTATGGACCTTCGTTTGGGTAATATGGCTCTTTCATGCTAGAACAGAAGAGGGCCACCTTCCCGGGGGGTTTCCACAAAGTTAGAAGCATAGAACTGTCCAAAATGGCTTGGTATGCTGAAGCATTAAGAGTTCCCTACACTGGAACTACGGGGCCTAACCCAACCCCTGAAAAACAAACCCACACCATTATCCCTCCTATACCAAACTTTACAGTTGACACAGTGCAGTCAGGCAGGTAACGTTCTCCTGGCATCTGCCAAACCCAGACTATTTCATCATACTGCCAGAGAGAGATCCGTGGCTCGTCACCCCACAGAATATGCTTGCACTGTTCAGTGGTGGTGTGCTTCATCTGACGTTTGGCATCGCACTTGATGATGTGAGGCTTGCATGCAGTTTCCCATTCTATGAAGTTATTCAGTCAATAACTACAGAATTATCAGTGACTTTTATGCATTCAGCGACCCGCTCTGTTACTTTATGTGATCTGCCACTTCATGACTGAGTTTTTAGTTTTTTTTTTTTTTTTTTTAAATTGCTTCCATTCATCTATCCATCCATTTTCTCCTGCTTATCCGGGGTCGGGTCGCGGGGGCAGCAATCTCAGCAGGGAAACCCAGACCTCCCTCTCCCCGCCCACTTCCTCCAGCTCCTCTGGGGGAATCCCGAGGCGTTCCCAGGCCAGCCGAGAGACACAGCCCCTCCAGCGTGTCCTGGGTCTTCCCCGGGGCCTCCTCCGGTTACAGCTGATCTTGGAATATCTAGCAGTTTTTTCTAGTGTTTTTTTCCTGCACTTTATACAGGTGCTCCTTGCCCGGCACATTCCACAGATGCTCAGTTGAGTTGAGATCTGAGGAGCGTGGAGGACAGTTCAATACCTTGAACCGTTTTTCATTTTCCTCAGTCTTCTCCTGAACAATTTTTGCAGTGTGGCAGGACACATTATCCTGCTGGAAGAGACCACTGCCATCAGAGAATACCCTGAAGGGGTAAACTTGGTCTGCAGCAATGTTTTGGTAGGTGGTACAAATCAGAAGTAGCATCCATATGGATGCTCAGAGCTTCCCAGCAGAATCCTGCCCAGAGCATCGCCCTGCCTGTGCCGGCTTTCTTTCTTCCCATTGTGCACATGACACACATGCACCTGGCCATACAGATGATGTAATAGAAACCAAGACCAGTGGACTGGGGTCAGCATGACCACTACGGCTCTGTAGTCCCATACAGGAAGCTATGATGTGCTGTGTGTTGTGGGATTAGACCAGATGAGTCAGCCTTTGGTCTCCACACACAACACTGAGCCTTGGGCGCCTTGGGTCACCAGTTCAACAGCTTGCTTTCCTTGCACTACTTTTGATTGGTATTTGCCCCTGCATACCAGCTACACCCCATAAGTCCTGTTGTTTTGGAGATGCTCTGTCCCGGGTGTCTAAGCATGACAATTTGACCCAAGTAAATGGGAATAGTACTTGGTAGGGCTCAACTATTTACTAGGTCATTTATTGTAGATTCATTTCTAGGCATTTTTCACATTTGCTACTTTAAATGCTTTTTCCAAAACCAGATCAGTTTGTATGTTCTGTTTTATTTAGGGCTATTGTGTGAATGATTATACATGGATATGAAAAACGTGACACGCTAGTATGTAAACGTTGCCTTGTGCTGCGTTCTTCCTGACACCTGATCTGATGAGGCGATGCTGAAGATGGATGGATGGAAAATAGGCAGGAATGATCTCCACACAGCCAGTCTGCATATTGCTAGACCTACCCTGTAGGATTCGCTTTCGACTCTTCGCTAACCTCTTTCCGCTAGAGGGTTCTGTCTGAACATCACTGTTGCACTGAGCTGTTATTTTTCACTTCCTTTTAGCTTTAACGAGCAGCTTTGGCTGATGGTGGCTTCTGAGTAAACAGATTATTCTGATCGCGATGACCTTTATAAGGGGGGGGGGGGAGCAATGCTGTGGTGTGCATCTTGTACGCAATGGCAGTATGAATCGGTATCATAAGTTTTGATCGATCCTGATTAGCCTCCAGGTCATCATGATATTTACTGAAAATCTATAATTTTAAAAGCACACAATGTATAATATATTGCTCCAGTTTCAAAAATGCAATGATGAAAGCACTGCCTATCAATTGTCCAGGGCAGGGTTACAGAAAGCCTGAGACTCTGCCAGAACACATAGATCACAAAACATCCTGATGTATTTCTTTGTTGTATTTCTTGCCTTTTAAAATGCATTGTTACATTGTAGTTTCTGAACTGGTTTCTTATTAAGTTGGGGTATAAAGCATGGGGTAATTGTCCTTGGCTTATCTTGAGCACTGATTCATCTGGGTGTTGCTTTGCTTAAATTCAGTAGGGAAAACTTTAAAAATGTTTATGTATCTGACATTATGGGGTAATCTGGTTTTAATATTTTAAAAATATATACATACTGTATTACTACATCCAGCTGAATCTAACTAGAATAATGACGCCGTCACAGCTAACTAAAACTGAGGTGCTTATCGGATTTGTCTTGTGTGTGAAGATGGTTTAAGTGGATGCATGTGTTTTGTATAAATGAATTTTAGTAAACTGAATTATTTGCTGGCAGTGTGAGCAGTCCCACGTGATGCGAGAGCATGAGGAAACACAGGAACGAAATATGCTGCGCTATGAAGAGCGAATCACGGAGCTACACAGCATCATCGCCGAGCTCAACAAAAAGATCGACCAGCTGCAGGGTACAACCATCAGGTCAGTTAGCAAGACTGCAAGCTCAGATAACACAGGGAAGTTAGAGTTCTGGATTAGACATGGATTAGATTACACTTTATTGATCCCAGGGGGAAATTCTTGTAAGATTTAAAGCGTCAGAAATTAATCTTGATTTTACTTTGTAAGATTTTAGCACTTCTGAACATGACATAATATTTTAAATCTTGGTGTTGAGCTGACACAGTTATGGTACTTGGTATTTTTTATGAACATGGTGTGAGTGCAATATGTCCCCCATTAAAAGACTTAACAGAAGCATTGTGGCAGATCATATTGCACTTTAAGTTTATGAATTTATTTTAAATGAACCATCATATTTAACTACATTTTTATTGATTTCTGGTGTATTTTTTATTGTTCATTGATGTTGTTTTATTGAATTGTTTATAGCAGAATCTTACAGCCCGTCTCAAGTGCGACCCCTACGGTGGGCCTGTTAGGGGTCGGCCTCTTGTTCCAAAATTCCTCAAATTAGCAAAATTACAGAGTAGAGAAGTAAAAGAATCTGCCCCACATGATTACATTTTACAAGAATACACACTTTTATTCAATGTCAGACATTCAATCATAATAGAAATTGAATGACGAAGATAATTGTATTTATAAAACTCCAAGATGGAAACCAGTTGAAATGTACACACACAAATAATAGCATAAATAATTAAATGACATAAATAATAGCACCCACTGCTCAAAGTATGCTGACATTGATGTCCGTACCTTGTACCTTTCAATATCTGTCATAATTCTTCATTAAAAAAAAAAACAAGGTAAACTTGGCTAAACATCTTATCTGTGATGTTATCTATGTTGTTTTCCATACCGGTCATCTGGCACTGCCATGGGGAAAACGCACAGCTGCAGTTGATTGCTGTGTCCGATTTCCACGGAACTATGCGTTGAATCATCTTGTTGATAAAGCCGCTATCTCGGACGTTTCAAATCTATAAGCAGAATAGGGTTATTGGCATTGGAATCTAAAAATAAGTTTTCGCCGAACAGGAACTGTCCAGTTCAAGGGTTGTTTACTGGCATAAACAGCACTTGTAGTAATTTGCTTGTGTTTGGTTAAAATCTCTAGACTATCTTGACTAAAAACAAGTCCCGGTTTGTGATTCTAGGACAGGTGGTTTCTGAGGTTAAAGCATTTTAAACAAGCAGTTTGCCCACTGGTGTGCTTGACTAGAGGCTTTAAGCGGAGCTTTTATGGGGTGGCTCAGTAGGAAGCCCTTCCTGTACTTGTAGGGTTGAAGGTTTGAATCCCGCCCTCGCCTTTTGCATGGCTATTCTCCCTGTTTTGTGCAAGTTTCCTTCATGTACCCTGTTATTCTCCCTCTGTACAGTCTGTATGTTTCACCTGGCATCCCTTCCACGGTGTCCTTCAGCGGTACACCCTGCGCTCCTAGGGTTCTGCTTCAGAATATTATACACCACAAGGCACACCTGAGGATGTGCGCCAAGTTTTGAATATTCTACCGAAAGATGGTGTTTTTTTTTCAGGAATGTGACCCTTCATCCGTTGTCTTTTTCAGGGAGGAAGATGAGTTCTCTGAGCTTCGTTCTGAGCTGAGCCACAGCCAGCAGGAAGTAAATGAGGATGGACAGAGTGTGGACCTGGACCAGAGCTCTGTCTCTGTGCCTGAGAACCAGTCTACCTTAGTCACTGCAGATATGGGTGAGATCTTTAGTGCGATATTAATAGATAATTTTGATAAGTGTAAAGAATCTACTGTATTTCAGCAGCTATTTTTTTTTTTTTTACTATAGCAAACAAGAGGACGCGGTTTGCTTTCTGTTTGAACAAGTATTAGAACAGCTAAGAGGCCTAAACATGCTTTGAAAGTTGATGCTGTACACTGTGGTTCCAACATCTCTGAAACACCCTCGGAGGACTTCTGTGCATTAGTGCTTAGAACTTACAAAGAATTCTGTGGTGACACTCTTTGTCAGTGAGGACAATAACAAGGCTCCATAAAAGCTAACTGGAATGAGCCCTCACAGCATACCGCCCACACCGTGTTTTACTGTGGGGATGGTGATCTCTGGGTGATGTGCGGTGATGTGACACGTATTTGATGTGTCTGTGGCTTTTGGACAACTGCCAGCTGGGTTTTTTTTTTTTATGGCTTCTTGCAGCAGTGTTTACTGAAGTGTACAACTTCTCTGGCCTGAGGTGTGGCTCCTTCCAACTCTTCCTCCTTTGCTTCTCTGATCAGTGGTCTCCTTGCCTGAGTTTAAGTGGACGGACTTCTCTTAGCATGTTTGTTGGGTCAAACTCTTTCCATTTTCCAATTATGGATTTAGTGGTGCTCCATGAGATGTTCAAGGCTTGGGATATTTCATCATAACCATTCGCTGATTTGGACAAAGGAGGAAGCTGTCTGACAGGGATGTCCGGGTTCTAACAGGACTGTATCCAAAAAGTATAAAACCCTAACTGCCCAGTTCGCCGCAGAGTTAAATAAGCACCTTGATGCTCCTGTTTCCACCAAAGTGGTTTGAGGCCTCCACAGGGTCAAAATTCATGGTTGGGCTGCTATAGCCAAACTTTTGGTCACTTGTGCCCAAACATCGCTTTCAATGGTGCCAGTAGCGCAATAAACGTGCATTATTCTCTGATGTCCACCTTCACTGTTTTCCCCACATCCGGGAGATGTACAGTGTGGAGAAGCTCCAAAGAGACTTACTACCCGCACTGTGCGGCACGAGGGTAATCAGTGATGGCTTGTGCTGCAATAACATAGCATTCCACAGGCCCACTACTTGTTCTGCATGTCTGGTCAGGTCATCAACAAGGACTGATGAACCATTCTGGAGGATCGTGTTTGCCCAGTGGTTCAGACATTGTACCCTGTAGGTGGTGCCAAGTATTGGAATGATAATGCACCAATACTCACGGTAATTCTGGTGGCAGAGTGGTTTGTTGAACATGAAAATGAAGCTGAACATCTCGCATGGCCTGCAAAAGCACCAGATCTGAATATTACTGAGCCACTTTGGGGTGTTTTGGAGGAGCGAATCAGCAAACGTTTCCCTCCACCAGCATCACGCAGTGACCTGGCCACTGTTCTGCAAGAGGAACGGCGCACAAACCTTCTGCCCGCTGCGCGTGGCTTGTATCTGTCATTCCCCAGATGAGATGCTGTTTTGACCGCAAAAGGAGACCCTACATCATACTAATTCATTCTGCCTGTCCTAAAACCAGGGGTTTGTTTCATTGTCCAAACTCCTTTATACTTTTCATACACGCATAATATACATAACCCCGGTGTTAAATAAGTTGTGTGTGTGTGTGTGTGTGTGTGTGTGTGTGTGTGTGTGTGTGTGTGTGTGTGTGTGTGTGTGTGTGGGAGTGTGTGTGTGTGGGAGTGTGTTTGCATGAAACCTAGGAGGAGTCCAAAAGATGAATTGGCAAAAGCGGCCATTTTCATTGGGCATCACACGTCTCACATCCCCTGTGTGCCGTTGTCTAAATAATCATAAGGGTCGGTTTAAAGATTCCGATTCAACAATTTGCTCCTGCGTTATGGCCTGCTCCATCCTAATCCATTTTAATTCCAAATAACAGCAGAAGTTCACACGCTAACGGGGCTGTTTAGACACTGATTGGCACTTATTTCAAGTAAGTATGTTTTAACAAACATGAGAGCGTGATGTTTGTAAGACATTCTTGTTCCTTGACAGCCTGACACCAGCGATGCACGTGGGTATATGATGGACTCTGGTGTAAACTCACTCTTTTCTTTCTTCTCTTCCCTTCTCTCCTCTCTGTGACTTTTTTGTTTCCCTCTCAGGTGCCCAAATGAATTTGCTGGTGATCGCTGCCAAAACTACGTAATGGCCAGCTTTTACAGTACGTCTGTCACCTCTTCCTGTCTCTGCTTGGACTGGAGCATGCTCAATCAACACTACTTCCTGTTCCTTCATTTTCTCCTCAGATTGCAGGCAGATGAGGTTTTATGTGTGTTTTTATTGTGTTGTGTGTCTTTCCCATACTTGTTCCTCGCATGTTCAGACTTTTTGCTTTCGTATTTAAGTTCCAGTTATCAGCCAGCTCCATAAACCTAGAGTAGCTCCAGGGACTGTTTGAATTTGGGAAGATCCTTATCATCTAGTGGTAGCCTGTTAATACAGCCTGCTAAATACTGAGTTTACTTTGCTTAAGAATTTCTATTTTGTGATGAACCAAGCTGTCAGAATACGACAGTGGACAGTAAGACAGGACGACTGCACTGCAGGACTCTATAAACCCAATATGTACTATTAACCTTTGGTTTAACATTTAACAGAAAATTAATTACCATGCTGGTCCAGTATCTGTGTGATATTTATTACTCCCCCAGTTTGATTAGTGAAAGATAACTAACAGAGCAAGAGATTAAATGGCTTAATCGCAATCAGCTGTTTGTGGCACATTACGATTTATCTTAATACAGCATTCCAGTTAATATTTATTTCAGGGCTAATGTATGAGACAAGGAAAAGACCTGAAAGGATAAACACCAGGGCTAGGTGTATTTTTAGCCTCTGCTGCAGCACAGGCCATTGGGAATCTGTTATTCTCAGCCCTCATTAACCACGGGGCTGTGGAGATGGTACCGGGCCATCAGTAGGAAAGGAGACCCTTCTGCAGCATGGAGAACCAGGGAATCCGGGATGTAGACTGAGAGAAAGCATAGAAACGTCCTTGACGATACAGAGGAATGTTATTCACAGTAAAGGGCAAGCCGAGATGCTCCTTATTTCCCATGATGCATTTCTGCCAAAGTGGAACAGCTTGCATGCTTTGGGAATGAGGCCCAGGTCGCAGGGAACACTGAGGTGGGCTCGTTAGCAGCAGCTGGGATGTGCTGAGCTGGCCTGTCTTTCTCACTGCAGCGGGAATGCCTCGCAGTCAGGGACTGTCACATGCTTCAGGGCTCATGGGGTAGCCAGCAGTCGGCGTTAATGTCACAGAAGTCTGTTCAAAGCATCAGCTCCTTCGATGGCCTGTTTCTGCAAGCTGCCGCAGATTATCAGTCATTTGACACAGTGCCAGCTTGCAGGAGAAAATAGTAGGTGTCAGCATGGACTGAGGGACAACCTGTGACCTCACAAATGCGTCTCCCTCAGCTGGTTTTTGGTACCTGTTTCTTAAACAATAGGGCACAAAAAGACAAGCTTCACAGTCAGACGGGATTTTGACATTTACTGAAAGTGATTACAAAACAAGTTACAGTACCACTCTTTCAGTTATCATTATTCATTACATGCAGTGCTTGACACAGCCAATTTGATTGATTTGTTCCCATTAGTTTTGATCTGTGCAGGACTAATTTGAATAGTACTGATTTGCCTGCTCTTTAAGGAAGAGAAGAGGGGAAAAGCTCATTGCTTTCTGTTGTCGAGTGATACTCTTAATTTAATCAGATGTTTTTCTGCAGTCACCTAAACTGGAGAAGCGTGTTCTATTTTTTTTTTTTTTAAGAGTTGGCGTGTTCTCTTTGCCAGCCAAAATCAATATAATAAACCCAACAGGAAAGGAAATTTCCACTGCGTTGTCAGCTACCAGTGATATCCATTCCAATCATTTTTGCGGTCTGGTGGCAGTTTTTTTTTTGGAGATTTTGTTCATTTAGTCATAACTTTTTGCAACAACTGATTTGTGTTTGATATATACTCTTGGAGAATTTGAATATCTAATATGGTTTTCACACTTATAGAATTCTTGGATACCCTGAGATTTAATGATTATTTGGTTGGCAGGATCAGTATGAGTGGGATCTTGGATGTCAAATTTAGGGAAATTTTGGTTTTGTTATTTTAATTATGCCCTCCAGTGCAGGACAAAGTAGAAAAATATTGTATTTTTGCTGTGTGTTCCATTAATTCAGAAAAAAGTAAGAAGAAAAACAGGTGTGTAGTCAGTACTTTCCCATAAGGAAGGTATTTTGGTTCTGATTAGTTAAATGATTGGGGAAATCTCTTTTCTCGTTGAATCATGCTAATATTTGGTATATGTGTATGTGTTCCTGAATCCAAGGGACACCCATGCCATCAAAGTATTTTAAACTTTTTGTTATTATTGAGCTACTTTTTTATTGTACTCAGAGTAAGCTTTTGTTTCACAACAAATTAAAAACTGTTGTATATACTTCAGTGTCCTGGAGTGAACTATACCGTGAGCAGTAGCTCTCACAGTAATCTTAGCCTGAGAGAATCACTGCTGCCAGCTGGTTTGCCCTACGGTATTAATTAACAAATGGAGAAACTCACTTTATTCACTTGATTTTCTCCTACTGGAAATAATCAGCATGTGTATTTGGGTGCTAAGCTGTAACATGTAGCGTATTTTAACAACTGCAGTAAGCGCGGAGAGCTTCAATGCACGATTCATGGCAGCATGACAATCAATGGAGACCCATTTTATTGTAATAACATGGACACTAAATCTGCCTGATGTTTCGAAGTTAGTCTGATAGATGCAGACATTTTGCATGCGCATGCTGCAGTATTTACATCTTTAATGATTTCATATGATTGAATACAGTAAAATTGCTGTATTTGTACTGCTAGTGTTTCCTGATAGGAGAACATCACCTTTTCACTGGGTATTTGACAAGGATTATGTTAGAAATGTATAGTTGAAAATCATGTGTAATATTTATCATTTTGAAATGTAGTTACTTATATTTGCAGTGGTATTTCCCACAGCACATTCAGAGGAAACTGATTAGATTGTGTATACATGTGTAAGTGACTATGTTCATGAACTCTTCAACTCCTTTTTCTTGTGTTTCTGTGTTGTCAACTTTCTGTGTTGGCAGAGCATCTTGGGATTGAATTTATGGGTATGGACTGCTCATTCTTCCTAGTTTGCAGATCTAGGCTTCCTGGAAGCTTCAGCCTGTCCTTCAACTCCAGTCAGTTTTTTTGTGCAAATGAAGGGATCATACAGCCATAACGTGTTCCATCTTACATGTGGCCAGCAGTGGAAACACCTGATATCCATGTCCCGGTGTCAATGTGACGCACCGCTGTAGATCCGGTACATCATCTATAAACATAATGTTTAATGAGGACTGTGGACAGCTTCTTCAATTATTTATGGCCAGACAAGCGCCATAAAAGCAGTAGCTTGCAATCACATGTGTTCACATCCAGATCGAAGCCAATATGAGGTCATAAAATATACATAAATAGCAATAGAGCCCTACATATCCTGTATTTACAGTCATAATGCTGTGTTCAACAAAATGCACTTTCTGAGTCTCCATGAAGTCTTAGTGGTTATGCTGTATGGAATGATCCCTTCAGACTGCTTCTGCTTTGCTTCCCTCCCCCCGCATGCTGTGTCAGTCGCAAAGCCCCCACCCCCCCCCTTCCATTTCTCTTCCTCTCTCCTCCCATCTCTCAATTCTCTCAATCACCGTCTGAGCTGAGTGATTTCCGGTCTCCATCATCTTCCTCGTCTTCCCTTACATGTTTCCATTATCGGCCCCCGACAGATGGCAGCAGTGTCCCCACCATCACCCTTTGTAGATGGCCCCTGTGCCTGTACATGCTTGGTCAATAACCGTTTTTTTTATTAATTTCTATAAAATGTGATTTGTTCACAAGGTGCATGAGACTGGCATGTATATATGTATGCATGCATGCTCGCATGTATGTGTGTGTGGTGTGTATGTGTTTGGGTGGCTTTGTATTTACCACATTGTGGGGACCAGAAGTCCCCACAATGTAGTAAAACCTGTAACATTTTAGGTTTTGAGGACATTTTTCTGGTCCCCACAGTATAAACCTCAGTTTTATATAAAGAAAAAAATTGTGAATATAATCAAAAACTAAAATAACCAAAGTCTTGTTTGGATAGTTATGTTTATGACCAGGACTGGGTAAAGGTTAGAATTATCGTAGTTAGTTAGGGTTATGCCTATAGAAATGAATAGAGTCCCCACAATGATAGGAATATATGAAGTGTGTGTGTGTGAGAGAGAGAGCTTAAAAAGCTATTTATTAAAACTAATAAAAATTATAATTGTAGATCAACTACAATACTCTTGTGAACAAATCCATTACTATGCAATGTGTCATACTATGTGTGTTAATCTCTTTACTATGTGTATTTTCTGAATGATGATTTTTAGAGATTGGATGTTCATAATGTGATTTCTTTGGAGCAGTAGTGTTCGCAGTAGCTACACAATGGTGCACTTTATTGTGTGCGTTTTGTGTTACTAACTTGACTGCATCATGACTATTGGGACCACCTGTAATCTTAAAGCACCACAGCAAATGGGTGTCACCAAAACAGACAGAAACACTGGTTCTATCAGTTTTATTTACTGATTAGATAACAGAGTTTCAATTAAATGTCATGCAACACTACACTGCTCTAAATGCTGCCTAAGTGGACTGATTGGTTTGTGTCCAGCAATGCTAATACTGTATCTTGATGAAAGTTTTGTTGCAGCAGGCCTGCCTGCTCACTGTAAAGCACAATGAGATGTTTTAAATACGCTGTGTTGCCTTCCAGAAGCAGAGGAGCTGTACCAGAAGCGTGTGTTAACCATAACAGGAATCTGCATTGCTCTTCTTGTAGTCGGCATCATGTGTGTCGTCGCCTACTGCAAAACAAAGTAATTCACTTTTTCAAGTTTGTCATCTCCTTCTTAATTTTGTTGCTGTGCCTGCTGTGCATTTTGTCTCTAATAAGAGTAATTGCTGGGCTTTCCATTCAGCCACGGGTTTTGCCTGCTTTCCCAAACAGCTGAATTGACCATTGCGATGTTGCCTTTCTCCTCCCATCCAGGAAGCAAAGGAAGAAGCTGCAGGATCGGCTGAGGCAGAGTGTGCGGAATGAAAGGAGCGCCATGCCCGGCATGGCCAATGGCCCACAGATGCACAGCCAGGCACCCGAGAGCATTCAGCTGGCTAACGTAAGAGCCCTCCCACGCTGCAGGGCGGCCTCACGCCTACCCAATCAGCCACATGCACCTTCAAGTGCCTTTCATCTTCTCTGAAATAAACTGCATAATAACTGGTTTTATTAAGCCGCATTATGCAAAATGGGTACAGTTAAGTTGTTAAGTGATACATTAATTAAGGAGAATCTAATTTAGGGCTTAAACTAAAAGCTGAATTATAAGTGTAAAATGTTACACTTATATATTTGTTTTGTGGTGTTTGAAGTAAACTGATTAATTGTAGAGAAATTGTTTTCAAAAAGTTTTGAAATTGAATAAAATATAAATAATTCTCAAATTATTTTAAAATGTTATGCAACATTTTTATACTACACATGGGTTTAGCTTGATATCTTAAATTCCGACCACTGATGGTTACCATCTCAGGTAAGGATCTCCAGGAATAGAGATGCAGCACTGATTGCTTGATCATTCTCCTAAGAGGAAATGCTTCACACTCTGCTTTGACATTATTTAAAATGCATTCAAACATTAACATCACTTTGCCACAAACTCTTCCCTGTCTTTCTTTTTTTCTTTAGCAATATGCCTCAAAAAACCCCATTCCAGCAGAACATACCATTGAGAAGGAGACGTCCTTTTCTGCGAGCCAGTACACCTCCTCAGCACAGAACTCCACTGCTGTGACTCACAGCTGCAGCCAGAGGTGACTGTCTGAAAGGGCTGCTTGCACTTCCATTTGCTCTCTCGATTTGGGAAAGTCTGATATGATGCTGTTGTACCTTTGATATATTGATTTTCACTTTAAGTAGAAAATTTTTAGTCTTTAAGGTAAGTAACAACAGAAAACTAGATCAGAATGAGAACACACTAGTTTAAAAGAGAAGCAATTACAGGGTTAGGATTATAGTAGGAAAAAACAATAAACTAGTAAACAGAAGGGACACTACCATGCTCATCGGGTGAAGTTCACCC
>JABFEA020000119.1:1422659-1446974 GCA_019775915.2 Cyphomyrus plagiostoma | reverse complement strand
CTGGTGTGCCTCTCTACACAGTATAATATGGGCCCGAGTTCACCCCTGGTGTGCCTCTCTACACAGTATAATATGGGCCCGAGTTCACCCCTGGTGTGCCTCTCTACACAGTATAATATGGGTGTGATGTGTGTGACGGTCCATGTGCTCAGATCTACAGTACCTCATTGAACAGATGCACCTACCTTCCTCCACAGCTGGAACAATGGGCGTGGCGAAGGCATCCTCTCAGATAGCCAGTCCGGCCCAGTGGCCTCCTCTATAGAGAACAGCCGGAACATCACCCCTGGAAGCCGCCGAGGGCGGCTGAATGCAACCGGCTGTGCCCGTGACCTGAACGTGGCCTACCTAAATAACCCCAGAGAGACTCCCGACTCCTATAAGGACTCTCCGTACAGTGAAAGGTACGACCCCAATGGCCACCTCTATGGGGATGCCATTCTGGCTCACTTCAGTGGTGTGCATATTTTACCAGAATGACAGCATTATACGGAAACAAAATGACCGAAATTTTAAAGAATCTGGTGAATCAGAATCAGTGACTCTGAAACAGTGACAGTGATTTAAAGAATCAGTGCTAAAGTGGTAAAAGTGGTTCACAAAGGCAATGTGTCATATAGCTATTCCTTCATTTAAATTGTTTCATTTCAAACTCATAAGAATAATATACTTAAAGTATTTAGCATTTATATGCAAATGAAATTTGCTAGTAGCAACTTGATTGAAAGCAAGACAGTTGATTCATCTGGTCTCACTAAAATGATTTTACTGCAGTTACTGCTGTGTTAAATCATTTTCATTAAATGCTGCCTTTTGTTCAGAGGATCATATATCATTAGGTACTGTGGACTTTGACATTATGCCGATTGATCATGTCCATCTGTCCTCCAACCTCTTATCCTGGACATGGCTTATTTGTAATATTA
The DNA here is from genome assembly GCA_019775915.2 of Cyphomyrus plagiostoma. Lineage (NCBI taxonomy): Eukaryota > Metazoa > Chordata > Actinopteri > Osteoglossiformes > Mormyridae > Cyphomyrus > Cyphomyrus plagiostoma. The sequence goes on along the minus strand of JABFEA020000119.1, from coordinate 1,446,048 downwards.
TCCTATATAATTTTCCCTTAAATGCAGAGCAGATATTACTTTAAAAATGTTGGATGCAGATTTTATATTACTGTATGTCGCATGTTTCATATTTAGCATGTATGTAAAGAGCTTCTGTACAGAGTGATTCATTTTCTATTTCTGTTTTGAATGTCTGTTAAAGGTATGTTTCAGCCATGACAACCCCAACTCGTATATCTCCAGTGGAGCTGCCTTGCCCAGCATCCCCAAAATCGCCTCCCTCTGAAATGTCCGCACCCCTGTCAAGTCTGGCCATGTCAGTCCCCTCAGTCGCTGTCAGCCCTCAGGGGGAAGAGGAACGTCCCCTGCTGTTCACCACGCCCCCTCGGTTACGGGATAAACAGCGTCAGGACCATGCCTACTCCAATGGCAACCAATACCACCGCAGTTCTGCCCACTACAACCACGGTCTGGAGGCTAACAGCACTCCACCCAGCCCCCAGAGGACAGCGGAGGACGATGATTACGAGACGACACCGGAATACGAGACCACCGTGCCTCAGGCTTCAAAGAAGCTTGCCGGCAGCCGCAGGGCCTCGAGAGCCAAGGTCAATGGCCATGTGGCCCACAAGCCAGAGTCCAAAAGTGACAGCAGCTCTGAGAGCAGCAGCTCGGAGAGCGAAACTGAAGACGAGCGAGTTGGTGAGGACACGCCCTTCCTCAGCATACAAAACCCACTGGCTGTCAGCCTCGAGTCGGCAGCTTCCTGTAGGCCCAGCGACAGCAGCAGGACTAACCCAGCGCTCCGGCTGTCTGTCCAAGAGGATCTGCAAGCCAGGTTATCGAGTGTAATAGTGAATCAAGATCCCATTGCTGTATAAAATGAAAATAACATTTACCAAAAGAAAAAAAAAACTTAGGTCCAAAATAAAGATCAGAGTCACCACAAAACCTTTATTTTATATAAATTAAGTATTTGAGGGAAATAATTTAAAGATAATAAAACTTTTATTTTAGCGAAGTAGTAGTGAATAAAGTCTTTTATAAATTAAAAAAAAATGTGTGCAAAATGTGTTCGTGTCATGGAAGAAAGTGCCATACACTCGTGTGTAGCGAAGGTCACAGTATTTCAATGGAGAAATTATCAATGGTGCCTTTGTTTTCAGTTCTGTGAAAATTAAAAATAATTGCATTATGACACTGGGCCATATATTCAAGAACTTCATCAAGCAAAAGATTTCCTTTATTTGAGTGACATGACATCCAGCCAGCAAAATTAATTTAGCTTCACAATGACCACATAGAGGTTATATCCATAGCTGTATAATAACCATAATTATTGACAATATTTTGATTTATGTTAAAGCAAAAAAAACCATAAGGAGCAGCAAATTATAGGGCATGTGCAGGTGTAAAAAGCATTTTCACAGAATATTGAAGAAGAGCAAAACGTGTATATATATATATATTTAAGAAATAAAGAGAAGAGCATTAGACACAAACGTGCAATAAGGCTTAGTGTGTCCGTCACATCAAACATCAACACTAATTGTTGAGCTTCTATGCAATTTTTATGATCACTCAAGGTAAAAAAGAAAACTTACTGAACAGGAGAGTAAGTAACGGAATAGCATGTGAATAGTGTACGTAACTGCAAATTAGCAACGACCCAATGGTACACAAGCCAGTTAATCGCAACACATTAAATTGCTTTGTTTAACATGATGATCCTCTCAAATATCAAAGAATGTATCATGCAAACTATTTCAGTCAGTTTACATTTAGGCTGTAAATCATATTTTTTTTTTTATTGACCCGTAATTTTAATTGGCGTCACGTAATTAATGTAATTTTTTTTTTGTCTCTGTTGTTTTTTATCATTTAATGATTTTTTTTTTAGTACAATATGGTTTTGAATATGTACTGTATGATGCTTTGAATATATGGCTCAACTACGAAGTGTTGCCACACATCTATTGGCCCTTAATGCATTCTGGGGATTATTACCGCACCATTTATTTAAAATGTATATATAGATAAGAGAAACTTTTTTTTCTTTTTTAGAAGTTTATTTCCATAAAATTTAAATATGTTTGCATTGTTTAACATCATGTGAAATATTACATTATTCAAAGTGTTACTTCGTATTTTTTATTCTTTTGTTCTTTGCAACAGCTTTATATGTATAAATTGTATTCTGTATAATATGTTACTTTTTAATACTATAATCTTTTTGTTACATTCTAAAGTTAGGTTCAACATTCAGTACACAGCCCATGTTGTATGGAGTGATCCTACATACACGGACCAATGTTGCCCCCTGTACAGAAACACCATGGTTCTTCGAAAAGAAATAAATGAATAGAACTAAATTCCATATTTGTCTTTGGCTATGTAACTCTTTGGGCTTGAGTACACTGCAGCGTTTTATCTCTTTTTGTTTGTGTATTTCTCTTTATTGTTTGTTTCGGAAGACCAGCTTATCACTTGTCCAGTGTACACATGCCCTTCAGGACAGCAGAAAGGTGTTACCAAAAACTTAGCTCTGATCGATTCTAATATACTCTTCGTAAATCAGGTCCACTGAAGAAACGTTATTTATTTATTATTTATTTATTTATTTGTGTATTTATATGTTTATTTGGGCCTTGTCTAACCAGATGATTAGAGATTCTATATTTTATTCAGCATTATTTTCTGAACATCTGATTTTTTTTTTTTTTTTTTGCATTGTGGTTTGCAATTCCTTCACATTTTTTTCTATATGGAATTTTTCCCATATTTTTCCCCATTGATAATATTTTGTTAATAAATATAATTAAGATGCACATTCTTCATACTTTTTATTTTGTATTTTGGGTCTGACCATTAGCATTCAGCTGTATGACTAGAAAAAATGCCTGAGTCTGCAACAATTTTGCATGTCCACAAGTCAACTTTGAGTTGCACAAGAGGAATGCGTGCATGATCAAGGATGACTAAATGATCCATCAGTATGATGACGGCTATGTTAACAACCGGGAGTCTTCCAGTCCCGCTCTGCATCCTCATTAAAGATGTGCCTCTTCCAGATTCAGTTGTGTGGAATATAACTGGAGACCATTCTGACCAACCTACACTTTGTTTCAAAGATGTTATAAACAGGGTTTCAAAGGTTTAAAGTTGAGTTCTGTTTTCAGCAGCACACGTGTTGACCTTTCAGTTGGGAGGTCACACTCTCCCTTTCTGACCATGAACTTTTCAACACACTCATATTGCTACTAATCACTCCCTCCTCAGCTCAACTTCCAGAAGTAAAACGTATGATAATCTGGGACAGTTGATGAATTGTTTCACGTTAGCTGTGTTTGTTCTTGTATGACACAACTGATTACAGTCTAACATTAGCACAAAATCCTGGTCATCCAAAGACCTATTTTTTGTTTTTAAAATGTGCAGTCCAAATTATCATGAACTAATATGGTAACATTTAAATGACGACATAAGCTGCTTGAGCACATTAGTATCTAAAAACAGACCTGATATATAAAATATATATTATATATATATATTATATAACATACTATTCTTTAATTACATTTATGTATAGCTTATCTCTTAGATTACCAGTATCTTTTTAATTCATTGCAACAATTTTTTTCAAAATGTAAACTCATCGTTGGCTGCATAAAATCAGATTCAGTTCACCATCGATTTCTGTCTTCTTGTAAAATAATTGTAAACCTCAATAACTTCTCTGCGTTTAACACATTGCTTTTGCGCTCAACTTTATTCAGTATTGGATCTAGAAATGACACCATAATTGATTACACACTGTAACTCTGTTTACAATCAGAGGTTGTTGGGCAACATTTCAACCCATAAACAAATATTTCATTTTGCTGTATGGCAAATTCAGGAGCGCCACCACCAAGAGTAAAGTTCACCGCCAGTTCGCTTTGACCCTGCTTCCTTGATGACAATATTATGGACTAGATTCATCAAACTACAAGCTGGTAGATTCTGTTGCTTGAGTGAGTTGACGTTATCAGCCAACATGGGACTATTATGACTTTTAACATTGCAGTTTAATTGCTATTTTACCATTGTTTTACGCTTTGTTTTCAATTATGATCATGTTGCTCACACCGTCTGCTGATTCAGAATAAACTGACCTGTTTCACGAATGGAAAGTAAGAGAAAAAAATACAAAAATCTGCCAGGATTGTTGCTCACCTGTTCTCAGTCTGCATCTGGCTCTCCCACCTACAACACTTCTGTTTGTCAAAGCAAAAGCTACTGTAAGTTGCTGGGTAAAAACACCAAAGTGAAGACAATAATCCTGGGTGAAAACTGGGATATTAAAAAAGTAAGAAATGCTGAAACCAGAGAGACCTTGTGTCAGTTAGCTTGTTCTAACCTGACATTTTCATTATATTGTGGGGGTTTGTGGATGAGTTTGCTAAAGAGGGAATACTGCAGACATCAAAAAGGGCTGATGGAAGCTTCTGATGCCTCCTCAAGTTCTGCTTTGCAAAGGTGCATCATCAATCCGTTGACGGTCTGCAAAGAAAGGAAACCACATCCAAACAAAAAAAAATTGAGGTTAAAATATATATTTAAGTATACATACGTAATGATACTTCCTTGTCATTCTCCCACATGGTAATGTTTAATCCTGTACCGGATATTCACAATTCACCCAGACATTCATAGCTGACTCTAACACCCTCCTAACCCACCCCGACTGGTATATACAGACACGACTTCTGGCAGCTTTTCAAAGCATTTCCTTTGTAAAAGTAGCTCATACTATATAAGGTTGGAGACCACTGCACTAAATCACTCGTTTTTGGCAATATTTTTAGAATTCAATAAGATTGAATGTAGATGTAATTCACTGCACTGAAAGATAGAAGTACGCTTCCTCCCTGAATTTGAGCCTTGCAACTCAAGGTCAAGGATGAAGCAATTATTTGCTGTCGTCCATGTACGGCTGTTCCTCATTTAACACGCTAGTTGGTAATTAACAGCGAGTCAGTCAATTCCTCTGGCTTTGCACAACATGAGTTGCGTCAAGTGCTGGACAAAGATTACTCATACAAAGTTTTCACGCTGATGTGTAATGCTCTCTTTATGATGCAAGATCTTCATAATAAGGAAATTATTAACTCACAGTGTAAAATGGTGACAGCAATAAAATTTCTGAAGCCACTCAGCCTCTTGCGCATTCACATTGAAAATTTAGTCGATTGCTTTCGTCCTGAGAACAGCTTTACTTTTATGCAAATAAGTTTACCTCTTGTCATTCGAGACACTAGTCCAGGAGCCTGGAACATTCTGGTTGTCCTCCGTTTCCTTAGAAGTCGTGTCCCGTATCTGACAGCTCCCGTCTGGCTAACTGCATTCCAAACATGCTTTCCCAGCGACATAATCAGAGGCTGCTTTCAGTCACGCTGGTGTCACGCATAAGAAACTGACCGAAGTAAGATAACTGCGACTCGGGACCCAGGTAAAGGATCTCCACAGAGATGATGAGGGTTAGCTAACAACAACATCCTTTTCTAAGGGGTTTACATCACTACCCCAACTTCTAGAACATTCTTGATCCAGTGTAACTGATTACAGTGCAATACATTTGGGTTATTTAGATTTGTTAGCAGACTGAAAGTGTGCGTTTGTTACTATCTCCTGGCATTGATTCACTGTTCGGTTATTATGGTTTGTTTTTCATTCACTTATTTAGCAGATATTTTTTCCAAAGAAACATACTAGGGTCAGACAGTCCCTGGGTCTCACTCAAGTGGCGAATGCATGCAGTTGACCCTGGGACTTGAACTAATGACTTTCTGACCAGAGGAATGACATCATGACCGGCTGAGCTGCACACTACCCCAGATCGCATATTACAGGATAACTCATGTGGGGAGGAATGAAGTCACGATGCTGCTTAAGAAATTTTTAAATACCTCTCGGGGACAGGAAAAATTTCTGATTAACCCTGACACACATTTGCACGGTCGAGTGGAAGATTAAATGTGAGGAATTTAACCCCAGGTGGAACAGGAGTCATAGTGACCTGTTGACTAAATTCTCAGCAGAATTTTAGCTGATGGGCAGATGAACTCGTGACCCAAAGACAACAGATTCCAGGGAAATAATCCAAATGGTGTATTTACTCTGGGGAATGTAAGTTCATAATGGATGGTTTACCTATTAATGATATTGAAGAATAATACGCACTCTAGACTTCCACTGACTGACAGATCATGGTTAATGATGTCATAAAGACAGAATCGCATCGACTGGACCCTAGTTTTGATAAGACCTGCAGTCCCTGACAACAGATGTTGGATTATATCTAGAATGCTATGAAAATCAGATGGACTGGTTAACCCACCAAGCTCATCACTTCCTTCTCCAGAGGCACTTTCACTTGACGGTAATTGACAGTATTGCTCTGGAGCACAGTTTCAAAAATTCTAAATAAAAAATAGGGAAAAGGGGGAATCTCATTCATAAATATTCTACAGACAGAAATATTAACACATTATGCATATCTGAGTGAAGAGGCTGCCTCTCTTGAAACAGACAGGTCTGTAACTGAGTGCTAAAGATTTTTTACAGGGTAATACATCTTTACATGGTGGGTCAATATCTGAGGTTGATCTGACTCAACTTCAGCTGTTAGTGTGATTCACAGATAGTTTAAGACCCATGGCGATGTATGAGTATGAGCCTGAAAATTTTGAAAAACTCCCACTTACATATTGTGTTACATCACCAGATTACAATGGGTAACTAAGCTATCCTTCCACTGACATAACCTTAACCTAACTGCCATTAATTCACCCCTCCAGTCAAAAAGTCATTATTTGCATGAAAATATTGACTTATGCTGTATGGCAATACATATTTAGCTACAATTTTGTATTATATTTATTTTAACCCAAGTAACTCATTTTTTTTCTTAGAAGGCAGGGTCAGACAGTGCTTAAGGCAACTGGGGGTTAAGGGCCTTGCTCAAGGGTGACATCACTCTGCCGACCCTAAGATTTGGACCAGTGACCTTCCAATCACAGGCAGAACTACCTGATGCTGCCTAAGGAACAAAATATTTTCCCTGATATTAATCGTCTGATTTGAAAGCCAGCTGCCCTAGGGAGGCCTCCTGGCCCTTGGCCTCTGCTCTGCACTCTGCAAGGTCACCCTGCCATGCTTCTCTGAGACCTTTCAGCTGCTTTGGATGGGGCCAGTGATCCGCTACCTCTGCTCTCCCCACAAGATATGGGTCTGAAGAGCATATCCCTGAGCTGGCTGTCACCCGTCCAACTGTTCCGATAAGATGACATGCAAAGGGCCAGCCGGTCTCCTCTCGACCTCAGGCGTTCACCACCTGTTAACAGAAGCTTCCGGAATTGCCCATGTGGAGCTAACACACTCCCTACCATTGTACTCCCCACGGAAGGAAAGACAAGTGTCTCAGATCCACTGAAAAACCTCTTGCTGGCAAAATGAAACACTTGAATGTTTTGAATTCAACAAAGTTGAACTCAACTGTGAACTGTGTCACCTGTTGACATGCTAGAGGTGCATCCTCACCAAACGTGACTGCATTGGTTTGATGCTCAAATAGCAAGATCAAATGACTTGGCAGTACAAGGGATACATGTGAGTGTCAGTCCTACATAAACAAATTCCATGACATTACACATGCAGTCAACAGTTCCCTTTTTGCTTAATAATCATTAAATATGTACTAAAAATGTTCTACGTAAAAAAAAAAAAAAAAATACCTGCAAATCTGCAATGACCTGTGAAATGCTGCTACAGTATAACAAAACAATGTGGATAACTTTTGCTCAATTCTGGGATATGATGATGACATGATGAAGTTGGTGATGAGGAGGATGACAAGGATGAAGATGGTAAAGAGGATGATGAAGGTGGTGGTGGTATTGAAGGCGATGATGACGAGAGTGATAAAGTTTATGGCGGGAATGATGAGGATGATGAAGATGGTAGCGGTAATGATGAGGTTGATGAAATGGTGTTGAAGACGGTGATGTGATGAAGATGGTCAAATACAATGTTCTTTGTTCCCCCAAAAAGAAAATGAACAGATGCCTTGTGAAGCTGGCAGAGGAAATGGTAGGGTTAGCAGCAGCAGACAGACAGGCTCTTGACCGACAACTGCAGTGACACTCCCCTTTACCCTTTCTTTGAAAAGCAGGATCACTGGGATGGGAACAGAGGGTGACAGATACTGCAACGAAACACACAAGCAGGACCACAAAGGCCGGCACTGTCGCAGGGCACTGTGACTAATCCACAAGGCACCACATGCGACACAGCTGGAACCGTGGCCCAGAAGGCTGGCTTTGACCAGGAACGCTAAGGAAACATAGCCCAGAAATATGGCTGCAACCAGGAACGTTAAGGAAATGCATTCCAGAAGGCTGCTTTTGACCGGAAACGCTAAGGAAACGCAGCCAGCTATGACTGTAAATTGTTTCCTTAAAAAAACAATAATAATAATCCAGCTTGTTCCCAGAGAGTCTCCAGTGTAAAATGCTTAATCCTACCTGAGACAGCAGCCAGCATGATTGATGCAGCTCTGACAATTCAAAATTTGACGAGATCCATCTGATGCATGCTCACGGGAATCCACGTGCCCCCAGATCACAGCTCTCTGCCCCATTCACAGGCGTCCTGATCACAGTGATGGCCATAAGACATTGTCCCAGAGCAATACTGTCAATTACCGTCAATCTCACAAATGGGGGATTTCCTGAATTTCAAAAAGTCCATTCAGTTACTTCAAAATTGTATATAAAGAAAATTAAAATGCATTAGAAAATCTAATGTATTTTAAATCAGTGTCCAGAGGCATTTTAATGCACGGGCTTACCCTGGCTGAAGCCCAGGGGCCTCTGCAAAAAAGGGCCTCCAAAAATCCTTCCACAGACAATTTTAACTGTTGCCACCCCAACCCACCGACCATCGCAGTGAACATTAACACCATCAGAAAATAGTAGATGGGCCTCTAATATTAATGTGCCTCTGTCTGTGCCCTATGTATTATGTAATTTCTTAATTCTTTTCAAACATCTTTATTTATTAAGACTTTCTAATAAACCCAACTGTCAAAATGAAGGCTCTTTAGTGAAAGATTATCCATCAACATGCCAGAATAAATATAAATTGAGCATACCCACCAAGCAGTACAATGACAATTTACAACTTGTTGCCAAAACATTATCTTTATGCAAAACAAGTCAATGCTATTTCGTAAAAAATAATAAAAATAAAAAGTAGGAAACCTTACAAAGGTTTTTCTTTGCTGTTCTTTCTTCCTGTTATTAATGCTTCTAAAGCACGTCTTCCACATTGTGAAAGATTTTAGTGCAGACTAAGCCCGCTCTTCCCACCCCCCAAGACGTGCAGTGAATCATTAGCAGCTCCTCCAAAAGGCACCTACAGACACCTCCAGACTGCTGACAAACCTTACAGGCTCGGTGGGACTTCGGAGGCCTGCGACAGAGGGCTTCATGCCTTCCAGCATCTCATAAGGGCACCTTGTCACCTGTAAGCGTAATAAATTTCATACTTTGGGGGAGTCACACTGAAGAAACACCTAGACAATAAAATTGGTCTAACAAATTGTTGGTGACTGAAAATAACATTTGCCAATGTTGTTCGTTCAGTTAGAATTAGGTATGTTACATAGTAGGGTGATGTGGTGGCGCAGTGACCAGCATGGTTGTCTCATCTACAGAGTTGGGGGATTTATATATGTGTGCTAAAGTTTTGTGCACTGGGAAAAGGCAAAACACAAGCGTAAGCACATTTTTGTGACAGATTCAACGCGGGTGTGCAGGGTGGTAAGTGAAGTTAACGACATAAAAAATCATCAAGCTTGTGGAAGCAGGACAGTGTAAGTAAGAAATCAGAGTGAGTTACATATTTATAAAAGTTGTGAAAAGTGACTGCAAAGCATTGCATAAATAACTTTAAATGCCTTTTGCTTCTTAATGCTGGCAACGCATCTGATCCCTCTAAGAGAACAACTGACCCAGTCTGGCCCCCCCAGTTGAAATAGTCTAGAACCACCACTGTCACCTACGCTCTCCCTGTGTTGTGTCAGTTTCCGCCTAGAACGCGAAGACATACAGTCAGGTTATGCAGAACAAATAAACGCAGCAATGTGCTTATCCTGTGGGAGGTGTGGTGTAAGCCAGCCTTTCACATGGGACAGATCCAGATACTCTCCTCATGTCCCCAGCCATTACGGATGGGTGTCTTGCAATATGCATTAATTATTCCAGTATCTTCCAAACAGTCCGTGCAGTGAACATCTCTGAGAAAATGGCACCCTTTGCTGGGAGATTTTCCACCCAGCTGCCGCAGTGGTACTATCTGTGAATAGCTACATTTGAGAAGATCACACTCATCGTGGAAAGAATCTCCAGCATGATAGTCTAGAACATCTTCATTACGCAGCTCGGCCAAGCGCGAAGCCCTCATTGGCTGGCTTGGGGGGCTGACCCGGGTGTAGAGCCTCGTTAATTGGACGGCGTTTGAAAGGGCCTCTGGAGCCTGACAAAACTGTTTTTCGCTGTTATTTCCACAGCTGTTGCCGGGCCACTTGGGACACAGAGATAGAGAGAGAGAGAGAGAGAGAGAGAGAGAGAGAGAAGAGAGCACTCAAATGACAAGTTGTTTTCTTGGCTCTGCAAGGTAAGAGACTAGAAAGCAGGTCCAAGACAGGCAGAGTGGGTGGGGTGGGATGTGTCATCACGGTGATGGTGCATCCGCGTGGGACATGCTGGTAAGGCATTTCAAGACCCGAATCAAATGCATCTTGGATACACAACTTATAAAATTTGTATGCACACCGATGAGTCAAAACCCTACATATTTCATAAAAACAGTGCGCATCAAAGTCTGGGACATATTAGTATCTCATTAAAAAGATAAGTAAAGATCTGAGTTAATCTAACAAGGGCCAAACCATTATTGCCAGACAACTGGGCCAGAGCTTCTCCAAAACAACAAGGCCTGAGGGGGGGTGCTCATGGTCAGAGGTGGTCGGGTACCTGCTGAGAGAGATCCGAGGGGGAAAAAACCATAAGCAGCAAACAAGGCATTGGTCAGCCAGAACTCATCGATGCAGAGATTAACAAAGGCTACTCCATCTCCTAACTTCCGTCCACCATCAAAAGTGCCTACAATGGGAGCGCAATGGCATGACTGAACCTTGGAAGAAGGTCTTCGGGCCCAATAAATTTAATTTTCTGTTGCATGACGTGGAGGGTCAGCTACGTGCTGAGCACCTATGGAATACACTGGACTGACAACACAGCGACGCAGTCGTCATTATGACCCAGTCAACTGGCCATAATGATCTGGCCCTTGTCTAAGTCATTCAGATCTTTATCCCTGCCCATTTTGTCAGCATTCAACACGTCGACTATGACAACCTTAGCCTATTGTCTAATAAATTCCAGACCGTGGTGCACATTGTTTTTATGAGATAATCAACATTATTCGCTTTGCATGGGGGTGGTCTAAAGATTTTACTCATTATACAAATTATGAGAGTATAGTGTAGCTTGTACTAAAATTACTTTTTCTATCACTAATGCAGAGTATAACAAGAAAAAAAAACGAATTACTAAAATGGTGGTAAATTGCCGCAATTTCATAAACACCGATCATCGTCAGGTTCTGCATGTGGGCAAAGGAACTCTACACGACAGGAAGTTGGCGTTAATGTGAAAGTGGCTCACGTCACACTCCTGACACTCCATTTCCACTCAATTTATGTACCGGGTTAATTCCCCCTTGAGAACCGAGAGCTGCATTTCTATGCTGGGGAAATTAAGAGGCAATAATGTGTCTCGTACTAATGGTGTGAGTCTCTGATCATATTTCTCACTCAGCTCAACATTAAATCTACACATACTGCAATATTCCAGAAATGCACCTGTAATTTATAGCAGATTAAAAATTAAGAACAAAATAATAAATTTCCTGGGAAGCCTTAACATAAGATCCATGACTTTGCAAACCACATCAAGACATCCAACAGAACACATTTAAATATCTTCCTTCATATCCCCCAAATTCCAGGAGGTCATAGGTCAGGCTCATAATTATGCACCAAAGCAAAGCATAGATCACCTGATTTTACAGAATTCTCTTAAGTTCTAATACTCTTTTACTCTAAAAACATGGATGACCAGCTTCTCCTTTTCTTTTGTTTTGTATGATATGCCATCACGGGCAAAATATCTGAGAAATAGATCATGAATTTAAGAATATCTTAATCTGAAAACCTAAAATATTTTAAGGCTCATGTGCCAATTCCCACATCACACTTAGTGTAAAGCTGTAGGGATGTTGATTTCATCTCACTACTCTGTACAATCAGATGTTCTGAAGTAGCTGGTTCCAGTCCATACAGGCAGCCCCAATACAATGAACTGCATGACAATGAATGGAATCTCGGGTTGCCAAATACACAGTGTTCATCACGCAGTGAAAAGGACAGTTTAAATGCAGTTTAAAAGAGTGAAAAATAACAGATGATTACAGTAAAAAAACTGATTTAACTGAGACTGAAAAATAACAGATGATGATTACTGTAAAAAAAAAATATTATTTTTAACGTAATTTTCCAACAGTTAACTTTAATGATATTCATTAAGGATATTTAAGATAAGCAATAATAATAATAAAAGTAAAATTGAATCTCTATTAACAGAGTGCATCTCCCACGTAACATTTATAATATGATTTTAACGCAGTGCTATGGAGGAACTCGTGCTGTTGGGGCTTCAGTCAGACAAAACCTGTTATGTTTATTTTCAAATGAATGTAAAAGAAGTTCTAAAAATTAATTTAGCTTCATCAGCTGGTAGCTAAAAGCAGAAAGAGGTCTGATGCAGGTCTGAGTCCACAGGAGAGCCGGCAGCCACATGAAAGCTACAACTGAGTTCACTTTCGCATCATCCACCCCCCCTCATCCACAAAGGCAATTTAACATCCGTAGCTTAGCGTACCACCAGACGTCATAATAATTGCCGTATATCTCACTAAACGGTTCATGGAAAACTAAATAAATAGAATGTGTAACAGGACAGCAACAGCTGAAATGCGGCATTCTTTAAGACATCCATTTGAAGAAGGAAACAATAAAACATGGAGTATTTTAATCAGACATTAATGGACGAATTGAACTGCGCGGTTTAATATATTTTGCCCTCAATTTGGATATATCACTTGATGTCCTGCTGCTTCTTTTGAATTTTAGATACCATACAGCAATATGTGCCAAGACACTCTATGGGTCATGGTGTCAGATAAACTTTGAGGGAGAGTCTTCTGATTTATTGACTTTTAGGCTGCCTAGTTTCTCCTTGCCTTTTGCCACTTTATTCTGCATCACAGCACAAAAAGCACATTTTTTTGCTTAGCTGCTAGTTATGACGGATGTGGTTCTGTTTTTCCTGTACTCCACTGAACAGGCTCCCTGAAGACATTTGGTGAAACGGCTCCATTGTAAGTGGATGTTTTTGACAGATGTGTGCAGTCTGTTAACAGAGGTAAGTGGATGACAGCTTGAAGCGAGCCAGCAAAACAGACCCAGACACAAAGACTGCAGAAGCGGTGCCACTAAAAATGTGCACAGAAAATACACTAAAATGATTTTTAAAAAACACTGACAATCATGGCCCCCAATCGGTGTCTATCGCTTAACAGTGAATTATCCCGAATTCCTGGCATAATTATGAATAAACATGATCAATTAAATCTGACCTTAGCTAGTTTGTAGTTTTATCATTTTAAGTGCCAGATTGTGATAACTGGTTTTTATTTGATGACAGACACTCAAGTTTGCATAGAGAAACATTTCATTAAGGCAAGCTCTATCTTATAATTGAAAACGGAGGCGTGCAAAATAAACAATTATGACCATTAACTCATTAAACGAGATTCTCAAGCTCAAAGGCAAGCATCACAAGACTCCCATCCAAAGCCAGCTTCAGCTTCATAATCATCTAAAGCGTGACCAAAGGCGGAACAAGCATGAAATAAATTTCAAAGACAAGGCCAGAGGTTTAAAATTCTGTGTCAATGGATGCACATTCATTTCCCCCTAGGAAATGGCCCATGAATTTGTAATATAAGAAAACTAACAATTTAAAAAGACTGTGAAAACACAAGTGGCTCCTTACTGATACTTTGAATCAACATGTATTTCACACTGGGAACCAGAATAAACTTAAATGTGCCAATTGCGTGGAGGAAGACAACACAACAGCACCCCAAGTTTCATCGGGCTTGGTGAAGGGAAAATCTATAACTGCAATTCTCCCGTCACTGGTGGAGAATTTATACCAAAAGCAGATTCTCTCCTGCTGATCTCATGCTTTGTTACGTCTTTAGCTAGCTGGTACATCACACTTTGTTATGTCTTTAGCTAGCTGGTACATCACACTTTGTTATGTCTTTAGCTAGCCGCTACGCCACGCTTTATTAAGTTGGTCAGCCCTCCACGAGCCCCCTACATTGGATCTCGCTGCTCATTTGTTCCTTTGTTTGGTTTTTACTCAGGGGGGTCAGAGGAATTTCTCTGTGAAGCATAACACAACAAACACACACACACACACACGAAACTGCTCAAAGTGAACCTCGTGAAACACCACTGACATCTTCCACGCATCACACTGAGCGTACAGACACCCCAGAGACTACACTCTTGGACCTACCCAGGGTGTGGAGAAGCTGTCATTGTATTCTGTTGACATCAACGCTTAATCTCTTATAACTCCTGCTATTGACGTCAATGACCTTTAATAGCCATTTCAATATAATTAAACAATTATAAACTATTATAAATTATTGAAAACTAAGCAAACACATTTTAATCAATCCATTTGCATGGCCTACACGTGGTGAATTTTGATTTATGCTCAAGACAGGGTGCTTTCAAAATCAATACTTGCCTTTTCGTAAGAATATCCTTGAAACAGTCAATAATGGAATAAATTTAAAGACCCTCTGAAGCTTTGGAAGACATCTTAACGAGTGCATTTATAGCTAAGTACAACCAGCATGGCCAAAACAGCCAATACACACTGCTGTACATCTGTATGTGTAAGTTATACACATAGCATCAGTTCCTTGGACTGCACACAGCTGGGTACTGAAAGTACTGTTTCAGAAAATAAAACCAACTTCTGCGGCCATGAAGGATGTTAGGCCCTAAGGCCATAAGGGGTCATTAGGTCATAAGGGGTACAGCTCAGTTCCAAGGTCTTGGGTGACCAGAGCAGGATTCCTCACATAATAAATCTGCTTTGGAATCTTATCAGCTTTACATGAGAGATGCTGCATCTGCACAAGCTAACAAAATGAACCATTAAACGGTCTGAAAAGGCTACTCCACCCATCCATGAAAGGGACGCCCTAGATGAGAAGCAGGCCACCTTCAGTAAAACATTAGCCTGGGGTTGTCACAGTGGAAAGGAAAATCAGCAGATGTGGGATTTCGTGGGATTTCGCCCGCAGAGCACGTGAGAAGTGGCAACCGCCCTCAGTGTCAGGTGACCTGATTAAGGTTCCGCCTGACTCCGCTAGCAGTGGGGCCCAGCAAAGTGGATGCGTGATCTCAAATTCCCATCTTTGGATTTCGTAACATTAAGTCACAGAACATTTACTAGAACATTCCTCCCTCTTAGCACATTCCTAACACATTTTTTTTAAAAATAAAGGCAGTACACTTGGAATCACGACAGAATATAAATGCTATATATAAAGCACTCTGTTCAAACAAGTGAAGCACTTATTTTGTTTCTGCAATGGTCAGTGGTCTGTAGCACAGACCTATTTGAAAATAATCAATTCTCCTCATATTTAAATGCCATTTGGTATGCAATCTGTAGACAAATTAAAATTTATGATGTGGATAATTGCAAATTAATTCCGTGTGATTCATGTTGCCAGAAATAAACTTTGAACTAAAGGTGATTACACGTCAACGACAACTTACAGATTTAACTGTGAGATTTCCCCCAGTACATCTCAAACTTAAATTTAATGCTGAGCAGTCTGGTAAGAGACAATGTAAAAGAGATAAATAGAGACTTAAATTTAATGCTGAGCAGTCTGGTAAGAGACAATGTAAAAGAAACAAATAGAGCCTTTTTTTCATAGCTCTCTCAAGTAGCCAGTATCTGACAACTCTTTACATGACATTCAGTTACATTTAATTATAATTCTGTCCAACAAATTCAGCTTAAAGCAGCGTGATTCGACTCAAATAACTGCAAGCAAGTTTCCTTTTTAGTGCCCATTTTTATCCAAAACTGTTCATGACCATTTACAACTTAAAAAACACGCCACAATAACACAGTCCAATAAAACCATAAAATGTATTTTAATTGAAATGCATCTTAACAATTTATTCCAATCAATAACAGCACAAAAAAGTACAAAATTACTCTCTCAAGTAAATATTGTCCATATTGTAGAAAGCATCTCCATATCTGGCCACATGTGATAGACCCAAAATATAATCAAACTAGATTAGTATATCTTAACCCAGTCCTGCCCCGCCCCCCAGCCAGTTCACATTTTTGCTCCCTCCTAGGTCCCAGCACACCTGTACCAAGCAATTAAGGAATCAGGAACACAGAATACCTCATACAAGTGTGTATAGGGAGCAAAAATGTGGACTGTCTGGGGGTCCCTGAGGACTGGGTTAAGAAACACTGTACATCAATAGAATGCTTCATAATAAGAGTCCCATCCCAGCCTTGGAGAAGGCGGGTTTAATTACGGAATACCTGCTTCCAAAATTCTTCCACAGTGAAGTTAGCATTCCTCTGAGCAAAGAGGTGCAGTGCTCTCGCCTCCTCCTTGGACTGCTCGAAGCTGGGCCTCCAGAACCCCCGCAGAGACGACCTGCTGGTGGAACCCACTGCAAAGTCAAACGTCCTCGGAGGGGGGCACGTCAGGTGGTTGCCCTCAGCCCGCCATGTTTTGGGTGCGAGACCCTGTCATAAAGAAAAGGAGGATGAGAGTTCATAGTCAGAACACAGAAGTTGTCTGTATATTCATATCATCTGGCTATGATTCACCATTCAGTTACTATTAAGGTAAACTGTAAGTTTTCATTTATTTATTTAATGGACCATTTTGTCCAAAACGACACACATTTTGGAGAAAGCAGGGTCAGCCCGTCCCTGGAACAGTTCGGGGTTAAGGTCCTTGCCCAAGGACCCAAAAGAGATACCAATCTGCAGATTATGAAATCTGAACCAGTGACCTTCCAGAACCTGCAGAACCATACTCCAGGCCTGGTCAGTGGCACTGTCGTGTAATTTTAGGCCACTGTGTTTGGGATAGGCACTGTACAAAAACTGATTATCATTCCTTATATTAAGTGGAAGTTCTACATCCCTACATAGGGACACAGAGTATTTCAAAGAAGGGTTGGTCATTCAACAACATAATGAAATCTGTTCTCCATGCGAAACCAAATACACGGACCGACTCGCTGACTCAAACATAGAAACATTTTAATCTCAGTACACCTCTGATCAAAAAATTTTTGGCAGATTTAAACACCAAAAATGTGACAGAATGAGTCAGAGTTTGGGGTACGTCCTGGTTCTGAGTTACCTGTCCAGCTAACCAAAATGTGTCAATAGAACATTTTTCCAACGAGTTTTAAATATCATCATGCTGCCGATGCCAACATTCTTAATCTTGTAGTTTCTGAAGTTCAAATATGTTTTCATGGAGAAGGCAGCAGAGAAAACCCTTTAGTAAAAAGTAGCCTAATATAAGCTAATACACACTAAAGGAAAGAGCACTGCAAACAAAAGAAAACTAATATAACATGAAGAAGGGGTGGTGTGTGGCTCAGTGGATCAGGGACAGTGTGCCCATGATTGGTCGGTTTCCTGTTCAAATACAGTGGTAAGCCCTTAACCGCCAAGTGCTCCAGAGAGTGCCTGGCCGTGCGTCACTTTGAATAAAGAGTCAGCTAAATGAGTAACCTTGAATGAATAACTTGAATACAGAAAATCAAAATGACCTTTTCCTGCCTGTTGATATTCTCCCACACCCTGGCGCACACTATGCACTCGAAAACGTCAATGTGGCTGTCCTTGGTGAAGTCCTGGACGCCCCATCTGCGGCGCCTCATCTCAGCCACCAGGTTTTGATTGGTCACCTCCCGCCTGTACTTCCAGCCTAGGTAGGCCTCGTACTCCTCATCGTCAGCATCCAGCTCCCTGAGGAGCTCTGCCAGCTTCTCCGGCGACTCGCCGGGGCCGACGACTACCGCACTCATCTCGGCGGGAAGCCACGTGCGGACATTGGGGGCACCATAGTACACGGGGACAACGCCGAGTTTGAGCGGCCTCCACAGCTTCTCTGTGATGTAGTCGTCGCACACGGCATTCTCGAAGGCCAACGTGAACTTGTACTGAGCGAGGATCTTGTAGAAGCCCGGCTCCTCCATGGTGGTGGAGTCCCGCAGGTACGCTGGAAGCTCCTTGTTGTGTAGGCACTGTCCGTACGAGTCCACTGGGATGTACCTCATCAGCTGGCGCACAAAGGCGTCCCGGTCGGACGGGGGGTCACAGTCTGACTGTACGTACACTACAGGGGCTAGTGAAGTACGCAGGAGATTCTTCCGGGACAAGGGGACGAGGTGGGTGTGGGAGGTGAGAGCCTCCAGGCTCTCCAGATACTGAGTAGTCAGCGGCAAGTGGGAGAAGCGGCTGAAGGTGGCCGTGTGGTTGAACAGGGCGACGACGGGCTCATGGAAGAGCTTGTAGTTGTTCTTCGGTGACTCTTCGTGGAACAAAGCCCAGTGGTGATGAAACCCTCTGGGAAGGGGAAGGCTGTCGACATTAAAGTCCGTGCCTCATTTCATATGATGAAGAGAAAAGAAACAAGGTGTTAATGATGAATTTAACATACCGCAATTTAATAAAATTTAACTGCCGCAAAAAAATTTATATTCTCGCTCTTAGGTAACGTGTCTTATAGAGAAGAGCAGAGATACGACTAGAGATGGAACCCCTTCCCTTCCCCATTTATGGATCTTCCACGAACATTCTGCAGAGTCAGCTATGCCAGTCGGATGCTACAACGGTGATTTAAGTTACATGCAATATTATCATCGTCCGCAAATCTCAACACTACCCTCCCCCCACGTTCATAAAACCTTACAAACTAAAACCACCTCACATGAACAAAAAAACTATTTATATTCATTCTTGTTTCTCGGGGCTCTGTGTTGATGACTGTTCTTGCACTGCAATGAACCTGGAAATGGCGAAATGCGCCACTATGTTGCTTGCCATTCCATCTCAGCACACAAGCAGGACGCCAGCAATGACAGCTAAATAAATAAATAAATCTGTCCCCCCTCCTATCCTAGGGTGGGGGGGGGAACTAAATCGATTTACTGTGAAGGTATCATTTCAATTAACCCGGGGGCCCTGTCCTCCGCCTCACACAGGGGGTGTCGGCCCATTACAGCAAAGTGCACTCCCACATTCCTGCTCTGAATAGGATGGGTACATTTAATCAGCAAATGCACCTGATTCACAGGCAACCAGAGACGGCCGGCTGTCCAGGTCACCATTTTCTTTCCATGCACTGTTGTCTATATTCATAACTGAAACACTTTAAACCTATAATTAAAAATTTTCAACACTAACCAATATAGTAAAAAAAAAAATAATTTAACTCAATTTATTTTATATTAAAGGCTACAAAATAGACTTCCCTCACCACAAACCACTACATCAAAGCACTTCAGTTGTTATTAAGTGCTAATTCTCAATACCACAATACTTGAAATGTTACACAATTACATAGTCATGGTATAGAAATTATTGAAATAATTACACATTATTTGATTAGCAAATTAGATCAGAATGAAAGAGACTACTTATATTTCTGGATTGCCATTACAGATAATTTATGAAAAGGTGGCTGAAGTGGATCTCGCTCAATTACTTCAGTGGCCCATCTTCACAGGCTGAAATATTTTCAAATATTAAATTTAGCAATTTTTTAAATATATATTTTAATATTTATGCCAGTACTGTAACCAGTGAATCAATGATGTGAACAGCTTCTTATACTGCATTTGAATGAACTGTATCATGAAACTTTGACGCTGCACTGCAGCAGCCCAACACACAGTAATAACTCAGACATGCCTCAGGCTCCCTCTAGTGGCTAACTGTGCAATGTGACGTGGGACAATTAGGTGTAACGTTTCAAGGGTGAACTGTAAGAGTTACACCAAAGAGTGACTTGATGGCACTACTGAAAGACACTGTTATAGGGCAGCAGAGGAATGAGGAAGGGTTTTTGGCAGATCACTGTGATTTGGGGGCCTCTCCTGCCGTCCTGTCTTCTCATTGGTGCAGCCTCCCCCAATTCAGCCAATCGGTTTCTGTCAGCAGGTAACAGATTTCTCCATCACCATTCATGAATTTAGATTCAGACCCAGTGTTACAACTGTTTGAGTACACTCCCAGACAAGGGTATAGGGCAGGGCTATTCAACTCAGGCCCTCGATTCCAAATCCTGGCCTTGTTTTCAGTCCTCTCGGGTAGTTAGTTTAATAATTCCTGATTCTGATTGGTCAGCAGCTTCACACCTGGCTCACAGGTGAAGGAAGGCTGGAAAATCAGCAGGGCTCGGCCCTTGAGGACCGTGAATTGAATAGCCCTGGTAGAGGGATTTCAGTGACCCCCCCCCTCCCCCAAAAAAAAAAGAAAAAAGAAAAAAAAATTACTTATTACTTGTTGTTTGCATGCATTGCTAAAACATGAAAATGGCAAAGGTCAGAACAGGGGTGCCGCTAAGGGGGGGAAAGTTGGGACAATTCTAAGGGCCCACGCCCTTTAGGGCCCCCCAGAGATCTGCTTTATTAATAATAACATTACCTAGGGGGGCCCAACCTCATTTTTTGTCATAGGGCCCAAAATTGCTAGCGGCACCCCTGGGTCAGAATGGGCCTGTCGACTGAGTTGGAGGCCTGCACTGCAATCGATGAGGAGAAAGCCCATTGTTACACTCACCTAAAAATGCATTACTAGTCAAGTTTGATATCTCATATAGACCCCATATAGACAGCAGTTCAGGGCCATGTTGGTTCCACAGGGAGAAACCCTAACAGACACTTATCGTATAAAAAGCATCTACTGTCGCTGGTTATGTCCTGAGCAGCAAGCTAAGAAACAGATTGGTGAAAACTTCATTTTGGAGCAGCTGCTTGTGGGCTTTCCAGTGGAAGTGAGGACGTGGGTAAAGGAACATGAGCCTGAATAGGGACCATCTGCTGCCAAGCTAGCACTACAGTATTTGCATGGCCAGAGAGGGGCAGCAGGCCGTTCCTCCAATGTAACACAGCATCAGATTCCTCACCCATTACCATGGAGATTAGCTAAGAAGATCACAAAGGGGGCAAAAAGTTTTACTCCAAACCAACGGGCATTAGGTAAGGATCTAATTCATTTCTATTGTCAGCGATTAGGCTGTAAGGCTTCAGTGTCCAGCATGTAAAACTAAAATACGTTCTGCACGTTATGCTTCCTGGGGAGAGAGTGAACCAAAGACTGAACCGTGTCAAAAGAACTACAAAACCGTAATGAATAATGGTCAGAATATTACTGCACTGTTGGACACTGGCAGCTTTCTGTCACTAGTTAAACGGGATCTTGTGCCAGCAAGCACCACTGACTATAGCAAGCGAAGTGAAATTTTACGCATGCATGGTGACAAAGACACATATCCAAAAACTGAAACAAACTGTGGTCATTGATGAACTGCCATATCTGTTAACGATTGGGGTTGCTGGACATTTTCCTGTAGATTTTATTTTGGGCAGAGATTTTCCTGTGATGCTGGAATTGTTGTGGCAGGGGGATACAATTATCACCAGAAAATGTGTGTCATGTGACAACTAATAATGTCGATGATTCTGGTACTGGTTCTTGTCCTGTAATGACCTGAGCAGACTTGAATGATAGTCTGTTTGGGGAGAACCAAAGGGCCAAAAGTAGTGGAAACACTGTCGCTTTGAGAAATGACCGCATGTTACAATAAATAACACTAACATGTAGTCTGTCACGTCCCGCTCCGAACGATCCTCGTGTGTGCCACGCCCACCTCTTTACCCAGTGTTTTTCCCTGATTGTTCTCACCTGATGCCTGTTTCTGCCAGCGTGTCCTGCGTATTTAGACCTTGTCTGAGTCAGTCTTCCTCAGTTTCGGCATTGAACAGTCCATTGTATGGTCGTGTGTGCTTCTCTTTCGTGTCTGTACCCGGAAATAAACCCTGTATGTGTTCAGTCACGGCTCTACTCGCCTACTTCCCGGCTCACTTTCCGCCTGCGTACCGCTGAATGTGACACTGTCAGATTAAAAGTGGGAATTGCCTGCTAGTTGCAGAGACACGATGAAGCTTTGAAACCATTGTTCACTAAAGCTGTTCACGCTGTATTTGTGAAAAGTTTGGGCAAAGAATATTTGATTGCTACTGATGATGTATTGAATGCTGTAATGACACTGGACCATGCCTAGTAGTTCTTGCTGCCTGCTACCTGTAGATCACTCATTATGCATTTGGCATACACTACATTCTACACCTCTCATGTCTCTTCACATGAGACACCAAGCCATCACAAAACATACCTCAATATCAGCTCACAATTAAGAACATAAGAAATTTACAAACGAGAGGAGGCCATTCGGCCCACCAGGCTCCTTTGGGGAGAACTTAACTAATAGCTCAGAGTTGTTCAAATATTATCTAGTTCTGATTTAAAGGAACCCAGGCTTCTAGGTTCCACTACACTAGCAAGAAGATTATTCCATATTCTAACTACACGCTGTGTAAAGAATTGCTTCCTCAAATTTGTTTTAAAATGTTCTCCCGCTGATTTCCACTTATGGCCACGAGTTCTAGTACGTAAACTAATATTGAAATTGCCATTTGGCTGAACAGCATCCAGACCCGTTACAATCTTATAGACCTGGATCATGACTGGTCTTTTTCATTGCTTCCCCACACTGGTAAGAGTGGGACATGGAAGCATCAACATACAAACCGAGGATTACCTTACATTTATCTCTGCCAAGTATCAGCCCAGTCGCTAATTAAATCCAGATCCCGTTGTAGCCTCTCTGCTGCTAGATAAGTATCTGCTACACTACCCACCTTGGTGTCATCTGCAAATTTAACCAGTTTACTGTATGTGTTGGTGTCAATATCATTAATGTAAATTAGGAACAATAGTGGTCCTAAAATTGAACCCTACTACTAACTACTCGCTGCTTCCTGTCAGTTAACCAGTTTTTGATACAAGCTGCCACAGTTCCTAAAATCCCTGCAGCTTTG
>JABFEA020000119.1:1405182-1415984 GCA_019775915.2 Cyphomyrus plagiostoma | reverse complement strand
AGCAACTGCCATGTGACTGGTTGATTAGATAATTGCATTAATGAGAAATTGAACAGGTGTTCCTAATAATCCTTTAGCTGAGTGTATATTGTACATATGATACATATTATATGATACATAACATACCAAATACCCAGGTAGCAAGGGAGGAGGAGGAGCACGTGTTGGTAGAACTGTGTTCTGACATGCATTTGTAGGCGGGAGTTAGGATCGCTTTTTTTTTAATGTATCGCGGTATGTACCGTGACATTAGTGCAGAGGAGGTGTGAGAGATCAGCTATGTAATGACATCATTAGCTTGCATTGGAGATTTTTGTTTCAAATTGATGGCAAGAGTCGCCAGGTTGTACGTGGCCAGGGGAAGTGCTTGGATTATTTCTCTATTATTTTCCATTGATATTTTTTTGTTGTTGTCCAGATTGGTTTGTAACAACTGACCGGTTTGCAGGCCAACTGAAGGGGACTGTACTAGGGGCTGCTGCGTAAATCCAGGAGACTGTGTTGCATTGTTGCACTTTATCTTGCCGTAATCTTGTCCTTTGGAAATGTGGCAGCAAAATCACTGTTGCCCTGTGCCAAGTGTTGTTTGGGAGTCATTAAAAAAAATCCACAGCAGACTTGTGGGCTACAATAGACGCCCCTTAACGTCTTTTACTTTTTATCTGAAACGCAAATTTTATGTCTTCATTGTTAATTTGACAAAATAATATGTATTTCATTGGGGAGAACTGGGGACTGTTTAAATATTAGTATATAACAACTGTAAACAATCTTGACTATAAACAAAGTTGATCAGTATCTATAAATATAAATACTACTATAATATGTTTCTCTGATACTTTGTTATACATTTACTCTCATAACATGTTACACTTTACAGGAAGCTTAAATAAACAGTGCCGCTTCCTCTTGGCTTTGTAGAACCACACGGCGACTCCACTCACCATAAAAGAGGAACGCCTGCGTTGAAGGGTGCCCATGGTAAGTCCTGTTGATGGTGAAGTAGCACCTGTGTTCTCCGCACTCCCCCAGCCGCCCTGTCTCTCCCGTCAGCGGGGACCACCATACGATGACCGGGTACTGGCTGCTAGGAACACCTGGGCTTCCTATTGGTGGATTGGCAGCTTGGATGGTCTGCTTCGTCTTGTGATCATGATCTTCCTGCTTCCTCTCAAAATGGCCCAACTCCATGAGGACCTGAGCAGCAGGGTCCAGAACAACTTCAGGATGGGGTGGAATGTGCAGCTACTCTGTGCTGAGCGTTTATGGTTATGAAGAGAATTCAAGAAAATGTGAGTAAAGACTGGGACTTATTCTTAAACAGCATTGGGTAAATGCATTCACATGCATACAGAAATGCTAATTACAGGAACTCATACTGTTGCATGAGAAAAGGTGACTGAAGAATGTATTATACTGAAATGGATCTGCAGTTAAAGGGATAGTTTGGAAGAAAGAAAAAGAAATACCAGGAGAGGAGAGGGAGAGCCTGGGAGTGTACCCTCAGATTTGTCAGACAAGCCAGGCATATCAAGAAACATAAAGAAACATGAAGGTTAAATATTGCAGTGCATGCCTGGAAACAAGAAATAATAATTAGCAGAAGATATTTCTCAGAATCTGTACACTAACGAATATTCAACCATTTAGAATACAAATCTGCCATGAAGGGGCTGAAATCCCAAAACTTTTAGCACATTTCAAAATGTGATTATTTGTGTATCTGTATCAGTATAATGTATCAGTCAATCCTTCAATCTTAATTCAGCAAATGGTCTTTGCATCACCAATTTGATCTAGATGAAATTTGGGTTGTGATCTATGCATACCTTCCACAGCTCAAATGTTTTTTGTTCGTTTTTTAGAATTTTTTGCTTTAAGATACAAGTCCATTCTTGAAGCCAAAGGGACCAGCTAAATAATAATTCAGGGAGTCGGCTGTAACTTTACTATCACAGCTACTTGGTGCAGTTGTAACCAATGTGCCCTTTGATGGGTTGGCACCCATTTTTAGTTATTCCCTGCCTCGAGCTGGTACGTTCTGAGATGGCTCTACACCCCCGTGTCGAATAAGCGGTTACAGAAAATGTATGGATGTATGGCTCAGCAATACTTTGTAGGAAAGCTCAAAAAGAGTACTTTTTCTTTGGTATTACTTGAAAAACATTTTTGAGCACTATGCATGTGTAATTCACAATTTCCTCAAAATCAAAAATGGTGATGCAAAAACTTTTTTTTGAAATTTAATTAAAATAGAAAGATCCGTAAAGCTTACTTAGTGAATTGGGCTGAAGTATGACTAGACTTTACTAGAGTTTCTCTAGTTTTTTTTTTTTTTTTTTTACTGTAAACCAGTTAGCTGTTAAATGTTCTCGAACTTCATCTTTAACGAAAACCACGTTTATTTACTGTACCTGTAGGGTGATCAGAAAAAATGACGCTGAGAGGCAGGCACACAACCCAAAAAGTTTCTTCGAGTAAAGTCTCGCCATTTCTGGATCAGAAGTTCCGCAGACTTGCGGGAATAAACAGTGGAAGTTACCTCTGATCACTGCAAAATTGATGAATATAATGACAGCGATCCGTTAATAAAGTAATCAGCATAGCGCTGTCCCACCCCATCTTCCCATGTACACATAAACTTCTAGAGAACCGTCCTGATCCTTCACAGAATCGAGCGCCGTATCTGGATGCGACATTAATGAACATCAGCTGCAAGAAGACAAAACGCATCAAACACCAGTGCGACCAAGAGCTTTAGAAATGTACCCATCTAAGTCCATCTAACCCAGTGAGGAACCAAAACAAATCACGTCATTCCGCACGCTGCGTCCTATAGCGACAAACGTACGCATTGTATTCGAGTCAAACGTGTTCAACCACGACCGATTAATACTCTGACAATAAAATAATAAGCCATAAATGATAAAACTCGATTAATATGCAGTATTCATATAAAAATCCTATTATTCTCAAACAGCTCTAACTTTACGTTATGCGTAATGGTCATTCCGCGGAATAGCACCCCCTATCGATTCGGAGGAAATGCCCAAGTTAAAATAAAAAATCTACAATGAAAAAAATATCATAAATGTATTATATATATGGACAGAAAACCATTGTAATGCATAGGAGACATATCCGCAATGTGGTGACATGCCATATATATTTTATATTGTCATGTATTGTTAGCTTGCTATGTTGTGGCGAAATTGACAATGATCCATTGATATATCTCACTAAAATGAAATGCAGTGGCGCTGCTATAAAGAGATTCTGTCCCGTAGTTTGCTTTTCACAGCAGTATGGCTATTCCCTTTCAAATTGTTGAAACAAATTACATGCGAGAGCGTAAGGATGCATGGGTTTATCCAATTGAAGGTAAGTTTTTAAATTGTTTTAAACCACAACTAGTACAGGAAATGTGGGAAGAGGGTATCATATATACGTGCAAAGCACAGTGAACACCAATTTGGGCGGCCCAAATGTACAGTGCTTATACATTTCAGACAGACCTTGGGGGTATTCCACAAAGTAGAAGTATTCTACTACCTATTGGACTATCCTTATATTTGGCTTAATTAGTCTGGCTAATGAAAATGTGGAATGTGGCCAATGACATTTGTGGAATATGCCCTGGTTGGCTATACTAACAGCAGCTGCTAAATCGACCGTAATGACGAATGAAATAACTTTTGGAACACGTTGGTGGAAAGACTCAAGGGTTAAAACGGCATGCACGACCGTCCTTGGCCGGTTAGCTCAGTTGGTTAGAGCGTGGTGCTAATAACGCCAAGGTCGCGGGTTCGATCCCCGTACGGGCCAGGCTTGTCTTTTACAGTGACATTTAGAGTAAGGAATGTTATAACCTACTTGCTCGCTGGGGTACGCATTGCTGCGGTGAAGCTCCGTCCCTTCCGAAACACACTCCAGCATGGTAATGTGCCAAGTGCATTACATATGCAATGCGTCGTCAAGAAAATTAAAACAACCTGTCGTGATTTTGCTATTTTCAAAATATAATCGATTTCATTGTCACGGAAAATCCAGTCACTTATCCGGATATTCAGATGCTTTATTCTTTATCTCATTAATTATTATTTTCAAATTGTTTGAGGATCTTACCATAAATATAGCCTATGTTGTAATTGCTATAGCCTAATGTATTATAGGTCATATTACAAACATTATTATCACAGACCAACTATTATATGTGTTTTATTAACTTGACCCTAAAAAAAACAATTGACTCAGACAGTGAAGACTCCAGGATACACATCTTTTATTGTGGCTAGATGTAGGCCTAGGTGTACCGCTACGTTGTCAGTCAGCATAGACAGTGGTATTCAGTCTCCTTTGCCTGCAGAGAGTTTGTCGGGTTCTCTGTCCTCCACAGATCGCCTGTCAGATAGAAAGCATGCCCAGAATGATGTAGGCGAGCCCAACACCTGCATAACTGTCAAGCCAGCGGACAAAACGGCGATCAGCCCAGGACACTGCCAAATGCCAGACTCCCGTCTCTCTGCTGCCAGCTGCTAAAAGTCATACTTGAAGCACTCTGTTCAGCAAAAGGCACTTAAACCACGATATAAATATATCGAACTATTCTTCATTACTGCATCTTTCGCAAGGTCATTCATTCAAGAGATAGAAAATTTTAAGAAAATAAATAAATACACGTTTAAGTATAGGCTGAACTGGCATTTAAATAAAACGAAATTGCTCTCTAACCCGCTTAACTTGTACATCTTTATATCACAAAAATCTTCCTTTTGTACCAGATATGGTTCGGTTAATCAGAGGCCCCCACCTCTGAAATACGTAAAGGGTTGTTTTCTCTGAGGGTTATGAGCCTCAGCTAACGAATGTACCAGACTTGATAACGAGCATGCGCACTTATTTCCATTTGCAGCCTTCTAGGCATGCAGCTGACAGTAGATGTCACCGTTGAGTAAGAAGATGAAGTACCCAGCTGCCTGATCCATGGCTCAGTACGCAAGCCAGTTTGTGTACCTGTGGTTTGAGACCGTCACTTTGACTGGAACATCACTGAGGAGGCCGTGTGTATCACAATTAAAATGTGACGAATGAAGGGTGGGTTCTGCCCAGAAAGATGTTTGCGAGCTGAGCAGCCGATGACGTAACCTTACCAATGCCTGTGATTTCTCCTGTGAGCCATTCCACAATGTGTCGGTCCTGTGCCAGTGATGTTTTTGCTGTGTCGCTGTAGTTAATTCACGAAGGGTTATCCCGTATGGTGCCTGGTTTAATCTACTTCTCAGCAACATCTTTATTCAAAAACAGTATCTGTTCCTTTTTTCACTTACCCCCTCCTGCTCTGAGCCATCTGGTCTTGAGATAATAGATTATCAACTGGGCTTGGCCTTCAGACACTCTAGAGAATGGAGCCATGTGTTGGCATGACCCAACATTTGTCCCCATCTATCCACTTTAAGACCCAATAACTGGATCACCAAACCATAATTGCTCACTAATAGCTGTCTTCCAGCACCAGCACAATACACAGTTGCATATATTATTTGCCAGTGACTTTTCCAAGCCGCCAACAAATTAGAAAAAAAGTATTAGTACTACTGTAATAATATTCTTGTGGGAAATTGTCCTTGAAAACTGGCTGTTTAAAAAAATCTTAAAATATTCTGCAGTAAGACCCTGTCAAAATAAACATAATTATAATATGAGGAAATATATTACATTTTGGTGCAAATTAAAGCAAACTCCATCTAAACACTTTGTGGAAGGCAACTTGAAAGGAATAGTTCCCTGATGAAATGTTCTAACCAAAAACAAACATGTACCGGATATTATTTTGTGTAACCTTTTCATATAATCTTCTTCTGGGCTGCAAGACAGCAGAACAGCTCCTAGAACATCACAGGGTTTCTGAAAACTGAATAAATAGCTAGCTTGCTGGTTACCAGAACATGCTGCTACAGCATCTCCTTAATAAGGAACACATTAATTTAATATTCAGTGTAGTCACTGGGCCCTTGAAGGCCTCGCGCAAACGCATGGTCCTGGTAGTGGTAAACACTGTCGCTGTCCATGGTACATTGTTGTGTAATTTAGTAAGAGTTAATAAAATTACTCAGCCTTCCAAAAGAAGAATGGCCAGTCTTGCATAAACGGGCTTCTGTATTTAGCTCAGGGTGACTTACTTCCTAATCCCACCCGCTTAATGTAACGCTGACATTCGTCATGCGGAAGCACTGCTCCGTCTGACCGCCTATTTCATCATAATAAAGATCATCTGCTAATGCATCTTACAGCCAAATTACCCCGTTAATTGTAACTAATAATCTGTAATTGGTCTAAGAAAAAAACCATACGCAACTGACGCGACCCTTTATCTTCTCTGGCATCTCATACCATCTGTTAACGTAAAGTTACGCCTATACTACCAACGTGGCACTGACCCTGCATCTCAGGTGGCCCTTCTCTCTCTGTCCTGCCTGTTAAGTGTCTGTGCCTCCCACCACTGACAGAACTCTTCAGCCAAGACAACGGTGAGTCATCCTGCTTCTGTTCACACACGCACCTCCACGGCAACCATTGAATATGCTGATTGGCCGCAGGACAGCTTTCCTTAGTATTCACTCAAGGTGAATCCACTTTTTAAAAATCAATTTAAAACGGGGGCATGCATGTTTTTGCAGCACAGGTAGCTTGTATAAAATAAGTAATAAAGTGGTACACGATATTCTCATATCTGCATTCTAGCTCACATGTATAGTAAAAGAGCTTTCCGACTGCTGCTGTTCAAGGCCAGTCACGGTGGGATTTCCGACGTAGCTGTGCTGGAATCAGGGAGTGAATTTTGCTCTCAGAAAGCATTAATTGTGGAAATGCATGTATCCACTTAAATTACTGTACAATACAAGCCTTATGGAAGACTGATTAATATTCAAAGCATGAACAGAGTTGACCGTGGCGAAGACAGCTGATAAAACAGACATTTAGGAAGTGCTACGTAAAGTCGACACATGACTCATCCGGCTGTGCTGCAGAGAAGCCAGAAAACTAAAGTTTAATACACATTGCTGAAGATGGTAGGCGGAAAAATAATACCTGATTTATTACCTTAATGCAGCACATGCTCGTTCCAAGACAGATGAGGTCACGGACTAGAGCTGGGCAGGGCAGGAAATCTAATGGTTATATAGGCTCATGCCTCTGAACTTCTGCAGAAAGATCTGTAAATGATTCCACAGTAATTATTTGTGTTTTGAGACATTATGCGTTAAATATAAATTTAAAAAAAACATTATAGCTTTTTGCCCTTAAAAAAGTAGCATGGTAAATATAAATGTTCTTAACACTTCTATTAATCCCTTCCAGGGGAGCCATACAAATTAGCATTCTATCACTTATGTTTTTAGTTCTTTAATTATTATGTGTTAATCGTTATTTTGTGTGATTAATTACACATTATTATACAATAGATTATTTTATGTTAAATATAAATCAGGATTAGATAAGAGACCTCCAAATGGCTATTTCAACAGAAAAACAAAAATTAAATAATTAAATTTAGCTAATTGACAGCTTGTTAAAATCAAATCTCAGCTACAGTATAGACCAGCGGAGTGATGTGGTCTGCAGGATAGCGAACAAAGAAGCAATCAGTGCAAACAGACACCAAGACGGTGAAGATGAAATAATGACCAGGCATACAGGTTTTTCCTAATAACACTCCCTGTGAGCCACAAGAAACCTTCACTGCATCTTACTGAATGTCCTGTAAGGTTGTCGCTTGCTCCCCGCTGTAATCTGTGAGTTTCTGGTAAATGTATCCGCAGTCTCTGCCACACAATTATCAGTTTCGCTGCTTATACAACACCTGCCAGTTGAACAGGCTAAGCACTGTGGATGAAACATGTGATTGACAAGACAAATGAGCCTTACAGCAAGATTATAGGTTATTTTCAACCAAAAGAAGTAAAAAAATGCATCCAGAGCGTGATACTAGAGAGAAACTGAGAGCAGTGTGAGAGGGATCATGTTTTGATCCAGAAATTTTAGAATTTGACTACTTCTTGCATGAATTTGTTATAATACATGTATTTCCTCACTTTGTCTGGTCTGACCATTTTTTATGTTTGCTTCTCCCCAAAATCGCCTGAAAAACAAGACTTGTACATTACAGAAAGGAGAATTGGAGTCCCAACCAGATGAAGAAGTTAGATGGAGTCTTAGCACAGTATGACGTGACTATTCTCTCAGCTTCCAAATGGATATTGAGTCTGAGTGTGTGTCGCCGTGAGGCAATACTGCTCGATCCATCGGGCGACATGGGCGGCCGTCTAGGCGTTCTGAGGTGGTGCTGATTTGACAAACCGATTCCACTTTGTCGGTGCTCCTCACAGACTCACTTGCTCCGTCCGCAGTACCAGTGAGGAACAGATATGCGATGATGGTCATGGGAAGGGTATCAGTGACGGAGCTGGCCCTGGGGCGCCGCACACAGTGAAGCTCGCCCGGGGGTTTGGCTCTCTGCCCGGAGTGAATCTTTTTTATGGCTCCATCTAAGCTTCAACCAACACAGCTGCAAGAAATTCTCAGATTTTGTGCTTCTGCTGATGTTCCCTAGCTGTACACTCTACCCTAATAGTGTATGGGCTGTTTGAGTACACCTGGGTCTGCTTGGCTTGGGAGGTAACCCTGCACCATACGTAGATATTTTGGTTGACCTTCACATACTGAAGTAAAACTGTAATTTTAGTATGAACGGAGAAATTCCATAGATCAAGATGGTAAAGCGTATGAAACTGGGCAGCCACTGAAGGCTTAAAGAAGCCTGTACACCAAAATCAGGGCCAGATTAACATCAGCATAGACAGTCAGGTGTTACCATGACACCTCCATGTTTGCCGCTAATCTAAACAACAGTCTAGGGTAACCTATGCAATTAATCTGTCCTTGACTACAATTCTGCTTTTTACCAAAAATACTGTATAAGATAACTTTTTGCAGCAAAGTATTAACCTATTTTTGTGCCAGTGGTAATAAAGATTTATTATTTTAATCCCTAAATACATATCCTGTGTTCTTTCTGTAACTGTATATTTTAAGCATGTCATTGTCCCTGGTCTATCTGTTCAGCTGAATTTATCTTTGGGGGACTGTGTGCGTCCATAAAGATGCTGAGCTGTTTCTTAGAGACAGCCCTGCAGCAGCTTTGTTTGCAGATTGATGGAACCAACACGTAGCCTTGTTATAAATGACCTTCATAGGAACCCAATCGGAAGGCTCCATCTTAACCAGTCCAAAGGCCCTCTGCAACCTGGCATTGCAATTATGGAGAATCCCCCGCAGGGGTACAATAATTTGGTAATTTGGTAATGGACTCTAGTTTATTTTTGGCTGTCTTTAATAATATTCAGAACATTCATTGTGCACATTATCATATTGCAATAACACAACACATGGAATACGGGATGGGTGTTAAATGAAGGTTCGGAATGTGGTGCCACGATATTCCATTAATATTCTGTTGGGACAGGAAGTGGCATAATTTCTAAGATTGATAATCCTGTAGTCTGGAATCTTTGGCCCAAATAATAGATCTTAAAATATGCCGCAGATGCACAAACAATTAAACGTTTATTAATCTTAATTATTCAATGTCTAATGTAGTGGTTCCCAAACTGGGGTGCGCACCAATGGTTTAGCCTCAGGGGCATGTGCCACCATAAAATAATCTCTTCACAGACCGGACGATTAAACAAATAAAGCAGCATAACATTACAGTAACTAACAATAAACGAACCATTAATTTACGTGTACTATTAGAGCATTTATGTAATTTATTTAAGCTTTATTTTACCAGGTAAATTAACTGAAAACCAGTTCTCACTGCTTTACGTGATATTTGGAAGAAATAGCAGATAACGCATCGGAACTTCCTGGGATACAAATGTCATACAAATGTCACGTTCTTCAGCCAGTAAGACCAAAGTTTTGTCGTCGTGGAGGCTGTTCCAGTTTGTTCAGCCGGCTGAGACGTGCCGTACCATCTGTCTTCAGTCGTCTTGCTCCTGCAGGGTTTTTGTACCATGTGACCCGGTGACGCGTGACGACATTTTGCAGCATCCGGACAAAAAAATCTAACCATATCATGAAAAACAAGGTTTAAAATTTTCTACATGAAGTCTAGGGACAATGGGTATGATTTAGTGTTGTTTTGTGCTATAGTTTAGGCTGAAACCTGCGGTTATCATTAAAAACAAAATGCGGTAAACGTAGGACAAATTTTAAGACAAACTGTGCACGCCAATGAATATTAACAGGAATGTTAAATCTGTATTTGCAATAATTTCAAACTTAAGATGGACTTTTGTTTTTAATTGATTTGCTCTGTTTTCTCCCACAGTGGTGAAATTGCATCAATTGTATTTTGTAATTGCATTTATTTTGCTCATTTAGAAAAGGTGTATTTTAAATAAAGTCTTAATCTGAACGTGTGTAGTTTGAATGGGGGGCCTCGATAATGTTCCTATCTAGAAAAGTGGGCCCTGCAGAGAAAGTTTCTGAGGTAACAATTATGGTGACTCAGCAGTTATTAAAATATTGTTTTTCAAAAAATACTCTTCAACCCTTCAAGGTTTGTTGAATTAACGGCGTTTCTAACTTTCTTATCTGTTTGTTAAATTGTTAGCTAACCAAAAGGTTGGTTTGTGGGGGGGGGGGGGTTAATGCTTAAAATAAGATTTTTTAGTTGTATGCGTATTTTTTTAAATTAACAAAACAACCTTTAGTAAAAACAAGTAAAACCAAAAAGA
>JABFEA020000119.1:1380401-1391822 GCA_019775915.2 Cyphomyrus plagiostoma | reverse complement strand
TGCTACTACTACATGAAACAAGTTATACAACTTAAGAATACACGTGAATGATAATATGTACAATTTCAACCTAACAACTTTCATATCCACCATATGGGTTTTTTTTTACATGCAAGACAATGGTCATTCAGTCATTATATCCTTTTGCAGTGCAGGATGGTGGAGATCCCGAATCCTATCCCAGAGATCACAGGGAACACCATGGAGGGGTGGGATGCTGGTCCACAAAGAGCAAATCGCAACAATTACAACATCAAAAGCAGCAACAACATCAACTCCTCCTCCTTCTTTAATCTCTAGATTGTCATGCAGGCAGAGAGGTAGTGCCCTTCTTTGCAAAAAGCTCAAAATGCATGACTGAAGTGATCAGCAAGTTGCATGATCAAACAGGCATCATTATTAGAAAGATGTTTGCCCACGGCAAGAGAATCTCTCTCCAGTTACATAAAACATCCACCATTCCCTGCCCCAAATGTCTCACACATCTTCTGGTGTCTGAAAGTGTAATCCTGTTTCCGTTTCTTTCATGGGCATTGTTTCGTTGAAAAATACAGAAATACTTTCTCACTCCAGCTGGAAAAACATTAACCTGCATCACAACCTGCCTCCCACAGCCCTGAGATGTTTAATCCATGTTCAAAACAGAGACTGATTAGGAAACATACTCTGATATGATACATACGTATTCTGTGTAAGTGACAGTAAACTACCACCGTCTAGGTTGGAGTAATAAGCTTCTTGGCAACATTAGAAGGAAAGGAGAGGTCAGCAACATTCAGGAGGTTTCCGTGCCAAGAGGCAGTGATTAAACCGCATGACTGAACGTTGGGGAGAAGTTGTGTCCAGTGAAGATTCCTCATGTCGGCTCTCAATGGACATGCCGGCAGTGTCTGGCCGTATCGTCTTCCCTTTCCATCTCTCGGAAACCTTGCACATTCCACCTGTGATCCGTGTCCCGAATCCCCTTTCAGGGATGCAATACGAGTCGGAGACGCCCGCCGCTGCAGTTTTATCTGAGCAGCCGAGCAGCAGAGCGGGCTGGCTGCCCGTAGAAACGCCCTCGTCGAGCTAATGATTGCTGTGCCACTTAAAGGCATGACTGACGGACAGGCAGACTGCAGTCCTGAGCGCATTAATTCCTTCCGACAAACGACGCTAACGGCGGTGGGCAGACGGATTAACCTGAAGAGTCGCCTTTTGAAACCCGTGCCAGCTAAACGTGTGCTAAAGCCCTTGATGTAAAAATAGTAACAGTTCTGGCAAAAAAAATAACCCAGGCCTTTAATCCTATTTGGACACATGTGCGGCCATTTGGACGAACATTAAACGACACCTAAAACCCCTCCCAGGTGGGAACAGCAGAAGTGAACAAGCAGTGAACAAGACTGAATCTGTGTCTGCATCCTGCCTAACAATGTCAGTCAGCCCACTGCTAGACCGAGAACATCAGTGTTGCAGTATGGCATTGGCAAAGATCTATAAACCCATTCTGGTAACACCTTTCTTAAGGGCATATCTTTAGCTATTTAAACTCACTACTTATAGTTACCTCCATTATTACTAAGGGAGATACCCTTCATGAAGGCTCCCCAAAAAGAAGCCTTGATGGATTCTCAAAAATTGTGCAATTCTTCTGATAAACTCAACCAGGATGTCTCCATTTTGCCAGACATATTGCTATATTGAAACACAGCTGCATAACCTTGAACCCAAGGACTAGGCTGACTGGCATGTACACAATATGTAATCATTATTCTGTCATGAAGTGGACCTCCTCCTCTTTATTGTGTGCAGTCTTTCCTTCCTGGTCTGTCAAAGACCCTGTAGGTGCAGAGCAGGTGACTGTCATGACTTTGGATCAGTTCTGACTGACTCGGAATGAAGCAATGTTCATTTTTCGCTGTGCTGTCCCAAGCATCCTTGCTGTGCCTTCACAATTCGAAATAAAATTTGGAGTGGAAAAACACCCTTAATCACCCTTAAATGGTTGAAACCAGCCCCGAATGAGTGGCTAACCAACAAACCTTCCCAGTTACTGATGTAATAGACGGCCGCGCCTGTCAAGAGATGAGCTCACCTCAAACTCTAGGTAGTGCTCTTTGAGTCGGTACTCATCAACCTCCTTGGCTTTGACCTTCTTATCTGGGGGGTAGGATTTGTGCTCGGCGAGCTCCGTGGAGATGTGCTTCAGCTTAGCCTCGTGGGATTTCAGCTGCTCCTCCTGGAAGGGGAAGGAATCGCCAAATCTTTCCCAACAATCATCTTTTCATAAGCATTTTGCAAACATAAATGAGAAATAAACGTAACTCGCAAAGTAAAAAAACGGTCAATTAAAGACGAAACAAAAAAAATTGTGTTCAAACATGTACGTCGGTTTGTAAAAAAGTGCTTGTCAACAATAGAAAAATCTCACCCGATCTCCAACAAATAAAATGAAGATAACAGTAAAAAACGCATACGCACGCCACGCACACACACCACCAACAAACAACCAAACTTGCAGGTATAATTAGGCAGGGCAGTCCATGGCCTCACCTGTGACATGCGTGTGCTGGTTGCAGGCAGCAGGGGGCGGCTGAACTTCCTCTGGGAGCCAATGGCTGCTGGGAATGAGGGTGCAGAGAAGACGGCTGCCACAGAGTTGATCTTCCTGATCCAGGAGTCCATCTCCTCGGGACTCCTGAAAGACAGGTCATTTGTACAGGAGACACGCTGCGGCTTAATGCGCCCAATGGTCATAAGAAAACATATTTTCCTTGTACCCCAGCTCCTCCCCCCTGTTCAATTTAATTATACATAACTGGATGATGATATGAACCACAATGTGTTAACTAAACTAAACACCACCAAACCAAAAAGAGAACCATGAAAAATGAGGTTGGAAATGTTAAAAATTGCCTATGATGTGATTAAAACCAGCAGAGGCGAGACATTCGGACAATCCAATCCCACCCCCCTGCCCGGCACCAGAGTGTCCCGGTTTACGTTTGGGGAAACGACGTGACTCGGGACATCCCCGGCCTCGACTACGGATAAGGAGCCTTATTGCTTTATCCAGGCCGCCCTGAGAAACAATGAACTCCGGACAGACTAATGCTAGAGATAAATGTGCTTTCATTGTGCTTGAATCAGAGCATGAAATTAGATTTCGTCCAGAGAATGGTCCCTTATTTCCCCCGCCACGCCTTTGTGCGCACACTCCCGGTGACGGTATTGCCAGGGACTCCCTGAGAGCCACTCACTGTGCCTGGAAGAGGAAGACCCTCCAGTCGGCCGTCTTCAGCTTGAAGACGTTGGGCTTCTTCTCATAGTCCATAGCCTTCAGGGCCAGGGCGTGGTGCACGCTGATGGCGTTCTTAAGGTCCTCCTCGGATAGGGCCTTCTCTGGCTTATACTCATCCTACACGGGGGTGATGGACGACATCACAATCTGAGTATAAGGTCTTCACTGGACCTTACCTTCATGAAGAGGAGTGTTTCAGGGAGTAAAAACATGGACTGTCTGCAGGTCCCCAAGGAGCGAGTTGAGAAACACTAATGTAGATTCATGTAGAGGAAATGGAAGGAGGCGCTGGACCAGTAATACGACTTAAATCATTTAAACATCACCTTAAAAACGGACACTGGACGTTCTGCTTTTGTACCAACTCCCCTAGCGGTTCTATTTGGATCAAATAAACAGTCTTGTTAAGATTTATGCTTTATTAATTTATTTATAACATTTTTTATATGAAGGCATGGGTAAATAGGATGAATGTTGATGTTTGAGCAGCTGTTGCGAGTCAGCAGTGATGTACCTGCCTGTTCACAGCTCACTGGAGCTGTACAGTAAGCAGTAAGCAATGCAGCAAAGGGCGCTGCCCAGAAAGGGTCTGTGTGAGCGATTCTGCCAGACAACTACTCATTTATCATCATATTCTACAGCCTTAAATGACTTCTGCTTTCTTCCGTATAGAAATTTCATTAACTGGGACTCTCTTGTGTCATTTAAGCATCCAAATGGTGAGATTGCCACGGATACTTCGTCATTATTGGAGGGGGGGGAGTCAATTCAGAATGCCAGTCATGAAGAACTAATCTGACACAAGTAAACACTCACATGAAACTGTACAAGCACACATGTATGCATTCATGCACACCCATGCACAGAATCCCTAAAGGACTTTAACAATATCTTAATAACAGAAACTCTTAAGGAAACGTATGGTGCCAATATTTATTATCCTTTTAAGAAGTCTGATGTACAGGGACAGATAAACTCACATGGTCTGTAATGTAATGAGCCCATTAAACATACAGGTAAGCTTGTATTATTTAGAACAAGAAAAAACTGGAGTTAGGTTTATGAAAATATCCCACATAAGTGATCTGAGCATGACTCAACTAAAACTTGAGATGATGGTCTATCAGTAATAAAATAACATAGGATGGCATTAATAGCATTCATCATATACAGCGTCACGGTGTTGGGTAAAGAGTATTTTTTTCCCCACAACTCTCCAGGCAGTGCATATGTAGTGTCTTAGTGTCTGACCACCACCAAATGTGACATTTAATTAGAATGAATTCCCTCAGACCTGCTCCTAGTGATGAAGAGCTGGGTGTAATTCGCTATGATTGCGACTCCAAAGTCTAAAGCCCTCGTCACTCAAGTTAATGTACCAGCATGCTTGATTATTACCTGGCAGCTCTATGGAAACCACCGCAAACACAATCAGTCCAGAGGTGGATGAGCACAGGTGTCCCAGCCCTTGGCAATCAGCCACGGGGACACCTGTCATACGGCTCACTCCAGCCACCTGTCGCTATAAAGTCAGAGCGACAGGAATAAAATCTGCCATGCGTGTTCGGAAAGGGGGGGAGCGGCAAAGCATGTGACCTTGATTGCATTTATAAAAATCTTGCTAACCACGCTACTTCAAAGAAGAGACTATCAGGGTGAAAGTCTGTGATAATATGGCTGCGTCAGACACCAAGCTTTCCATGATTTTATTAAAAATTTTAAGACGATGCAGGTCGGTAACCAGTGAGACAAGGATGAGGATGCTCATATAGTGTACTATATCAAATTTCATATATGTATATGTATTCATTACTGATTCTATGGCAATATATTCCAGGCACCATTTATATTAGAAGGTGGTTTGCAGTATCAACACGGATGATTTAAATACTACTTGTCCACATCATCCAACATCACAGGTCTGCATTCAGCATCACCTAGACAACAATATCTCCCATCTCCAAGTACCTACAAGGCTGATCATACAGTGGGCAATCTGTATAAAAACAGAATCCAGGACTGGCGAATGGGGAAAAACGATGACAACATCTGCCTGTTCACGACAGGAAGCTGGTTAGCATCTTAACGGCTGGCTAGCCCCTACCTCCCCGCGCGTAGCCGGCACCTTCTTAGCTCCATCCATTCAATCCACCTCAGAAGTATTTAACAGAAGTATTTATCTCCTCTTCATTGTCTGGTTCGTACAGTGGCAACCCCATGTCCGGCACCAGGTGCGAGTCAATAATAATAAAACATACAGACAGAAAAATGCGATCGGCGCATACAAAATAAATACCCTGGCAGTGAAGTATCCTTCCACGCTGGGGAAACCTCAACTGGGTGAAGCCAACCAGAGAAAGGATTTCAAAATATGAAACCACAGTTAGAGATAAAGGAGGGTGGGAGGTGCATGATAGAGAGGCTGGAAACAGAAAGTGCAGCTACCAGAGGTTCTGGACGGCGTTGGATAATTAGAGGTTCTCAGAGCAAGGCATAACAGGCCTCTGATAATTATTTTAATTGGTCTTTGTACGGTGGTGCCTTAGCCTTTCAAGCCCAAGTTAACGTCTTGATTTTACGGCCCGTGGTGGCTGCGATGGTGGGACGGCAGATTACCCGCTGAGCGGAATAACGCGTGAGGCGACGAGACAGAAATTCATGTGCATCAAAGCGGCGTGGTGTCCCCGGGGGCCCCGAGCAAAGCCTCCATTAAATGGGTTTGGATTGAGCAACATTTTTTGCATGTCTATCAGAGACCTTTATTAGAAGGACTGCAGACAGATCAGCCTATAGGAGACCATACTTAGATGGACCAACAGCCCCCTAAAAACGCCATAACGCCCCACAAACTTGGCTGCCTTAAGCAGACACTCGGTCAAACAAGACATTAGTTATGGGGATCTGGAAGGAGCCAGATGTCACTGATGCCTTTTTATTCTAGATAAGCAGACAAACTGTTACCCATTTTTCGCTTTAATATCCATCCATCAAATGATTCCTTACCTTTTGCAAGTAAAGGATCATTCCTTTGAGAACAGCATAAAATGTTTTCCATCCTCTCTTCCCTCTCGGTGCTAAAAAGAAGGAAAACGGGACATCAGTCACAAAAAACACAAAACGCGAGCACATGTGAGGGGAAAAGGGCTTTGAGCTATATCCACTGATCTCCAAGATCAGATACATCAATCCTGGTTTTCATGTACAGTGGTACCTCAGTTCTCGAACTCGAATTTCTTAAAAGTCGAACCAACCAGTTCGAAAAAAAATTACCTTTAACTCGATCTGAATCTCAGAAGCCAAACCGTGAACGCTGACCTAAAATAACTTGTACGTGCGAGGAAATGAGTCACACGGTATGTCTCTCAGCAGAAACAAAGGGTAACGCTTCAGTCTAGCATTCGCTGTGATAGCATAGTACATGCATGTTTACACTGGCTGAATACATACATTGACAGTAAAAATACATTTAGACAATGAAAGACAGTAACAGTATAATATAATAAAATACAATATAATAAATACATTTTAAAAATAAAGATTTCTTAATATTTATTAATAATAAACCATGAATACATTTAATTATAATAATATAAGGAGCGGATGATCCGAGCAGATTTATTTATTTTTTAACTTCACACATTGTTTGGATACATTTATTTTCTTACTTTATAAATTACTGTTTCGATAAATGTGCTTAGATGTGTTTAGTACAGTATATGCTCTTCTTGTTTTATCCGGCTCAGTCTTTAAATGCTAAAAAAATATATATATTTAGCTGTAATTTTTTGGGGCTGGGAACCGATTAATTGGTTTCCCATTATTTCTTATGGGGAAAATTCGATCACAACTTCAACTTTTTAGGATTCGATCCAGAGTTCTGAACGGATTAAATTCGAGTTCTGAGGTACCACTGTATTATCGTAACATGACAATGTTGACTAAATAATTGTGCTCCAGGATATAAGGTAGCATTTAAAGCAGTAACATCCATTCTTGGTACAAACCACCTAGAGTTTAACGTCATGCAAAAATAATGTGTCTCTGTTAAGGTTACAGCGCATTGGCAATTAAAACCTCACTTGACTTGACATAAATACAACCACCTTCTGACACAAATATCCAGTAGGGTGCTCATGTTCAACAAAGAACCCAAGGCAGGATGTCCTTGGGAAGGCTGAGACGTCACAGTGCCAGTTTGAGGATTTCTGACTCTGGCCCATTACCTAGAGAGGGCCACATAAGCACTTTAGTGTGGGATTGAGGACTTGAAATCTATATTAAAGGGCCCTTCAGAACTTCAGCTCTCCCTTGCTAACAAATTCCGGCAATACCATTCTCAGGCAACCTGCTGCTATGGCAACGTGCGGAAGATGAACTTGGTAACAACGGTGGCTGTAGAAACCGTTTCTACGGACCTGATCTATCAGGCTTTGCGAAGGAACGAACGGGTGGCGTCAGAGCCATCTGCCTGGCCGTTCCGCCTCTATTTCCTGCCACACGCAATGCCATGAGCTGGCATCGCTGCAGTGTTTTATTACATTGACCTTGCAGAGTGTCTTAAACATGGAGTTCTCTTATTTAGGATCCTGGGGCGAAGTGCGGCTCTGGATTTTGTGTCTGTGCCCAGAAGGTTGTCGGTTCAAATCCCATGGTGAGATAGTAATTATAATCACAGTTGGTCTGTTAGGCAAGATCCTAAACCTCAAATCTACTCCAGGGGCACTGGGAAAATGGCTGACCCTGGACTCTGACCCCAAGCTTTGCTCTCACCTGTATGCGAGAGTCTCCTAGGACAGCAAGATGGGATATACAGAAACCAGAATTCTTTCTACCAGTGCAATAACAACAAAAGCTTTCTATTTCTATTCTACCCATGGGCAGTAAATTACATCAGTTAAGAAAAATCCACTCCACGTGCACGCAAAAACAAGGCTTCTTCCATAAAAACTTCTAATTGATTTTGTGGGCCATGTAAGATTAATAGGCCCATTTTACTATTTTAACTAGAGGGCAGTTATTACTCTGATCTACTCTCAGATCCAAACTGCGCTTAAAAACCTTCAGGATGCTGCCACAGGAAGTGACTGTAATAGATGGTGGTTTTTAGCAGGCACACGTGTGGTCTGTACTAACAAGTCAGCAGGTTCCTTCCTTAACGTGGTGAAATCGTCACACCGAAGAGGTAAAAGCCTGCCCCCCCACCCCCATTTGCAGCTGTTAGCAACTCTGCTTAATTTCTCCATAGGACCTCACGTCACTCAGATTGTTTTCTGCTACTCCAGGTTGTTCCACTTCCCGATTATTAAAGCTTAAAAAACTC
Organism: Cyphomyrus plagiostoma; assembly: GCA_019775915.2. NCBI lineage: Eukaryota > Metazoa > Chordata > Actinopteri > Osteoglossiformes > Mormyridae > Cyphomyrus > Cyphomyrus plagiostoma. Next base: position 1,383,219 of record JABFEA020000119.1, on the reverse strand, counting down.
GACCCACAGTACAGTAAGTACATGCTGTTCATCTTTCCCCTTGTTGGTCCTGCTACCTCCACTGCCTACAAACTCAAGAAAGACCAAAACGCCATTTCAGTGTACTGGCATAGCAATGAGGTCCAATCTGCTTAAAAAAAAGAGGATTTATTACACCTGAAATAGCACACGTGGCTAATAACTTCATACACACACAGCAGGCAGTTGGATGGTTTCCATATTTTAAGCTCATGATCTGTTGCTTCATGATCTTTTTTTTTTTTTTTAAATGTGTAGGATGATGGATTTAGTTTGACATAATAGGCACTTTAATATTGCAATAGGAAAAATACTTAAAATTTTATCATTCAAAATGGTGATGCAGCCACATTCCTGAAAGGTAGACAGTAACTTAACATGCCAAGTTAACACTATTTCAACTAGTGCACCGTTTCGTTTCTGGAGTGATTTAGGTAATTCTTTAGAGACGGGCTCCATAGTAACAACTTAGGATAAGATAAAGTGACCCTCATTTGACCTCTGACTAGCTGTCTGGGCAAGCAGCTCATTCTCATAACAGATTTAGATAATGAAAATTCTTGCGCATAAAACAGAGTACAGGCGAGCTTGCATGTAGGGCAACAGACAAGTAAACGTGGTGCAGTCAAATAAAAAAATGCGCAGTACATACATTGCTTATTCTATAAAGCAATTATGGAAAATTAAGTAAATAAACAAATACGGACGGATGATATATTTAAAAAGCTACATTTTTCCATGTACTGCCCTCCCACCCCCCCTCCCCAAAACCAGGGTTGCCCCAAACTGTGACACCCCAGGCAGCTCCCAGGGGCAGCAAAAGGGAGCAACTGCCTGCCTTGTGTTATTTGCCCCTCTCAGAGTTGTGCTGTACCCCCCGCCTGTAAGGGTGATGGAGTCCCCCTCCCATTCTGGAAGCTCTGCGGTGATTTAATACAGAAGCTGACAGGAAGATGGAAGCATGGGGCTGCGGGTCGCAAACGTTAGCGCCCATCACGGCACGCCACGGCGGCACCATGCAGCATGCTGCGCCGCATTCCCAAGGTAAGAGCCCACACTACAGGCAAATGTACATTAAGCTAATCGTGTTCCTGTTAATGACAAACAAATAAAGAAAGACTCTTCAGCTGGGTAGGATCGATAGCTGTGCATTGTGAGGGATGTTGTGTATAATCTATCATTAACATTTATTATGTTAAATGAGCAATAATATATGGTACTTAATGTCTGTGACATCATCCATTACCCAGGAACATAAGATTACTGATGCCGTTTTTAATAAATGTGCGTTCGAATCTAATTTCCTCACTATGGCAAAAACGAACATTAATCATATACTTAACCCAACAGCAATATGTTCGACTGGTCCAGAAGTAGAGTGAATTCTGGCCATCAGACACTGTGTTATTCTCAAACATTGAATGGTTTTACGGTTCAGTAGGAGCACTAGCTTGGAGGAGATTGGCGGGAGTGAAGGAGACTCACTCTTCTTGCCATCCATGTCGGCGTGGATCTTGCGCCCCAGGAAGCCGGTTTTGTAAACGGCCGCATTGGGGTCGTGCGAAATGCTCAGGAAGGGGTTACTGCCGCTGCTGATGCTCTTCGTGTTCGCGTTCTCAGTCTTGTTGTCGGCGAGCTCGGAAAAGGACTTCTTCAGCTCATCACCATCTCTGCGGGGCACAAACAAAAACAAAGAGCTCAGCATTACAACCTTACTGATTAACTCATCAGGCTAACGTGACACCCGAAAATGTGTCAATTGTTGTATAACCGATTCATAAAATTTGTCAGTGATTGTTCCTGTAACCTTGAACAGAATCAGCAGTCGGAAGATGGATTTATCAATACATTAATTAAAAGTTGTACTCGCATCCTTGAACCCAGTGCATGCTGGGATTGCTCCAGGCTCACCCCATCCCTGCACTGGTGGAAGATGGATGTGGTGCTTTTGTTTCACTTTTGTAAAATTTGCTTTGCTTGGAGCCATTTTCATCTCTCTGACATCTTGCCAAAGTGTTCCAGACAAAACTATCCTGAAGGAGCATCGTTTTTCTTGCGTTGTTTGTGTTTTGTTCTGAGCTTCGGGCGTTATTTTCTTTAGAGAAGGCCCAGCATGCTGTACTGGTTCATGAACAACCAAGAAAAATACATATACGAAAAACCTGAGCAGGAAGAATCGATGGCTTCTTGTCATGTCAGTCTGTCATTGGATCATTTCTCCGAGACCGATCAGAGCAGACGTCTTCTCTATGTGAACACTGGGTCTCACCTGACTGTCCAGCCTTCACAGTGGAACTGCGCGGCTCTTATCAAAACGCCACCCGTCTTCACTAATACATATCAATGTGATCCTTAAACCCTCCTCAGACCTCCTCAGTATCGACTCAGAAGACCAGTGGCCTGTACTACGAAGCAGGGTTACTGGTTTATCGGGGTAACTTGTCAGATTCAAGGTAGTCTGGGTAAAATGTAAGTGAACGGATATGAAGTCCATTTAAACTGCGGTACTCTGATAAGTCAGTAATGGGATTTGTTTTATTCATTCTTTATTTGTAAACAGGGTGAGATGGTAGTACCCAGCATCACCACTAGGACGCAGCGCAGGAACACAGTCATAATCTACAGGGTAAATGCTTGGCACTTCAGCAAAATGATGATGGTGGAGGCAGCGACAACATAGTCACATTGCCCTCCCCAGACGACGAGGAAGATAAAAGAGCCTCAGATCCATCGCTCCTCCCGTACAAACTGGGAAGAAGCCTGGGCATTTCTTAGATAAAAGTTTGCCCATGTTGGGGGG
>JABFEA020000119.1:1368847-1380301 GCA_019775915.2 Cyphomyrus plagiostoma | reverse complement strand
CCCCCCCCCCCCCCCCCCCCCCCCCCCCCCCCCCCCCCCCCCCCCCCCCCCCACAGTACAACATGGCCATATGGGGCTTTTCATTAGCAACAGGCCTTGCATCGTCACCAGGGGGTGTGTTAGAGGTCTCTGGCTGATGGAGCTTATGCCACCTTCACTGGGAATGATGATGGGAGCAACGAGATAAACAACACGCCTCAGCTTGTGGATTGGGGGGGGTTATCTGTAGCAGCATGGGGGCGGCTCATCTCTAGTGGGGCAGCATGCAGGGTTAGGGTTCATGGTACATGCCTGGTTTACTGTCCAACGCTCAGGGAGCATGTCACAATTTAAACAAAAATATCGACAGCGTACAGCATGGAAAATCACATAAGTGGCCCTATTGTGGAAAAGTACCCATCTTTATATCACGATTATCTGTAGCAAAAAGTCATACAACCTACAGTTAGACCAATTTCTACATCAATATTTTCTAAGAATACAAAAATTTTCTTTTAAATCTGTTTCATTCCATGAGTGATCAGATTAACCTGTTTTTTTTTTTATCCTCCGAAGGGCCAGCAGAACATCTTCCCCCGAAATCGCATCACATGACATTACGATCCCAGGTGCAATGATGTAACCAGTGCACTACAGGCAGCTGTACAAGTGGCCTCCAAAAGAGCGGGGAAGGCAATATATGCCTGGCACTGCCGGTGACACGTCTCCCTCCGCGACCGAAACGAAGCCATTTAGCTAGCAAGTTATAAATATAAATTATGCTAATTCGACCTTCTGCATTGTTCTGCTGTCAGCTTAGACATTAACAAGCATCTTAAAATGAACAATGAATTTCTTAATTACACAAAACATTATTCTGTGTACGACAAAAGACATTTTGAAATGGGGAAATCGCATTATGCGCAATTAGCTAACTGGAGTCTCTAAAATAGACTTCAAGCAAGAAAAATCCTCCATAAAATCACTACGACGTCAAAAATACAAGCTTCCATGCTAATTGCCAGGATAATTATATGATGAGAGATAAGCAGATTTACATGGATCTTACAGCATTTAGCTAATGCTACATATGTGTACGAACACTACTGGGTAGGGGTTTTGAGTAACAGGTGAAAAAATGTTTAAGGGTAAGTAGCAGTGTGCTATTTATTAGTCAGTATTTCAGGTGATAAAGAAATAAGAATGTATGTGTTATTAAGCATAAGTTTACTACAATTTACACCAAATATTTTTTTATACAGTGACATCCCAAAAACTAAAAAAATAATAAAACTACTCTGTGTTCATTTTGTTGATTTGCCTTCCTGATATTATGCTCTATTAACTATGTTAATTGTACTTGTCCTTAACTGATTGTTTTTTTAAATAGCAAGGAGAATTGAATTTTACCCTCTAGGACAAGCAAGGTTCACACTCTCAGTAATGGATTATTTTACACTACAGGTCGTTTTCATTCTCAGGTCGATTCTATCAGGTAAACCACTCTACTCCTTTCAGTAGGTGGTCTGGTAGTTATTCATTATGGAGGAAAGCCTGATCTGTCATTTGTTGACAATTAATTTTAAAGTGAACAAGAGGCATGTCTCTCCTTCTGGAAACACTACTGCAACTTCTCGTTTAAACACCTTTTCAGCAGCTTCCAGGATCGCAGCTGTCCATTAAAAGGCAGGAGACACGGTCGCTTCCTTTGTGACCTCATTCCTCACACCTATCGCTGCAGCCATAACCACCCGAATTGGTGCCGTAGCCCACAAGGGCAACAGGCACAGCCAAGCTACCCAGCCCTGGCTGTGCCGCACGTTTTCATCTCAAACCAGGGGAAAAAAAACCCAAAACAAACAAAACCTTTCCGTAGCCAGATATCTCCACGTCTACGTATATAAATGTCAACAAAACAAAAAAAAGTGCCGTAGTACCCGGGCAGCCATTTTGACTGCGGGGTGGTCAGAAAGTGCCGCGTTGCCATCATGGCTCTGCCAGAGCCCTGTAATTATTCCTGTCACATTCCGCTGGCTGTTTAAAGACAGAAAAATGCCTGCACCCACCCCAACGTATTCACATAAATAGAGACAAAACACAAAAGTGATACATCACTCAAAATGTTTTTATCTTAAGTTTAATTTCCTGGTCTGCTGCCCTTAGGTTAGCTCGCCGCATACAAATCATCTGGTGCGCAATCATAACATGGAGATGGAGAGTGTGCCTTTAATCGTAGACGAGGGCGGCGACTCCAGGCCGGTGTTTGTTAAAAAGCTATCAGTTCCATCTTCTGTCACGTTCTGCTCAGCGCACTCGGGGGGTGGCCTCTCCACCGAAGGCCGTCTTTCTGCGAGATGTCGTTCCTTTTTTTCCCCCCTCGGATGTGTAAGAATGTCTGTAAACGTGCTTCCTCCCGGGTGGCGATGTTTATGCACCTTTGCCACCGGAGCCTCGGGTACCGCGCTGTGCGTTCAAGGCTGGATTCACACGACTCCAGAGAGGCTGAAGGAGACTGTTACTTTCACATGCCTGCTGGCCGTAAGGAAACGGTGATTAATTACAGCTTAAACTGGAAGACTTTGCAGTAGTGGGATTTTGCCGTCCCGGTGGAGGGCCTTGGTGACCACAGGAAGGGGCGCAAACGGACAGACGGCCGTCATCACCGTCGTTCGCTGAGTCAGCTCTCACCCTAACTGACGGCCAGGCTTAAGCCGGCACTTCTCCGATCGCTCACTCTATCTTGAGAAACACGGGAATGCGTCGCGGTTCGTAATTGTGAACGTCGCTCCTGTGCAAAGACCACTACTCAGTGAAAATCACTATCAGGACCACACCATGGTCTCAGGAAGGCAATAACACCACACAACAGGCAAGCATCCGGTAAAAAGTTCCCAAAACACGCCAATGCTCAAATGTAGACGTTACAGGAAGTATGGAAATACAGGCCTGAAATGAAATGGCTCTTTGATATCAGGAGGCACTTGCTGAGAGCGACAATCTGGCTGATGGGAATTCAGACTAATATTCCATTACAGAGACTGAAAAACATCAATAAGGAACATCAACATATTCTTCAAAGTGAAATATATCAACAGAATTACTGCATAATGAAATGTATACTTACATTGCCCACTCCAGTTTTTCATTTTTGATTGAATTGTACAAGGCCTGGAAAAAGGAAAAAAAAAAAACAAATAGCATCAAACACATATTAAGATCACAAATATTTTTATTTTGGATTTGCAATGCTGCTTCTGGATTCCGCCAATGACTCGCCCAGCTGTGGAGGGCAGCGCTCGTGACCTCTTACCAACAAATTAGTTTGACATTTTTCAAATTGAAAGGCACCACAAAGACATTTACTAAATAGCCTTCAGAAAGGTTTAAAACTGAACAAATACAACATGGCTCTGAGTTAATGAAGCATCCTCTCTCATTATTTATGAACTCATGTTGGGTTTAAGCCGACCCAGATGTCACTGTCATTTAACCCTTCGGCACTTTCCAGCCACATACCTTAATAAATCAGTTTCTATAATAAACAAACAACCGAACACATTCATAAATAACTCCAAAATTAAGAAGAAATTGACAATCCAAGTTAGAATTTGTCCCAATATCAAAGAAGCGAGTGATTGATACACCTGACGAGAGAGTAGGCACTTTAAAAAGGTCAATCATAACAGAGCGGACTTATCAAAAGGGCAGGTGGGACCGGCACAGTGTCTCATAACATACTACAGACGCTCCCCTCTACTTATGAACCTTCAGACATACGAACGAAGGGGACCGTAAATCCAAATTGTGTTCCTTGGGATCTCGTTTCTTGTCCGCAACATCAGACTTTGTTCTGTGCGCAAATTCTGCCAAGCATGACTTCTGTCCGCTACTCCCGCCGCGCAGCAGCATAGCGTGCGTACTCCCAGCATCCTACTTCTTTGTACTTGCGTATACCCAGTGATTGACAATTGGTACGCAAGTACTCATTCATCTTTAAAAGTGATCCCTGCTGCAATTGATTGTTGTAAATGTGTGATTGCGTACGTATTTTACGTGCATTTGCGTCAATATGACATATTATATATTTTGACCTTTATATGCTAATTCGTACTTCATTTGCGATATAGAGGTTAAAATGCACGGTAATTTGTTGTCATATTGGCGCAAATGCGCATAAAATATGTACAGATTCTCACTGTCTCAACAATCGATTGCCGCACGTATTGTTTTTAAAGGTGAATGCGTATACTTGCATACCAGTTATGTCAATCCCTGCATATACCCTTAAAATGATGCTGAATAATGACTTACGAACATTCCAAGTTACAAATGGCTGTGTGGAACATCTCATTCGTAAGTAGAGGAGCATCTGTACGCCCAGGGTGCACGTCATGCATTTTATAAAGTGCATATATTAAAGCGCTTGTTAACAGATCTATTTGCTTAGTGACGTAAAGAGTCATGTAACATAGAAGCAGTTAAGTGGGGTGGTGGGGGATATTACATAACACACAAAACTACAGGTGAACATGACAAATTGCTCAGCAGAGCGGCACACTGACTCATCACACACTACACCTCAGGGCCTTTCACCATGAATGATGATATATGAAAATTACTAGCCAGAAGAACACAGAACACTACAAAAATGACATACCACACATTTCTTAACTGATATCGTGTTTATCACACAGTAACCTGCAATAATTGCCCGGGAAATTTCTGTTGGGTATGAAATTACATCATATTAAATAAATGCTACAAAATATTGCTGTCACAGCTGGTTCACTTTACGAAACAGCCACAGAGTGAAGTCTGCTCCATATCAGCATCGGACCGTTAACGTGCTTTAACAAAGTCAGGCATTTGAGGTGTCGGTACATCTGGCAAGGCATAGAGGCTGCTGTTTATCATGATCTTAAAAACGATAAACATCTTAACATGTCGCATTATGGCTGCCCATTACACGCGCTAGCACTTTAGCTAGCTAGCTAAATACAGTGGAATATTTTTCAAAGCGTACCATTAACTTGCCACACAAACTGGATCTGCAGTCTGTAAATCTGGAGAGCCGCTCCCTGAAAGAGGAGATGGCTCTGACTGGACACACGTCGGTCGCACATCAAGCAAAAACAGTGCACCGGACAGCATCTGCATTCTCACTGCTACACTGAAGCCCTCCGCAGAGCCGCCAGACACCTGAAAGATGTCCTTCTCCAGCGATGCACTTGATCACCCCACACCTGCACTCGAGCCGGCCAGGGCAGCCAATGGATAGGTCACAGACATGACTAAAAATGTTACTGTTGTACATCGTGGCTACAAACATTTGCTAATCCTGCCAAGAGTCAAATATTAAGTATACAGGACTTATACAATGTAGCCTGAGAGTCTTGGATTGCCACGCAACAGAAATACTAACCTATTAATAGTAATAAAATATTTTCAGTACAAGACTTAAGAGTTTAGTTATCAAACCAATTTGAAATTAGGCTGTAATAGATTGTAGTCAATTGGCAGGGCAAGTGTTTGTTAACGTTAAAACACGATCCAACAAAAAACCCAGTATTAATTCAGCAGGTTTTCAGCAAATCCTGATCTTTGTCTTAAATCTAATACCTCACATCCCTGGTATGATCTGCCTCTTCCTTCCTTTCATCCATCCTTCCATCCAGTACAGTGTCAAAAAAAATCTCGGGTACTGCCCACCCTATAATTCTGCATACACGCACACCTCTGATCAAGTGGTCCAGCAAAGCTCTAGTCTTGGAATTAATAAATATAAATTAAGACCCAGACATCTGAAAGGCAAATCAGAGGTAGCTGATCATCAAAAAAGAACGATAATGCAGAAGGAACAACAGAGGAAATACTGAACATTTCAATGCAAATCTGTCAACAAGGCCCTCGCTGCCGGTCCCCTCACTGGTAAACAGTGCACTGAGCCAATCGTCTCTGCAGAAAGAAAACGGCCAGAAACAAGGGAAGCTAGCCGTTATTTACACGGTTTGTGTCATTAACACGTTAAGCCTGCGTGTCTCACTGGGCCTGTATTCAGTAGGAAAGTGATACTTTTAATATTGCATGTGTTTTGTTGTGCAGCCACCGACTGTAGAACTTCAGCAGCGGGCGGGGCGGGGAGGGGAGGGGAAAGGGAGGCTTTGGTTACCAGCGAAAGCTCATACCATAGTCCTCACTCAAGTACATGACGGAGCTAAATGTCACGTCTCTAAGCCCGCTAATCCCACGCATTCAGGGCCACTGGAGCACTGCCAAGGCGCACATTTGGGCCGGGGCCTCGTTATGTTACAATCTGGCGGAGTGTTGGGCATGGCGATGGCGGCCGTGTTCACGGCACACATGCTCACGGCACACGCATCAACCCAACACAGTCTATCACGCGCCAATATGTAGCTTAAGAATTCCTGTTGTGGTCAGGCATCAAAACAGTTCCAGATATTCTTCTTGCAGGGGGGGAGAGAGAGAGAGAGAGAGAGAGAGAGAGAGAGTAGAAAAGATGGGAGGAGAGGAGTAGAGAGATGGAGAGGGAGGGAGAGTAGAAGAGATGGGAGGAGAGAAGAGAGAGGGGGGGTGGAGGACAGATATGAAGGCTTCCTGGGCACCATAGAAAAGGCTCATTTTCAGGCAATGAAGATTCACTGCAGCACGTATACATCCATACATCGAGAGAGAAGCCGGCAGACAGCGAGGCCAGGTCTGACAGGAGCCACACACAGGTGCCGGGGCTGGGGGTCCTAAATACTTGTTTGAATGCAAAGTTTGACCCTGAGGCACCCCTGGGTCTCTGGCGCCTGCCAAATCCTTGGCGGATCCCCAAGCGAGGAAAATCGACAGCTGGTAGCAAGGTGACAGTGGCAAGTACGGTGACACAGATCTGTACCTGCTGAGGCTAATAAATGACACCCCACTCCGGACCGCTTACAAAAACAGACAGGGGGGAGACACACACACACACTCACACACACACAGACCCCCATACACAAAACAATTGTGAAAATGCCGAAGCAGCGACGGCAAAGGGAAACAAAGCAGTGCATCGGCAGACGCAGAGACCTTCGCAGGGCAGCGTGATCCGGCTGATTCTAACAAGTGGTTATTTACCCAAGAGCCCGTTTCCGACACAGACGGGCAGGGCACCTCACAGAGACGACTTCAATCATGCAGAAATGCTGCGTTAGGACCAGTGGTCCGTCTCACGGGCAGGCGACGCGCCCCTGAGCGTTAACGAGCGAGCAAGCTCCGTCACCATCGGTCTCTCTCTCGTCATACACACAAGTTCGATCTCCCGGCATCGGCTGACCAAAGAATCAGTCTTCGAATCAAACCCACTTAAGCTGCAACAAACATGCATTTACACACAAATCTGTATTACCTTGTCTTTCTTCTGAGCGGATGAGAATTCCGAGGAATTGGACACTTTCAGGGACTTGGACCGGTGCTGTTGACGGCGGACCGACTCGTCCCTGCCGTACTTGATGGATCCGCTGGCCCTCATCCGGACCTTGCTGGTCCCTTGGACGCTGTTTACCCCAATCATTTCCACGCGCCGGCCCCAACGCGCGTAGCACAGTAACTATGGGACGCTGTCGCTGCCTTGTGTGTGTATGTGTTACTGGGGGGGCCGACACTTGCAGCGGAGGCGGCAGGGATGAGAGACCGAAGCGGTCGCAAGCGGAGTCCGCACCTTCAGAGCAGCCGTGCAGCCTTCTCCTGCATCTCTGCGATACTGTTTTGATTCAGAGTGATAGTTCCAGGGGAAGCCAGACGTCAGAGACAGTGAGTTACAGAGAGAGAGGGAGAGCGAGAGGGAGAGAGAGGCAGAGAGAGGGATGGAACAACACACCTCCCCACCCACCCTCTCTGAGCAAAGCCAATAGCGCAACCAGATTAATTTATATTCCAAATAGCAACAGCAGAGGCTTCCTGTGACGCTACGCAGGGAGATCATTAATGTCTGCAGTGAGATAGCAGGCAGAGGGAGGTGACTGGACCTCGGGGAGAAGGAACGGGGGGCCAGTCGGCACAAGGCGGGGGCTGACAGATGACAGACCCACTCCTGGCCCCTCGAATCTGAGAACCCTGCCCATGTGGGCGCACCTGAAACAAAGTGCCCCCTGTAAACAGCCCCGTGCTGGGAGGGATGGGCATTAATAAACACCCCCAGAAAAGCAGCTGAGGTGGCCTTTCTGACATGACATAATCCTCCCACCCCAATCTGTTTTTTGGATTTGTATATTTAAGTTTCTTATGTTAGCAACAAGTGACAGAACGTGTAATATTAACATTTCTGGCCGATTACATTATTACAAACATTGAGTGGGACCCAGCTGACTGCGACAGGCACAGATAATTAATGAAAACGCATCATTAAGAAAGCCTGCTCCTGTTTACATTTAAGTCGAAGGTGGATTTTACACACGTTCAGATTAATTTTGTTTAAAAGCAAGCTTTAATCTCCCCAGTGTACATGTACAGAACAGAAAGCAACAGGCTGTTTTAATTATGGCTTTGAGAAAATGATGGAACTGGCTCACACTTCCTTGCATGTCAGCTTCCAGTGAATTTGTATACTGGAAATATAAAAAACCAGCCTGAAATCAGTCCAGATGAGACATTCATTTACAAAGCCATTATGATCAGTACCAATTCAAGAAAATAATCAAAACAGGGTGAGGAATATGAATGACAATCACATATACAGCAAACCATTTCTGAATAATCCCAAAATCAACACAGACCAGTAGTCTCCATTACTATAAAACCCAACTGTTGTCAGTTTACTTGACAAACGTTTGAAACTGTTGAGGAAATATTACAACAGTTCATCTACTAAAACACAGTGACACATTTATCACAGAGAGTCACGGTGAAAGTTGTTTTGTGATGTCACAAAGAGCCCATTGTCATACCCACAACTGCAATTTGGTGTCAAAGTCCTTACAATCCACTTCAGTTACACTGAATGATAATATTTCCCCAGTTGACAACAATAAACAGCACTATGATGGTACACATATTTTTTAACAAGGAAACAAGGCAAAATGAAAAACAAAAACAGTCATCTTCCATTACCTGGTCCGTTTTTATTCCAATAATGGAAAATGACCAGCCTCATCATACAAAAACGCCAAAATCACTCTCTTTCATTAAAATGGAGAGATCAAATGTTCTGAAAGATATCAGGAGTCAAACATTTCTCAGCCCCACAGGTAGCGTGAACAATCTGAATCCACTGTATCTCACCGTTTAAATGGAATTACGCACTGCTCTGGCAGACACGCCTCTTTCTGGAACTGAAATCCAAAACTGAATGTCGTGACAGAGAATGGTCTTGAATTAAACGTGAAACATGAAAATGTACATAGTGCCACCGGCCCCCCGATAAATAATAATGCCTGTATGAATAAGCTGTGACATAAAAGATGTGGGGAAGAAATGAGATGTCTGTCATCAAGGGACCTTTCAGAGTCCCCCCTCCTCCTTTAAATCAGACATCAATTAGTTCCTTAAAGATGCGCGGGGGATTAAAAAGCTACTGGGGACACCCTGCATGAGGGGCATTACGTAAAAAATATGGAGAGCGGCAGCAAGCAGCCTGTCATTAGCCACTGTGCCTGTTTGACTTCTGATGCTAAAGGCTAAACGGGTGGGGGGGAGAGTGAGAAAACCTCCTAGCAACCAGCTGTAACTATAGAGCCACACTGACAAGCTGACAACGTCTTGCAATGGAACGTGTTGAGCATTGGAGATATGGCACTGACTACAATATTCTATTAAATAAGGTCATTTACATACAACGATCTTACTATGATGTCATAAGAGTGATTCCTTTAATTTTATATTTAATAGAAGACTGCGATTTTTCTAATCATACAGAAAAGCTCTCTTTACCCTTGAGGATCAGGAATGCTACACCCTGCCAAATGTAGGGTGTGAGGTTCCAGCTGTGGTGCCCGTCCGGAGGTAACCATGGCGAGCCGACCATGGCAACAGGACGCACAACTGACCTTGGCAGACCGGTCCCCCGTACGGCTACACATAGCAGCAATCCATGTATATTTTTGGAAGGTTTAAGGAGACCCAAACAAAGCATGATTCTTCCTGAGCCCATGCCCATAAAACAGAGCAGTTTCTGCCACTCCTGCGGAATGACTGACGACACTAAGTGAAAAACGCTTAGCCAGCTGCTAGCCTGAGCACGACAACTACTGAGAGGCAGCTGTAGTCCGTAACCAGACTAGTAGCAATTATCCAGACCATGTCAGAAATACTTACAATGTATAGAATTAATGGTTCCAGTGCAAGCTGACAAGCGGCATTCGTACTTATACACCAGATTACTAAAATGCCAAAACAGGCCCAGGTTACTCGACCACCCAACAAATCAGCCACGTACCAACACACAGCACATATCAGAGGCATTTATACAGCGCATCACTTTCCCTGGCCAGGATAATCTGACTTTAAACAAGCTAAAGTGATTTTCATTCCGAAGGTGACATGTAAATGGCTGACAGTTATCGATAGACGCATGGTAAATATCACTAGCTATTTGTTTATAGGAGGCTGAAGTCCTTGATTAAAAACCAATCTTCCAAAAGAAATTCTTAACAAGAAGAATTATGATGCATTAAAGATATCGATTTGTCAGTGGCATTTGGAGGATACTAAAGTGGGATTTGCAGTTGTTCCAGGCAGGACTTTAATAACATCCCATTAAAAGTCCTACAGCAATAAATTGCATGGGCAAAATGATTTGTTTGATAGCCAGCTGGTGTGAGTAGCAATTCTTCATTTAAATCACAAAATCATGGTATATTTTATGTTAATGTTCTGTAAACAAGATCTCCATTGTGGTGAGGACAGGGTAAAAATATTTCTAAATGAACCCTAAATATAATTTTTAAAATGACTGGTATTTTGGATATTCATAGGTACGTTTTCCTTAATTGAGAGGTCAGAGAGTGTTTTTCTCTTAGGTGACACTTAAGGCACAGATAAATTCCCCTACTGAACACAGGGAATAACGTGCCTCATCCTCACCTGCTCCCCTACTGAACACAGGGAATAATGTGCCTCATTCTCAACCGCTCCCCTACTGAACACAGGGAATAATGTGCCTCATTCTCAACCGCTCCCCTACTGAACACGGGGAATATCATGCTTCATCCCCACCCGCTCCCCTACTGAACACGGGGAATATCATGCTTCATCCCCACCTGCTCCCCTACTGAACACAGGGAATAACATGCCTCAATCCCACCTGCTCCCCTACTGAACACTGGGAATATTGTGCCTCATCCCCACCTGCTCCCCTACTGAACACAGGGAATAACGTGCCTCAATCCCACCTGCTCCCCTACTGAACACAGGGAATAACGTGCCTCAATCCCACCTGCTCCCCTACTGAACACAGGGAAGAACGTGCCTCAATCCCACCTGCTCCCCTACTGA
>JABFEA020000119.1:1341870-1357249 GCA_019775915.2 Cyphomyrus plagiostoma | reverse complement strand
CACACACACACACACACACACACACACACACACACACACACACACACACACACACACACACACACACACACACTCCACTGCAAGGACTATTTACTGGAAAAGAAATATTTTGCACAATATTTCCTTTTCCTTAAACAATGACTGCAATAACATAAGCACTAATATAACCTGGTCTAGCACATAAGAAAAGTCGAGTCAGTTAATGAGTTATTTTCATACATTAAAAATGAGTCCAGTAAAAAGAACTACGTGGATGGTGTTTTCAGCATCAAGTAAGAGACTCACATGATATCTATTTAGAAAGAGGCACCAAGGAGATGTTAGCAAATGGTCTGGTTATGAGGCAGTTAGCAATCGACTGCCAGTCTGCATAGGGAACTCCAGCGCTGTCAGGAGCTGCTGCCCCCCCACCCCCCCGGGTGTGATCGATGGCTGGCCTTTGCGTGCTGCTGCTGGCTGGTTAGCTACCATTTCATTGGTGTCCCAGCATCGTAAAAAGATGTTAAGGGGAGAAACACGAAGTGTCACGGCGTCACACTGGTGAGCATCTCCCTTTCCACAAAAATCCACTGAAAGGCCGTCACTCGAATTTATTTAATTAAACAATTGACCTGTGTATCTTTTTGCGGCCGTGATTTTGAAAAAAAGCGACAGAATGAACTTCTGTATGAACTGCACAAAAAAAAACGTTTTTGGTATTAGCAACGTTTTTCAAAAAAAAAAAAAAAAATCACAGTGCCTGTTTTGCACCTTCCTTTTCTATAAAGAATTGAGGTTCTGGGATGGAAACGCAGTCCTATTCCTCGAAGCTTTATGTCAATAACAACAGCAACACCAATCAGAAATAGTGACTGGGAATTCCTTAATTACAGTTCTCACCACAGTTATTACACAGGCAAGGCTCATACTTTAAAGTATTTTCCGCCAAACCTTTGAGTGGACAACACGGCACGGAGAGTTCACCACTCAAACCAGCCCTCGCTGCCTGACAACGTCCCCGTCAGCAAACTCAGGGACGTCTATTTGCATTCAACGACCGACGATAATTGAAAACAAAAAGACAATTAGAGCTTTGCTTTTCGACACCGGGCGCGCCCGCTAGCTTTAATTAAAAAGCAGCCTTCACGGGATCTGTCACGCAAACAGAAGGAGCCTGTTACACAAACATACAGCAGGAGGGGGGCGGATGGCGCGCACAAAAACCACCCCCCCCCCCCCATTGTACTACTGGATCCAAAGAGCTTGCATCTAGAACACACCATGCAGCAGTCCCTATCAAAAAGCCCGTGTGGCTAATGAGCTTTTAATTATCAACGTGTCATCTAAGAACACTGTCAGAACTCTTCCGAAATGTGAACAATGTATTTCTCACCAACTTTTTTTTTTTACATGGGTGGGGATGCATTTAAAAGTGCATTTGCAAGGCTCTGGTGTTACTCCCCTCAAAGGAGAGACTTATTAAACCACCCCCCCCAAACTGTTGTTATAATCCCCATCGCTTATTTTGTCGGCGTTTAAACGCCAAGGTGCTTAAAACAGCTGTCAGGCGCACAAGATCAAAATAGAAAATGTCAGGGCAGATCTCGCCGAGGGCAGTGTCTGATTACAAAGCATTTGAGGCTTTCCCATTTTAAAGGTCAGGAGGCCGCGTCATGGACATCGGTGCTGAAGGTCAGCTGAAGACTATGGACAGTGTCCGGCACTCAGGTCAAAGACGGACCACGAAAGACTAAAAGAAACGTATTTGCAAAATAGTGAGGATGATCTGTCCAGGCACCCTGGACGCTGTGGAGAATATCAGCTGATTCCAGCCACTAGCTCCCTGCATTGAATCTGCTCCCGCTCCTAGGTGTGGAAAATGCTGTATTGTGGCCGGTGACCTCAAGGAAAGGGGTTGGGAGAAACTGTACGCTTCCCGAAACAACAGGAAAGCAGACCGGCCCGGACAGAGAGGTTTTATGGAGAGTACGGTGTTTATGGGAGACGTTATTGCAGGGTAATTTGCAGTTTGTTTTGCTTCAATGCCGAAAGTAGCATAAAGGCTGCCCAGTATTCATAAAAGCTGGCACTGCAAGCCAATTCGGCACCACTGATCTCAGCATATCGGATTAATTCATAACAAAATATACATAAATAAAAAGCAGAAATGATAATCAATACCACTTATGAAAACCTTACTGGCATCAAAGAACAATAATTTTTGATGAGCTGTGATGGGTGCCCTGCCTGCCCACTGTTCCCCTCGGAATTGTGAACCATCCTGGTTTGGAGGGCCAGGGGATCCTCGCCGTGGGGGTCCATGAGAATGGGCAGCTTAGTGCATTATTAACATCCCTCCACACTAACTTTGCATGCCTAACAAAGTAAGTGGAGCTGGGAAATGCCGTATTGAAGCGCTACACCATATGTCCTGCCACCCTGGGTCCCCGGGGCTCTCCTGTCCATTCATCAGCAGCGGAGCCAGGAGGCTCCTCAGATCACATGATGTGGGCCCCTAAGAAGGAGCCATGGATCGGTACCCCCCCCCCACCATCACACCTGACAGCTTGTCTGTTCAAGCCGACCTGTTTGGATCTCAGCACTCAAACTAATTCCCAGACAACACAGGTGGCTGTTTATCTTAGTCTCTGTAAATATCAGGGGAGATGGGGTGGGGGTGCATCGACTTTCATTACATTTGCAATAAAATAAAAAGACAGTGTGTGTGTGAGAGAGAGAGGTGGTCAGCATGGCAAGAGATGAGGAAAACAAGCAGTTGTTCCTGAATCACATATGAAATTAGCGTGATTACATCACAGTTTTGAGTCTGGGTTTATTTATTCACAGAATCTATATATATATAAAAAAAACAAAATCCAGGCAGAAATGGAGCAGATAGCATTTAAAATAAAGCCCTATTTTCTTGTTTCATGCTGCTGAATTATGAGGTTACCTTCTAGTGGTTCACAGCCTGCCGTACGTCCTGGTACACGCCCCACAGACCCCCCCCCCCAAACACAAACATGCCAGCCCCACCAGCACCGCTGCCGCCTACGGCCATCACCACCCATGAAACCATAAGCGAAGCCCACAGAAGGTCCCTCTCATGCCCGACCGTCCACAGTACAGGCCGAAGCAGTTCCGAGCCTAAAAAGTTATGGTATGTAACCAGAGCGGCACTGGGAAATGGGATACACCTGCATCATAGATGCTGCTGAATATTTCACGAGGAGGGTCACGTACTCCAAGCATATTCCGGCGACGACGACACGGGAAGTCCAATCCGGCCACGGCCCACCGGCGAGGTCATGTCTTCCCGAGCATCGGGTCGTGACAGCCATCTGCCACAGATGCCATCTTCCGGTCAACCATATCCACAAAAACTTTATTTTAATTACTCAGAGGGACAGTCACCTTGTAAGGTGGGGGGGGGACGACAACTAATAAATAAAATTGACAGCTGGCTGCTTAAAAGCACTACTTCCTTTTCAACAGAATCTTACAATAGCTGGCTCAATGCGAGCTGGTCCTTCAAACAAAGTATTCATTTGAAAATTCACTTGGATACATATTGGTGATCTGGGACGATGTTTAATGAGAGTGAAGCCTTGGACAAAACACAGAGACAGGAGAAACCATGTCTATGAGAGCCTCATGAAATTTAAATAAATCATCCTGTTTGTTTGGTCATTCTCCAGAATGGTGCGATTTACACAGAAACGTCGTCGACTTCCCCTACAGCCTGCATCTCGATTCTAAAAACACGACGCAGTAAGTTAATCATGTTATTGCTGCCTATATCAATCACTGTAAGGCTGTTATCAGGTGAAATTGAGGGTATCGTGGAAAAATAACCTGCAAGCGATAAGTGAGAAATTTGCCGCTTTAACACAATTTGGGTTTTGCAGAAAGCAATCATTTCATCTCTTCTCCATGTGAATGATGAATACAAGGCTGCCGTCTACAGAGCCATGAATACAGTGAGTGATAATCGGCTGCCAAAATACAGGCTTTTAGCATCTGCCTGCTGTCTGTCCGGGGAGCAACGTTCATGTCTCTGTCCCTCAGAAACGTCCGGTGGGTGGATGGATACGTTATTCTTCTCAAAGGAAACTGCTGCAGTAAATGTTCATGATCATTTAGACAGTAAAAAAGGACAATTATATATCAATACACAAAAACGATAATGACCAACAATAAACAGTGGAAAGAATGTCCAAGAAAGTATTGCATGGAATTCCATAGTTTCCAGAGCTTGGAAATAAATGCCAAGATGCCATATACTGACCCAGTGACACTAAGGGGACCCCCCCATCCCCCCCATGGGCAGGGCAGAGCATAAACGTCGTCTCAATGCAAAACGAAACACTGACAGAGAGCAATTCCACCAAACCTGTGACTCCCTTCAGTTTTTTTCCTCCCCAGTCGACACCCACTATTATGCAAGACACCCCAGGAAAGTCTCCTCTCACAGGGCAGCTGGCCCTAGACAGAGGTCAACAGCACAGCAATCTAAATCCACATGGTGAAGACTCAGAAGGACATCAACCAAATCGGACTTCAGGTGTAACAGACAAACTCGGCAGTCTGAGTTTGGCTTGAATTTCAGGGGATGATGAATTTTAGCCCAAGCAATGAACTCAAGATCAAAGACTCAGTGAGAATCGGCGTTCAATACTTCCCTTTAAAACATGTATTCATTACTAATCATATACTGAAATACATCTGTCTCATACAGTACCACAAAGTTTCCTAATGTACATATTATGCTGCACAGATACAGTATAGCAATGTACAGTAGTGACCGAACAGCTCATAAATTGTATACAATAAGTGAATGTTTTGGCTGTGTTAAAACAGAACATTGATTTTCTACACAAAACTCTTTATGAATTGTACAAGTACATAATCTTAAAGACTGAAGAAAAACAATTCTGATATAGCTGTGTAGCCTGATTGAGTCAGTTTGATTATGACCAGTTTACAGACACCAATAAGCTACGTGCATGACAGCATCAAAAAAAAAAAATACAACCTTAATAACAAGAATTATTCTGGTAGGTAGCTACTGAACTCACTCCATACTTCAAAATGAGCATTAAATAAATAAAACTCCAAAAATCAGTAATGGTGAGTATATTGTGCAGCAACAATCCACAAAGCTAACAGGAATATGTGCAACAGTACAATACAGTACAGAGCAGTCTGTTTTATACTGTTAATTTAAATCATGACTGGTTGCTACGAAAATAGATATGCTAAACAGAAGAATGAATTATGGCAAGGAATTCAATACAATAACCTCTGGATTAAACAGACAATTACATCCACGGGGAGCATAAGCTACTCACATATGCTGGGACGGCTTAATAACTAATCGCTGGGATATTCTGTGACTGTAGCAGCAGACCCCATGAATCTGCTAACAACTTATGGAACGTCTCTGAGAACCCATGTGAAGACCTTCATTTGACAAAAAACAAGAACTATATTTTAAATCAATAGGAGCTAGAAATTTCAGAGAACCAAACAAACAGTGACTCGAATGCTCAGAGATACCAACAGTCATCGCTGGATATCATTCTTGGCTTTTCACACTGTTTGTCTTTGGGATCACAGTTGATCCCCTTTGATTCTGTGATTCCCACTGGTAACTGTAACTCATGACCGTCACTCATGTCCAGAAGGAAAATCCATGGTGGCCACTGAGTCACCATTCATCAGGGGATCTCAATATGCCTCGGGAGGGGAATAACAGAGCCGTACGGCAGGGACGACACATAGGGCGGATGTATAGCTCAAGCTGCTAATTTCAGACATGATTACAGCCTTAGGGCACCAAAGGACAATAAACACCATTTCTCATCTTAGTCCATCAAGGATGGCAAGCTAGTGGAAGCCACATCCTCCAGTGTTGCATTAATTACTGCGATGGGAGAAGGGAGACGCCATCCATCACTCCGCTGCGGACAAACCGCTGAGCGCGCACTGTCGGTATCGGCAGGGCAGTTCGAAGAAGTGCCGAGAGACGGCACCAAGGGTGCCAACTCAAATGTCTCGTGTGTGATATATTTATACTTATATTTTAATTGTTAACTTGTGTCGTACTATGGCTGCTTCGAGAGGCTTTGCACACAAACATTTCACTCACATGTATAGTACCTATGTACTGGTGACAAGTGGCATTACGTTAACAGTGCTTTGATTTGAAATATAGCAGAAGTCTGGGGTTGCAGACCTCTACCTTACAAAATGTAGCATCCCTTTAAGTGGACGCTCCCCACACAGATGTGGGTTTTAACTCCCGCCATCCGCATGGCTGCAGCGTGTGTCTTTTTTCGGCGGCTGGACTTTGCCGCGATAATGCCCAGAGACAGGAAGGTCTGACATCAGGGCGTGAGCAAACACCTGGAGCGCACCAGATGGAACAGGAGGGGGCCCAGAGCCCCTGAGCGAGGCAACACCTGTGCCGGGGCCCCAGCATCAAAGGCGAGGGTTCGCCTGACCGCGGCGCCAACCATGCGCGTCTGACCCAGGAGCGACGCCACTGGGTCACCCCAGGACATTTAACGAAGCATGACGATGCACTTCTGCGAGCAGACAGAAATCACTGGCTGACAGTCAACATATGTCAGAAGGGGGGGGGGGGATAAATGGTCGAAAATTACATTTGCGAGAAAGTTATGTATATTAATTAAGCCAACAAGCTTTGTTTTCCAATTCAAAAGTTGATTAGAAAAATAGATTTCCACAGTTACCTTTTTCTGACCTCAGCACCTGCCATATATTTTTCTGCCAGTCTACTGTAAGTCAGCATTCAGCTTCTGAAACCATTTCTGCATCATTTTATCATAAAATCCATACTAAAATAGTACAGCCCCCCCCACCTCCACAGCCTTTTCAGCCCATAATGAAGGAAAAGCAGAGCTAGGGGCATATACGCCCCCCCAGAGGCTCTCCTAGCGTCACTTAGGTGGTAACCCACCTTCTGATGCCACCAGCTTCTCCTTCAACGGCAGCAAGCCACAGAGCATTTAAAAGGACAGCGTCGTCTATCGGTACATCACCAAGGCCAAACCACCACTCTGCCTGCACAAAATAGCAGGTAGAGCTTCTTATTCTCAAAGCACTTAATCTTGTACAGCTGGTTATCAACTGCCAGGCATTCGCCTAAAGTGCAAACCGATCCACGCCTTTTCATCCAGTTTCACATTTTTATATTACCATTCATTCTGAAATGCCAAGTTTTTAACAACGTTGTACCACTGAATATCAAAGCAAAATCTCCCACAATTAATAAATAAAACAAGTTGACGGGGGCGGGGCTAAAACGCCATAAGGTAAGAGTGAATGCCTGCTATGTGCAGTGAGATGTGAGCACGGCCATAATGAAACGCTCTCGAGGACCGCCACTCACGCGGCCGGGCGCACTGGATACATTTCGCTTTCCGGGCCAGCTCCGTCACGCCCGCCATTTGGCCGCCGCGTCTGCCAAGCCGTACTGCCGCCAGGCTCCTGTCGCTGCGAGAACTTGCTGTGGGCGTGAGGTGTGTTCATTTTATTAGACAGGAGGAGGGGAGCCGCCATTATTTAATTATTTATTTCTGTCGAAGGGCCACTGTTTCATAGACGTGCTAGCTCCGCCTCGTTCTGGTTCCACATTGTAGTAGTGACCTCTGACCTTCCCTCTGGATTACCACAAATAATCCCCCCAGTATGAAACCGAGGCTTTCTGCTTGCTTTATAGTGACAATGCTCAGCTAGTGCAGAGTTTCCCAAATGCTACAGATTACCCTTTTCCTGAGCATGAAAAAAACCATCTCTGAAAGGGTAACGTCTGACAGCATCCGCCAGGGCATCCATTTTCAACAGCTACTTACCCAATTATATGTTTATTTAGCAGATGCTTTTTCCAAAGCAAAACACAAGGAAGGAGATCTTGAGATCAGAGCATGTGGCTGCCAGAATCCGTCCAACGATAAACCAAACTGTTCTACCGGCCCTGGGATTTGAACCCATGACCTTCTGAACATGGGCACAGATCCACTAACCCACTGAGCAACACATCGTCCTCAATTAGGGTGACAGCTGCTTGGAGCCTATCACAGGAGGCACACAGTGGGGCTCGGGGTGAGGTACGCATCGCTATAAAGGCAGTACACG
This sequence comes from Cyphomyrus plagiostoma, assembly GCA_019775915.2. NCBI lineage: Eukaryota > Metazoa > Chordata > Actinopteri > Osteoglossiformes > Mormyridae > Cyphomyrus > Cyphomyrus plagiostoma. The sequence goes on along the minus strand of JABFEA020000119.1, from coordinate 1,349,107 downwards.
CACGCACGCACGCACACACACACACCATCAACACACTCAGGGCAATTTAAAATCAGCTGCATTGGGAAACACAAAATCTCCACATAAAATATTCAAATATTCGCAAATATTTCCATGTAATGTGAAATGTGCCTTGGGTGATTAATATGACAGCTAGCAATATATACCATTTCAACAATAAATTTTACAGTTATAGTCATAGCTGGGCAAGAAAGCAGTAATATATCTGACACCCAGAAGTATATTACCTTGAAAGTAATGTTAAGTAAGGGTACAGGGACCACTGACTAGAAACACAGAAGCACAATATTAAAAATGAACCACAATAGATTTGTGGTATTCATGGAATGCTGCCCTCTACAGGTCATTCCTAACAGTCCTTAACTCCATTCTTTACTGCCACCACTAATTAATACATGGGTAGAAACTTTATGTACTTCAGTTACATGCCATACACAATATCAGGTGTACAAATATCAGGTTAATGTAAGCTGATTAGCAAAGATAAATCAACTTCCCCCTGCCTGAGAGATAGCATTGTCTTTTGAACACAGAGGACTGAAATAGTTTGGTAATGCTATAGGCGCTCCTTTCAACTGACTGGCCATGCACAACTCTACCCTTGTCTCCCCTCCTCTCCATCGGAACTGCGCTAGGGTTACACCAATCTGGACTGGAAATGGGCCCGGGCGAGCAGTTCTAAGAAAGACGGGTGACCGGTCCCCTGAATGCAGCCTGAAAACTCACCTTCAGTAGCTCCTTGTGGAAATCCTGTCCCCCATTCAAGCCGTCAAGGTTATTGATGAATTCCTGGCACGTCATCTTCTTCCCAATATTCTGCGGGGAAGCAGAAGTGGTTCGGCTTTTTAGCATCTCAGGATGGCTATGAAACGGGCTCCGAGGCCCCCGTTTAACAACCCCACCCCCCAAAGACACGTGTTTGTGCTGATCGACACTCAAAATGTTCATAATTATCTGTACTGGAGTGCCGACTGGAGAGGGAGGGTGCAGGCCTGATCGCTTCCATTCATTAAACCATCTCCCAAGTGCCAAGATGTGTGCTGACACTCATAATTTCTGACTTCAGTGCCATACGGTTCAGATTAATATCACATATCAGATTAATTTGTAACAGTCAGCTTTTCTGAGGTGGCTCATATTCATTTAAGTCAGACCAATGGACACACAAAAATAAAATAAAAAGCCTCCCTTATTGGTAATCTGTAATGACATCTTATAAGGTGCAAGAACGATATTACTAGGCTTGCTGATAGGCCACCCAGTATAATCTGCAGTTCATGGTTATGCATGCTGAAACAGTGCACTGCGCCAGGTTTAACAACACTGCAGGACGAGCAGATACCTCTAAATGCTAATTTAGGGGACTGTCATTTATGATAATGTGGTATTAGATAATAGCAATAATAATGCTGAAATACTAATAAAACAAAGTGTTTCAGACAAGGTGTTCTTCATATTTGACCTTCTGGAAAATTCAGCTGAAAGCCTATTCTGTCCACAGGAGTCTGTACCTGCAGATAGCTAGTGTATTGTTTTTGCCCAATAAAAAGTTTTGTGCCTAAAATTTGTCAAGCTATTCCCACAATATGACGGGAATACTGTTATTCCTATAGAACATATTTTTGCTAATTTTATACATTACACAAATCCTCAACATTAGGCCGTAAAGCATTTCACATGTACAGTATGACTTGCTGCTAAAATATTTATATATTCACATAATGAAACAAACATTTAGTGTAGTGTTTTAAAAGATGGAATGGAGACAGAGCATCCGTTATTATAAGTGCGAAATTTATTGCTTATAATATAGCGTACGTACACGCGGCGTATTAGTCTTGGCGCGCGAGCCAACCGTTGGGCGAACTGCGCGTGCGTAGACAGCGCAGCCGCACGGTAAGCAGTTAGCACAAGTGGAAGGATGACTGCACATAATGAAGGCATACAGCAGACATACAAATCCCATTCAAAGATAAAATAATTTTGCTAAAAAAAAAAAAAAAACACTACCCTGCAGATCAATAAAATGACCAGCAGATCCTCTTGACATTCTGTAAACAATTAAGGGAATCCATTTCGCCCCAAAGAAATTCCACCTGTCTCAACTGGAATTATAAATTATAATCTGAATTCTCAAACGTGGCATAAAATGACGATAAACATTATCAAGGCGGCAACGAGAAACACTAACACGTGCAATAACAGAATCAGCACGGCTAACGTCAGACAGGACGCTACGATATTTAGTTGTTAAAAGTCGGGGGGATCATGGTTGGACGCAAACTCGCATCTGTCCAGGTGACTCAGGCGGTTCTGCTAGTACTGGTGTTCCGGGCAATTCGGTTTCCCTACGTTTCCCCTAATTTTAAAGCAAAGAGGCATGTGAAATGTCTGAAAATCACTCAGGTACATTATTACATGTGAATACAGTAGACCGTCACGCATAACGAATACTATAGTTTTCATCAAGAAATCTCTATCCAGCGAATTAATACCTTTGTTAATCTGTAAAAACGAAAATCAGTCATAACGATTCATACGGTTACTCTAATTATTCATGATTTGTACTTGAGTAGTAACAGAGTAAAGGTATTTGTACCCCCTCAAGTAGTGTTACCAAAAAATTATATATATTTGTATTCAATAATTTAACAATATATATACCATTTATTATTATATAGTCATTTTCATATATATTTAATACTACATGATTTATTACATATATATATTTCTATACATAAATACATTATTTGAAAGACAAAATGTGCTTTATAAATGTTCAAGCACTAGGGCACCTATTTATCCACTGTGTGTACATCTGACATGTCTTAAAATGGGTTTACGCTGCACGCACTGAAAAGCAAGTCTGGACTTTATGCAAAAAGATGCACACTTAAGCTGAACTTCAGAAAGCAACAGCAGCACTTGGATTCTGGCAACACTGCAGGTGAATGCTGATCACAGCTCCATTTAAAAATGCATGGACAAGGTGCATACAGGGTACAGTGAGGGCCAAACAAACGTCCCATATCAAACACAGAGCAAAAGGGTACCAAAGCAAGCCCAACTTACCACCTATTGAATAAGTGGGGAACGCATACGTTACGGGGTGGGGGTGGAGAGGAGGAGGAAGAATTATTGAGATGAGAGTAATTTACAAATATTTACGCTAAGGATATGCATCTAATACATACACAACAAAACTGAAGTCCCAAGCATTTTCCCTAAAACCTCCCCTGATACATTTTATTAATACCTTTTCTAGCTAACAGCAGTTACATGGTTTTCTAAAAGTCCTCATGAATATATCACATATAATTAGGTAGAGGATTGCATTTGGATTGGGGCCAGCGCAACGGCAAATTGTCCCCTACAAGTCGCTGCTCTTATCAGAGTGACTTTAAATGCATCTGCATTCAGCCAGGTTTCATCCAAATACTTTAATCATGGACAATGCCCTTGTGCAAAATATGCTGCTGTAGGAAGTGGAGATCATGCCATTTTTTATCGATCTTTCCATAAAAAAAGCACCAAAGCAAATGAAAAGTTGTAAAACACAGAAGACAGAAAAGTTCAGTAGGAATTAAAATCTGCCAGACAAAATAAAAACATTAAAAGGAAGCAGTGTTTTTTCTAAAGTTAATTAGCATGACTCTACAATAGTATTAACAGTGGATTTTTATAAGCTCATGGAACTCAGTGGCATAGGAGAGAGCTTGCTAATCGGGGTAGGGGGGGTACAACTTAATGCAAAATACAAGGGCCTGATTATTGAGGAATGGATTGATCCAAATTAATTAGGGGGGATGTGTATACCCCAATATCTACTTGGTTCCCACACTCTTTATTGAACTGATGAGCGAAACACTGAAGCTCAAAAAAGTGAAGAATATTTCATTTAGGTATGATATTGCAATACACATTTCTAGGATCTTAAATCAAATGTTAAATCAATTGTCATACCAAACTAGGTTTCCAAAATAGATTTCCCATATTCCATCCTTACATAGCCGAAAAGTTCAATTGTACACAAAATTCGGTTTATAAAATTGACCTTTCCGAAACTGTGAATGTTTGCAGAGAAGTTCCAACATTTGCAGATGCTCCAAGAGTGCATAAAGCTCTGAGGTGACATGGAAGAGGAAGTAAAAAGTTAGGGTTACCTGCAGACAAAGCAGTGAAAAAACACGAAGCTCACAAAGATACTTACGTGGCCATGAAGGTCAGTATTCAGCAGCATTAAAGCGCAGGTAAGGCAATGGACCCCATCTGTCAGAGATTAATTTCATAACCCAGTCACTAATCATCCAAAACATCCTTAAAATACTCTCCTACTCTCATGCATTAAAGAAGAAATGAGAATCATCATCACAGATTATTAAAGTTCATTAGTGTAAAAGTCTGTCAGAGGTGGAATTTTCCAAAAATAAAATGTCATGGCAGATGAAATATCCACTGAATTAAGGCTTTCAAACACAGTGTTCAAATGTGTAAATGAACAAATTTATGTTCAAGATACATCAAAACTAGCAGACATTCATAAGAGTTGAAAAGTTAATGAAATGTTTCTTCATTGGAAAAATGTATGAACAATGACTAATCTAAGGTAATAACCAATGCATCACCTCAGAGAATGCACAAATCCAACCAAGGATTTGAAGTATTATGGTGCTGGTGCCCATGTGCAGACATGGCAGGATTCTCCTATTTAAGACTAACAAGATAAATCAAAGGCTTCCAGCATGCATGAGGCATGTGCTTAGCGCTGTGTAAATGCAGTAATGTGTATCATTTATTTAGCAATAATAAAGGAAGTGTAACAAGGGATAAATGGCCGTATGCGGATTCGAATCTAAATCTCCACACAGATTCAAAGTGAAAAATTACTTCCATGGCAACTGTCTTAGCAACGAGACAGTTTTAGCTTTTACCCATTTACTGGTCAGACGGACTTGTTGTTACTAAGACTGTTGCCATGGAGAGACGTGGCACTCAGTGCAAAGCACAGCCAGCCTGTGTTACAGCCAAGGTAAGAAAAAAAATGCAGTAACAAAATGCAAGACCATATTGCCTCTTTGTAATGGACTTGCATGTTTCACAAGATAACTGAAGCTTGATGTTAATGAATCTGTATGGCTCCGTTTCATGTAACTACCAGAACAAAGGCTGAAGGGTTCTTTACACAACCTAAGCACCTAATCTGTCTTCCATGCCTCAAACATTACGTAGTAAGCGGTGTTACTCTCAGCTGAAGATATTTATTCTACAGCTAGCCTAGTACACATTTCAGCATGCCTACTCATGAGTAGTGTGCGTGCGTGCGTGTGTGTGTGTGTGTGTGTGTGTGTGCGTGTGTGTTAACGGCTGGGAGCAAAGCTGGACCGCCAGGCAAGGCCACAGCACACCATCCCACACACCGAAGAACTCCCTGATGGCTGCTAGGGAACAAATGACAAAACGCCATTGCCGTCTGCAGGGACACGGTAAGGGGCGGATGCAGGAAATGCACACGCTGTGTGTGAAACGCCACAGATCTGGTGCCAGACGCAGGTTCAAGGGGACGGCACGCGACCGAGGCAGCGGCGACAGCGGCGGACTGGATACCTTGCGATGAGATGGTGGTGGGATTACACTGATAGTACCTATTGGAGAAGTGGATCAAAACACGCTCTCTCTCCTGGGTTTCACCCATTAGTGCAAAAGCTTTCAAGAAGGATCTGGAACGTAAAGCAAACATCAGTGTTAATGAGAGTCCTGGCTTTGCGGGTGGGTGTAAAATGAGAGCACCACCGGGATTGGATGGTGCATTACAGCCATTACATGGGTGCAAAATGAGAGAGGAACTGGGATCAGATGGATCATCATCTAAAAGACTTGCTTCCTCCTTGGGTCACTGCCTGCTAATGTGACCTGTGCTCCGCACGCAAGGAACAACACAATCCTTTTGCCCCCATCCATCCGTCCATCCACTTTGGCACCCCTTACCCAAATCGGGGTCATGGCAGAAAAACATGGCACGATGCCCCTTGGACAGACACCACGTCTAACACCAGGACTGAGAATCTGAACATGTATCTGAAATGACTTCACATTTCGTATCATTTAAGTGCGCCTGGCTTTGTGTTCTGTTCCAGATACTCCCTGCCTGAAACACCCACACGCATCTCGTCTCTTGCTTTCTTCCTGGGTTCCTGTCCCTCTCATAATGACCTTGAAAAGAATTACGACAGAATATGAAAAAGGAAAAAAAGAAAAACCCCAAGCGCCAGCACGCTCTCTGAAAGGAATGTAACTCGCTTCCAGAACAGCGCATTATGAACTGCTGGCTGTAACAATGACATTTCAGGCCTCTGTGGCCTTTCGGAACCGAGAAGCAAACAGAGAAGCCTTCCGTTTTTGAGAGTATGCAGTTGGCATAGGTTTCCTCCCACAGTCCCAAGACATGAGGTTTAGGTTTATCTTCTACAAAAATACGTTTGTGTATCTGTGTGTGGCCTGTACTTCCTGGGAGAAACTAAGGCTTCACCTCATTCCCACACTGGCTAAGTGGCTAGGAAAACAGCCAGACTAGTACGTGGACTGGAGGGTGTTATTTACATAGTCTTAAAAATTTGGGTACTCAGACACCCAAATTGTGCCCTGTATGGATAATATTTTGGAAAGATGCTTCATATGGGCAATGTACTGCAAAATAATTCAAACAAATTAGCAACTGCAATTAAACATGGTGAGTGTTTTCCCCATCAGACCAGGACAGCAGAGACGCTGCTATAGAGCTCCCCAACAAGTCGTTTGGGGACATGCACCCTGACCCTAACAGCACACCCTAAACAGAGAGGCACAGCTGAAGCCCGCATTAAGGGGCACCCACGCAGCTTCTTTCACAGTAACGGCCCCAAAGGAAGGCAGAGCGAGGTGACCTAGCAAGCGTTCAGGACCTGGGGACATGGATGTACCAATCAGACAGGCATCGGGCCGGGTGCTTGGGCACATGCGCAAACGGAAGGGCAGAGTTTCTATAAGGACCATTCATGGGATCCTTTCGACATCGTTCAACATATCTACATCAACGTTATATTTAGAGACACACACACACACACACACATATATACACATAAACACACATATACACTCACCTAAAAGGATTATTAGGAACACCATACTAATACGGTGTTTGACCCCTTTTCGCCTTCAGAACTGCCTTAATTCTACGTGG
>JABFEA020000119.1:1326935-1341770 GCA_019775915.2 Cyphomyrus plagiostoma | reverse complement strand
AATGCATTGAAGCAACTGCCATGTGATTGGTTGATTAGATAATTGCATTAATGAGAAATTGAACAGGTGTTCCTAAGAATCCTTTAGGTGAGTGTATACACACACACACACACACACACACACACACACACACACACACACACATATATATGCATACATAAACATACATATATACACACCCCTATTAAATAAAAAATTTATATATATTATACATACATATACAGTATATATTATATATGGATGAATGAATGACAGCAATCTTTTCTAGAGAGACAGATCATTTCCTTGTTAGAATCATCCAGTACAGTTGGCATAGTTCAGAGATGCACAGTTACTATCGTAAGCAGATGCATCTCTCATGGGGGGGGATGCTGTACCTGAGAGATTGGTCCAATGTCATCCCTGTAAATTCGAAAAAGGTGAGGTACTCTTCGGCGACCATCTTGCTGAACTCGTTGCTGCAGACACACAGATTGTTTAGATTCAGTGCTGCTGCTAAGAATAAAATTCTTTCAAAAGGACCTACCGCCTGCCACCAATCTTGGTTTGCTCACACAGGGTTGGCTCTGTCCTTGGGGTCAGGGGTCAATGTGCATATTAAAACTCGCGCCTTCTACAGTACTCCATTACGCTCACACATAACAAAAGAGCCATGACTTATACCCATTTCTTCATTCATCATTGTTCTTTTTTTAATCTTACAAAAAATATCAGTTTATATACACCCCCACACACATTCACAGCTCCCGATCCAGCCCAACAAATCATGTTCAGCAAAGCAGATCTCTGTCTGGCCTCTACCTCGGCACCTCCATCTCACTAAAACGAGGAGTGTCTGTGAAGGACGGACTGCGTCACGCGCCGCTGGCGGCTCGCCAAGGCTGCCTGCCAGCACGTTAACTTGTTGAGTAACGAGGGCTTGTTTCCATTTAAAGAGCTAATCAATCAAATTGATCGGTTCAAGAAATCTGATGGGACAATGGGAATGGCAATGCAATTGTAATACATAGATTTAGTAACGGGATTTTCTTAAGTCAACAGATTCACGGCTGATTTCTGAGCTCGGATAACGCCCTTTGGTCTGCAAACCCCGATGAGGTAACAGAACGCAAGAGCGAATTTAATTAACGTTCCATAAATTTCCCATTTATGGAGTGCTTAAATGAGCTTAAATCCTTTCACGGTGCATAAAACACTGATATGATTAACTCCTGGTCCAGCCCGTCTGCTCCAGAATTCAATACTTGAATTATTTCAGGAGCTGTCAGATTGGATGGGGTGAGCAGGGAGTCAGAAGGAGGACGTGAGGACGGCCTTCCACAAAACATAACTGACATAACTGACATTGCCACAAAAGTTAATTAAAATTCTGCGTGGTGATATATTTTTCTAGTGCTTCTCATAATGCAGTAATAAAAACCACAGTGAAAATACCGAGGCCGGCAGGAGAGAGTAAACTCAACAATACCAAATAATATCTGAATAGGTTTAGTTTATGAATTCTGCTTTTCGGCATTCATGAAGGACTGTATATTCATACCCCTCCCCAACGGAGATATCTAAACATAGAAAACAGTGGGATGTAGCCAAGGTGCAGTTAGCTTCTAGTCTGGTGGGGGAGGGGGGGAGTGGAACCTGTTATTAATTTCAACGCGTTATTCTGCAAACAGGACTGCAATCAAGGCTGACTCGGTGGTGATGCTCCATCTGAGGACATGCTTTGGCTTCTACTGTAGTCCGCAAAGTGGTGGGAGGGAGAAGGAATAATATCAGAGGAGTGCATTTGCTTCCCAGTGTGTGAGGGTTTGGTGGGAGGTGAAAGATGGGGGGGAGTCTGGGGGGGTAAAGGAGACTAGATATGAGGAAAGGCCAGGAAGGTACCAAGACAACAATGGTGACAGCAAAGCCCAAGGTCAAACATTCCAGAGTGTCATCTGCACATTGCTGGTCTGGACCTTCTGCCAAGAATACAAGGGGCTTTTTATTTTTTGCTCTAAAGAACAAAATAACCACAACAAAAAATAACTACATAAAAGACAAAATAAAGAAAGCCAATCACGGCATGGAGCAGTTATGCTCTCAGAGTACACTGCATAGCACAATTATGCAAGAAATATGAAATCATACATATTACACTACAATCCACATCCTCCTGCTGCTATGGAGGAGAGCAGAGAGGGAGGCTGGGTAATCATGCCATTTCCCTCCATGAAACATCCTGTGGTCACACATGTCGTTTCCTTAAAACCTGAAAAGTGAAATGCAGTTTGTTTTCTATATAATAAAAGCACAAAAATAAATGTGAGCAAAGTGGTTTTGCTTTGTTGTTCCATAAAACATTGTGATCAACATCCATTTCTAAGGATGTGTCATTTTTTGTTTCTGGGCTTCCAAAACTTTGATATTTACATTAAATTTTCTTTACGATTTTTAGGCCTCTTAGTTTTAACTTAAGTTCACATAAATAAAAGGTAGTACAATCATTGCGCCCAGAACCCTCCAGAACAAATGAGAGCATTACGGACATCTCCTGCAAATAATCTCACTAATCGAGACTCCTCCATGTTCCTGGGACTGCTAACTTCCTTCTAACAGGAATGCAGAAGACGTACATCCACCCCCTCCCCTCGCCAAATAAGCATGGTTCATCTCCTCTCTCTCAGATCCTGGCCTGGGTGCATCTACTGCTTGCAAGCTGAGTGCTGTGATAAAAACAGGAAGAATGATTTATCCAATCATCCACCCCTCTTCCTCCATCCCCCCAACCAAGCCATCATATACTGGCGTTTCAGAGGCCTCTGGTCTACTTTGTGAATCTAGTGGTAGAAAGAACGAAACACCAGCGAGAACATCGGTGGCGAGGCTCTCACTTCTTGCCGAGGTGCTTGGCCACATCAGAGCGCCGGAAGCCCTCCAGGTGGAAGAGGCGGCGTGCTAGGCGTCGGGCCGCGTCCTGGTCACCGCGGCTGCCGTTGTGGAGTGTGTCGACAGTGGCCCGCAGCCCCTCCGTGCTGCCCATGTCTGAGTCCCAGTCCGCCAGCATGTCCTTCAGCCCCGCATCGCTGGGAAGGCCGGAGAGGCGAGGGGAAGAAACAGAAACGCCATTTAACAAAGCCGAACAAGCCAGGCAGTGGCTCTTCATTCTGAGAATTACACAGCCTTGTCGAATTTCCCAGCATCCTGCCTTAGGACACCCCAATACTTTGGATCTCAATAAAGAAGTCATATCTGGTGGTTGTAAAACCCAACTTCTTGCTGTAGAATTTGACCATTTGAACAGTAAATCCTGATTTATTTTTCCCCCAACTCAGTTTGAATTGATGAAGAACGGGGTCATGACCAGACACCAAGCTGCCCTCTTGGGCAAGGAAGCTGACGCTGTAATCGCGAGCGGATCTGCATTATCTTAATTTCGCAACCACAGGGGGATGGCGGCCGGTGATGTGCGGTATTTTCGATGAGTGCCTCGCCAATGCTGACAGGAGGGCTGCTATGCAAAGGGGCTGCTTTGGCAGGAGCCATGGATTACTCCTAGTGAAATCATCCTCCCAGCTTTAAAGAGAAAACAACCCAATTCAGTTATTCCAAAAAATGAGATAGAAACTGAAACGACGGAAAGTCATTCGAAAGCAGCCTGTTTAATATAGAGGGATACAGGAACGGAAAAGCTTGCTGCTGCCTTCAAAGAGCTTAAAAATAAAAGGCTTCGATTATATGATACATGTAACAAATTTTATGGCCAAGTACCTACACCCAAACCAGACTGTTCTTATGGAACCAAAACAGGGAATCTACATCAGGAGCAGTTAGTTCTCTTTGCTAAACTTTCAGTGAGACCACTTAACCCTGGTGACTAGAATGGATTTCCATCGTGGTGGTGGGGGGAGGGGCTAACCTTGCGCAATACTAAGGTCAACTGTAAGGCGCCTTCACACCATTCGATGGGTCTAACACTGGCCAAGCGAGATAGAGCGAAGCTGAAATCCCACTCAGATTCACCAGGCATTAGAATACTTGTGGTGGCTCCAACAGCTAGACTGACCACAAACATTCAGTCAGTCTTTTATTTTTTAAACTAACAGCAGCTTAAAATAAACTGCATAACTGGCTATAACAAGCAGCAAACATCTGCAGTGATGTTAGTGGCATTGATTAAACTTTCATTACTTAAAAAAAATACAAAGAATTATCCTCAGAATGCGTGAAATACGATTATCCTGTATGACTGCAAAATATGAGTTCATGTTTATTAATTGCAATTGCTTCATAACAACGATTCTGTTGCATATTAATTCAGCTACTAAGAAAAGGCTGCAGCTGGACTGAAGTGATAGTCGGCCTCTTCGTTAGAATTCAACTCCAGACGAGGGAGCCCACCCAGAGTGAAAACGGGGTGAATGCACAACAGTTTACTAAACAGTGCAGTATGGGCAGCCCCCGTCTCACCACTTAGAACATTGTCTGTCTGGCCGACTTCTCCTGTTAGTTTCTAAAATGCGCCCAAGATTTCGCCCTCACTCACGGCAGCAAAAACGCAGGGTGAAAAGACCGAGAAGGACCCGCGCTGTCGCTTTGCGTAACGAGGCACGTGCTGAGCGGTCTTTGTCATTTCCACCCGCTCCATCACACGGCCGACATGGTTATTAGCGCCATATTTTACACGCCAACACGCACACATGGGGAAAGCAAGCCGAGTGACGCGCAGCGTCTGGTGCGAGGGAGCACTGGGCACCATCCCCGCCAGCCTCGGGAGGAGGGGCAGAGGGCGAGCGGCACCTCCACAGAGGGCAACCATGCACCTCGCACGGAAATAAGCCCACGGATCCGGAAACAAACCGCATTCCCTAACGTGAGGAGCTGGGAAAACCAGCTGAAAATGTTTTGGCAGCACGACACACGCGAGTCTCACAAACGAATGGGAAGCGGCACAAAGGAATGCGTGCCGGCTTTGTAAACACAAGGAGCCGTAATGCCACATGCGTCCTGTGAAATAACAGAAACCTATTTTAATGCTGCCAGCATCTCGTTATTAAAGCAACTAGCAGAGACATATCTGTCAGCCTGTAGTTGGGGCGACCTGGTGACTGCAAAGGATTGTGCTATAGTGCCACCTGTTGATTGTCCATATAAATAACAAATATCAGAAATTGAGGCCTACCATGTAAAGCCTCATTGTCTGCAGAAATTTCTTTACAGCTTAGAAAAATCCATTAAGAAAAAACCTAGACCAATAACTTTAATTATATGCATAAAATTTTTGAAACTCTTGGTTTATCAGAAATGAAATGCAAAAAACATTACATAAGCATAGCATAACATGCCAATCATATTTGATAAACTGTCTAGGTAATTAATATTTGCTATGGCTATAGACAGTGGAGGGGAAAAAACATTCATTTAAGGTACCCAACTGAAGAGATATACTGGGGTACAAACAGACCCTGAAAAAAGGGGTTAATTCAGCTGACTGGGTGAGGAGACAGTGAGTCAGTTTGTACATTATAATGTCTGCCATGGACGTATTAAAATGTATATCTTCCACTAAACATATGTTCAACCCTGAAGCAACAGAAATCTGATAAGGGTTATCAATCACGGGTTCAGATATGCAGAATTCTTAACTTTACTTTTTCCACAGGGAAAATCTTCAACATAGAGCAGCAAGGTGGTTAAAGTGCAGACAATCATACGTGTAATGAAAACACAATGCAAAGTTATGTATCGTTAGCACTGCAGTATACGAGATCATATACTAACCTTACTACTTGAAAAAGACAATAACATGGCGTAATAGCCATTTAAGGGGGCTGTTCGCCTAACCCTTCCCATTATACTGGCAGTCCCAGGGATGAAAACTGGGAATGTGTTCCCTGGTCTTTAGCTGTGACATCTTTCTTCTTGTTTTTGCACATAAAATGCAGATTCATGCCAGCAACTCTTCACTGTCAATCAAACATTTTCTGGCACAAACAACCAGGCTACATACAGAGGGACTATACATGTACAAAGTTTCCAATACACAATTTTACTGACAATTTCTAACAGGGATCATTTCAAATGGCACTCAGATGTATGCATGTATCATTATGGATGGACAATGTACTGTGGAAGACTCTACCAAAGGGAAACCCATCCTTTAGGTTAAAAGGGAAGGCAGGCTCTCTTATAATACTTATTTGCTAGGCAGTCAAAATATGAGCTCACATTTCTAAGGAAGAACAGGGAAGTTGATAAGCAAGATTCATTCATTGACACGAACCATATGGGATTTAAAATGCAGAACCGAGTCAGAATATTTCTGCTGCACATTCATGCCATGAGTAATGCATTGGAAGATTAACTTACAGAACAAGATTTAATTTATAAGGCATCAATATTAGTCGCGTTATCTATAAACATTGTTTATCTGAAGGGCCAGTAGTGACAAGACCATTTCATTTATTTCACAAGCAGCCATTCCGAAAGAAGATGCTTAATCCCCTTAAAATCAAAGGAAATTCTTAAAGTTTGGTAAAGTGAAATATGTCAACTTTATAACCTGGAGGGGGTGGGGAGGAGGTGGAAGTGTTACAGAACAATACGTATAATTGAAAATACACTACAATGCAACCTTTACCATGTCAAGTCATGTGGCATGAAACAGACCCCAAATTGTTTTCATATATTATATATATGAAATATTTTATATAACACACACACACACACACACACACACACACATATTTCATATATTACATACACACATACTCTTACTTAAACATGAATGCATTTCATACATCATTGCAAATTATCACCTCTCTCACAGGCATCTTATTCAACAGTGAATAAGAAAGAGGCACTTGGAGATTTTAAGTCAGAGTAAAAACTCAACAGCACAGCAGATAACCTCTAACAGAGAGCCAGGCATATGCATATTAACTATGTTGCAAAATGCATCCATCCATCCATCCATCTTCCAACCATTTTCCAGTACAGGGTAGGGGTCGGAGCACCCTGGATAAGATATCAGTATAATGCAATGGCACACACACATGAAAAAAATGCAAAATGTATTTAAATACATATAAAGATTATATATATATATAGATAGATAAATCCTGGGATTTCAACAACATTTTCCACTGTAAGGACTAGCTCCAAAAATGCATGACCAAATAAGCATAACCAAATCAAGCAGAAACTACCAAATTAAAGTTTACTGGTTCACTCAGTTCATAAGTCCATGGATAGTTACCAGGCCCCCTGGGACGGGCAGCATGTTAGACAGGAGGAGGACGCCACACAAACACAGAGTGGATCCAAACCATCAGTCGTATGGGGCAATGAATGAAGAGGCGGCAACAAGAGCTGGTCACCAAACATCACAGCTCAAGCTAAAGGTCTTACGACCAGGACAGGCCCACTCTCTCAAGCTAAAGGTGTTAGGACCGGGAGGGGCCCACTCTCTCAAGCTAAATATGCTACATCAGGTGCTATGAATAACTGACATGAAGAGATGCATCCCAAAAGATAAACCTTTAGGCGAGGGCTTAGTAGGTTAGACTACTGTTAGGCTACTAATAATAAAGAAGGCTCAAAAGATGCAAGTGAGGGAGGGAACAGACTTCACAAGGCTCTAGAGAGGATCAATTAAGCTGCTTAGCCAAAGCACAGACTGACTCATGGACCAAAGACCACTAACCAATACCAAGTTCCATTGTTCAGGGTCAGGGGAGCGTGATTCAGTCAGGGTCCCTCCGCTACGTATGCACCTCCTGCAGACTTGTCAGTCATTTGGAGGTGGCTTACACTCCTAGTATGAGCGCGTGAGCTCCTCTACAGCAATGCATGACCCACTGGGTCTCAGTAGAGAGGGTTGGCTTGGAAGGAAGATTCAAGAAAGTCACACCTTGCCTCTGATCGACATCCGGCCAGGCGGAAGGAGTGAGGTGGACAGTTAGGCCTGGCTGGCATGGAGCCGCAAATTCCTATAACGGGGACGAGGGGGTGCGATGTAGGAAGCATGCACAGCACTGATGGTGTGAAGATTAGGCGCAGGAAGAGGGGCAGTTCTCATAACAAAACCAGAGGATTGAGGGCCACGAGGAACAGCCGGGGAGAGCAGGACAAGCAACACCTATTTATACCCGTGACGCTAGACAGGTTTCTCATGGAAAATGCATTTTTTTAAAACACACAAATTGCACTGCAGTTGCTGCATCTCATGAATGTGGAATACAGGCACAGCTAAATGGCCTCTCCATTAAAATATGTATTTTTTTTGTTATGACGAGACACTGCAGTAACTGGAACATTAGTGTATCCATCAAGCCATCCAACACAGAGTGCAAACACAATGTAGCGAAATGAATTATCCAACAAGTTTCTCCTCCCATTTTATTAAAAATATAGATTCATCTCATACATGGCACTAAGACAGCAACAAACTAGAATTTGGGGGGAAAATAATCCTACCAAACTTTTCAGTTAAAAAAGCAAACAAACAATCTCTGCCAGCAAGACATGGTTTAGTGGCAGCACCAGAACACCCTCTGATGAAAGAAGATGAAAGAAACACACACAGCGCCTGTGATTTTACATCTCGCTGACCTTGGTAAAAGCTCACAGGCACTTTCATAATGTCCTTGCTGTCACCTGGAGAAATGCAACGCTTTGATTAGCCGCACAGTCGAGATGTCGAGCCTTCAACTAAAGCATTCAACAAATACTCATTGCACAATATGATTGGGGGGGGTAAAAACTATTTAAATTTTTTTTTTCTAAACAATGCAGCTCTCAACTTAAAAAATATCCAAGATGTTTATGGAAGCACCAAATCTAAAAGCTGATTACACCTGTAAGTAAATGAACACTTTATGATTTCATTTATTTATACATGCATGTGCTCTCTAGCTCCATAATGGACTTGCAGCCTTATCAAGGTTGACCCGTCGTCCTCCTCTGCAGGTCCCATGATACACCAGTCTTAGCGTGACCAAGTGTCAGGTAAGCAGGCATCAAAAATGGATTGACAGATTGTGCTCTGAATGTATAGATCAATTTTCGGAGTCCCGTGATTGGCTGGCATCCCTTCCCTGGTTTTATCTGTCATGATGCTATACGGGTTACAAGGACATGTACCAGGCTTCCCATGACCTGCTATCAGATAACTATGGAAAATGAACTGCCGGATATGGTTTTCTAATAAAAACCTATAATTCATTCAAATTGATAACAGGCACTACCTCCATTATAGACTTGATTAAAACAGACTTTCTTGCAATCACATTTTAATTTGCTGTTACAGATTTATTACACAACGCCCATTACTTTACCGTTATGGAAGACTGAATGGGAATGAAAACAGGTTTCATGAGAAAGGTCACACAGCAGAAGACTCGCTTCCTATAGCAAACCTAATTTGTTAGACTGAGTCGCATACACAGTTAGGCTGTGTGCAGTGCAAGTCAGGCTGTTGTTAAATGTTGCACTGTTGAGTGAAGCACTGGAGAGAGGCAAACTGTTGAGGACTTAATCTGGCTGAAAAAAATTATACCTGTCACAGAAATAACTAGCCTGAGCGAATTCATATGATTATCGTTTGTTTACCTCAACAGACAGAGAACATGCCATCACCAAACAACAATAACAATAGTAAAAACAAAACATATGTACACCTCCAACACGATTCACCGTTTCACCTGTTTGGAGCAACAACCCATTCTGAATGTATATCAATGTGATAACGCTGAATTCTGTGACAGGTTATTCACTCTGTCGCCATACAGACAGTTTGTTCTGCACCTGCTATATTTATAAATTTAGAGAACTGGGGGGTATTTTCCACATGTCGCTTAGATCATCTGAGATCAGATGCCTCATCTTGGATGAGTTAATGGTCGGTGAAAGTCATCTAGGATAAGTCGGTTTTTCAAACGCAGCTGTGTAGATTAGTCTACCTGGATCCATTCATCACAAAACGTCAAAGAACAGGGAACAATTTTTCCACGCAATCTGAGCAGGAACTTTTATTTGAGGGGTATGATAAATTTAAAGATTTAATATGTACTAAAGGAAACGCATCAAAGGCTGCCCAAACCGACAAATTAAATATGCAAGTAGTTTTTAGTTATTGTATTTATCACTTGAACGTAGTATTATCTTTCCAATGTTTCATTATTATTTTTTTTGTCATAATTACCAATCAAATACAAGCACAATCATGGGACATGGGAACAAGTTAAAGTGAAGTACAAACATGACATCTCATTCATATAATATATAATGTGTGTGTGTGTATGAATGAATGTTAATTTTATGTATATTACATATCATGTATTTATAAAATATTCCTTTTGAAGCTAATAAGACAGACAAAAGCTTTCAAAAATCTGGGTAATAAGAATATTAGTGTGATTTTTTTCCATTCTTTACAGGACTGTAATTTTATTGCATACGCATTACCTGGAACGGCATGAAACGCCTCTTTCTTTGCCTGCACTCGCAGGTGTCCGGGAAAAACAATTGTGAATTGCCTGGCAAACTGTACCCTTTGATATATTTTCCTCATCACCTACAGTATACAAAAAAAGTGTCGCTTGTAAAATATCTCAAGGCAATTCACATTGTCTGTGTGGTTGTGAGAGTCCGACTTCACCTAGTTCAGAGGTCAGTAACCTTTTTAAAGCAAAGAGCCATTTTCTCCTAAATATCAACCCAAGATTTACAAAGAGCCACAATGTGTAAAGAAGGGGGTTTGGGATAAGATTTTTAAATGTGATGTGTATATATGCATTTAACCCTAAAATAAAAGTTTATAAATTATAGAAAAAATTATTTGGGGGGGGCATCTCATGTTTAAATCACTCGGACACGTAACAGTGAAAAGGTGACTAGCACAACACTGATTAGTTTTTACGAAAACCTAGGAAGGCGTGGTGACGATTTACTACAAAAAGTCAATGAAAGAATTAGTAATCCCAAAAAACGCTGACGCGTACATCCAATCTCAGGTGCTTAAGAAAACTCCGGAAGGCAAACAATTTAACCAAAGAGATATTGGCCCTTTTTCTAACTTAAGACCTTCCATGACAGCCCATACCGTCATGCTTCTAAACTCATGGGAAACGGGAGGGAGCAAAAATGTGGACTGTCTATCTATCCCCATAGACTGGGTTGGGAAACACAGCCTTTAGAGCAGGGTTACTGAAGTTACGGTCCTCATGGTCCGAGTCCTGCTGATTTTCCAGCCTTCTTTTACCTGTGAGTTAGGTGTGAAGCTTCCAGCCAATCACGACCAGTAATCATTAAACTACCTGGGAGAACTGAAAGCAAGACCTGGATTTGGAATTTAGGTCCAGATTTGAAGACCCCCGCTGTAGGGAATGACTTTCGATTGGAACAATATGATTCTGAAACTTGCATTGGCTGGGATTGCCTGTTAAACTCAATATTTATTAGTTCCCTCCTCACTTTCCACTGGGTGAAAGAAAACAGGCAGTATTTGGTAGGACAGTGGAAGTCCTGGCCACCATGACCATTACCTCAGAGAAGACAACAGGAGCTCAATGACACTACATCTTAAAAATCTGAAAATTTATTCTGATAAAGAAAAATGTCTTTCCATTTCAACCAGGGAGCAGAGAGATTGCTAGTTAGGTCAGCTTTTAACTACTTTAGTGAGGTCTGTCTAAGATAGCAAGTCACACGGCTTCAGCTGTTAATTGGACAGCCTGCAGACCTTTAGATTTGGCTAGTTGGAAACCTACCCATCCATTGATCTTCCATAACCCCTAATGCAGGGTGAGCCTGAAGCCTATTCCAGGACGCACAGGCTGGAAACACCCTGGACGGTTCACCAAAGCTTCATAGGGCATACACATCATCAGAAAATATGAGCATAACAGAGGAAGTAGTTCCTATAATGTGGTCACAACCCACACATAAGTGGGGAGTATATGCAAACTACTGCCAATGCAACCAAAGGGTCAAATTCCTTTAAACACAGGGATCACGGCCTGCTCATTTCAAACAACAAACGTGACTCAAACAACATTCCGTTATAAACATACTGAAATATATATCTGATTTGTAGTGGGAGAGGGGTCATCGCTTCAATACATATTAAAGTATTATTTGTAATTTGTTATGGAAAAGAATTTTAATTGATATATTTCAGAGCACAGGAATTCAGCAATAAAGACGCGATTATCTGACAGCGGAACTGAATAGTAACATAACCGCTAAAAAACATTTTTAAACTTCCCAGGAAATGTTTTTGAAAAAACCCACTCCTCATAGACAAATAACATTCTAAGCCGTATGTTTATCCCAAATGAATGCATGTAAAAATAAAAACCGGAGGGAAGTTATTATCTCAAGACCTCGAAAAGATAGTAACTTCGAAGAACAAGAAAGGAGAAAAAAGTTTTACCGAGAGTTAAGAGCAGTGACATTTGCTATAAGCGCTATCTTTTCTGTAACTGATTTTCCTTGAAGGCATGATGACGCCAAACAGCTGTTTTAGTATAAATCACTTCTACGGTCCTCCTTTCATTTTACAATAAGATATCGCAGATTTTTTTTTAACTTATAGCCTAGTTTTATTGATGCGCTGAATGACCAAATGAACCCGAAACTCACCAGATACTTGGAAAGTGTTCATATCCAGAACAAACATGATGATGCTGAGGAGCAACAACAAGCGGGAAACGACCAAAAAAAAACATCTTAGACTTGCAGATCTAGCAACCAGCACCCTTACTCTGTGAATTTGTGCCGCTTTTCTATACGAAACCCAAATGAAACCCACATCTCATGTATACATTTTACCGTCTAATCGTTAAAACACTATAAGTCGTTACTGCCAGCAACTTACTTAAAAGTATGTATGTGAGTTGAAAGATTAAAGTACGTGATTAGTTACAAACATTCGTTATTTTTCCTTGTCTGGCTGCATAAGCTTAGTAATATACATGCTGGCAACTGCAAATAAAGAAAGCTGTCTAGAAACCCAATGAAAGGGAAAGCTGTTTTACCTGGTGCCCGGAATATGCAGCCGTGGCTATTGACATGCAAGCTCACCGGGCGTTTGCGGCGCGTCTCTAGGCAGTTTGGTGAGTGTTACTGGGAAGTGCATCCCCGCCACAATCGGGCAGCAGCTTAAAACGCACAGCGGTATCGGAACTCCATCGCGTTAACCGTGGGAGGGAGAACAATTTGGAGAGGAGGTGGGGGAGAAGACTAAGGCGTTTGCCACGGAGAATCTCAGCTTATCTCCGGCTCGGCGTCAAAAAAGTTCAGCCGTTTCCCACAAGCCACCGCAGCGCAGGAACAAAGCGTGGAGCGCCGAAACATCAAAAGGGAAACTTGAAACATCCTGCCTTTCACCCGGACTACGGCGCCTGACAACTTCCCCTTTTTTAACAAAAGAAAGATCACCAGAAACCACCAGCTCCCCGTGACATTAAAAATAAAAACGCCCATCTCCGGGAAGAGAATTGAGGAAGTACAGCCAGCGCGGCAGCGACAGGGGCGGCCCTTCGCCTTTCTTTGCCCAAATGATGTGGGGATCCCTGCAAAGGGACATGCATGCAAAGTGTAATCTTCAGAACTAAAGCATCAAAATTCCTGCTTAAATCCTGCATTGCTCTGGTCTGTTGGTAGCGGTAGCAGCAGCAGCAACAGCAAAAACCTCTGATTGAAGGGGTGCAATTAAACATGGAGAGTACATTCTCCGCGAACAGTGAAATGCATCCCACTGACATAAGATTCAGAGGGTAATACAGGGTGAGCCTTCCATTAAATAAATAGCTGCCAGGTTCGTGGTTTTAATTTCAGTAGTGTTGTATTTGCATCCTATCCCGTGACTTTCCTCCTTATAACAAGGAAACTCTATGTAAAAATATTGCAAATGTAACATTAGCCTGCTGCCTGGTGAAACAGCAGTAAGCAAGGACAATCAGCCACCCAGCAGCTGGGGAGGAACAAACTATGCAATTCTATATTTGTTCTTGCTTCTTTTCATAACACCACCAGTTAATGGAAGAACAGTTATGGAACACATCTGTGAATTCACAGTGATGCAGTTGATTGCAAGATTGCAAACCCAGAATACAGAATGGTGCCTATCCAGTCGTCTGCCTTTCACCCAAAGCATTCTGAGATGCCAAAGGGTAAACACCATGAAGAAAGTGATGGTGCATGGTGATTTGCAGACTGTCAAGAGGTTAAGGAAGAGCAGCCAAATTTTAAAATGTGATTTTATACTTTTTACTAGTTTATTCCATTGAGAAATATTTTCAAGAAACAGAGACCCATATAATCTGCATGACTCTGTATTGGAGAAGCAGTTGGAATCCCACACACATGCTACGTATGTAAAGACATACAGTGACAGAAATGGAAAAAAAAAAAAAAGTTATTGTGTTCTGTCTGTTAAAGCGTTTCTTAACCCGGTCCTCAGGCACCTAAAGACAGTCCACATTTTTGCTCCTGCCCACCTCCTGGCGCACCTGTACCAGGCATTCCTGATTGTTTCAGAAGGAGCAAAAATGCAATAGTCTCAGCAGGGAAACCCAGACTTCCGTCTCCCTGGCCACTTCCTCCAGCTCCTCTGGGGGAATCCCGAGGCGCTCCCAGGCCAGCCGAGAGACATAGTCCCTCCAGTGTGTCCTTGGTCTTCTGCTTGGCCTCCTCCCAGGGTGACATGCCCGGAACACCTCACCAGGGAGGCATCCAGGAGGCATCCTGATCAGGTGCCTGAGCCACCTCATCTGGTTCCTCTCGATGCGGAGGAGCAGTGGCTCTACTCTGAGTCCCTCCCGAATGACCGAGCTCCTCACCCTGTCTCTAAGG
>JABFEA020000119.1:1286619-1298293 GCA_019775915.2 Cyphomyrus plagiostoma | reverse complement strand
ATTAAGGCAGTTCTGAAGGCGAAAGGGGGTCAAATACCGTATTAGTATGGTGTTCCTAATAATCCTTTAGGTGAGTGCAATGTGTATATGCCAAGTGCAAGGTATATGTGAACTATAAACATTTCAGCAGCAATATAGTGGATTGAACAGACAGAAATAATAATGAGTTAAACCTTACAACTGAGGTGCACGAAGAAGCACAATTGTGAGACAGCAAGTAGCAGGAGGAAACCCGCATGAGCCAGGGAGAGTGCAAACCCTACACACAAATAACGAAGGTAGGAAGCAAACTCCCAACCCTGGAGGTATGAGGCAACAGCACTACTCACTGAGCTGCCATTAGCAAACAACATTCTTCAACATTACACGAAAACAATGTCAAAACAAAAACAGCAACCATCTGCAACATTATATGTAAATAACGCAATGTCAAGACAATAATAACAAGCATCTGCCACATTACAAATAAACAATGCAATGTCAGAACAACAACAGTAACCATCTCTAATATTTCAGACAAAAAAATTTTTTTGCACCAAAAAAATCTCCAGTGCTCTTCTCAATCAGAGAGAATCGACATCACATGATGATCACCTTCATCTCAGAAACATCAGAAATTAACACTGTGAAATATCTTTTTTGTAGGTCCTGCTTGGTTAGCTCCTGTGCTAATTCATGAAGGACAAAGCCACACAAGGGGTGGCTAAAACTAAGGTAATAACCCAGAGCTGCGGGATGAGTTCCAGCACAAAACGTGGGTCACTTTCATCACTGTAAGCTGCAATAAGTCAAAACAGCAACCACAGTTAAACGTTTCCATTCGAACAGCGATTTCCCATTCTGGGTGAATGAAAGCCATTTGGAGGGAATGTCTGTGGGTCTCAGTGGGCTACAGATGTTGTTGAGTCCATCACGATAGCAGTCATTCCCTGGCTCAGCTTTCCTGTCTGCCCCCTGGGCCGATATCTCCAATTCCTGACAAAACCATAAACTGTGCTCCGTTTACCTACTACAAGCTCAACGCTAGCAGCACGACGACTTCCCATGACATGCTGGAGGGAGCTCAAAGACAAAAACGGGTCGAACGAGTCACCAGATTTATGTTTGCTTCATGGAATCTGGGAAATGAACACATGTGCATTCATGCAAGGTTGCAACTGGGGTTTCAAAAGCATTAAGAACTCCCACTTTCAGTCAGCATCTCCGGAACGTCCCACGCAAGTGCCCACACCGCGTCACCTCCCTGTTGGACCAGAACCAGTGTCCTCACTGTGCACATTTAAGTCCTGAAAGTGCTGACAGTGTTTGAAGTCCACGCCACAAGGCATGACTTCCATCGGTATGCGGCTCTACACCACTTCGAAGCGAGAAGCAGTGTAGTAAAAAAAAAAATTCTGAATTGCAGCACATCTTGTATCAAGTGACCTTTAGTGGTGGGACAATGGTTCTGGTATCAGGAACTTGTTACATCAATGGCCACAACCTGATGCATTGCATCCTCCTTACAGGCCACTGGGATCCTGCAATGCTGCCACCCTCATTGCATTACGTAACCCTCCCCCCCCCGCGCACGCACGCACTCACACACACACACACACACACACACACACACACACACACACACACACACACACACACACAAAAACTACAAAGTAAATGCTGTTTTATAAAAACAAATAAACCAGCCTGCTGAAAGCCTGGAAATCAAACGAACGATCAGCCCTCAGCCCAGTGAATGTCCATGGATGCTCTAGCCATACCTGAAGCGATATCAGTGACACCGATATTTAAGTTCGTAAGCAAAGTCACTATGACTGTTTTGATAGAAAACTCCGGACAGGATTATTATTGTATGTTATGAGATTTAGTCTGATAAAAAACAGATGAATTCGCACTTTTGTTATTCTGATGAATTGGGGAAAACAGAAGACTTTAAATAAAATAAAACAAAGATTATGCATTTTTGAAAATGACAAGTGACAACAAAATATATGTAGAAGTAATTATTTATATACATAATCCATTATTTTGCTGTTGTATAATGTAAATTGGCTTTTTATTGTCTGTCTGCTTACAGTCCACTCTGTCATTTCCTTAAATGCAAAAATTCAAAAAATAGAATGAAAATGACAAAAATGAGATGTAATCTTCACTTCCAGTTCATTCCTTTAAAGGAAATAAACTCCAAATACCTTAATTTTCATTGAAAACCAGCATGCCAATACACATGGGACTTTTATAGAGGGTGCATTTTCTTGCAGTTTATATTCCTTGCAGTTAAACACAGGCACACAAGAGGCCTCCTTTCTAACTTGCAATAGGATATTAAACCTATACGACTCCTCTCGAGAGGTAATGATTAACAGACAAACATTTCAAGGGTTGCTGCTACAGCCTGCTGGGAACAGATTACCTCTGAAAGATAACCGACTGAGAAACCCCTAACGATGATAATGAACATCTTCCACAAAATTACATTTCCATATGAGGCCCTCTGCACAGGAAGCGCACATAAAACAGTGCTTCAAAATCATATCGCATGATCTATTTAGGAGCATCTGACCGGCAGGAAGGAAGAGCCCTTAATGGCGATGGACTTCCTGAAGATGGGCCACATCCATTAGCTTCTAACCGGTACAGTCCATCCCGTGGAGAATGTCGATATGCTCATTCTGTAGGAGTCGTAGTTAACTCAGGGTCAAAGAGTACTATAATAAAAAAAGGATCTGAGAGAGCCCAAGACAGACCCTCTGGGATGCTGTGAGCCAGCTGGTACTTGAACCAGTGAATATTGCAAATATTCAATACCTTCAAAAAAAAAAAACAGGTAACAGCATTCCTTAAGTACATCATAAATGATTAATAACACAATCATCCATCTAAAATGCAGCATAACAGAGGCTTCTGTTAACCTTCCCCAGAACCTAAATAAGTGAGGTATACTGGGACATGAACGGAGCTCTGTTTAGAGCCACAGTGGAAAAATGAGCAATTGCTAAAATAAGCTCCAGGTGTGTGTGTGTGTGTGTGTGTGTGTGTGTGTGTGTGTGTGTGTGTGTGTGTGTGTGTGTGTGTGTGTGTGTGTGACACAGACACAGACACAGACACAGACACTTGTACACCATTTCAGCCACAAGAGGAAAATTATTCCTTTTTTACAAGAATGAAAGGGAAGCACGTAATGTCTGCTAAGGGAGATGCGGAAACAGCAACGTTAACAGGCCTCTAGCAACGCCGTCAACGGAGAAACACACACTGTGTCTCCGCTCTGAAGGTGGGTGAAACTTTTCAAGAGCACTGGCTCTAGTGAACCTACATAACTATTTTTATCAATGGGACTCAAAACTGCATATATATCCCGAGCTAGTCCTGAAAGTAATAGGGACATAAATTTTAACTTTAAATCCTCATTCCAATGATTGACTTCAGAAGCTAAGTCGAACTGCTCAGACCAATCCAACCAATCCCTCACCATCCTAGTAAAGGTCTTTGGCATAAAAACTGGTCTCTGTACAGAGGATTGCAATGACTGTGCAAATACAGGTTCAGTAGGTTGCAGATTCTGCACATTAGCTGACGGACTTGGACCCAATTCGTTGGGTACTCTTGTGGAATCGAGAGACGACATTTTAAAAAAGATCCCACCGCTGCCACCAGTGTAATGTAAAGGCAATTTCCTTATTAAGGCTGTCACCTGTGTCCAAATGCATTCTCCTTTGTGCTACCAACAGCCCACACTCACATAAACAAACACATTACTGGACACAACCCAGACAGGCAGACAAAACTCAAGGCTGCATAAAGACTTTGATTCGCAATGGCATCCATCTTGAATGTAATAAAACTCCAATTAGCGCTATCCTGAATCACCCTCACACTGCCTAAATGACCCCCCTGCCCAAAAAACAGGCCACTTAAAAAAAATGCCTTCTGGGGTGATGCCAATACTTACCTGTACGTGTGTCAAAGGAAAGCAATATGGCACAGGATGTGAAACCCAAAAAGTTCCCATATAACTGTACTCATACTTTTACAAAAAGCAACATAATATGGTCAGAACAATCAAATCTGCTAAGCAGGGAGCTTGCAGCAGGGTTATTAACATCAACCATTCCACGCTCAGCCTACCTAGAAATAGGTAATACTTGCAAACAAGATTCATACCCACTATTAAAAGGCACACGGAGGTGCTATTTCAACAGGCAGTTGTGTTCCACAGATTTACTATTTCATATTGTAGTTGCAACTCAAATACAGAAAGGTTGCAATTACCCCAGAGTGAAATCAAAACCCACACACTGTGTTTTGGGTTTCAGTCAAGCCCTGTTGCAGGGAGACATTCTGCTTTTGCAGGGAGACATAGCATTCTTTCAGCAAAACTTGGCATAACCTAAAGAGGAATATAGTCCATACTGCTATTTAAGGGTATAGTTAAAGGGCCTGGGGAAAGGAAACCAAAAAGGTCACTTACTTTTAAATGCTTATTGTGTGCTGAAACTCCCCCACTCCTCCACACTATGGGGTACCTTGTAAAACTTAATAATCTACAATTTAATTCTACTACAAATAAACGGCGGAACATTTAAGATGATGAGCACGTCTCATTATGCACAACAGTATTTTTGCCTAAATGCATCAGTCAGCTACTATTTACATTTTTTAATTATTGATGCTGGGGGAAGTGAGCCGCTGTGACACCTGGATGCCGCGGGAGGAGCCGCAGCCAGTCACCTGACAGTCAGGACAGGGGATGGGATCACCTCTACCAGGCTGGGACACTGTAAAACGACGGCGAAATGCTACTGTGTAACCCACGTGTATTAATCCCAAACAGCGAGGTTTTGCCCGAGGTGTGCACGGCCGAAAAGCGGTGCATTACAGCCCAACACGCACATAATATCCATATAACCATTGTTCAGGACTGGCAGAAAAAGAGGCAACGCTACGGAGTCCCTGATATACTGCACATATCTAAACAGCTCAGAGAAAAATGTTAGCTTTTTTATTCAATATACCGCGTTGCATAACATTAAGAAATATTAATTAGCTTGGCTAACGGACTTTCCGCAGAACAGCCGACACCTTATTCATAGGCAAAATTAGAGAATAAAGTCGTTTACCTCCATGCACGTTCTCACTGTTTCCACCAAGCAGCTCCACTGTTCCCTTACTAAGCGATAACAAGTTGATAGGTCGTGCACATGACAAGCGGCCAGTTTAACTAACTGGTCAGCCGCGTGCGTAATCTGGATATGTGTTTGTCTTTGTTCGGAGGCTGGCTCCCAGTTAACAGGACACGCGACGACCCCGCGAGCCCGGGGAACGCGCACAGACACGGCGACAGCCAAAAAAGAGCGGCAAAGTGTCGGCTCCCTACCTCATCGCTCTCTTCCATATCCCTGTGCAAAGCCTTTGTGTTCAGATACTACCAAGTGCAGCACCTTTTTCGCGCAGCTTGCGCTGACAGCTCGATCAGCGATGTCACCTAGTTTCCCTCCCTCATCATCGCCTGGCAGTAGCGATAACATTTGATGCTGAGCCCTGAACCATCTAAGACGCCTCCTCCAAAGGATCTGGGCTTAAAGGCATTGTAATACTGACGATAAAATAAAACGAAGCCACAGTGTGGACTGCCGCGGCTGCCTCCAACCACAGTTCGGGAAGCGAAGGCGGCGGACGGAGGCGTGACAGCTCCGATACTGAGGACATCAAAAGTCCGAGCGAAGGGCTGGGGGTAAATCTTCTGCTCCGGCATCGCGTCTGGTGCGACGAATGTCTGAGGGGGTGAATTAGTGAATCCGTGCCTTCCGTTTGAGGCAACACGCACCCCCCCGAGCATACCTGAATCATCTGCTGGTAATGTCAGTAGCTTCACAAGACCCCCCCATCGGCTGCAGTTCCAGCTCGCTGTTTATTCGGGCTTTTTGATCTGTTTTACCATGGCCCGCCACCCCCAGACGCCGCGACACTTGGTACGCTCCCCTTTAAAGCGTTTCCTCGTCCTACCTTTTTCCCGCAAACCTTCACGTAAGGGATTTTCTCCTTAATTCCAGTTTGGTTTTGCTTTCTTCCAGGGGAACTCAAAGGGAGAATAACTGGAAGTAATGGGTTGTCGGTGTTTTGCCTAACACGTTTTTCAGTTTCTGTTATATTGTATGAAAACGGGGACATAAAGGTGGCAGTAGCAACTCATTACGTTGGTCATGTGGAAAAAAAACACAGAAGGCGACATGCTGGAGCGTGTCCGTGCAAAGACAATTGAGCGTCTCCATCTGACGGAAAAAACATGGTACATTCAACGAATTTCTGCTGAAAAACAACAACAACAACAACAATAATTATTATTATTGTTGTTCGTATTATCAATAAGATAATATTTTTATTGTTCTTGTTATATTTCCAGCATTACAATCTAACGCTCTAATGTTCTTTGTGTGTTATTCATGCAATAAGTATACAGATACAATGCGTTTGAAGGTTTCCTTTTTGGTTCATACGGTATGCTGCATGTACTGATTATATGTTATTCTGAACATGATTAGGCTACTTTAACATTAGACTGTCTTTGATGACATTACTTTTCAGTGAAGCTATCAATATGTCCTATAGTAAAAAGGTTTTATGAATAATGGCTTTCCTACATTGCCGCTGGATCTGTAGGTGTACTATATCGAATTTGTATTATGAATAGTTTATGTTTTTAGTTCATGTTAACATAAATTCGATCTAGGTGGAACGAAGCCTTAGGGTATAAATTACAGTAAGCCATTGATAAATGTAAACTATAATGTCAACAGACTGTTGTTGCCAAATTTTGTGAATGTATTTTTGCCAATGTGGGGAATCAGCATGAATGTGTTTCAAAATGAAATTGCATTAGAGAAGAGGAAGGCAATTATTGGGAAAATGAAACAAGCCACTTTAGAATTTCCTGAACAAAAGTGTACAGTAACAATGGTGTGTATAAACTACCTGAAGTGCTGAACATTACATTTTATTGAGATTAGAAATACATTTTTCTGAATTATATGTGAACTGCATATTGATTTAATGCAGAATTTCGCTGATTGATTGAAAGAAAAACTCACAGAGGACCAGTGAAGGTAGAGACTCTGGGACAAATCCAGTGTAAACGTGCAGTTATGCAGTGGCTTTACTCACAAAGTGCTGAATTAAGACTTTAGTCTTACTTGAGCATGTATAAGGTTGGCTTCACATGATAATCTGAGACTCAACTGAATTTTATTTTTCTTTAGAAATAGGACATGCAATCTGGATTTCAACTGTAAAAAAAAAATGGGTCTGGATTCATTTTTCTATCCAGCCCTCTAAGCATATACTGACATTATAGAAATATGTGTACAGCTTCATTCTTTACACCTAAATGTTGCTTCTAGCAAATACTCAGCACCAAAAGCTAGATTAACATGATATTCCCCAGTTTACAGAGGTTCATTTCACATTTTATTACTGAGGTACATGTGAGCAAAAGTTATGTATCACTCTTAATGCTTATTAATGTGATTGTATTCTTAGACAGTATCTGTCTATATGCCTATTATCCATCATTTGAGTACAAGCAGGACATGGATAATTTAAAAATCACGGTCAAACACATCAAATTATCCATCAGAAGATGCCATATTTGTTTTCTCTTATGACTATATTTGATAACATTTGGGTTTTTGTGTGTTCAGTTAAATAACTTATGGCTATTGCTAAATTTTGAACTTCTAATAGAATTGTCCAGGCTGATTATTCAATTGGATTTTACATTGCAGATACCTAATTTTGAATACCTAACACTAGGGGGTGGTCCAGATCCAGTCTGGGTGTTCCCACCCTATATATTAACTGGTAGGCAGGAGAGATGTGACACACATATACACTTATAATATCAGTCAATACTGTTGAATGAAAAGTTCTCATAAAAGGTATATATTTCAATGGTAGATAATTAACTCTGTAAGTAAGGTCTCTCATCACAAAACTTTCCCTGTTTGCCTTTAAAAGGCCTATTTTAGGTAAACAAAATTATAAGCAAACATTAAATTAAGAATCGGTACGATATTAGCACAATTTCAGTATGGATAATTACTGTGTGACATGTAAGTAGTTCCTCACAGTTCCTGACAGTGATCTTTCCAAAGCTGGGGATGGAATTCTTTGTAGTCCATTTAGCTAGAGGAATGACACAGATGAGCCCCGGATGCTAATCGGCAATCGTCCCATCTGGGTGGAAGCATTAGTTTACTGTGTGGGCAGCTGTATGTATGACTAAGCTATCAAAAACATATTTGTGTATTGCCTAACTACATTGTTTCCATTCTGTATATACTCCAAATAATACAGAATAAATGCAATTTCATGCACAATTGTGTTCCTTTTCATTTAAAATAAGAATACAGTAAATAGACCGATACCCAGGTTCTGACCAGGATAAGCAATTAGGAGCTGGACGGATGGATGAATGAATGGATGGACAAAAATATATCAGTATTCATTACTGATTATTGATATCAGTACTGAAATGTTGGGGATTAAGTAAAATATTTTCATCCGAAAATGAACTGTCTGCCATGTTTTGAATGCTGTAATGTTAGTGTCTTGGTGCTTTAAGTTGCATGGCTTAATGAGAAATCAAAGGAGGTGCAAAGACTCACCTTCTGAATCACTGTAGGGTTGAACATTGTTGAGGGACCTTTAGACGTACTGCTCTGAGTAGCTGCTGATATTGTGGTCTGAGTAGGAGGCATCATTATACCAGGTGGCTGAGGAACGGTCTCTACCATCGATGAGCTTTGATCCCCTAACTTCTTGTAGGTATTTCCAGGAATCTTGGAAGACCTCTCCAAGACAGCAGACATGAAGGACTTACTCTCCCTGTGGAGAGTCTTATTTGTTTTACTCACATCCACCTCGCAAGGTGCATCATCTATGTTACTGCCAGGGACATCAGTGCACCACGCATTAGTGGCTTCTTCCACAGGAGGCTGACCATCAGCCGGGTACACAAATTCCAAGAGTTTGACTGGCTTTTCCATATATAATCCATGAGTTGGAACCTTGTTCAAGGCTGATTCTCCTGAAATAGCACTAGAAGAAGATGCTGAAGAGACGGAATCCATGGGTGAAGACTGGATTTTTTCTCTTGTTTCAGAAGGTGTATCTTGGCGCAGGATCCAAACAGGAGAAGGTGGCGGCGTATTTTTGCCGTCAAATTCTGATCTCGCTGTGTTCAAAAGTGAACTGTCTTGGTTGCCGGCGTGTCCCTCTGCTACAGCCGAAATTCCAGCTGGATCCAACGAGCCTAACCTGAAGAACTCAGGGGTTCTATCTTCATAGTGTGATTTCAGGACATTCAAGCGCAAGCCGGTTTCTCGGTTGGTGCAGCTGCTCAGCTCGGCATCTCCAGCAAAAGTGGGGCTGGAGTTTTCCTCTCGGGAGGCTGCGCAGGCAGCAGCGGCAGGACACGGCAGCCCGACGGCCTTGGAGGGCGACTGCAGTTGGATGAAGAGGAAGGAAGTCTTGACCTGATGATGATCACCCATTTCCTCTATGGGAGGGTAATCTCTGCAAGAACCACAGGGGATGGGGCGTTGTGGGTGTGCGGGGGGACATGGCTCCAGGGGTCATTGCTCTCTTGGTATCCAGCAAGCTGTGGAGAAATCAAACGGTGCATCGTGGCACAACAGTGAGCACCAGTCATGTTAACATTCATATGCACCTTACGTTAGGCAGTGCTTAGCCTGGGGTCAGTGTTTTCCAGTATGTTCTGTGGTGGGGCTGTCAGAGAGGTGCCTTTAATACTTGAGCATTTTATAATTGAACCAGAGATTGTGAGTAACCTATCACAAGAGAAGAATGGATCGGATGAAGACGCTAAGATACCACATAATTTGCAGCTCTTCAGTATGAATAACAGATTAATAACGGTGTATTTTCAATAACACTTTCATGCAAATTACACCAATCAACCCTCTGAAAAAGGGGTGAAAACAAAAATACTGAAGAAAGTCTCAGTGAATCTGAAAGTGCTCTGGTCATGCTTTCTGCCCTCAT
This sequence comes from Cyphomyrus plagiostoma, assembly GCA_019775915.2. Lineage (NCBI taxonomy): Eukaryota > Metazoa > Chordata > Actinopteri > Osteoglossiformes > Mormyridae > Cyphomyrus > Cyphomyrus plagiostoma. The sequence goes on along the minus strand of JABFEA020000119.1, from coordinate 1,288,231 downwards.
TTCCTCACTGTCAACTGAATAGAACGTCCAGTATCTTTAATATCAGGCATTCATTGTCATAAGATCCCGTACACGGTACACAGGGGTCAAATTCTGTTTTTAGCTTTTCTTGGATTCGGTTTTCAGCTATTTGCGCATCCGCCTTTTGGTATTAGCCCGTAAATCAAACATAAGGGGTGTTAAAACCATTTCGGTCAAAGATAAATAAACCCGACAAATTAGAAATCAGACAATGTGATTCTGTTTTTGTGTTCCTCACCAAATTTTTCAGTGGTAATTTTTAAAACACTGTAACAAGAATTACCAGAAAATATGAATAATACAATACAATTATACTGTCAATCAACATTAAAAAAAACAATACAGTACAAAAAAAGAAAACAGAAATGAGGAATTGTAATTGTTAAATGTTGTGAAATTATTGCCAAATATGTTTGGTCATCTTCACAGGACAGGCGTGCCATTTCTGGTAAAGAAAAGGAGTGCCCGGGAAGAAGGCTTTATAAGTGAAAACGGTCAGGCTGGGCATCCCAAATAACCTCCTTTCAGACACACTCGCGTAGACCAGGATCACGATAAGCAGCGCAGCGCTTTCTGCGAGCAGCAGCTTGCTTGGCAGCCGGTAGGCAGCTCGGTGGGATGCTCCCCCATAGGTCCGCAGCTCCGTTCTAAAGCCGCAGAGTGTCTCGCTCAGCAGAATCGACATGCGTGGACTGCGGCCAGCGCTGCCTCCAGCGCTGTTATTACACTGGTGCCAGGGCTCGGGGACCGAGAGCTATCTGCCTAGTATGCTTGCCGGGCTCGATCCGTGTGAACCACATGCTGAAACGCGGGGCCGTAGACAGACCGTCTGGTCCTCGTGGTTTGATCAGTCTTCATTTAATGTATCCCAGTTCATGTTAAAGAATGTGATGACGGAGCACACGGTAATAGGCTGTTTTTAAGCATTTCACTGGCCGCAAGCAGTGAAGAGCGACGCAGTTACATTTTTGACGAAGCTCCATCCTTTGAAACACGTCTATCATGGTTGAATGTGATATACAATTATATGGATCGGTAACTAGTCACAAAAACCTAACTCGATGACATGATTTCACTAGGATGTCAAATGATTTGTCAACCTTAGTTTTATATAATGTAACTTATAAATACATCGGGGACGAATATTTTTTTAAAAAAAACTAATTGAATTGCAGTAGATCAATGTTCAATACTGTATATCTTTTATTTATTTCGCAATAAGCCATGCCGCCACCCACCCAGGACCTCCCCAATCTACGCTACCAACCATTTCCTTTCCAATAAAACGCAATAACAGTATTTCTCAAGATGAGCCAAATGCAAAAAGTATATATTGTAGGTAAAAGATCTGCTGCGGCGGGTAAAACGGCGCGTAAACATTTCTGATTAGTTAAATGCTTACAGGGCCTGCGCATCCTTTGAAATGTAAATTACGTCGGTGCTATATTGGCCAAAGCGAGCTCTTGGGCAGTGATGTCATGAGATGTTTACGACGGACATATTTTTGTGGAGAGATCAGGGGTCCGTTCTTCGTACCTCGCTTACTACATCCAAGATCAAATGACACATCCAAGATCAAATCATCGCGCCA
>JABFEA020000119.1:1273401-1283698 GCA_019775915.2 Cyphomyrus plagiostoma | reverse complement strand
TAATAGTACACGTAAGTTAGTGGTTTATTTATTATTAGTTACTGTAATGTTGCACTGCTTTATTTGGTTAATTGTCCCAGTCTGTGAAGAAGAGATTCAAGTAAGAATTGCATTGTAGTACGACTCACTTCCTGGCTCGTATAATTTATATTAGGTCAGCGTTCACGGTTCAACTTCTGATATTCAGATCGAGTTCTAGGTCGAACTAGTTTGAACTGGTTTGTTCAACTTTCAAGAAATTCGAGTTCTACTGAGTTCGAGAACCAAGGTACCACTATATAAGTAAAATGTGTTATAAAATCATTCCAGTGTACTCGAGGTGAGAGATTTAAAATAAATGAATAGATGTAAAAGAAAACACATAAGATACCAATATAATAAAACTAGCTGCTAATTAAATTATCTTAAAAAATTCTTTGTTAAGGATGGTTACAGCTGATGGAACAAATGACCGCTTGTAGCCTTTTTTCTTGATTAATGAGACTACAAATCTCCTGCCTGATGGCAATAATTGGAAGACACAATGAAGTGGGTGAGTAAAATAATGATAAACCTGTTGTGCCTTTTTTGTCAAAATCTGCGTACAAGTGGGAGAGTTGATGTTGTTTATGTTCAGTGATTTTCCCGGCTTGATTGACGATTTGTGCCAGTATATTCTTCTATTTAACCGAGAGTTGCCCATCCCATGACACCTTGTTGAATGTCAGCACACTCTCAGTCAGTGATTTTTAAATCATGGACATTGTGCACTGGCTGGTGTTAAAACTCCTGAGCTTCCTCAGAAAAGACAGACGCTGTCTTCCTTTCTTGTACACATAATCCACCTGGATTTGGAAATTTAGCTGGTTGTCTATTATTGTCCCAAGGTATTTGAATTTGGTGACTTGCTCCACTTCCTGAACCAATTGGCTTCCTGACTAATTGGCTTGAAGGTGGCCACAGCCTTCTCATTGCCTCCTTTCTTGGTGCTCGCCAGCCACATCTCCTTGGTTTTGCTAACATTGAGGTCCAGAAAGCTGCTATCAAACCACGAGGCCAGGGTGTCGATATACTGAAAGTAGGGAGAGCTGTTTAAGTCCCAAATGCAGGTGACTAAGGCCATGTCATCTGCATACTTAATGAGGGAAAGGCGACTGCCTGATTACACTGAATTTCATTTGTATATATGTTTTAGAAATCCTTACTGATTAACATGACTTTATAATTTTGGATAATAAGCATATAAGATAATGGTAGCTATAGAAGATTAATATATATATGCAGTCTTCATACAAAGCAGCTCTAGTGGCTGGTTTGAATGAATAGGCTACCTGATTCAGCCAATTGCTGGACATGAATTACACAGCCTGAATATATTTGACCCCCGATCCAAAGTCTGAAGAAATTATACCAGGTCTGATTTCTTACTTTTTAAAACTCTCTTTTCAAATATTCTTTCAAACTTTGTGTGCATCACAACTTCCCACAAAATATTATTACTGGCATTAGTGCAGGACATTAAAATGCATATTATTGGCGATTAATTGCCCACACGCTAATGCGACTATCGATATTTGCCGAGTTATTTTCAGACATCTGGTTTTAATTTCCACTCAGTCAAATACGACTGTGATTTTTCCTGGCTTCAGCTCACTCGGACCAAATTTAGGACAGTAATATATTTTTGAACTTTTCTCTAAAATCGCAGACATGTAATTGCAAAACTGCAAGACAAAGAGATGCAAAATGTTCCGCGGTTTTGTTGTAGCCCAGCATCCGTTTATTTTTAAGCTGTCTGTAACACCTGCTGTTTTGAAAAGACTCCAGAATCATTCAGCTTTTTCTGATGGTCGAAATAAGAGCGCAGGTTGGGTTTATCTGGAATGTCTTTGCATTGGTGAACCAGATGGCAAGAAGCAACACGAGTCATTCATTTTTGTGCAGAATCAACTACAATATGCCTCAGTCTATGCATACAAGTGAGAAGCCACTACACAGTGCAATATTGTCACAATAGTTTTTAAATGACTGTCAAAATTAATTAAGCTTTAATTTTTCAAAGAAAAAAATATATATTTTGTGTTCAAAAAATAAAATTCAAGGACAGGTTTGCATACAGGTTTGTATCTATACAGTGTGTTGGTTCTGTGGAGAAATCAATAATACATTGATTAAATGATATTCTTTAGCACAAAGTATCCAAGGGGCAATGAGCAGTTGGGAGAGTCATCATGCTTCTCCGTGAGGCATTGAGTCTAACGCTCAGGGGAATGAGGACACTTTGGGAATGACAGGCAAAGAGGACGGTCCATAACTCAGGGGCATATTGTTCATGCAGGCCTGCAGACTCTGATGCCAAAAGAGAAAGTTCTCAGTCAGATTTAATAGACAAACTCACACCGCGATATTTTAAACAGATTTGCAAAAGCCTGTGTGGTTTTGTTTATTTACGCTCTTAGCAGTTTGCTTGTGCCACAGCAGAAGGGTTTTCCTGGGAGCCACATACAGATCTGACATTTACTACCCGTTTACTACCCTTTAAAACTCCCATTTAGTGCGTAGTCTCCAGTAGTCATTATGGCAGTGTTTATACTAGTTAGACCAGTGACCACAGAGTTAGGGTCCAAACCCCAAACAGGCCTACTGTTACATTAGAAAGTACATCCAGCAACTTATGCTAAGTTTCTTGTATGTATACCCTACTATCTGAGTTTGTGCATGCAAGGTTACCTATCATACAATAATTATTGTGAAAGGGTCGCGATTCTGCAAACATCTGTGTCTCACCTCCTTAAACGTCCAATCCAAAAACATCAGAAAGCTCCTTCCATACATACACAGGATTTCTGTAAAGGTCGGGAACAAACAAAGCACTCCCTCTTTAAAGAACTTTTTCCTTACCGCCCCAGTTGGAGCAATTAGAAAAGATCCCTTCCCGGATTTTCCCCTAGAAACCATTCATCCATACTGGCAGCTCAGCTTGAATTTATTAACTGTTGCAGCTCCGAAATGTTACTTCCTGTTTATTTTTTTAATTTTTTTTTTTTTTTTAAAAAAGCAGCCTTCGGGCAAAGGACGCTGCTCAGTGTCAGCCACGTCTCGCTCCGGAGAGACGAGGAGTCTCACGGTTTTCTAACGCCGTTTTCCGGCTAACGGTCTGCGGGCTTAATGACCTGCAGCCGGCAGAGCTAAATGAGATGCAGCTGCCTTTGAGCTGTTGGTACCATTTGCATGTAATGTTCATTACTGCTCGATTAGCCTCTGCAGGGAGGGTATCCAGTCACAGCTGTATCTGCAGCCAAGTAGTTCCTGTATTCTGTGTATTAAGGTGCTTTATTGAACCTTTCGGTGGGCTGACAACATGTACTGTATTTGAATTTGTTTTTTGGAAAATCCCCTTCAATTTTTATAAATAAAGCAACCAAGAAAAACTGTACTGTAGAAATTTGCAATAATATCAATATCAAACATATACTATGGCTGCTATGGTAGTGAAAGGAGAGAGTTTAGAGTGTTTTTGCACTGAAAGATTTCAGTGTTTTACTGTCTTTTGTGCGTGTCAAAGAAAAGGCCACAAGTCTAAAGGAGATTAACTGATCAGGACCCCGGCCAAGTGCTTTGTCTGTCAGCCGTTTGTCACACACTGAAATTCTCATCCCTGCCTCCAGCTTGTTGACTGTTTTTTTCCAGTTTCTCCACTTAATTAAAGCAGTTTGTTGTTTAAATATCCTCACTTATTCTAGTTTGACAAATTTAAAAACAAAGGGAAAATAAGACACTGATGCCACTTACACTCCTAGTTTAGATTCCCAGGCTCAGTGAATGGATTTCAGTGCTATTGTTTAAATGCCATTGACAGAGATTTTAACACACTGTAATACGCTGAAATGAAAAAGCCTCTCAGGGCGTCAGACCAAACCTCAGCTCCACTGCATATTTTCAGTGACAGTAACAGAGTAAATCCATCATGCACAAGGTGCTGTGCTTATGGGGAAATGGATCATTCAAGTTGGCTAAGATCCTCATTTAGTCATTCTGCATGCTGTAAGACAGTTTACACTCTTTAACTGCCTTATTAGGGGTTAGATATAGATATAACAGGCTCCTAGACATCAAAGACCTGCTTAGAAAATATAGATATTTTAAGCACTTAGAAATTCTGAGCCCCCTGACAAAAAGCCATCTTGACCCCGCCCAAATTCACATATAATTTTCCGCATAAAAGGTCCCCTGTTAAGTGCTGGCACTGCTGAATATGCCAGGGTATTTATACCCCACTGATGCCCCTGATTTGAGGATAGCATTACACAGTCTACTTTCATTTAGAAAAGAAGATTTTTTCTAGATCATCTACACATCATATATCTATACATTGCCTATATGAAAAACATTACATGCTGCTACAAAAAATGTTTGTCACATTTGTATGACTATGCTGCAATGAGATTTATTTAATGACAGGTTCCACTGAGCATATAATTAGCAGTATTTGACAGAAGGTGAACGCTAATATGGTTCTCCAGTACTTAACACACTGATGTGAACCTGACAAAGTGGATTTCTCTCCCCCGAGAGCTCTGGAAAGTAGGTTATGATGTTCATTAACATTTATTTCTGCTGATATGAGGTCATAGCTAATTAGCACAAGAGTGTGCCTAAAAATAATGAAATGGGTCACCCCGAGTCACACTAACATGGCAGAGGGACTCTCCCTGTGCTAAACTGGGGTAACGGGCACGTTCCATGAACTACTGTATAGGCAGACAACGATGGAGCGGGGCGATTCTGGCCATTGTGCTGAACATGACATTGTGAGTGGGGTGGCACTGAAACAGACCGATCAATTGTGAAGATGTCTCATAAGAATAAATGTAAATAAGGCTGCCATTAACATTTTTTAGAACAGACCAAATATTGGGCATTTACATCAGGGATGTCAAACTGCAGTCCTGGAGGGCCAGAGCCCTGTGTAGCTTAGTTTTTTCTCTGTTCTACTACAAATGATTCAAGAGCTGTGTGATAATTAGCATAAGGAATAGCAAGGAGTTGAATCAGGTGTATTAAATCAAGAGAAGCCCAAAGATGTGTAAGGGCTCTGGCACTCCAGGACTACAATTTGACACCCCTGATTGGATAGAAATTAAGTAAAGCACCCATTCAAACAATTACTTACATGTATGGGAGTCAATGAAACCAAACGTATATATTGAATTTTCGTTTGAGGTCATTTAATAGAATACAAAATAGTTAAAAGTTGTTTCTTGATCGTACAGTTGCACAAACTTATAACAGAAAATAATTACAATTCATTTACCATCCATCCATTTTCTGAACCTGTTTATCTAATTCAAGGTTGTGAAGGGTCTGGAGTCTGTCCTGGAAGCTATGAACAGCCCAGGGAACAACTCTGGACAAGAGGCTAACCTACTGGGAGTAACACTCACACACAACTCAGGACAGGAGGCTAACCTACTGGGAGATACACTCACACACAACTCAGGACAGGAGGCCTACCTACTGGGAGGTACACTCACACACAACTCAGGACAGGAGGCCTACCTACTGGGAGGTACACTCACACACAACTCAGGACAGGAGGCCTACCTACTGGGAGGTACACTCACACACAACTCAGGACAGGACGCCTACCTACTGAGAGGTACACTCACATACCATTCATACCTACAGGCAATTTGGTTGCTCCAATTCTCCTTAGCATGCTTTTGGACTGAACTGAGGCTGGAAAGAAATCAGGGTACCCACAAGAAACCCCTGGTCCCAGAGGTGTATGGCAACAGTGCTAATCACCGTGCCGCCATGCTACTTAGGTTAATATACAGTATATTACAATTGAACTGATACAATAAGCACACATACACATACACATGTGCTATGGACAGAGGCACATTAGCATGGTCAGAGGATTCGGGGCTATTTGAGTTTTCAGAGGCCCCTCAATGGTAAAAGTTGGGGTGGGCAGGTGGCAGTGGTAAATAAGTTGCTGACTGGGGTCCCTTGCTGAAGCCCCTTTTTAAGCTTGGCCTGTGCATTTTAGTCTCCTCAGCTATAGACCTGCATAGCTAGCGCACCACATCAGCCATTGAGCTGTGAGGCTACGGAGCTACCTACAGTGCCATGATGTTTTAGGAAAGGCTGCTCTCATTTCTAAAAAAAATGCTTCTCAGATTCACTCTGAAACGGATGACTAATGTGTACCGCTACAGAGAATGCCAGCAGGGAAAGTTCTGGCGATACCACTTGGCCCCCGTTGGTGTGAGCGGAGAGGTAGATGTACTCTGCTCCATGCTGCTGATGCAGCTCTTGCACAGCTGACGTGAAACAAGAGGAAGCAAACCGATGGGTGCCAGCAGCAGGGTGGGTGGGTCAGCTTCAGCCTGACAGAGGGGGCGATGGAGGGAGGGGGGGGGGAGGCTGCAGGCTGCTCTCCATTGGTGGTGCAAAAATCACACCTACGCACAAGCCCTCACCAGCACGTAAGAACCTCACCAGCACATATAAAACAACCAGAAAAATGTTAGTGCTGATCAACGGGTGACATTTTTACTGTTGACAGATTGCAGCTGTGTTAGAGAGACTGTGTTAGAGAAACCAACACGTGACAAACCGTGGGAATCACGTTTGGCCAGATGCTGCTCCACAGTGATGGGATCCGGAGTGACAGGGTTAATGAGAGACACGTCAGGATTCATGGAATGTGATACACGGCAATTGCATTAAAACAATCATTGTGGGCTGACCAGACAAGCCGAGGGAAGACCCAGATGTTGACCCCTGCTGGGGGGTCAGTCTAATTGCAGCGCAGGGTGTTTGCCAATCAAAATAGATCAGGCATGAAAGGAGCTCTGTTGAGTCCTCTTTGGGTGCACAGTAGTAAATTTTATCCTGGCCCTGGGATATCCCAGTGTGGCTCCAGCATAACTCAATACACAACGCAACAATCATAGTTTCTTTACTGCTAAAAATCAGACCATTCATGCCCTGGGAGAATGGCTTAATAGTAGGCAACTGGACTAGCATGAAAAGGAAATTCCAAGCCCGCTGAGAACTGCCGTGCTACTGCTACTGCTTTCATATGGGCCACGTAGGGGGAAAAAGGTCCTTTTGGCTGAGGAATATGATTTTTTGGGCTTGTATCATTTATGGAAGCACTTTCAACAAGACTGGGTTACATAAGCACAGCTGCAGGAAAAGGTTTATTTTAAAGCTAATTTTGTCCTAAAGACAGCTCAGCTATAAGCCACGGTACAAACAGGCCTTGTCTTGACCCATGAAATTCCACAGAGAGACTATGGCAAAGAGTATTATAATCTGTGAGCACATCGACCTTCTTTCAAAGGCAAAAACAAAAGTGCAATGCTCTACTAACTGTTGTTGGGCAGATGTCACATGGTTTTAAGTTCTTGATGTCTGTGCATGTAAAACATATTTTAAAATATGTTTTATGTCTCTGGTACCCCAGTGTCCAATCACATGTGTAAACGTGTGTACCCATGGCATTTGTAGTGTTTAATGGAATGTCTGTTTAAAAAGAGTAGAATAATCTAATCTTCAATAGTGAGTGTGTAAGTGTTGTTTGTTGGAGCCAGCAAACAGAGTCACACGAATGAGGAGCAAGATCTTTATGAGCAGAGACAGAACCCATTTCAGGCGAGGTGAGAAACACAGCGACCCATCACAAGGGGACAAGGACCAAAAAAACTAATCAGAAAATTGGCCATGGTCACCTGACTGTCCCTTCCGAAACCACCATGTACAACTATGACATGGGCAAGGCGTAGAAGTTTCTGGGGAGGGCCGAAGTGGGGAATGATTCCCTCTACTCACCTCTAACAAATTACATTTACAGGAGGGGTGGACAGTCTTACCCGCAAAGGGCCGGTGTGTATGCAGGTTTTTGGGATAACCTGTAGGTCAGCTGTTCAAACCCAGGTGTGAGGACTCTTCAGCCAATCAGTCCTCTAATTAGTAATCTAATTATGGAGTTACAGCAAAAACCCGCATACACACCGGCCCTTTGCGGATAAGATTGTCCACCCGATGATTTAGAGTATAGAATAGTGCTACTATGTTGATCATCATGTGGAAATTGTCTCTTTGCCTACCCCATCTTACTCTCCATGAGACACATAAACAGGTAAGAGCCGGGTGCAGCACCCATGGAGCTGGGAGTTATGGGCCTTCCTCAGGAGCCCACTGGGGGCGTCAGTCTGCCAACCCCAGAGCTCGTACCGGGGACCTTACAATCAGGGATATGAGGCCTAACCCGCAGACCCCCAGCAGACTGACTTGAGCCTATCATAGGGGCCACAAGGTACAATGTAGGGGAAGACCGAGGATGGGATTCCAGTCAATTGTGTGGCAGATCTGGAACTTATTATATTATATTATATTCAAGTTTATTGTCATTGCACAAAGTACAAGTACCCCAACAACAAAATGCAGTTTGGTATCTAGTCTGTAAAGTGCAAAATGCTGTTTTTTTGCCAGATTCTAGTGAGAATAGAGATGGGATGCCAGTCTGTCATAGAGACAGCAGCTAGTCTGAAATTGGAAAAGGAGAGGATATTATATGTAACCAGGCAACTTGACCTCCTGTAAAGGAGGCCCAGACCATAAATAAGCTGCGTTTCTATACCGGGACAGTAGAAAATGCAGACCTATGCAGGACTGCCGTTCCTTCAGTCATCGCTTCCAGTGTCCTGGGACTTCAGGTCTGCCTTTTTAACCACAGCAGGAAAACCTGGAAAGCTTTGCGGCCACAGTAAAAAGGCCACCATGGGGAGGTAGGGACTCAAAACAGGGGAAACTCTGAGCCACCGAGTCTCATGACAGCAGAGAGAAACAGAGGCCCCATTCAGTGCCTAAGTGAGGGGAAACAGTGCGCCAGGCGCAGGGTGGGGGCAGTCCTGTTGGTGTGAAGGTCAAGTCCTCATCCGTTCCAATTGTTGTGACCATGTGCCATTTCAGTTTATTTTAAAATAAATTAATTGATCATATGTTCCAAAATTGCCCAGTTCCTACTTAAATCCAGGGTGTCCCCTGCCTAGGATAGACTCCATCCCACAACCCGGTACTGGATAAACAGTTGGAAGATGGATGGATGGATGGATGGATGGATGGATGGATGGATGGATGAATAGATGGATGGCCCTGGATACATTTCAAATTTACCATGACGTTGTACTGCAGTGTTTCCAAATCTGGTCCTTGGGGACCCCCAGACGGTCCATGTCTTTGCTCCCTCCCAGTTCCCTGCCAGACGGTCCATGTCTTTGCTCCCTCCCAGTTCCCTGCCAGACGGTCCATGTCTTTGCTCCCTCCCAGTTCCCTGCCAGTCAGTCCACATTTGACCGGGAGCTGGGAGGGAGTAAAAATGTTGACGGTCTGGGGGGCCCTGAGGAACGGATTGGGAAAGACTGCTGTACTGGATAAGCAACCGTGAGACGGAGATGGAATCGGGGTGGGGGTGTCGACTCCTGTCCTCGTCTCAGTGCGAGTTGGCAGGTTCTCGCCCGCTTTCTGTGGGTTTCCTCCTGGTACTCTAAATGTTTTTAGAATTAGATGGACAGCCTCTGAATTTCCTGGAGAGTGTGAGAGTGTTCCCCGTGATGCCATGGCAACATGTGCAAGTTGTGTTTTGCCCTAGAACAGTCTCACCATGACCCCCACATTGGCTAAGGGCTTAAGGAAAATGGATGGATGATTCAAACTTTGGCATCACTGCACTAGATTCACACTAAGCATGAACTGCAACATACCAAAAATAGCACAGCATCCATCCATCTTCCGAACCGCTTATCCTGTACTGGGTCACAGACGGCCTGGAGTCCGTCCCAGGAAGCAGGGGGGACAAGACAGGGCAGCACATTGCACAAACAGACACACACTACAGGCAATTTAGCAACGCTAATTAACCAAACCTTTTTTCATACTGAATAAATGGGATGAATGGTAAGGGCAGTTCTCAATAGCGTTGGCTTAGCAACCAGATGCAATTGAGCATTCATGCATGAAAACATTCCACTAAATAAATAAAAGCACATTCTTAAGTCATGCTAATTGTAATCAGTGCTCCTGAACCATATTGCACATGTCTGGAAGATACTGTGCTCTTGTGAATGGGTTTAGAAAGACCTCTATAAATTTGCTGTGCTACGGTCATGTATTTTGTCATAGAGTTTGAATCTAATTAAAAAACAAATTTCCAAAATTCACTTAGTCCTCATCCATCCATCCATCCATCATCTTCCGCTTATCCGAGGTCGGGTCGCGGGGGCAGCAGTCTCAGCAGGGAAAC
>JABFEA020000119.1:1247396-1273301 GCA_019775915.2 Cyphomyrus plagiostoma | reverse complement strand
TGCCTTGGGTGACCCTACCAGGGGCATAAAGCCCCGGGCAACTTAGCTCCTGGGATCATTGGAACACGCAAACCCCTACACCACGATAAGGTGTCGGCTCCAGGAGGGGACTTAGTCCTCATGTAACGAGGAAATTCTATTCTCCATATTTAACATGGGTTATTTGGATTCCTACCCTTAGTTGGAATGGAGAATGAGACATTAATTCTATGTTAATTGTAATCTGCCCCTGTCAGGTTTTACATGTCAGGCAAGCAGTGCTGAGTCGGTCACTGAAGGCAGTCGCCTGACATTCAGTTCCCTCTCTGAATCTCCCTCTGCATTTTCAAAGGTGACTTAAATCTGCCTCCAAGAAGGAGGTTTGCTCAGCATCGAGGCCATGACCTGCCTCCCTGCCTTTCTCAATCTCACTTCCTCCCATTCAAGAGAACACTGTGACGTTACCACGGAAACACAAATGTTTCCAGGCTCCTCCTACAATGCAGTGAAAGGGCCCCATGCATATGACTAAGTTAAAATATCTGTGCAGTCTTGTTTGCTTGCTGCCCTCATTCCGTTCAACATAACAACATACATCTCTTTGAGTGTGACTATGACAGCAGCTGTATGACTGACAATATTAATATTTAGCAATAATTTAAAAAAAAACGTATACATGTTGTTTAAATAAATGGATACTGCAAAATCCCTCTTTTAAACATTTCAATCTTCTAATCACCTGGGACAAGTTTATGCACATCTATATATACATATAATATATATATATTATTTATACACATAAGAAAAGTGACTCACGTTTGTGACACAAATTTTAGAATGTTTTTCAGGCATCAGGCTAAGGATGTAATCTAGATTATGAATAATTATTTTATATACATTGCAGGTTGTCTTGCCCTTGCGCCATGAAGCATGGTAGGCCAAACACCCGGGCTGCGTGTTAGTACACATCATATGTGTGTTGTTTTAGATAATTGACCCCTTCTCTCCCTTGTGGTAAAATGCATCCGGCTCCTAAAAAAATGAGAATCCCTAAGGGCACTGTGAAAGGACATCTTCACCCAAGAGCCTGACATCAAACACACGGGCCGCTGTTCTGACGGTACCAAGTCACTTCTAATTATGCTACGATAACAGCTCTAAAATAGTGTCACGTACCCACACGATAACATCGATGGTTGCATAAATACTGGCAAATTGCTGAGTTCCGCTCAAAGAAGTATCAGGAAATCGTGCTTCTCCTAGTTCTGTGTTTTCTAAACACATAGTGAATGAACATACAAGGCTTCCCTTTTTTACATGAATGGCCATTACGTTTTGAGCTACTGTTGCATATATAAACGCTTGCTAAGCTTCTGAAACTAGTGATCATAAACTACATTTCTTGCTATCTGAAACTCTATCTGCTGTAGCACCCATATGTTGTATATTAAGAAACTGGCAATTTGGTGACGTAAGCAGTGGTTCCTATGCACTTACTAGTGGTCTAGCAATGCTTACTGCAGTGCATGTTTAATTCTTTTGAAGTCCTGATGTTTATGAGTAAGAGGAATCTTGGTATCTATTTCCAATTCTTTGAGGCTTCAGAAAACCAGAATAAAAGATGAAGAACATCAAAACATAACGTACACACCAAAAGTTTTCTGGAAATAGCTACCAAGCATGAGGTCTAGCTAAGGAGATGTTTTTGATGGACTCATGAAAATGTAGAGACTAAATGAAAAATATACTGGGCTTTAGGCAGGGCTGGGTTGGCTGTCTAGCATACCGGGCATTTTCCCAGGGAGATAATGGGTTTTGCCCGTCCCCTCCATTGGGCCATGGGGGGACCCAAAGTCCAGGGCCGAATTTAATCCCTGTCCATCCCTGACTTTACAGTACAGCCATGTGTGTTGCATTTTGAGTTATATATCTAAAGTGTGGGGTCAGTACTCTCTCCACACCCCAGGACCATTTCATATGTTTTACAAGCATTTCAGGGGAGACATTCATACTGAAGACTATGTTGAGTGAAACTCGTTTACTTTGTTCCAGTTTAAGTTTTACTGTACATTTCCTTGTTTGCTGTTTATGTTTTCCTACCCTGCCTATTGCTCAGTACATAGACACAATGTTGAAAAATTGCATCATGACCTGTATTTGGGCAGGGTTCAACATAGACTGTAAAAGGAAGACAGTCCACAACATGAAGATGTGTAACTGTGCAAAAAATACACAGTACTGTAAAGGTAAGACCACAGACAGGTGTGGACTGGCCATCAGAAAGGGAATTTTCTGAGTGGGTCAGTCTGGTGAGGGCCAATCTTTCTTCCCTAACCCTGGCATTATATAGCCTAAATACTGTGGGTGCCCAACCAGCCAGTTGATGATTAAGGTATAATTTATTTCACTGGTGGCCGACCGATTGACTGCACCCACCCCTACTCCGGTCTGCAATAAAACCTGCCAAACCGTCCCTATGGTCAGTGGGAAATTCCTGGATTGCTTTTTGCTGTTTTTTGCCAGTCCACCCCTGACCTCAGATGCTGTCGCAGTACCAGGTTTACACATTTATTAGAAAGGGTTCTGAAACTGTCAGCAAATACAAACAGTTCAGCAAAAGTCACCGTCACCCAAAATTTTTTGTGCATCACGATATTTGTAGATGTCACATCCCACTCATGAGAATGCAGCTCAGTAGGAAAAGGAGCTGCATTTGACGAGTGTTGCAGGAAGACACAGATCATGTTCATTTCGTGATTTCCCTGTTGATAAGAGCTCTTGATTGGGCAACAGTCCTGTGACTGGAGACAAGCCCCCTACTTGAATAGTTAGTGACTTTCCAGGGTGCATTCAGCATGGTGTTCAATCATCCTGCGTTGGGACATAGTTTGGGAAATCATCTAATGGTCCTTTGACAAGGAATCAGATCAGTGTCCAACTTCGCATTCGAGTTTTGTACACTCGCCGCAGGACTGGATTGGCCACCCTCTTGTCTCCAGGTATTATACTGGCACCCCCTGCACCCAGACCATCAAGCAGATATGGGTTGTTGAGGGGCAGCACAGACCTCTGTGGAGTACAACCAGCTATCAATTGCTCCTGACAATGTCATTCGGGAGCGCCATCGATTCTGACAGTGGTTCGAAGCCCCCTGGAATCTGCCAACTCCCCCACTACCGGATACAGAGCACATGCAATTAGGGCAGGCTTCGCTGGCCTCGTTGGAGCGCTGCTGAGTATAGTGACTTTGTTTACATGTTCGGCAATTCTTGGGCATTTGGCTTGCCACCTCATCAGGTGTCACACTGCATGACAGAGCTAGTTGAGGGGGCTTTGATGCCTAAAGGATGTTATTTCATGCTGTCCCGGCCTGATGTGGAAGCCATGAAGACCTACATCCAAGAGGCCTTCGAGCAAGGTATCATTATTCTGTCTACCTCACTCATCTTCTCAGGATTCTTTTTTGTAAAGAAAAAGAATGGGAGTCTCTGGCCATGCATAGGCTATCGGGCCCTGAATGCCATTACCTGCAAGTGCCGGGAACCACTTCCCTTGTTCTACAAGGCCCTGGAATCACTTCAAAGTTCCCAGATTTTTATAAAGTTGGATCATTGCAGTGTGTACAGCCTTATCCCGATTTAAGAAGATGATGAGTGGAAAATGTCCTTTATTACATCTACAGGTCAGTACAACTTTCTTGTGATGCCCTGTGGATTGGCTATCAGCCCCTTGATTTATGAGTAGGGTCCTGGGTGATATGCTAAATAGATTTTTAATCATGTACATTGACGACATACTCTTCTATTCCTCCTCCTTCGAAGAACACATGTCCATCAGGTGCTGAAGTGTCTCCGTGAGAACCACTTGTAAATAAAGGGGGAGAAGTTCCATCGAACGATACTCAAGTTCCTCGGCTACAAGATCCAGCATGGGGATGTGGGGATGGATGAAGAGAACATGTTTGTGACTGGCCCCAGCAGTGCACCATATAGGAACTCCATTTCCTGGGATTTGCAAACTTCTACAAATGCTTTATCATAGGTTTCAGCTTGGTTGTTTCCCCCCTCACTGTGCTTCTGTGTGGTCACCAGGTCACTGGAACCTGGAGGCTAAGGAAGCATTTCTGCATTTCAAGGAGCTGTTTTGCACCCATTTTGCAACAACCAGCCCCGGAGCTACCTTTCTTCATGTAGGTGGATGTCTTGGAGGTAAGAGTCAGCATCATTCTTTCCCAGTGCCAAGTAGGGAGTGGGAGTTTGCACTGGTGTGCTTTCTTTTCTAGAAAGCTGAGTCTCGCAGACTACAATTATGACACTGGGAATTGGGAACTGCTGACCCTTGGGGA
Organism: Cyphomyrus plagiostoma; assembly: GCA_019775915.2. NCBI lineage: Eukaryota > Metazoa > Chordata > Actinopteri > Osteoglossiformes > Mormyridae > Cyphomyrus > Cyphomyrus plagiostoma. Next base: position 1,268,977 of record JABFEA020000119.1, on the reverse strand, counting down.
ATGGTGGCATTAGCTCGATGACGCCATGCAAATGTTTGAGGTGCTTACCAGTCACTGCAACCTGGAGTACCTTAGATCTTCCAAGTGGCTCAATCCCTAGCAAGCCAGATAGGCTTTTGTCTTCACTGTTTTGATTCTAAAGTGTCCTTTGTAGCCAGGGTAAAGAATGTGAAGGCCACCTTCCTGCTTTCTAAATGCTGGGACCTGGGACCTAGATGATGCAAAACAAACCTACCCCATCCTAATGTCCCGGTGGTAAGTTTTATGTGCCCTCTGTATTCTGCACAGACATCATCTGGTGGATCCACACCTCTCTCTGCTCCACACAACCTGGCATGAGCATCACCACATGCCTTCTGGCACGGTGGTACTGGTGGCCCTGGCGACCGGTCTCATCTAGTATTAGATTTCATTAGCAACCTGCCTGCGTCCAAGGGTAACTCTGCATGCTGACCGTGGTGGACCTGTTCTGAAATATGTGTCAACTAATTCCCCAACCCAAGCTTCCAACAGCCACTGAACATGCTGATATCCTCCAGGTTAGGATTTTGCAGTTCTATGGCATTCTGGAAGACATTGTCCTTCATTGAGGCCCGCAATTCGCAGAGTTGGTCTTCTGTAACTTTTGTATCCAACTCAACATCTCCTTAAGCTTGCCCTCCAGTTACCACCTGCAATCCAACAGCATGGCAGAGAAGACCAATTAGGAGGTTATGAAGATCATCTGGCTGATATGTGCAGATCAACCCATTCAATGGGTTCACTATCTACCCTGAGTCAAGTATGTTGTCATCCTCATGCGGACAAAAAACCTCTCCCCTTTCCAGTGTGTCCTAGAGTACCAACCACATTTGTTCCTCTGGAACTCCTGGCCTAGCATAATCCCAGTGGACATGGACTGGTACTGCAAGAACTGTGCCATGTGGCGGTGTGCCCAGCAATGCCTGGTGGGCCACTCTTGCAGACAAAAGGTTCATGCAGACCGTTCTGCGTTCTCCACCCTAGCCAGAGAGTATGGCTGTCCACCAAGAACCTCCAAATTGGCCCTAGCTAATTCTGTGTTCTCAATCAGGTGGAACCTGTGACCTACAAACTGCAGCTCCCCTACAGGATTTCACCAACCTTCCAGGATTTCACTGCTGAAGCTCATCCGATACAGTGTGGCACATCCCCTGTTGGATCCAGACTGCCTTCCTCCACCCATGCTGCTGGATGATGCCTACGCCATCCAGGCACTCCTGGTCTCCTGGACATTGGTGGAAGAAGCTGAAGTATTAGTTAAATGGGAGAGGTATGGCCCGGAGAAACGCGCCTGAATCATGACAGCAGACATCCTCAACTGGGAAATGGTGGTTATATTCCACTGTGATCCTGACAACTTGCTCCTCGAACCCGAGACCAGCCTTGTCGTTGCCATCCTTAACCTCCAGGCAGCCATCGTTTCTTGAGAGTGCATGCTCAATTGGAAAAGAAGTTCCCTGTAGAATCCTGGTTTACCTTGCACTTGGTGCGAGGTGTTATTGCTCCAAATAGCTACTTACAGAGCGCTCTCTACTTGTCTGTCATGCAGCACTGACCCATCCAGCTCTTCGTGTTCCGGCTCCTGATCATCTGCCGTGGATTCCCGCTTTGTGTCTGCCCCTGTCCAGCACCTTCTTCATAGAACTGATCTCCCCGGCTTTCCGACTAACCAGCTTTGTGACCCCAACCAAGTGTCTGCTTGCTGATTTTGTTTATGACTGCTTTTGTTATAATAAAACTTGGTTTGCTCAGCCAGTGGATCCATTCCGAGTGTTTTCTGTCATGAGAGAAGAAGTTATGTTACCATATAAGATATAAAATTCCATGTAATAGTTTCTCATAGAAAGACACACTTTCCAAATGTGTTCTATTATTATGCTATTGTAGCCAAGTGCAGAATATTGATCCGCTCGTCCTATTGGTTCCCCAGTGTTCTAGGCGGAGCTTAGTGATGTATACAGTGGGTGGATGGCTAGGAATGGCGCTGAAGTGGTTCCTGTTGCTGGCTGCGGAGGTAGCAGCCCTGGGGTGAATGCGCAGGGGGTTAATTGGCACACTCGTTGTCATCCCTTACCCATCGATGTGGTATGTTGGGGGTTGAGCGGTTGGTGTAATTCACGCCTTTGGGGATCTATGTTCTGTAACACCGGCATTTCAGTCTCCTGAAATGAGGACTACAAATAAAATCCCCCACCAAATAATTAGTTCAACCTATAGAGGAGCTGCACGGTGAATATATTAGTGACATGACACCCTTCATCTAGGACTTCATTCAGAACACCTTTTTGCGATTATACCATTAATTTTTTATAATAAAATCTACCAAACACGTCACCAATCAATTTCCACAAAGAGATGCATATGTTGTGTATATATTACGGGTCAAAGGCAGAAGTCATGGCAAAACAATGGAGTCTAAAAGGAAACCCAACTGGACAGCAGATGAAACGGTGCTCTTGGCAGAGTTGGTGCTGAACTGGAAGGAGGTAGTGCGAGACAAGTTCGGCCCAACTATAACCAGCAAGGAGAAAAGAAAAGCTTGGAAGGTTATTGCAAGCCCCATAAATGCTGCATCACCTCGAAGGAGACGTTCAGCTGAGGATTGCGAAAAAGGGTGGTATAACGTTTTATCCACGTCGCGAAAGGAAATTGCAGCTTACAAAGCAGACATGCAAGCTACAGGTTTGTCATTATTCATACCTCACGTGATCTTCACTATAACGATTGATGATATATTTCCTTGTTTCTCTTTTTAACACACAGGCGGGGGTCCTCCATATAAACCTCTCTGAAAATGCAGAGATTGTACAGGAGATATTGGGGACCTCAAATGCACAAGATCCAGCACTGCTGAAACTGTAGGAGCTTCAAAGAAGGTATGCAATGAATGTGACTCCATGACCCAGGGTATGAAATGAACAGTACAGACTTCCTTTATTCTGCGTGTGAATTAAAGCAATTTGACACTTAATTCAACGTAAATGATTCATTTATTCTTTACATTACAGTAGTGATGTTGCCGATCCAGCTGCCACGGCATCGCTCCAAACAGCTGACGAAGCTTCCTTCAGCCCCCTAGTCGAACCTTCTCCCTCACCAGACAGAGGGTTTGTGGACGCCGGGCAAGAAAGACGAGACTCTGAGGATGACATAGAGGGCCTACAGAGAAAAAAATTTAAATTAGAAATAAACTTGTTAGAACTTCAAAACGAGTATTATGCTCTGAAACTTGCGAGATTGAAAAACACAGTCTGTTATGGTGCTCTAAATAAAAGAAATGTGTAAATAATGTTTTGTGTGGTGCATTAATCACACCCTGCTTTCCATCCATCCATTTTCCAACCCGCTTATCCTACTGGGTCGCGGGGGGTCCGGAGCCTATCCCGGAAGCAACGGGCACGAGGCAGGGAACAACACTGGCCGGGGGGCCAACCCATCGCAGTGCTTACGCACCCAAAATGAGCATTGGCAACGCAGTCCCGTATTGATCTCTCCTGAATAACCTGCATGTCGTAGCTGGTATCACTACTGTCAGAGTCACTGTCATCATCGCCGTCACAATCAACTGGCAGTGGATGATTCCGTAAGGGGTAAGAAGCCATCGCTTTAATGGGTACCCTAAATCACTAACTAGATGGCACCCTTGATGTATAATATTCTGCTTAAATAATGCAGCGAGTCCACTCTCAGTTAGAATGCGTGCATCATGTGTGGACCCTGGCCACTTTGGCACAATGTCCAAAATTCTGTAATCACTATGGAATATAACAGTTTGATATGGAAAAATGATCATAAAATATTTTGCCATATTGCTGCAGCCCCACACACACACACAACTACTGCTACTAAGAATGATAAGGCCCAGTAAAAAAAAAAATATTAGTTTATCATCCCCGCCCGTGTGGCGAATTTAGCCCGCATCGATTTTTAAAAAATATTTTAAAAGTGTATTTTCCTGTGTAAATTCCACTGCCGGCGTTCACAAATTTTGGATAAAACATTTTTTTTTATATTTTCTTTTCATATTAATTTTGCAGATCAGCCCATATGTCATACATCTGTTGCTGTTCCTTTTGTTTACTGTTGATATTGAAAACGTATCTCTGAATCTTCCGTTATCTTTTTTCTAAGAAATAAAAATAAATTCGCCCTCCCTCATCACTTGTTTCTGACTGAAAGGATGATAAACTAATAATTATTTTTACTGGGCCTAATTAGAACTAGCAGATATATAGCTAATTAACGTTAGCAATTAGCTAATGTTAATTATAATTAGGTAAAAGCTAAATTACATAGCAAAAGCTTAACTTCATTTCTAATTTAGCTCAATAAAATGTATAGTGCAGCACAAGAAACATAAACATTTACACTTCGTTAATCTTGTTGTCGCATCCAGTAAAAATTAGTCCCGCTATCAATTAAAAATGTCCGTGGCATTGACCTCTCAGGCAAAAACTTATTAGCTAATGGGGACGCGTCCCTGAAAAATACCCGCACACGAGAGAAGTTTGTGTCGGAATTGTAAGCAAAAAGTCAGGGAGCGCAAGAGAAAAAGCTGGCAGCGTAACCGTAAAGTCAGGCAGCGCAACGAAAAAGCTGGCAGCGTAACCGTAAAGTCAGGCAGCGCAAGCGAGAAAGCTGGCAGCGGGAAATATTATCAAAAGACCGATCGTGTTTGCAAGTTATAAATCTTACTTTTGAGATGGCATTTCTTTTGCCTTCAGTTAGTTACTTTTCTTCTCGAAGCCTTGTTTTTGCTTGATGTCAAAAAAGTTTTGCTTGATAATATTGGCACAAATCTGATTCCATACCATTTCCACTTCTTCATGCCCAAAAAATGCACCAGGAACTGGAATCTGGTGGTTAATGTTCAACTTTGGAGGCAAATATTCCAGTTCTGTTTCCTTATGAAACTGCCGCAACTAAAATTAATGACTTATTTCCGTATGCAAAGGAATGCATACCAACTCTTTCCATCCACCTTCCATAACCGCTTATGCCATGACGTACTAACGCTGCCATTAACAATTACATTTTATTTTTAATAATTGTATTTTACGAGGCCTGATTGTTGCATTAGAAAAGCAGAAGAATTCCTGCCATTATATACCTACCATGTGTTGATAGCAGCCTCGATCAGACGGACAGCACGTTTAATTTTACCAAGATCTTACAATAATCAACAATATAGCGCATATGTCTAAAGCGACGACCCAGACAAATAACGAAAGTTACAATTAGCCTATGTCTAAACAGCCAGTTATGCACTAAAGGCGTGCGAAGTTACGGCGATAGCTAGGAACACGTCGCTAAACGTCATTTTAAAATACACTCAGGTTCCATTAACATTTATAATAGTGGAGGAAAAGAGGGATCACGAAAAACACTTTGTCCGATCTGCATTCATTCTAAGGTCCGCGGTTAAGTGACACATTTCTAATACCTCACGTCATACGGTTGAACTTCAGGTTCATACGGATAATCCGATGTTATTGTAACAGAGTGAGGATGACAGGTGTGTGTTTTATTTTGTAATGAAGCACATTTCCTTATTGGGATCGCTTAAAAACTTCATTTAGTTTATACGCTATTCACCTGTAACCTGTTTTACATAAAGACCAACAGGTAAGTACGTTTTATTTATGTGTAATAACATTTCGGACAGTTCAATATGCGGACCTTTAAAACAATGATTTAGGTTACTAACCTATTTCTCAAAATCTGGGGAAGTAAATTTTAACGACAGAACTTGGCTGAAATATTTTTAAAAAACTACAGTTTTTCGTGTGGAAATTGCACTGTCATTGTCACACACGCCTATTTACAATGCAAACTCATACAATGGCTTATTTTGTAAAGTAAATATTATACCAAAGACGTTTTTTGTAATTTTACCACAAGTACGCATACGTTTTGTATTGATCTCAAAGCATTTGGATAATATGCATTCACTTTCAAGTATAGTGGTCGTTTATTAGGGAACAGTTTGCCGATAAACACAGTAGGCTAGCTTTTCCTTGGTATTTTATTGTTGGACTTCGAAGCTTGTTTGGCGTGAATGGTATGTGACGTGGTTTCATTTTTCATATATAACACCACTCATTCGTCAGTCCGTCATTCCAGAGGTTTTATGGGAGTTAAATAGCTAGTTATATTCTTTAACACGTTTTAACTATTTCATTTTTTGTTTGTTTGTGTGTTGATCATTTATGCAATAATTAGGCTACTATTCTTATTTTATACCTTGTTAGGCAAAGACAGTACTTTAGACTACTATAAGTATTGTCATTTGGTTTTATGCATCCTGCCTGTCAGAATATTTTTTTTATGTAGGCTACCTTATCTGTAGCGATAAATTCGTGAAATTAATTAAACACGGCCTGTTTTAGGTTAAACACGAAGTAGCTTATTTGATTAGTTGGAAAATGTAAATCTTGCGTTATAAATGCACTTGATATGTTTTGTTAAGTGATTCAGCATTTGCTTTTTGTAAACCTGGCAGTGAAGACCGGAGTGCCGTAGCAGCCGCGCCATGCTCCAGCAAATTCTCACAGACATGTACATAGACCCCGAGCTGCTGGCGGAGCTGAACGAAGAGCAGAAGCAGACCCTCTTTTTTAAGATGAGGGGGGAGCAGATCCGGCGATGGAAGGAGAGGGAGGCTCAGCTGGAGAAGCAGGAGGTCAAGGCAAAGAAACCTTCCAGAAGAGGTAATATTGCTGTTAAGAATCACAAAGCTGCTCACCAAAAGCCTCTTTTCACTTGTAAATGATTTACCTTCTATGTGAAAGCAGGATCTAGGTTACAGATTCTTCTGTTGACCCAGCCTATACTGGGAGAGCCTAGAAACAATAGTATAACCTTTAAATATACTTCAGAATGCAAATCACACCCCAATAACACCCACTATTCAAATAACTTTAATGCATTTCTATACAGTGCATTTCCCAGCATGATTGCCCATGTCACAGCTTCTCTGGGGCTTTATTGAAGCCAGGCTCAGCTCAACAAATCGGATCACGGTTTGAATTGAAGCAGCATACATTTCTAATCCCAGCCAGAGTTCCCCTAAAGTGGCAATTTAGCATCAGTCCATGGGGAATAAAATCAGTGTATCATTCTCAGATGATAAAGCTGATTGGTCAGTCTGCATTGCTTCTTCCCAGGCGTCCATGCACCTAGACTAGGGGTTTTCTAATTTGTCAGTCTGCATTGCTCCCCCCAGGTACCCAAGCACCTAGACTAGGGGTTTTCTGATTGGTCAGTCTGCATCGCTCCTCTCAGGCATTCAGCCACACCTGGACTAGGGGTTTTCTGATTGGTCAGTGTACATCGTTCTCCCCAGTTGCCCAACCACCTGGACTAGGGGTTTTCCGATTGGTCAGTGTGCATTGTTCCTCCCAGTCACCAACGCACCTGGACTAGGGGTCTTCTTCCGCCAGCAGGGAAGCAGGTGTCCTGGCTGCACAGCTCGGATGGTGACGTCTGGGTCTGGGTGATGGGCGAGCACCCCACTGACACGCCTTACGAGCAGATCTGTGACGCCATCATGGCAGAGCGGGCGGCCCGGCAGGCGCAAGATGAGGTCGAGCAGCTGAGGTATACCACCCCTATGCCACAGCTGAGAACTTTGACTGGCTCATCATTTTGGCACACTGTAATGGAATAATGATACATTTCACTCAAAGAATCACTTTATCTAAGTCTTCCTGGTGCTTATTATGATTTAATCAGTTCATCCATCCATCCATCCAATACAGATTGTCAGTTTGTCCGTACATGGACAAAAGTGTCTGTAGCAAAAGTTTTGATTGAGGAAAAACTATGTAGATTACTTTAGATTATTTTAAATACTATATCTGTGGTAAAAAATTGCATTTCGATAAAAATTTCAATCAGAATTCATCTTGGTGACGACTCCTGCTCTAATGTCTAGGGCAGTGTTTCCCGAGCCGATCCTCAGGGACCTAAGGTCGGTCCATGTTTTAATTAAGAATTTACTCATGTGACCTATCACAAATCCGTTAGCTGCTCACACGCACTAAACACACCAAAGTAGCACCTCATAAAGTTAATCAATGAGGAATCTTCCTACATGCTTTTTAAACTGTGTTTGTGTCATCTTACAGAAAAGACTAGCTCTTTTTTCAGAGCTGGACTAGAGAACGGAAAGCATGTAGGAAAATAGGCTTGTCTGGGGTGTGAGGTGAGGACAAGGTCGTTGACCTTTGCACCTGGCAGTCAGACGTTTATCCAGCATATACCATGGAAATAAATGACTTGATCAGCTGCTGCAGCAGTCATAGGGTTTGCCACCATGTGGAGTGAACTTCTCAGCTGGTCCATCTTACCTTATACAGTCACTGGTAATCTCAGTGTTTCTCCCACAGACAGGAAGTGCTTTGGTTAAATATTTCCTCCTCTTATCTGCACCAGGCACTCCCTGTAGTGTGAGATTAGCTCCTTTGTTAAAGAAAAAAACATTCACTAGCTTTATCGCAAAGACGGGCTTGTAAATATTCTTTGAAGCATTTTCCCTCTAAGAAAGAGCAAAGTGATGGAAACCAGTAATTCAAGATGTATGAGTCTTAATTGTATATCCTCACTGAAAATGCCAGTTCTGTGAAATGTACATGCCCCAGGACATTACATGAACTGTCCCCAAAAATATAGTGTAATAAAAAGATCTGAAGTCTTAAATTTCTTCTTTGGCAGAGTAAATATAGGATATTTAAAAATGTAATTTAATGGCAAATAATTTATTGTTTAATTTATTCTGTCGGGTGGGTTTTTTATGTTCGTATTTACGGACTGTGGAGGGAGGGATAGTTATTGTACCTACAAATATTTTGAGGAAATTTACTTCTCATTTGCATAGCAATAACATAATAAGATGTGCCGTTCAGCAGAAGGTTGCTGGTTCAAATCCTGTGGTCAGTAGAATAATTCCACCATTGGGCCGTTGAGCAAGGCTTTTAATCCCCAGTTGCCCCAGGCATGTGTACTGTGACCCCTGTTTTCTCAATTGAACTTTGCTTTGGACAAATGTATCTGCTACATGAATGTAAATGCACTTTTTGTATATCATATATATTTATTCAAGTAGTACAAGTAGTAGGCTTTTTTTTTTACTGAGTAACAGAAGCCCTTTTGTGGGATTTCATCAGGGAGTCAATTGATCGCTTCAATGCTACCCGTTGCACTGTAAGATGGTTTTGGCAATTGTGAAAGAAAATCAATCTGTAAGATTTTTTATAAGGATTCAATCTTCGAAAAATGTAGAAATTCATAAGGGAGTTTTCAATGAAAATTCTCTGTAATTTTCTATTTACAGCTTCACGCCAGGGGTCTGTCTGTGCTGTTTTTGTCGAGCGACTTTGAGTCTGTAGTTTTAAAATGATCAGTAAAGATTTTTGGGTTTGAATTTGCATCTTGCTTGAAAGATGAATCTGTGTGTCTGTGTAAATACAAGGGCTCAGAAGGAGAAGGAGATAGTGAAGCGATTCTCCAAAATATACATGGATCCAGAGGTGGAGCTGTGCAGGCAGGAGGAGGAACGGAAGGAGCACATGAGGCAGGAAGCAGCAGAGGAGCAAAGGAAAATAGAGGCGGAACTGAAGGTATTCTGGGGTGGGCTTTCAGAGACATATGTCATCTCGTCATTCACCTTCCAACCCTCCATCCATCTTCCAACCGTTTATCCAAGTCTGGGTCTTGGGGGAGTAGAGTATACCATACTCAGCATAGGGCATGAGGCTGAGGTACAGGCTGGATGGGGTACAAGTCTATTCGCCTTCCAGTGTTACTCAGTATGGTAGCATCTACAGATCCGTAGCAAAATACATTTTGCTGAAACACAGTAGAATAACATTATTCATATTAGGTAAAATCGTTTAAAGAATGAATACATATGGCTTGCCAGCCAAGGTCTGTCCTCCTAATATGCAAAGGAGAAGCTGGAGCAGCCAAGGTCTTTTTCCCACAAGATACATTTTTGGGATGCTTGACTCAAACCAAGGCCAAAGTAAAGCTGTAAGATTTCACTGAAAACCAGCTGGGATACAGTTCAATTAATTCTCACTAAAATGTAAAAAAAAGACAACATTGTTTGAACCACTTAGTGTCTAAAACCTAAATTATACCCAGGGCAGGTCACAATCTTGAAACCCCCCACTTGTCTTTCAGAGGAAGGAGGCAGAGGAGAGGCAGAAGGCTGAGGAGGAGGTCCAGAGGCTGGCAAAGGAGAGAACAGAGCAGATCTACATGAACCTGAAGGAGATCCATCAAAACCGGGAAAGGCAGGACAAGGAGGACCGCGAGTGGCAGGAGACCTGTGAGTGCGCAGGCCCCTATCAGGAACACGTTATCAAAATAATAACATATTATCAACACTGGCCAATTGTGAGAAACCTTCTAAACTTGTTGATGCCCGTTAATGACCTTTATGTACTCATGCCATTAGAGGTCAGTAAATTTGTATGTGAAAGTCACTTTCACAAAAAAAAAGTAGTGAGTCATCAGATTTGGTTTCCTGCAGTGTCCTCTTTAACTTTGTGAATCTAAGTTTATATATTCTGTTGGGTGGGGTAGACAAAACAAACATCTAACAATACACCAATATCAGCGATATAATAATAGGTAGGGCTATGCTTTGATTCAGTATAGTTTCTGCCCTGTCAAAGAAGGGCCGAGTCGTGTGTAGTGGGGTGTTAGGCCATTCCCCAAGGAGAAAAGCCTCCAGTTCTTTGAGGGGTGAAGTTCTGTGCTCCAGAACTGACATGAACATCCAATGATGTTTAGAGCTGAGGATTGATGAGGAAATTGAGTTAATCTCGGTGTTCATGAAAACAATCCTGAATGTTTAGAAGTGTGAATGGGGGCATTATCGTCTTGGAATATGGGGGAATCATTAGGGACCTGTGTTTGCACTGTAGGGTACCCATGGTCCTGTAGATGGTCCCATATTTCTTGTCTTTCATGTGACCATGCAGAGCAATCATCAGACCTAATGACTCCCACAAGATAGCTGCCCTCACTACTACGGTTCCGTGTTTAACAGTTGGTAAAAAATAAAGGCATCCTTTGTCCTACTCCATACGTAAACCTGACCAGATGTGTGAGGTTGAAAGATGACTCACCAGACCATATTACATTGCACGGGGGTGCAAGTTTCATGACTTTTTGCAGAGACCTTCGACACAAGGAGCACTGCCATAAATCCTAGCTTTGTGAAGTTCTTCTTGAGACTGGGCAACAAAGATGCTGAATCAGTTCCCTGCTCAATATTAACGCTGTACTTTTGCGCTGTCTGGTAGCTACCTATTTAAGTGCCTGTTAATTCTGGTCAGTGTGTTCTCATTTGTGACTGCTTTTCCTCTTTGACAGTTGTGGGTTTTCAATGTCTGGTGTATGCTGTTGTGATTTTCGGGATGCTTTCCCTTGACACATGAAATCATTTTTCCCGTTCTTATGATCGATGTACCTGCAATTAAGGCACTGCTTCACTGGCCTCTTTGTAACTCTGCTAGCTACCCTATATGACACTTTGAAGTCTCATGGATCAAAGTGCTCATTCTTTGCCAAAAAGTGATATGTCAGTCGTGAAAAATATCACGTAACCTAATAGGGCTCACCTTTGCAGCTGCGATTCATGATTTAGTTACTTATCCGCTGTGTTGCTCAATAACCGCTTATAACACTCTTGCACTGCATTGCTTCAGCCAGAGAAAAAGGATGTGGAGATTCTCACTGAGCATCAGGACCCAAAAAAGTTGGCAGGAACCATAGATGCTGAACCTATGGAAATTTGAGAGCCGGTGATTTATTGGGCAACCAATGAAAAAGGCTGAAAATGGACACACAATGACACTTCCTCATTTTATTTTTCTGGCATTGTCATTTATTTAAATTCCAAAAACTTGACATATCACAATTTAATGAACTCTGTCTGCATCTTCCATCTTCTCAGTCAAGCCTCCCTATTGGCAGTAACTGCAGATATAATCCTATAACCCTATACACAGTACGCTCCATGTTTTTTCTTGATTTACCCCTAGGTTCCGCAGTTTAAATTTTCAAATTAAACGATTCAGACACACACACAATCAAGTCTTTAAAACAAAGTTATTTGTATATATTTTTGTTTCACCAGGTATGAATTACAACATGTTTTTATACAAAGTCCCCCTCATTTCAAGGCAACATCATGTTTGGGATATCTTGCTTCATAGGTTGACTGTGATTACTTGGGTGTTTTTCATTGCTTTATTAGTGCATGATAAAATAAATGTGCACTTTAATCTTATTTGACTTGTTTGAAATTTTAAACTGGAGCAGAGGGGTAAACCAAGGAAAAAAATGTGTCTTTGTCCCAAACATTATAGAAGGCACTGTACCTTTAAGTCTCCCAAGGACATAGATTTAGGTATGGATGGTAGGGACATGTCTAATATTTTGGGAGTGCTGTGTGTTTGCGGGGATGGGTGGCTGTTGGCTGATTTGGTCCATGGCAATACTGAAAACAATCCCACGATCTTGAAATCTCTTCAGTATTTTTTTTTTTTTGTGGAATATTCATATTCTCAGTGTCACTCAACCCATGTTGAACACCTGATCATAGCTCTTACTGGCCTTACATGCTGGACGTAGTACCTCTTGGCTAGAGTTAAAAACGGAATTAAGAGCTAGTGAGAATGCAGGCTGTTTCCTGCAGCAGTAGAGAAACTGGTTTTGACAGCCTGACTTGCATTTTTGGAAAGTCCCCTTACTGATTTTTGGTTAAACTGTAGCAGAGTAAGCTGGGTCACAGGGTCCTAACTTCAATAGGAAAATTAAAATCCCGAAACGGCAACTGATAAAATGTTCCCAAAGTCCAGTACCACTGCAGTTTGATAAGATGCAGGTTACAATGGGGATCTCTATATGCCAATGAGTGATTTACAGCTATTATACCAAAGAACCCAATAAATTGAGAAGCCTGTTTTTATTGTTTCTGTGTTATTGTTGCGCAGTTTCCTACTTTGCTCCACCGATCGTTCGGCAAGATCCGTTTCCTTCTGCCCTCCCAGCAGCAGTGTGGACAGGCCACAGAAAGAGAGAGGAGTGACCCGTGTGTCTGTTTATCGGCAGTGCGCAGGTCCAAAGCGGCAGACACGCGCCGGCGTTCGCTAGCCAAGCAGACGCGAGAGGACCACCAGAGGCGTTCCCTGAAGGCCCTTGAGCGAGGCCGCGTGGCGGCCATGACCAAGGCTTACCAAGCTGACGAGAGGCCGGCCCTGCTCCCAAAACCCAAACCCAGGACCCTCAAGAACGAGCTGCTGGCTCGGTGAGTTTGCCCTCCCCCCCTCCCCGAACCACAGCCACCTGTGATTTTAGCAGTTTCTGCCATTGCGTTTGACATCAAGCATTTGCCTTGTATACCACTGCGGGTCCGAAACATTCCAAAATGTGCCCTGTCACACAAATTTTCTTCACAGGTCATATGATCAAGAGACGGCACTAATTACAGGGGTAGTGCTAATATGACTGCTTCACAAACTATGAACAAGAAATTCATCCATCCACACACAACAGCCTCTGTGGTATATAGGGTCATAGTGACCGGGGAGTGGAGGCCAGTACAATGCAATGCATACAGAAACACACACACACACACACACACACACACACACAATCGGAAAAATAATCATACACTATATTTAGACACCCCAAGGAGAAGGAAACTGAGGTACCTTAAGGAATCCCCCACCACACAGGGAGAATATGCATACAAAGGTAAGGGTTGGGACTCGAACCCCATCCCTGGGGCTGTGAGGCCACTCCTATTTCTAGCATCAGCTGTAAATATATTCTAGTGAACTTATTATTCATGGATGTAGCCCAGATTTGGGAATTCGGCATAACTACACAGAGACACGCATTAAGAATAGACACACACACACCTGCATAACACCTGAAATACAAAACAAGCACCCAGATGGAGTGGTGGAAATGACATGAATCTGCTTATGGTGATAGATTATGTGACTGTATCTCAATAATTAGAATACCAGATCAAACGGACAACAGAGTTGGCAGTATAGGCACACTGCTGGTCCCATGTCAGTAGGGTGTGGCACCACGGCCCCCCCTGGCCTGGATACATGCGCTGATCTGATGCATAAGGGAGTCGTGCAGCCGTTGTATCCTCTCCTGCGGCAAGTTGGCTCACAACTGTTGTAACTGGCCCTTGAGATACTGCAGATTGGCCCTGGGTCTGACTTGACATCTGAGCTGATCCAATACATGTTCGATTGAGGAAAGATGGGGGGACCTGGCTGGCCACAGGAGGACCTCAACGTTGCAGACAGTCCATAGACACATGTGACATGTGTGGACAGGCGTTGTCTTGGTGAAAGACTCTACCAGGGTACTGTACTAGGAGGGGTAAGACATGCGGACGCAGGATGTCACTGAGGTAGCGCTGTGCCATCAAGGTGCCCCATATCACTACCAGAGATGACCTGAAGTCATACCCTATGGCTCCCCACACCATGATGTCATACCTTATGGCTCCCCACACCATGATGTCATACCCTATGGCTCCACACACCATGATGTCATACCCTATGGCTCCACACTAGGATGCCAGGAGTAACACTGGTGTGTCTCTCCACAACACTGGCAGGATTGATCACAACACAGCTGTCTCTGCACTGGTGTTAATGGCAGCCTACGCACGGGACTGTGAACCTGTACTCCAGCTGATGCCAGTCGTCAGGACACTGTGTGGGATGACATGGGGTATTGTAGAGAGTCCAATACCTGTGTCCGGATGACTGGCACAGATGTCATGGGGATCTGTGATGCTTGGCACACAAAATAACGATGCGCCTTTGGTGTGGTCTGTGTTGGGTCACCAGAACCTTCTCGACATGTGTGGATGCCCTCATATGCCCATTGGATCCAACATCGGGCGACTGACATGTGCATGTCCCACATGCCAGGATATTGCACAAGGCGACCACACAGCCTCATGCAAACCCACAATGCGACCCCTGTCAAACTCCGGCAAGTGCTGGTAATGCTGTCTAACGCGTCTACGAGGTGTCCTCTGTGTCTGGTGACTAGACGTGCCAACTCCTTATAAATCAAATCATTTACATACCCATCCAAATCGTACCATTCCTTCTTACCGTTTAGCCTTTTTTTGTTACCGAGTGTTTATTTAATAGAGAACATTTTGAAGTCTGAATCATGTGCAGGCTTTACTCTTCACTTGCTCTGGTTGTAATCCCTGAATTGTCCATTTTCGACATGTGGCTGAATGGATCTTTTTGAAAACACGGCTGTGGTTTTAATCACAGGGCTGTAACGTGACATTCCAACGCGTACCGCCTGTGCGTTTCAACAGGAAGCCAGCCATGCGCAGGACGCCATCCACATCCAGCAGAGAAGATATCATCCGATGGTTCCGGGTGGAGCAGCTGCCCCTTCGAGCCGGATTCCAAAAGGACCACAGCGGCATCGCTGTCTGGTTTCATGGTATGCCAAATGAAATGCCAGCAATATTATTTAAGATAGCTTTTACTGCCCCCTACAGGTACAATCTGTTCACATTCATTTTCGGAACAAAAAATTTGCTCCGTTCTATTAGGGTTAAACACGATTCCCAAAGTTCTCCTTAAATAACCATGGACAGTTTCTATAGCAGAAATGACAACCAGTAAATTAATCTTCAAAGCCATTGTCAAGTACTACAGTGCTGAAGGTTAAATATAATACAATACAGGATTTATAGAGTATCTAGCCAGAGGTGTGGGAACCAGCCCCTAGGTCATACCGTTTTACTCCACAAACACACTGATTTTATTACTACAAAAAAATCTGTGTTGCAAGAATAAATGATAAAATGGCAACAATCATTTGGGGGGGGGGGGGGATTTTGTTACTTTTTTCACCTGCCATCATAGTATATTTAACATGCAGTTGTCAGAGGGCGGCAAAGTGGTTAACAGCAGAGACACAAACCTCCGGGGCTGTGGGTACAATGCTCTGCACGTTTGCAGTTTCCCCTCTGTCCTGGTCCCCCTGCCACATGCCCTTTATTTACTGGGATGGGCTCCGGTCTCACCTTGACCCTGCCCCTGACTGGTACTCTTGGTGTGAGGTACGTGCCAGCGGTGACGGGTTTCCGTCCCTTCAGGAATAATCACGCGGCAGGAGGCCGAAGCCCTGCTCGGCGGCCAGGAGCCGGGGGCCTTCCTCATCCGTGTCAGCGAGAGAATCATGGGCTTCGTCCTCTCCTACCGCTACCTAGAGGGCTTTAAACACTTCCTCATCGACGCCACGGACAGCTGCTACATGCTGCTGGGAGACCAGATCAAATTCACGACGCTGACCGAATTGGTGGAATACCACATGGTAAACATTACTGTGAACACCATGAACAAAATTTAACTCCATGCTTATAGATCTCCTTTAATGTGCCACCGCCCCCAGTACCTACCCAGCAATGCGCTAGCAATGTATTCATATTTATATCTTGCTTTGTCCACTAGGTGGAGCCCATTACCATGTCTGGAGGGGAACAGCTGCTGTATCCATGTGGTCAGAGCCCAGGTCACACAGATTACACTGAGCTTTTCTACTGAACTGGCAGTCTTGTCATAAAAACGCACATTTCTGTAAAATAGTTTCACTTATGTGCCAGACATCTAACTTTTCAGTACAGCTTTCCACCTCTATTTGACTTAAGTTACCATCATTTTTTTTTTTTTTTTGGAACTCTAGTCCATTAACAGTACATAGCAGCTGTTTGGCTCTTATTATTAAAACAATGTATCCAGTTCAATGGTTGCTAGTAGGTGAACAAGTGTGACTTACATAATAAACTAGCCTTTCAGATTTTGATTAACCCATAACATTAATTTTGGCACATCATTAAACCGATAATTTTGACTAGGATAATTTTTCAGTAGGAAGCCAAGGACACTGTTGGATCTGGACCAAACTTTGAAATGTCATCAGGGCTGTGAGTTACTGTTAAGAGAACTTAGTTTAATAAAACCTTGAAAGTGATTACAAAACCACCATTTATTACCGGCTTTTACAGTGAACAGAATCTGCTATTTAAAAAGGCAAGCAAAATGCACTGTAAATACAGAGAGGCCTCGTCATTAGACCATCATATGGTGTGACTGCTGCACAGAGGGGATGAGACAAGGACACCAAGCTTACAGGTTATCTATGACGGTATACATCTGCTGGTATATGGAAAACATCTACAGAAGTGCAAAACACTTTCTTCCGACATTAAAAGCAACCAGCACACTGCTTGCAGGCAGACATTTACATTTACCAATGCACAGAATTGATTTAACACAGAAGAACAGTCATCAGTCATTTTAGAGGAAGCTAGTTCAGGTAAGTAAGCATACAAAATAATTCAAGCTCCTTCTGTTTTTATCATTATTCAATATTAGCAGAACCAAATATACTTTCACCAATACAACTTTTTATCCCCACGTTAAAGGTGCAAATTTTTACCCGCAGAACTCGCTGACTGTGATCTGTTTGGAGTCAGATCAGAGTGACAAAGCCTTAAATTTAGCTTTTAAATCTAGACAGGATCAGAGTAAACTGCAGACATGTAGACCAAGCCCTCCCCGTGCTAAGAAAAAGAGACAAGAAAAGCTGCATGGTCCACATGAAAGAGCAACCCCAAGGGGGTGAGGGGGGTGGGAGACAAAAATAAATAAAAACTGGGGGAAAAAACAGAGGAGAACCGGGCCAGAATAGGTCCATATTATAGTGAATCACCTGTTACCATACTGACGACTGAGCTGCACCATAGGAGAGTTACAGAAAAGCACCTCATTCTGTATGAACGGAAGTGTGGCACGAGGAGGGCGTCCCGAAATGCATAATTAATGACACCGCCATCACCACAACAAACCCTGGACTTTTAAACCACTCTGTCCCCACGCATTTACAAAGAGCCTCTTCAAATCCCCTGCATCCTGGCAACAAGATCCTTAGAGATTCTGGAATCTTACACCATTAAGTTCACATTAGTAAGACATCTCTCTGTTGCTAGGCAAGACATGGTAAAAAAATATTACTTTTCTATATATTTATAAATATCACATTGATCTAAAATCACCTGAAAGAGGCAGTTGTGCCCCCTCACCCCCATTAACTTTATTTAGATTATATAGAACACTGAAGCGGGTTATTTGGTGTCAATCACATCAGCAACAATAGCACATAGTGGGGGGGGGGATGGGTCAGAGTTCAAATGCTGTCAATCATGAGGCTGCTGAATTTGTATTTAGATACCAAAATATCAGTAACACAAGTGCATTTAACATTTGAAACAGTGTAGAGAGAGGGATGCTTTTACTGTTTAAGGAACCCACGGTCTTAAAAACCAGCTTTAAGCCCAAACCGATGTTTGAGTTTGATTCAATTTACATTAATATTCCCTTTCATGTCAACTGCCAACTAGTCACTGCTTTAAATGAGACACACAGTTGTCTTGGACGGCCCTGTTCAGGATAGAGCAACTGTTGCGCAGACTTTTTCCATTGCATGTGCTGTCCACCAGGTGGCATCACATAAAGAACTGTCCCAGCAGATTGGCGAACCCCAATGCTATCAGAAGACTGTGAAAGGTGGCAGAGGGCCAGCGGAGCTTTCCAATTCGGTGAAGGGAGATCATGTGGATCACAGAGGGTAGCACAAACACCAGGGCGAGGCCACAAAATGCCCCCGCATATCTACAAAAGAAAAATGTTGGCGTTAAAGCTAGGTAATCAGATGAGTAATTTCTATCTCAGCTTATCCCATAGATCGTCCTACGATCAATACTAATATTCATGCTTTTACTCCCGAATTTAACACAAGTGACCTCTATGACAAAACAGCACCACCCTCAGTCTGGAAGAATGTCACGCCTATCTACTAGCTAAATGTCTGTTCCTATGCCAACGGGCCGGTCCTACCTGATTATGGAGCCGATGTTGGGATAAAACCTTGCCATAAGCACGCCAGCTGCCACAATGACAACATTCAAAAACAGCACATGAAAAAAACTAGATGGAAAAAGGGAGAAAACACAACAGCATCACAATGGGTCAAAGTCACCTTAAACTTCATACAATGACCCTCTACCAGGTGACTTCAAGCATTCTAGCTGCTCTCAAAAATGTAAAAATCATGCAATTAAGCTGCATAAATGACACGTCGCATAGCAATCTCCATATCTGCCAGTGTCGAGAGTGTTCGAGAAACACGGGTCATTCTGCACCCCAGACAAGCCTGCCCCTTCAAAAGAAGAGTTTGCATACCCTGGGTAGTGCTTGCCAAAAATCTGGCCCATGATCTGCACCCGTACAAGGTAGCCGAGCAATGGGTAGACGGTGGTCATCTGGAAGAACAGGCACGTCCGTGCAACGAACACCCAGATGTCGCTACTGGGGAAATTGTCCAGGAAGTTCTGCGGGGGGGAAGGGGGAGAGATAGGTTGGATGGTGATTTCCGTAGTCCCCATCAGTCAGGTGAGCAGGTTGAAATGGGACACCCGTACCGGCTCGATGCACTCCTTAGACAGCGGCGGGGAAGGGAAGACAGCGAAGACCAAAATCCCCACATATAGGTAGGTTACTCCAACCAGCAGGTATGCCACGGATAAGTCCCGAACCTGTAAGAGAATACAGATGGTCCACAAGTTACGATTTTTCGATCTTACGATGACTATTCCAATATACTAAAGATTGGATTATATTTTCATTGGATTCACGGGCAGGCATCACTGGCAGACAAGCGTAGCAGCGTATAAGGTATGATATGTTGGGACGCTGAGATGTACGCATCGCCCGCCTTGTGTGATTCGTCACCCTCGCCAACGACTCACGGAGTTGTATCAATGTTAGAGTGCATATTTTTTCCTGTGTTGTAAGTGCATTGTATAATGTATTTTCCCCTTACGAAATTTTCATCTTATGATAGGCTTGTCGGATCATAACCCCATCGTAACCCGGGGAGAGGCTGTATAGGTAAAAATTTTAGATCAGTATCAACATTTTGGAGGCTAATATGCATTCATCCATTCATAACTGCTTATTCATTGCAGGCTCCAGAGCCCTCTGTAAGCGTATTCTACACATCCTGGATCAGCAATATGTGTAGAACCCCCAAGTGGTATGCAAGACCGTTGTCATTTGTTACTTTAATTTTATTTTTTTTAACCCATGCCAGACCGCTACAGGACACATACACACGCATTGCAGACTTTCCGAAATAAAAAAAACTCCAACAGTCTCCGGACTACGGGAGGAAACTGGACTGCCCAGAAAAGACCCCCAAGAAAGAGGCCCCAGAAGAGCCCCCCCACTAGCGCAAATTCACATTTCAGAATCGGAATCTTTAACCTTTACAATTAACATGTACAACGGCTGGTCACCACAGCATTAATTTACCAAATCATTTAACATTTATAAAAATAAATGTTACACGTGCACCTGCTCAAACAAGTATAATGGTTTTGCCTGTTTTTATTTCATTAAGTACACATACTACAAAATATGAAGTATGACCAAAAGGTCATCACATGACTAGTTTAGTCTGTTGACTCGTCAGGCTTTGATAGCTACAAGCTGCACTTCCTATTGTGACTATCAGGAGCTGTACGAGAGGAACAAATGGAAGTTAAAAATGCTTCAGACAGCTTGGGGCATGCCTGATGTAGACAAAGCTTCCAGAAAAAATGCTTCGCAGTGACAATCCTGACATCAGCATTTCACCCACTATCTTTTGTTAGTGCTCAGCTCAGCACAAAGTTCTTTAATCTCCATTCAAAAAATACAGTTCTGTTCAATTACAATTATATACTGAAAGTAGACAGTGGATTAAATAAACATGCCCCTCATAACTATCAATTGGACAAATCTTAAATACTTCCCTTTAAAGTACCTGAACCTCTCCTTTAACCTTTCCCAAACTCACATGCTGCTTCTAGGAGACTATCTGAGGAGGATGTGGAGTGTGGAAGAAACTAACTGTGACGATAAATCGAAACAAAACTGGAACAGAAACTTCACCTGACAACATCAGAAAGGGAAAAATATCTAGAAAAACAAAGACCCATTTTTGTTTGACAGGTGGCTGTGACTCATATTGCCAATAAATCTTTGTCTTTTTAGAAGGGAAATCACTTCATACGTACATTCTTTGGGATTTTTTTTATATACAGCGGTACCTCGGTTCTCAAACTTAATCCGTTCTGGATTCCAGATCGAGTTCTAAAATGAGTTCTGATTGAATTTTTCCCATAAGAAATAATGGAAAACCAATTAACTGGTTCCAGGGCACTCAAAATTATACCTAAATGAATGATTTTTTTCGTTTTAAGCATTTAAACACAAAATGAACAGGATAGGGGCGGCATGGTGGTGCAGTGGTTAGCACTGTTGCCTCACACCTCTGAGACCTGGGTTCTGGTCTCATGTGTGTGGAGTTTGCATGTTCTCCCCGTGTCGTCGTGGGGTTTCCTCCGGGTTCTCCGGTTTCCCCCCACAGTC
>JABFEA020000119.1:1230918-1247296 GCA_019775915.2 Cyphomyrus plagiostoma | reverse complement strand
GGTTGTTCCCTGCCTCGTGCCCGTTGCTTCCGGGATAGGCTCCGGACCCCCCGCGACCCAGTAGGATAAGCGGTTTACAAAATGGATGGATGGATCAACAGGATAAAACAATTTTTTTCTTAATGGCTTACAAAATGATAAAGATTTTACCCGTCCTGCCCCGATCATCTGCTCCTTCCATGTGCCACGCCCCCTCGTTAACCTCGTGTATTATCCCCATGTGATCAGCTGTTTCTGGCTGTTGTCATTAGTCTTCTGTATTAAGTCCGCGTTTCAGTTTGTTTCCCCAGTCCGGTCATTGGGTGAGTTCGACTTGCTTACAGCGCGGACTTAAAGCAACACATTCTGATCCTGATGCAATGCATTACGGTTAGATGCATTGCGACCTCTCACCCGGCTACACAAACTGGAACCGCCTCCGTGACGACACATCTTTGCCCTTAATGGCTGAAGAGTTTAGTCACAGGCATGACGTTTGTATCCCAGGCAGTTCCCATGCGTAATCTGCTATTTCTCCCGAATATCACGTAAAGCACTGAGAACTGGTTTTCAGATCGAGTTCTAGGTCAAACTAGTTTGTTCAACTTTCAAGAAATTTGAGTTCTAGCGAGTTCGAGAACAGAGGTACCACTGTATTTTCTTAAACTGATGAGAATAGTGGAGAAACCCCACATCGGCTATACTTACGTTGTTTTGCTGGTGTTGATTGCTCTTCATCAAGGTGATAACACAGTTATGGATGAAAAAGGCCAGAGTGAGAACTCCTGTCAGCTGTGGGAACAGGACTCTGAATTCTGTGGGGACGGGCAGAGACCGAGAACCTCAACACAAACAGTTGGAGTGACAGTATTTATGCAGATCAGCGTGCAGCGGTTTTGTGCATGTTAACAACTGCCTTCCCGAGCAGAGCAGCATAAGATTTTGCTGCCAAATCATAAGAGGAATTCATGTAAAATGAATTCATAGGCGTACGACACATTTTGTATTTGTATTATAACAGTGCACACAAACCATAACTCCATAGCAGGACTATCAGTCCTGTTTAAAGAGCTGAAGCCCACTTTAAAACCTCCAATTACTTTTTACTACTTTTACTACAATTACTACTTTTTTTGCTGAACTTTTGGCACAAATCACATACAGTTGGCCCTCTCTATCTGCAGGTTCTGCATTTTTAGATTTAACCAACCAGGAATTGAAAATATTTGGGGGGGGGGGGATTCCAGAAAGTTCTTTCCATTTATAATTACATTTTCTATTTGTATACTTGCATTTTAAATATTCTGTGTCTCTGAGATCATTAAACAAAAGCAATATGTAAGTGGTGGAAGAAAATGTTATGTCGTTGCTGACGTGACCTATGTAAGTAATATACAACCTTGTGGCAACCTGCATTCGCATTTAGGGCTGTGACCATCAGACGCGAGTCAATTTGGATGTGTTCTCAATAGTTGTATGAAGATACTAATCGCTAGAACCATGTTAGTACCATAAAGTCAATGTTCCTGAGATGGGCACTGAGTAGTCTTGACTATCACCAATTAATAGAAACACACAAATGTTTTTTCTGCAGTATTAATTACTGGATGTGATGCAAACTGGCTTCCTAAGGAGTTAGTTTTGTTTTCTGCATTTTTAGTTGGTGCCAATTTCAGTTATGAAGGCAAGAAGTCAGAAGTGGCACATATTTGTAAAGGACAACAGGTTGTTTTAGCAAAATACCTGGGACAAAGAATTCTGTGTGGTGAAACCAGTGGAATTCAAGGTGAAACCCCAACCGAAATGCTTTTAGCGTGACCAGGAAAATCAGATACACCACAGATAATGTGCCTGTAAGGAAGATAGAGCAGAAGCTGATCAAGAATTGTCACATCAGGCATCATGCTAGCTTATACCGAACATGCTTGCATCCAGACCACGGCCTAGATAGGCAACGTCAGCTGTAAAAGGCATGCAACAATACAAAGCTTGCACGTACACTCTTCATGAACACTGAAAGTGAAATACACAATGATACCCACACATACACCATGTTCAACAAATAAGGATTACCCTGGATAAACTGGTGTTAAGCAACCACATTACCTAACATAACTTCATATTTTTTTCAGTACTCTACAAAAACTTATTGGTTCACAAGCTAGCTAAAATGTTTTAATTATAGAACAGGTAACACGTTTGATGCATCATTCCAAAAGAATACACTAGCTCTCAAAAAATGTCATTACAAATAAGTGTTATTGCAAAAAAGGACAAATGATAAAAACACACATTACAGTCTTGATACAAAGCTATATTTCATAGTCCTGTGTAATTCTGCCAATCAGAGCACTGGGCTGAATGAGAATCCTTATTCTTACCTAGGAAGGTGAACCTCGCAAAGAAGGAGGCAGAGCGGAAGTTGAGAAGCGGGAGGAGCAAGATGATGAGGTAGAAAGGGACTGTGTTCGTCTTGCTCCAGAAGTGTTCGAAGAGCGGTGCCTCCGTGCTGTTGTCACTCAGGGCAGACAGGGTGAGGCTACCGTTCCGCTCTGGTTGAGTACCCGGGAACGGACAGATCACTGAGGGGAGCAAAGCTCAAGTTAGAAAGATTATAGAAGTTATAGAGTATAGGTTCCTGGTATAAGTTATAAGGTCCCTGGTGACCCCTCCTCTCCAGTATGGGATTTTGATTTCCCACTGAGAGTTTTTATTAACACCAAACTCAGTGAAACTGAACATCAGTAACACAGTCACTGACTGAATTTTTTATGCAATAAGTTTTAGAATAGAAATCCAGTAGTACAACAAGTAGAGCATTGCACTAACAACACAAAGCTCGTAGGTTTGAATCCCAGGGAGCACAAAGAGAATGTGACCTAAAAATAATACATCATCCAACCCTTTATCAAGGTAAAAAGTGCATGAAATTGGGGTATCAGTAGAATGCCAGCCCACCACAGGACACAATTCACACATTACATGCAAAACAGAAGCACCTCAGCCTAGCTGCATGTCTTTGGACTGTGTAAGAAATTTGGAGTAGCTGGAGGAGACCCATGCAAAATTGGGAGAACATGCACCCACAGCACAGGGACAGGACTCCAGCCCCAGAGGTGTGACATAATCATGCCTAAAAATGCTACAAATGTAAAGACAACCACCAAAGCGTTAGCAATGGTGTGGAATTTACCTCTGTCAGTCCCATTAGTTCCAAAATCAGCATCAGCCATACTGATATTGTGGACATAATCTACAAAATAAAAAAACAGAAATCATTCTTCCAGTAAAAAAAAAAAAAGGAAAAAAAAAAATCCAAATTCAAAATATATTTATCGATTGTAATAACTCACTGTATATGAATTTGCCGGTATTGAACAGGAAGTTGGACATAAGGACCCAATACACCACCATTGCACCAATCAATGACACCATGGAAAAGATAAGGCTAGACCACTGGCCAGGTGCCCCGAGGTAATATTTACAGACATCATGGAACTCCCAGTCTGAGGTATCGATATATGCTGAAAGAAAGGGAAGAGACAGGAGAAAAAATGAATTTGCTTAAAATCAAGACTGGGTTGTGGTCAAATTTTTAAGAAGCAACAACCATGTCATACGCCCCTAAGGGGCATAGGGATACAGAGCGAACCTTATCTGTCCAAACCAGAACAACAAGGTTTACAAATAGCCACACACACTTTCCTCATCATGAGTTATGAGCCACAAAGACTGTGATAAAAAGAAAAAAAAACAAAAAGGCACAAAGAACATTTGCTTACGTATAGATTTGGGTGATTTTAGAACTCTGTAACAGCAGTACAAGGTCATCAGGCCCACAGAGATGATAATAAGGATCCCAAACGTGAAGCCAGCCTGGAAAAACACAATAAAGTGCTACACATCACATGCTTTTATTGGTATACGGCATACAATATAGTGGCAGAGAGGCCTACAGAAGTGTCTAGGAGAGCAAGCTATGTTTTTGACCAAAGGTTTTAAATTGTCACGTGTCTGACTGTCATGTGAATTGCTTCGGTGAAACTGTAATGACACAGTTAAAAGGTCCCAAACTGCAAGGACAATTTTAAACACCAGGATATGGTGGATGGGCTGTAGGTGACACACTTTACCTGCTTGATGCCCCAGGGTATACTCAGTATTGAAGTCCCCATCATAGCGTTCCATATAGCAAAGCTATAGAGACAGAACATTTGAGGAAAAGGGCTGAACTGAATTTCACCAGGGAACACTGGAAACCAAACACTAAAGTCAAAATGGATCTGTCCTTCTAAGGGGTTGCACTACCCACATGGTGACGATGCTGGGGTTTCTGGATGAGCCGTCACCTCCATGCACTTTAAACGCAGTCCCTAAAGGGCTGTAAACATAAATCTCCTCTGGAGCCGGGATCACATGGTCTGGAGGAACCTGATAAGACAAGTACGTGAAAATGTTCAACTGTAACTGCACGCTCAACTGTAGCAACAAAATAACTTGAAAAGAAAAGCAAGCCAACAGAGTAAACCGGACCCACTGAGGGTATAGCAGGCCACAATAGACAATGTCCTTGCTACCCTCTGAGTAACGTCTCCTCCCACATCATGGTTTGCTTTTCATCCCCCTTGGGGAGAACCTACCAGCAGTCTGTCCGAGGAGCCAGTTAGGCGACTGTAGTAGTTCATCCTGCTGTTCATGATGGAGGCCTCTGCGGAGACCCGCTCCAGAGGATCCTCCTCGACGATATTCCGAGGCTCCACATGAAACGGCCTGATGGACACAGATACAACCAGGGGTGGGCAATCTTCCCAAAAAAACACACAATCGCGATCCACAATCTGAATTGCGATCTTTCTTCTCAGTTTTAAAGTGTACTGTTAAGAAAACCCAGACTTGAACGAGCAATTAGCACCATTTAAAATACAATACAGCATTTAAGACACCGTTTTCAAGAGTAATTAAACCCCGAGTTAAACTTTATTTTACATATTAAAGTTGTATTGCATTGTATTCCCTTTAAGGCAAATTAATACATTTGTGGTATTACTTCTGGAAGTGCCGACTGTGGCCCAACTCTGCTTTGTGAAATACAACTACATACCTGATTTGCACCTCGGGCCCCTGTGCATGCACACCACTGCACTTTACAGCATTTTTGACAACAATGCCTGATTTTACCACTCCCCTTTGCACTCGATTCAGTTTACGGGCTGCTTGTGAGTGATCTCCACCAGCCCAGAATGGGATATTAAGCCAGATAATCCAATCTTGGATTCTTTGCGTTCTCTGTACCCGCACTTGTGTCCAAGTATGTAATTATGGGTCTCATTAGGTTACCCCAGTCATAGTGAGGTGACCGTATACGTCCTTTAGGTCAAAGTAAACCAAAGCTATAAGTATATCAAAATACCATGCTGCTGGATAGCAGCAATTTCAATTGATTCAGTTATGGGATACTTAGATAATATTGTTGATGCAAAAACCTGGAAATAGACAATCGGAGTGAACACTTAAAATAACATGCAAAGAAAGCAGATTTTCTAGTTTGCTGTAAATATAGACAATACAATTTGCCAGAAAAACTGCAGGACAAACAGATCGAGCATGCCAGAAAATATGAGGTGGTGCAGAGGTGTGAGGTACGAATTGGGTAGGTGGTACAAATCGGGTAGTTACACCTTGTATCCATGTTTCATTCACAAATCAACAGAATGACTTCCTACTAGACGGCTTTGCTGATTCACCAAATGAAGTGTCTCTATCACAGGGTTACTTTCACGTGTAACATACAGTGGTACCTCGGTTCTTGAACTTAATCCGTTCCGGACTCCGGCTTCGAATTTTTCCCATAAGAAATAATGGAAAACCAATTAATTGGTTCACGGCCCCCCAAAATTACACCTAGATATGTTCTTTTTTTTTAAGCATTTAAACACCAAATGAACAGGATAAAACAAGAGCAGCATTTTTTTTTCCCAAAACGATAAAGATCTTATCCCAACATTACCCCTGTCCTGCCCCAATCGTCCCGTGTGCTCCGTGTGCCATGCCCCCATGTGATCAGCTGTTTCTGATTGTTGTGATTAGTCCTCTGTATTAAGTCCGCGTTTCAGTTTGTTTCCCCAGTCCGGTCATTGGGTGCGTTCGACTTGCTTACAGCGCTGGCTTAAAGCAACGTATTCTGATCCTGACGCAATGCATTACGGTTAGATGCATTGCGACCTCTCACTCGGCTGCACAAACTGGAACCGCCTCCGTGACGACAGACCTTTGCCCTTATTGGCTGAAGAACTTAGTTACACGCATGACGTTTGTATCCCAGGTAGGGATGGGCATTTTTGGTCATATTTCATTTCGAGTAATCCACAGGTTTGAGAAACGAGTACTCGATTAATTGGGGGTGGAGTTTAAGCAAGGGGCCGGGCGTTTGCATCACAGTATACAGTAAACATTTAAAAGAAATAACAGCATGAGATGAAGCCGAAGCGCTTTTTCTACATGACGCATTGTATATAAAATTAATCACATAGCCTAGATACATAAATATGTAAATGTTATATTACAAATTGTATTTATCTACACAAAATGCATGTGAGCTTGAACTACGTACATAAAGTAGTGGATGCGCTTCTCCCGTTACTTTAAAACAACGGCAAACATTTTTTACAGTTGCAACATTGAAGCCCTTATTGATTGCAAGCAGCAGGGTGTGTGCGAAACAGGGCACTGATTCCCAAAGACTTCGATTTGCCAGAACCATGTTAGCAGCGTTGTCGTGCACACATGCCATTACTTTTTCAGAGCTTAACAGCCACTTTTCTGTTGCATCTTTCAGGTAGTTGCCAATGTTCACAGCTGTGTGTCTTTCCTCGAAACCTTGCGTCTCTAATACTGCGCTGTGAATTTTCCATTCATTTATGTGACGACAGATTAGTGTCATATACGATTCGGTGGTTAGCGAACGTTAAACGTTTAAAACCTTCACCTTCAACAAAACTAACAGGCAGCAAGTCTTCTGCTGTCATTTCTGCTATTAAGTGCCTCATCTTCTCTGCCCTGCCTTTGTCGCATTTCTGTCTGATGGTGAAATCTCTGACTGCTGGTAGTGGCACCGGCATCATCTGCTTTTTTGTGTTTCTGTACAAGATGATAACGCATCGAACTCGTTGTGGAGTTGTAGACGAGTGTGGCGCTGCTCATCTTACACTTGTTTTTTCGTCAAGTTTTTCAAAGTGTTGCCATACATCACTGTGCGCTTTAGAAGCCATTTTCGCTCTGTGCTCCGGTCTCTAGACAGCAACTTCTCACAGCCGTAACCAATCAAATATCAGACTACTGCCCAAATACCAGCATAACCAATCAGAAAGAATGAAAGTACCGGTAATCGAATTCTAAAAAATGCATTTTTAGAGCCTATCGATCGTCATTTTCATGCTCGATCATCGCTGATGGGTTCGAGTAATCGATTAATCGAGTACCCGCGCACATCCCTAATCCCAGGCAGTTCCGATGCGTGATCTGCCATTTCTCCCGAATATCACGTAAATCAGTGTGAACTAGTTTTCAGTTAATTTACCCAAAGTAAAGTTTAAATAAATGAGATAAATGCTCTAATAGTACATGTAACTTAGTAATTTATTTATTGTTAGTTACTGTAATGTTGCACTGCTTTATTTGGTTAATCGTCCCAGTCTGTGAAGAAGAGATTCAAGTAAGAATTGCATTTCGTCGTACAGTATGACTCATTTCCTGGCGCGTACAATTTATATTAGGTCAGCGTTCACGGTTTCGACTTCTGATATTCAGATCAAGTTCTAGGTCAAACTGGTTTGTTCAACTTTCAAGAAATTCGAGTTCTAATGAGTTTGAGAACCAAGGTACAGCTGTATTTGGAAAGCATTTAAATGTGAGCTATCAGCATGGCAAGTGAGGAGATGTGGAGCGGAAAACAAAACGCGTTATTACAGGACATCAGGTTTTATGTCAAGATTGGAAATATTTTGACGATATAAATTCATCAGATCGCCCGCCCCCAGATACATCCCCCATTATATTCCAGGATAACTGTGACACACATATGCGCAACTTTGTTTTTTTTTTACCATTAGCTACAAATGACGACAAGTATTTCCGGAATCGCTCAGCCAATCAACTATGCCCAAGTCATCACACGTTCAGTGGGATGTATTTTTAAAAGGGAAGCATCTCAGTCCCCATCCTCAAACAAGACAGTCAGAAAAAGCAATATGTCCATAGTGATGTTTCAAGGCAGTTACCTCACAGTCACCCAAAGTATTATTTTCATGGTATCAGTGACTTGCTCTGCTAGCTTGCAACTGACACACAACCACAAGCCCAGGATGAAATAGGAATGGAGTGTTACCACTCGTCTTAGCACCTTACCACATCACAGCCAGCAGAAAGAGCCACCATGACCAAGCCAACAGCAGGCCTTGCACACGTGTTAGCTCTTAGCTTTGATACCACCTAGCAATAACCCCATTGTTTATACATACTGCAGTTTCAGCCGAGAGCTCTACCATTAAAGGTTCACAGCGATATGAAGAACCTGTAAGAAATCAGAGTAAAGTGGCCATCGGCATCATCTGCATTTCTTCGTAAAAAGCCTCTGAGGAATAATAAAGCACAAAGAGCACAGACAAGAGGACAGTGTACACGCACACCCATAACCATACGTTCACAGTCCCAGGCTCCTGCATAGAATTTGCAAAATACCAAGCATGATTGGTTTGTGACAAGTAGCAACAGAGAATGCGTGACACTAGGGGCAAAGCGCACTCAGAAGGACCTGATAATCTTCCATAACAGGCCAACTGCTGCATCATTTTCAGATGACAAACAGCTGTGAGGAGGGTGAAGGTGAAGCCAACTCTTCTTGCCAACACTTTGTTACTGCCGAGGCAGTGGCGGTCACCCAGTCACCCATTATTTTTATGGTCTTTTCCCCCGTGTAGACAGCACCAAGCAGCACCATCTGGGGCAGCATTCCCCCTGCATTCTGCACCCGATCCAAGGTGCATTTTTACAGCCTGGTGTCAAAAGGGAGACTGACAGCTTACAGATGACAGCCGACCATGAGTACCTCCTGTTTGGGGCTCAAGACCCACCCCACACTTTCTACACTCAAGCGAGCAGCTCACTACCAATTGTTGCGTCGATTAATCATTTGCTATCTTTCCAGCTTTTTTTCCTCCCTCAAAGAGAGCTGAGTTACCAACTTTATTCAGAGGGACTGCAACTTGGAAATTGCAGGAAACCCCCAAGGGGTGATCTGCAAATTTTTATCAAGACAAAGCCTGAGACACTGATCGCCATAGGAATAAGTCCTAAATCTACGGTATCTGCATGAAACCAAGTAGCACAACTTTGCAAATTATCTGCTTTGTCATACACATTCAGGGTTACTCATTTCATTGTCACATTTTCAGAGATTAAAAAATTACTAGTGTGACTTCCTCCAGGAGACCAATTTGCACAAACACATCGTGTATTATTACGAAAGACCAGTTAATTCTTTTTCTATGCTGACCTCTGCATCCCCTGTCATAACGAGGTGATGTCATGCTAGGGCCGCAGTCAATGAAGACCCATCAGCCCCCTCAGCATCATGAGAAACCTATAACATATTAAATGGCAGGGCTCAATACCTCCTGGTCTTT
This sequence comes from Cyphomyrus plagiostoma, assembly GCA_019775915.2. Classification (NCBI taxonomy): domain Eukaryota; kingdom Metazoa; phylum Chordata; class Actinopteri; order Osteoglossiformes; family Mormyridae; genus Cyphomyrus; species Cyphomyrus plagiostoma. The sequence goes on along the minus strand of JABFEA020000119.1, from coordinate 1,237,637 downwards.
GAGTCCAGTGAGTCAGTCACACTCCGGGTGGCGTAGCTCTCCCCGGACCAATCAGGGCCCAGCAACGGCCTCCAGTCATCCTCCATATTGTCAGGGTCACAACACGTTTCTTATTTACAAGTCATCACCTGTCAAAAAAAGAAAACCCAGAGTCAATATATGCAAATATATAAAAACTGGACAGTCCAAAGACTAGCAGTTAGACTAAATGGCATCTCAAAAATTCCCTTAGCGCTGCAACAGACGGTCATCTCACCATTGGTGCAACTTTGCTGTGTGACCTATGCTGCCAGGATGGGCTATAGACTCCCCATTGCCCTAACCAGGGTAAGGGGTTGGGAGATGGAGGAATGGGTAATGGATTGTGAGAGGAAGCATCTCCTTAACCCACATTTCCTGATGAGAGCAGCAAATGCTACTATTAAACCTCAGGGAATTACAGTCTTAAAGGCTGCAGCGTGGTACTGCCTGACTGGAAGATTCTTTTGGGTTAGAAAAAAAAAAATTATATCTGATGACATGGTAATATCAAGTGATGAGGATTTTAGGAGGATGCTTTCTGATACAAAACTTCCCATTAAATATCTGGACTTTTGACATGACCATATAATAAACAATATTTTTTTTTAATTTAAAATGTAATTCATTTAAAGTCTCACTGAGAATTCTTTTATAAAATTCAAGTAGCAAAACTCAGTGTAACCCCTTGACTGCTAATGTGGAATATTAATCAATACCAAGTCGCTCAAAAAAGCTTAAAATACTTACAGTTTGATTTTGCATACCCTGAAATACAAATTTTTAAAAACCATTATACCTTCTTAAATAATAAAAAAAAAAAAACCCAAAATTAAAAAATAAATAGCTGACAATTACCCTAAATATTCTTTACATAAATCTACAAGAGTCCGCTTGAAACATTAATACTGTTCCACTTTGGACTGCGGACTTTCCCAGGTGCTTTTCAACATACAAACCCATAAAAAACAAACAAAACAATCTTGGATCACATGTTTTTGTGTTGATTTGAAGGCCCCCACTGATATGATACAATAAAGGGTGAAGCCATTTCAGTTAATCAAAGCTCCAAAAAAGGTTTCGCATCAGCATTTTTATTATTTTGAGAAATTTCTGAACGAAAAAAGGCCATTTGTTGAATTAAAATGGAATACCCCAAACACAAAAGTACAATAACAGTAGTACAGCAAACCAACACTGTTACTGTCACGTCTAAAAAAACTACAATCTCTTAAAATCCCCTCTGTTGCCTTAAAAGCAGAATGCAACAAATGCATATTAAATATTTTGAGAAACACAGGGGACTGCAGCCATTGTAATTTTGCTTGATTTTATTTTTGGCCAAGAAAGCGCATCATGCCGCAAGCAAAACAACCCATCCGCAAAACACAGTACTCAAAGGGTAGGGAATAAAAAAAATCTGTTGACCAAACCAAACAAAAATCAGTCAAATACCAATCTGGGTGCACAAAAAGCAGTTCACAATTCAGGGTGCAAGAGGTAGTGTTCCTACTATTCATGGACGTCTACCAGAACAAAAGCATGAAATGACGAGACAAGAATGCTAGAATATGTCCCAAAAATCCTCAAGTTGGATCTATAAACGTTAAAAACATGAGTATTTGGAACTTAGAGACTTCCGTTCGGTGACATGAAATTGGTTTCAAAATAATAAGTGTCGACATCCCAAATCTGCCAGGTTCAATTTAAATAAGAAAAAAGTTAGCAATGACTACAACCCAGGGTCACTAAGGATGATTTTAATAACTATGTCCAATTCCTATGTCCTTCCTTTTGGTGGAAATAAATTACATTATGCAACATAGACTATTTACCGTATTGACCATTCAACGCCGACGCATGTGCTTAACGACCTGTTTCAGGTCTGTCTTTCATTTCAAATGAAATTACTGTACTCAAAACTAGTTTAATCCTACTAATTCATATGACAAATAAAACTATGACTCCAAATTTTGTGACTAACGAAAGTGTCACTACCAGTCAACCAACTTCTTCGGCCAATAAGACAAAAAGCCTCCCGCGAAGACTGGCTACAGTACCTACAGCGCATCTAGCAAACCAAGAACCTTCACTAACCACAAAAAAATACGATTTCCTCAAATGTCGGCAGTTAAGTCGTAGCCCGTGCCATCCCGAACAACGGATCGCTTTATATAAATTAACGGGATTCCTGTGACACCTTTGATAAAAAGTTTTGTATGGAATTCAATTTCTAAACATTTCCTCTGTATTCACACAGGATATGCTATGGATAACAGTTCGCTGTAGGAAGAGGACACTTACCAGCAAGACACAGCCTTTACTCGCAACTCTTCCTGGCAAGTGTTTTGAAAAAGGAACGGAAGCTTCTTGCACATGCTTGGAAAACGCTGTGACTCTTGGGATCGGTAGTTCGTAGGCAATACCGGCTCTCTGACATCCGTACAGATAAAACTACCAAACCCATAACTCCTCCGTACCGGTCACCTGGACAGATGTTATTTTGTAGGCCGGTTAAAACTCGTTTGGTATTATTGTTATTGTTGGAGAAACTCATCACCGGGGCGTTGTTAGTAATGAAATAACTTTGATAAAAGTTTGGAAAATAACATTGAATCGCGCTTTTAGGAAAACACGCGTTACTCGTTGGTAGGGTGAGAGGGGAAATTGCGTTTGATTGTTGTCTCGGTGCGCTTTCGCCCCCTAGCCAGGATTTAGCAATTGCAGAAGCAATTGGGTAAATCCTGTTGGGTTTACTCTTGTGAACGTCAGGCGGCGTCATTGGCTAAGTGATTTGGGGTTGAACTTTGTGTGGAGTTCGCATGCTCTCACTGTGTAACGTGGATTCACTCCCCTATTACGAAGATGTCGTTAGGCTAAGCGATGTCTCTAAATTGCCCATAGTATATGACTATCCATATTTCAACCACTAATTATCCAGTAAACGGTGGCTGTGAACCTGGAGCCTATGCCAAATACCTAAGAAACCTACAGTTTTATCTTGAACAATCATATGCAATAAGAATAGTAATATTTATTACCTTTCTGTTGTCAAAAGAATTCAGCACAGACTTTGGAAAATAATTATATTAATTATTAGTAGTATTATATTTGTAAATATTAATAATGATGATAATGTAATAATAAAGGTCTTAGAGAAGGATAAGCAACCACCCAGCCGGTAGATCAGGGGTCTCCAACTCCGGTCCTGGAGAGCTACTATCCAGTAGGTTTTCTATCCTACTTGGCTTCTGATGAGCCACACCTGTTCCTGGTATTTATCTGAGAACAGCTGTGGCTCATCAGAAGCCAGGTATGATAGAAAACCTACTGGACGGTAGCTCTCCAGGACAGGAGTTGGAGACCCCTGCTGTAGATAAAGGTCCAAACCTGGTGCAAGCTGGGGGCCCCTGGTGGTCTGGGCTGTGCTGGAGTGCAGCCCCGAGCAGTACGGACAAGAGAGTGGACAAAGAGTGCTGCTGATTCCAAAGCCACACACACACACCACTTCTCCCTCATACCTGAGAGAGAGAAGAATCTTTTTAAAGGTTACACATTGTGTGTAGCATCTACAGACTTGAATCCGATTGAACATCCAATTGAGATCTTGAAATGGCAATGCACTGACGCTTCCCATCCAACCTGATGGAGCTTGAGAGGTGCTGCAAAGAAGAATGGGCCAAACTGCCCAAGGATAGGTGGCCAAGCTTGTGCATCATACTCAAAAAGACCTGAGGCTGTAATCGCTGCCAAAGGTGCATCAACAAAATATTGCGCAAAGGCTGTAAATACTTATGTACATGTAATTTCTCAGTTTTTTTATTTTTAATAAATTTGCAAAACTCTCATGTAAACTTTTTTCATGTTGTCATTATGTGGTTGTGGTGTGCGCTCAGACAGAGAAACACGGATCCAGGAATGCGGGGAATCAAAGCCTTTACTGGGCAAGACGAGGCAACGGTACAGGAAAGGGCAAGGCTGAGGCAGGGTCTTGGTATGGGCGTTGAGGTCGAAAGCCGGGGAATCTGTCCTACAGGTAAGCACGGGACACGACCACACAGGGAGGGGAAAACGGAACGATCGGGATCGGGCGAGGGAAGCGGGTCAGGTACGGGAGCTGGGCTGTGGAAAGGGAAGAGGTGAGACAACAGGTTAACACCAGATGGACAGCACCGGGCGAGGAGCGAGGGGAGACGAGAGACAAAGTAACGCTTAGTAAGGCTCAAATACATTGGCTCAATACTTTGCGATCTGCTCTGGTTGGGGGGCCTGTTTTATAGAACGCTTGATCTGGCAGACGGCTACGCCTCTGCCGGGTCCCGCCTGCGTGGGCATGACAGGGGTGTTGTGTGTAGAATTTTGAAGAAAAAAATCAATTTTGGAATAAGGCTATAATATAACGAAATGTGGAAAAACTGATGTGCTGTGAATACTTCCCGGATGCAGTGTAAGTGTTCAAAATGTATCAGCATGAATATGTTCCTTTGAGTAGTCTTGTGTTTTCCTTAAATATCTTACGGATTTTCTTTGTATCTTTCCTATCTCCCACATATATTCTTGTGTGTAGCATAGAGAACTTAGGAAACATTTAAAGGAATGTAACCATATGTCTTTGCTAGTACCGTGTATATTATTGACCCTGTGTGTAGGTACAGAGCACCTCCTTGGTTAACACTATTCAGTGATGTCTCCCCCATCACATTCCTGGAGTCTCCTGCCTTATCAAGATCTCATAAATAAGCCAAAGGGCCCTTCTTCCTCACACTCATCCACCTCTCACAACAAAGGAATGAATTCAAATATGAATCGCGAAAAACACTGATATCAAACAGTTGTAACAATCCCATGTTAACCATAAACTGTAACATACAAATGTTTAATCAGGAGCACAACTCTAGAAAGTAATGGCGCCTCATAAACAGACCAAGTATTAAGATGGACTGTCTGGATTTAGAATTTGTAGTGGAATTTCTGAATTACCTAAATGTGTTAATATCTGTCAATGTATGACATATCCAATCATACTATGTATTGATTGAGTAACCAACACATACCCCATAATGTAATTTTAATTAAGAAATAATTAATGAAGGTTGTGCAATGTGTGTGCCTCCAGATTGGTACGTCATGTTCAGTATTAAAATAATGAGAAAATTCATAAACGTCGAATGTCATCATGGTTTGCCACGAAATTATATGTATCTAAAATGCCTTCAAAATAAAATCAAAATAAGCTCCAAATTTGCACCAGTCTGTAGTCATAAACCCACACAAACCTCTCGATCAGGACTCCAGCAAGATGCCGCAGGCAATTGGCCCAAGTGTCGAGTTATGAATCATCAATATTCATGGACTTTAGACCATAAAAGTCAGTATCTCAACTTCAAACCCGGAGCTGAGGGAAGTCACAGAGAAATGCAGGAGCCAACGACACAGAAACCAGCTGCAAGACCAAGATAGAGACCATCTGCAGAGAAATGCCTAATGCTTCACCAAAGATAGAGCATCAGAGGAGACTCCACACAAAAGACCCCCTCCAGAACCTCCCAAGACTCCACACAAAGACCCCCTCCAGAACCTCCAAAGGCTCTGTCAGCATTTAAGTAACCCAACTTTCTTTTATATGATAATCTGGCTTTTCATGTTTTACCTATATTACAATCTGGGTCACGCTTTCAAAATCTGGTGCTTGCTATACAGAACAGTATTTCCTCTAAGGGTGTCCCATTACATTCCCGTATATCATTTTGTCATTGTCTTGTTATTTTATGTTTATGTTTGATGTTTCGTGTAATGTCTGTCACATTGTTAGTTGTAATAAATGTATGTCTTTTCATATTCTAAATCTCCATTTCGGTGATTGCCTAATAATAAGTCCCTTCACTGGTGCAAACCGACCTAAGTTTTTGAAATCCCAAGCTTGTCTTAAATTATTATGAGACTCTCTTAACGGCCATAAGAAGGGTCTAGTCATAGAATTGCTACATTACCTGGCGAATTACTTTCACTGGATGAACATTTTGACCCAGGTTATGCAGTGATACAGTAATTAGTGGATTCAATTTATCTCTCAATAATTAATCAATTGGGAATTCCTTAATTATAGTTTGGTGGAGATAAATAATTTGAGTCTAATTTTCCCTATAGCCATGACATACTGATACAAGTGTAGGAGAGAGCAAGCTTGGCAGTGTATGGCGGCCACCTGCAGTTGTGGCCATGGAGCTGGGGGTTAGGGGCCTTGCTCAAGGGCCCAAATACATGTGACTATCCTGCTGAACCTAGGCTGGACCTTCCTTTATATGTTTAAGAATTATTAGCATGATTTACTTGTTTGGTATTGGTCAATGTTGATACATATTTATACAGTATAAAACTATCACTAATTGCTAATGATGATTATTAATAAATTAGGATTATTATACAATACCAAACACAAACACATTTTATGTAGCAATGGACAACAGGGTTGCCAACTCTCAAGCATCTGGCTTCACACTCATGGCTTCAGACTTTTGTGCCCCCGCAATAAGTCTTACGGCAAAAGGTTTATATCATTCCATTATAAACCTAAAATTGGCTACATCAGAAACATCATGGGGTTTCTTCCAGGCATTCCAGTCGGCCGCCCCCCCCCCCCCCCGCGGGGCGGGGGGGGGGGGGGTGTGGGGTTGGGGGGGGGGGTGGGGGATGGGGGGCAG
>JABFEA020000119.1:1205932-1228402 GCA_019775915.2 Cyphomyrus plagiostoma | reverse complement strand
GTGATTGGTTGATTAGATAATTGCATTAATGAGAAATTGAACAGGTGTTCCTAATAATCCTTTAGGTGAGTGTATTTCCACTGCTGTATCATATTCCATATTTACTGACTATTTATATTAGTACCTGTACATACTCTATGTATATATATTTATATATTAACCACCTCATCTCTCGATGTCAAATTCCTTGTATGTGTGAACGTACTTGGCAATAAACTCGATTCTGATTATTCTGCCGTATTTGCTATAGCTGCAGTTCCGGTTTTTGCCAGCAGGCTGTGCACAACTATAGTGTTTCGAAACTCTTCGAACCGTTTCAAAACATTGTTTCGAATGTTTCGAAATTGTTTTGATGATTTGAAATTGCCATCTCTACCTATCACAGTACCACGCTTGAATTCATGAGCCCCTGAGAGCGAGTCATTCTTTCGTAAATGTTTGTAGAAGCTGTCTGCATGTCTAGGTCTTTGCTTATGTACGCCTGTGGCTATGGAAGCGTTTTGAACACCTGCATTCAGTGATTTGGAGGGGTGTGGTAATACTTTTGGCAATATAACGATGTTTGTTCATTACATAGCGGGTATATTAATGAAACCTATAATAATGGTGCAATTGTTCGTGGTTTTATACTGGGCTGTCCGGGGCGCTGATATTTCCTGGTCGGAAATTCAGTCTCACTTAGGCCCTGACTACTTTGCTCATTTTACTTCACTTGCTCCAAGTCAGACATAAAATTTGTTATATTAGACAAGATTTTGAACCTCCACGTCGAAATTTTCATAAATTTTGAGTTTCAGTGGTTATGATTACAAGCTGAAATATTATCATTTGTAGCAACCAATATAATGCATTACTGACTGAACACTTAGCTCTTGAATATATATATTAAAGTATATGTTAAAGTGAAAGGAGATTTTTTTTAATAAGTACATTTGTACCCTGTTGAGGCGGAATGAAAATGCATGCCTGTATCGGATTTTTGAAGGCGTATTTTTATACCACCTAAACATATTTTTACCGTGTCCATACGGTAAACCAGTGTAGAGAAGTATAAAGGGGAAAATGCAGTATTTGGCGTATTATGTCTCATGGTTTAAACGCCAACAGTGATCTATAATGTTCGCTAAACTCTGGTAAAGACTCGGATATTATTCGCTCCAGTATGGTCGAGCTCACAAACGCCCCCCAGCGTAATTTCTCTGGAGGTATTTCTTTCCATGTGTCTGCGCCGTGTTTTTCAGGAGCTGTGGTTTCAGGCTTGAGTTGATAAAACCCCTGCATGGTACCAACTGCTATTTTTGCTTGTTTTTGTATTATTACTACTTTAATTACTATTGCATTATTTCAGATCGCACATCAGATATGTGAGTAGATTCAGATTTTTGTGATTGTTTACCATTAATAATTCAGTAGTTAGCTTGCTGAGTTTGCTTTAGTGGCCATAGACCATGCCTTGTAGGGGTCTCTGTATATGACTAAGTAGGTGGGTATAATTTCTTAATATAAAATGGCCAAGAAATGCGCACCAAGGCGAGCTAAAGCAAATAGGGACGGCTTGTCTGCACCCCAACATGGCGCGGGCGCCCTTCGCGCTATTTGTTCCCGCCAATCGCTAAACAGGATTTTCGCGCATCCAGGTGCGGTCAGTCTGTGGGCGCGCGCCGTGAGAAGCTGTCTGCTTATCGGGGACTGCCTGTTGTTCGGACTTCTATAGCAGCTGCTCGTATGTTCATATTTATGCAGTAACTACTTAATGGTTATTTTTTGTGCTCCAACAGGGGCCTGCGGTTCACGAAACAATTAAGTCAGTTTATTAGCAATGCAAAATATGTTTTTGTGTATGCCACAAAGCAACTAACAACAGAATACTTGCTATATAAACATTTAGTAGCCTTTCTTCCTAAGCAATTGTGCTAACTCCTTCCGCTGATAAATGTAATATTGGCTGGGTACTGAGTGCACTTTCTGTCTGAGTTGCTTTTTGTTGCCCTGCCGCTCAAATACGGCCTTTCGCCCTGGTTTGTTACCGAGGTGTGGATGGACCAGGCCAGCCGCCGGCTTGGCTAACTCGTGTCCCGTGGGTCGTTGGCTGCTTTACCGGACTCCTTTGAGTTCAGGCCGTGTACGGACGCTTAATTTAGCAAGATAGCGGCCAGTTATAAAGCAGACCTTGAGGAGGTTAGCGGAACCACGGCGTTACTGCGCTCTGTGCTGATTAGATACTTCGGTGTGCAAAGGTTTTATTATCTAGACCAGCGCCTAAATCAAGTATGTTTCATATTTATGAACAGTTATTATAACATTTTTAAATTTAGAGTGATGGTTGTGGGTTTAACCGCTCCGTGTGTGAATTCTTGTCCGCTAAGCAAAATTGAAATAGGTTTGTTTGATGTTGTAAAAAGCCTCTAGATATCTTTGATTACATATTTCTCTTAACACGCCTCCTTGTTTCCCCCAGCAGAGTTGGTGAAACCATGGAGGATTGGGAAGATGACAACCAGGTGTGCAAAGGCGTTTGAGCTCGTTGATATATATTGTAAAAAGCAATGCCTTCGCAACTGTATGAAAATGCATACTTCTTAGGCTTTGATCCTGTTTTCCTTGCAGGACACCTCGGGAAGCAACATTGTAAATAATGGTAGGTGCAGAATTAAGTCGTTCCCATTCTTCAGGTCAGGTCTGAATGAAGCCAGTGCTGCTATCTGGCACTTCACTGGCCACCTATTTCACCAGTCAGGTCGTCATGGGTGCTTGTTTGGAAACTTTAAAGGGGCTTGCAGCATTTGGTGTGAAATGAAGGATTGGGCACCATGGACCTGCATGGTGCTTGCAAGTAAATACACGCAGCTGACATTGTGTGATCTGTAGGGCTCCTGCCCTAAGTGAGTGTGAAGACTTTTCGATGAAGATCTGTACTTTAATTGAATGGTACTACCTTGGGTGCCCATCTTAATTGGGATCCAAGCATATGTCCCTTATGACTTGTGTTATTGAGACCTTGTCCTATTAAGGTTACTGGTTTGGGAGTGCCAAGAGTTCAGTACTTAATGTGATGCAGTTGAGCTGTGTTTGCCTAAAAGCTGATCCTTGTGCTTTTCCCTTTCGTATTCCCTTGCAGCTCCCATAAGGTCATGGGAGAGTGGTGATTACCAGAGTAAAAGTCATGGGAGCCTTAACGGTGGGTCATTGTGCTTTTTGTGTATCCATGTCTACATTATCAGTGGAATACTTTGTTTTCAAACCGATGATGTACAGCTGTTGGTGGATGAATGCAAACTCTACAACCCATGTGGATAACATGGATTTTGACTTTTGAAAAGAATCATGTACAAACTTGTGTTCCGAAGGCAGAGAGCTTACTCGGGCATTGCTGTTTTCCTATGTGTGGTTATATAAAGTAAGACCTTCCGCTCAAGGTTGTTTGTTCTTTTTCTTACATGTTGCTGTTGCATGCTCAGGCAGTGAAAGCAGTTCTTGGAACAGTTCTGGAGGCAGCTTTGGCGGGAGTGGAAGGGGCAGTGGTGAGGGTCTTTCACGATGACCTGGCCATTATGTCTCATTCACAGCATGCTGTCCCCGGATTTCATTAGTACTGAATGACTTGCTGAAAGCCCCCCTCCCTTTGTTCTTTTACAGGTAGAGGTTTCAGGGGAGGAGGTGGAGGATACAGGGCCTCCAGTGCCTCAGGTTGTCTCAATTTTTTTTTTTTTATGTGACGGCTAAGAAACATTAACATTTGAGAGGTTTTTGGGAAGATTTTCAGTTGATTAAAGGGATTTGTTTCTGATGTACCCACAGCCAAATTAAAAATAAATAAATAAAATTCTTCGTTATCTAAGCAATTGAAGTGTTAAACTTATGTATACATGACGTTTTCCCATTGTGGAATTAAGCTTTATTTCTTGATTGGACTAATACATTTTGGGATTTTTACAGTCTGTCCTCTATAATGATTGATTTAAAGTTACCAGTGTACCAAGCCTAGGGTTTATGATCATATGTTGATCCTGCTTTCCTGTCTATCTCTGAGCTAACTTATGAATATAATGGGTAACCTAAAATCTGGATTTTTTTGGAGGAAAAGGACCTCAAGTGTACAATGAGGACAGCTGTGATGGAGATGGTGAAAATAATGGTAAGTGCAGTAATTATTTTTTCATTCGCTTATTGTAACAGATTCGCGTATGTTGTATTATACACTCTGCATCCAGTGTTTTAATGATTAAATTTACATTCATTAGCTATAATAGTTCATAGACATTCTTAAGGAAAGATTTGTGCGATTTCTACTTTTGCAAACTGAAAGACTGTTAATTGATGATGATAAACCCTTTATTGCTGTTGCAGTATACCATGTCACTAATCACAAGTACCAGCGAAAAGCAGGCCATGAACCTGACCATACATATACAAACATCACATTATGGGGGTAGACGGGTCTGGAAGACAGGGGATATAGGAAGATCAGAGAGAACTGGATTACATGAGGAGAGAGGGGGAGAATAAAAAAAAAAAAAAAAGCAGCTCCCAGACTGTACTCCAGTAGGGAGTATAATGTAGGATCTGAAAAAACACCTCAGCAACATGAGCTCGTGGTCACTATGCATTATAACATAAGTCGTGACTTGCAACAGGGGAGGGAAATGGGGATGTAGAGGTAGTCCATAGACAGACAGCCGTCCGGTCCTGCAGCACTGGTCAGACCCACCTGTTCACACTGGGGGTCTGCGGAGGCGTGGGATGGGGTGACCTATGAAATTATTTCAAACCAGGTGCCACAACATAAAGGTAGGAATGTACACCAGTAGCAAGCACTTAAACACACACCCACACGCACCCAATTTCCCAGACATCCAGTTTACTGTGACCTGGCTTTGCAGTCTTAAAGGGAGTCCAAGTGCTGAAACCTAATAATGGTGCTAATCCTGTTAATGGGTTCCTGTTAAGATGGTGATGTAGATATGGAATGATGAGTCAGCCTGCATAATCTGTCGGCCTATCAGATGCTGCTTGGTGCGTGGCAGGAATGCTTCTGGGATCCAAGGCCCCATGTTTGTTCTGGCGAAATGACAAGCATGCCTCCTCCATTTTATTTTGCTGCTTTTGGCTTCTGATCGCAAACCTCAGTGTCACTCCTCAGGTAACCAGGACAGCTCCTGGGGTGGTGCTTCAAGTGGATATGGGGGAAGAGCCAGAGATCGAGGCAAGTTCTCGAGCCCCAGTTTCATTTTCGTCGTCCTCTTTTCGTCGGCAGCTTGGGTTTTTAATGGCATCAATTAAGTCCTAATGCATAGCTTTCAACTTGTAAAGTGAGCCTGCAGTGTAGTAAACTGATGGAAGTCTTAGTCATGTGTGCGTTTTGTTTTTGTTCTCTGCAGGAGGCAGGGGGTCACGTGGTGGCAGCAGAGGAGGGTTCAGCAGCGCCCCCTCAGGTAATTTTGAGATTGCATATGAAGTCGATGCGATATACAGCAGGGCTCTTGAAATCTGACCCTTAGTTCCAAATCCAGGCCTTGTTTTCAGCTCTCCCAGGCAGTTAAATAATGATGATTTCTGACTGGCCAGGGGCTTCCCACCTGAAGCCTCAAATAGGATGTCATGCGATGCAGAAATGGGCACTTAAGCTAACTTGTCTGTCTGGCTGCATGCCTGACTTTGTGCTGTACATGCTCAAAACCTTATTTGGTAGAACTGTGCTTATTGGGTGTGTTTGTCTCTGGTGTGGGGGCAATGCTAACCCCCTTTGAATATGATGTACAGGCAGTCCCTGGGTTAAGAATGTCCAACTTGTACTTAGGTTTTATGGCGGTCCTATTAAGATTTAGGGTGAAATGAATTGGTTTGTAATGACAAAATCACACATTTATTTGTGGCACTTGTGAAAATACTGCATAGCTTCAGTGGCTTATTTGATTGAGGTACAGTACTGTATGTAGTTACGATTATCACTGTGTAATTGGACTTTATTCTGACTTGCCTAAAAATTCAGCTTAAAGGTGCATAGAGAATGAATCTCGTTCATGACCAGGGTACTGCTATGTCCTTCAGTTTTAATCAGGTTTAAAGTATTTTTTTTTTAATGTTTGCTGTCATATTATTTGTGATTGTCTAAATATAAAATTGTGAAATGAAACCCTAGGGTTATTGTATAATTTTATACAGGAACTACAGTTTCAAAAGGTATCGAATCTTTTAGTCTTGTGAAAGGCAAAGGATAGTCTGGGTCGAATATTGCTACATTTGTCTGTGTTTCTAAACAGGACCGGAGGATTTTGGGAAAGAAGATGGTATGTGTTGCCCTCGCTACTATTACAAATCTTGCATTTTATGATGATTTCTGGCCAAAGAACCTACTTGTATGGGAGACAAACACTTTATTTCAGTTTGCTTTTATTGTGCACAGGGTTCAGAAGTGACTTTGGAGGGCGTGGTGGCAGAGGTCGGGGGGGTTTCCGTCAGGGTTTGTATCTGTGACACCCCGCTCTCCCCATCTGTCGTCTATCGTTACATTATATGCATCAGCCATTGACCAGCACTGTACTTCGTTCCAAATGTTTATGCAGTTTTAAGTCAGGCTCTGTAATTGGGACATCGCCAGTTTCACTCACATCTTCGTTTGGCCCCTAACTGCCCAAAAAATGCCCCAGGCACTGGATAAATGGCCAACTCTGCGTTTGAATCGCAAGCTTCTCTGCTTTCCTCAAAGGTGGCGAGATGAGCTACAATGCTTTCGTTTTCACGTAATGTACCTGTACTTGGGGGAATATTGGCACACTCCAAATTCCTGGGAACTCTGCTCACGGTTGTGAGGGGCGTGCCTCACCATATGTCGCGTGCTGAGCTTGTGCAGGCTGCTTTGCTTGGATGCCTTGATGGGAAATGTTGTTCATCACAGGGGGCTCCTTTGAGGGTGGAGGAAGAGGCAGTAGAGGGAAATCTGGAGGCGGAGGTCAGTCTGCTTTCTCTTTCTCGCCCTCTGTCCTCTCTCCCCACCTTCCGTTACCACAACTTTTTTTTTTTTCCCTTCCCACCCAGGGTATCGAGGAAGAGATGAGGAAGTGTTTTCTGATGCAAAAGGTTCTGTTTGGATTGTCATTGGTTTTTTTTTTTTTTTTTTTTTTTTTTTAAATTGCTTTTTACCTAACATCCCCCCTCTCCCTCCCCATGTAGATTCCTCAGAAAGTAAAGCCCCACAGGATGGGGAAAATGCAGGTGTGTAACAAGTAGTTTTTGTTTTCTGGAAGTGGGTTGGGATATAGGCAGTGATAAGGTCACTTTGTGGGTAGCACTGTTTGCTTATCCCTCTGGTGTTAGCTTAAATCCTGCTCCCCCGCTCTGTCTGGGCTGTCAAGCTTTTTCCCTATGTTGGGAGGAGCCTTGGTGTAAATATTTGCACTTCAGCTAACTTTGTTTAAGCTAACTTTGTATGTTTGCATGCAAGTGTGTGCGCCAAGGACAAGTGTCTGAATGGGCCTGTAAGTCTGCCCTCCCTGTGCTGCCTGGCATAGGTTCCTGGCCTGCTGCCTTCTTCCCATGACCCTGCTGGTCATAAGTGGTTTGGAATTATGGATGGATTTCGTATGCCAGTATATCTTGGTGATCAGCAGGGGGCAGCTAATTCAGCACCCAGGGAGCAGTGCTTGGGGGTAGTACCTTTCTCAGGGTACCGCAGTGTTACCTCGATGGTCGGGGATTCAAATCGGCAGTCTTTCAATTACAAGTGCACATCCCCATCTCATCCACCAACAGCTGTACATCATCTCCCATTAGGCCTCCAACTGTGGTTAGATTGCTGGAACTCTCAATTTCTTGGGATAAATTATATGGTGTCTCTCCTAATCCGGTCTGGTTGACTCCCCTTGTCTACCAGGTCCAAAAGTTATTTATGTACCTCCTCCCCCACCTGAAGAGGAGAGCTCTATTTTTGCCCACTATGAAACGGGGATCAACTTTGACAAGTATGATGATATCCTGGTGGAGGTCAGTGGGCACAACCCACCACCGGCCATTGTGGTAAGTGCCCTTGTGGAGATTGGGCAGCCTTTTAAAATGTTACCTTGCCTTTAAATGCGGCTTTTTCCCATAATATATCGCCATTTGTCTTCCAGTTACATAATGCATAAATTGCAGATAATTTACAGATTGACCCCTGAGTTACTTTGGAATTACTTTTTTTTTTTTCCTGTTTATTACGTTAACTTCTGCACCAGTAAATTTTGTGGCTTGTTTTAAGTTCAGTTGCTCCGCTTAACTTAAGTGCTTGAATTGCTGTGACAGTCATTTGAAGAGGCCGGGCTCTGTGAGTCATTGAGCAGGAACGTCATGAAATCGGGCTACGTGAAGCCCACGCCGGTCCAGAAGTACGGCATCCCCATCGTCAAGGCGGGACGGGACTTAATGGCATGTGCGCAAACTGGTTCTGGGAAGACGGTGAGTTAGAGGAAGGATCCAGTGTGTCCAGGCTTGTGTTGATTACTGCCCCTACTCGGGACTATTATGGCTGAGTTCAAGATTGTTTTCAAGTGACTTGGCATTCTGGATGAATATTGACGGGCTGCTTCTCTAAAGTGGCAGGGAATGCTCCCTACCTTGATGATGATAAATATATATTCAGAAATGTTGCAGGTGCTCTCTTAATCATTGGCTGTGAAAGTGATGTTCTGTAAGTTGAAGTGCAAGCTTAAGGTATCTTGCTCACACCCAGCCCACGTAAGAGCTGTTTTTGACAGAGGAGCCTTGCTTGGGTGCATAGATCCTTTATTAACGCTGAAAGGAGATTGCAGGTTTGCAGTAGTTGAACAGACGTCTAGATGAGAGAGATACACACTTAAATTGTAGCAAATAATGGGCAACATTAAATGGCAGCAGTGTGTAAGGAGTATCAGGCGGAGTATTGCATGGATTTCTGTCGTAGTGGCTTGGACAGGGAAAAGTGGACCCCCAGGTCCCCATCTGGTCCCGATACATCTGGAACCTTCTAAACGCCTTCTCCACACTAGGCTGCCTTCCTGCTGCCCATGCTCCAGCAGCTGATGACGGACGGGGTGGCAGCCAGCCGCTTCAGCGAGATCCAGGAGCCTGAGGTCATCATCGTGGCCCCAACCAGAGAGCTCATCAACCAGATCTTTATGGAGGCTAGAAAGTTTGCCTATGGGTATTTCTTCGTCTGCCGCCCTCCACAGCTACATGTACCATCTTTTCATTTTAAAGTCCTAGATATAGTTGAGCCGGATTTCAGTCTAAGTATTTTTTGGTGCTGACTATCCCGAGAGGATGTCTGAAGCAAGCCTGTTTCTTAACCAGAAGTTGCTGTGTGTTGCGCTGATTTCATCACAGGACATGCGTGCGGCCTGTCGTCGTGTATGGGGGCATCAACACAGGCTACACCATACGCGAGGTGCTCCGTGGCTGCAATGTGCTGTGCGGTACTCCTGGCCGCTTGCTGGACATCATTGGCAAAGGAAAGGTACTAAACTGATGGATAAACCAAATAATTGGATAGCAGCTTGGTAGATCCAATCCCTCTCTGTTCTGTTGTTCCTGAATTGTACAGCATAGGTTTTTGATGCAGTTTTATGCAGTTGTCACCTCCAGAAGGACCCATATAAACAGAGATCCAGTTTTAAAGATGAGCTTGTTTGCAATAAGATTGGCCTTATGCATTTTGACTATTGTAAGTAATAGTGATTTGAGCTTCTGGGGATGTGACCACCTCAGGTGGGACTGAGCAAGATTCGCTACTTGGTGTTGGATGAGGCCGATCGCATGCTGGACATGGGATTCGAGCCAGACATGCGCCGGCTGGTGTCCTCCCCTGGCATGCCCCCCAAAGAGCAGCGGCAGACCCTCATGTTCAGCGCCACCTTTCCTGATGACATCCAGAAGTACAGTTGTGGCCGTGGGGGGGGGGGGGGAAGGAATTAACATACTACATAACATGATATCCCAGACTTCCGTGTACAATGTCGTATTTAGCAGTGTGTGAGTTCCTGCATGGGTGGGGGGGTTACTCCCGGCAGGAGAAGGGAATGCCCTCAAGACTTTCTTCTCCTGTAGGCTTGCTGCCGACTTCCTTAAGGTTGACTACCTCTTCCTGGCCGTTGGGCAAGTCGGCGGTGCCTGCAGTGATGTGGAGCAGATCCTGATTCAAGTCTCCCAATTCTCAAAGAGGGATCAGCTTGTGGAGCTGCTGAACACAACCGGTACTCACTTCTCTCCATAGGCTTCTGTCATGTGTATCTGAAAAATAACGCCACACGGATTAAAAAGACCATGCTCTCAGAAATTCTTTTGCTCCTCTGATAAAACAGCAGCTAGTAGGCCTGAGCAGTAGTGGGTGAAATGTTCAGTTCTAAGCTGGAAGCATTTGAGGTGCCGCAAACACTTCTATTGAAACAGTATACTCAAAGTGAAGTGCAAGTATTATGTTTCTCCCCCCCGTTGGCAAATATACTACTATTCAGTATAGAAATATTTTTTTCCATGCATTAGTCTAAAAATGAAAAGAAAATTACACCTATATCAGTGTTAAGCTTTTCACTCCACTGTGTTCCTTGGAAGACTTTGGCAGTCCTAATTTTAACTCCCAAAATAAGAATATAAGATGAAAATTCTGTCAGTACTTTGTCTGAAAATGTCTCGCAGCTGCTTGGCCTGGGCAGAGTAAGGCTACGTTCACACTGCCAGCCACATCGTTCAATTCCGATTTTTTGCTCAGATCGGATTTGTCTATCTTGACGGTTCACATTCATGAGTACAAGTGACCTGTATCTGACTGTAATGTGAACGAATCCGTCCTCCGAAACGTCACACATGCGCGCATTGATACGTTTTTACACGGGTAAAAAGCTGGTCGTAAAATTGGCACGTTGTGCGGCCTTGACTGCTGCACCGATTCTAACCTTTTGCCTCCTTAAAGAGCCTGAAGTCAAAGTTTATTTTTCTTTGCCATCGTAGCCACTTTCCTTCGTGTCCGCGCTCTGCCATTTCTATGACAATTATTTCAAATACTACTCTATTACGACAGGGTCCTTCCAGTTTAGCTTGAACAGATTAATTTCCCCAAATATCAATTAAATCCCCAACTTCTCCATCCTTCCACTGACTTATCGCAGCTCTCCTCCATTTTTACCTTCCTGCGCTGCCGGTAGGGCTGTACCCTCCTCATGCGTATGAATTCCGATCTGCGCGTTCTGTTCACATTCAGGTCACATGGCCACCAATCAGATACGTATCCGATTTAGCACCACATGAAAGTGACACATCTGATTTGAAAAGATCAGATTTATGTCACAGTAAGGCAAAAAATCACTTCAGCATGGTACTGTGAACATAGCCTAAGTCATAACTTCAAGCAGCCATATCTCTGGTGATAGAATGGTATGAAATGCTAAAAACCCACTGTTATTTGGTTTGCTAGGTCCAGTTGTGAAGAGCAAGGGTGTAATTCCCTACTGCTGTGCTGCTGCCTTGGCTTTTCTGTTGTGGCAGTTTTTTTTTTTTTCTTTCATTTTAAATTAGGCACAGAGCGCACAATGGTGTTTGTCGAGACGAAGAGAAAAGCGGATTTTATTGCAACATTTCTGTGTCAGGAGAACATATCAACTACAAGCATTCATGGGTAAGTGTATCGTGCCACGCTTCTGGCTGGCACTGGCGTGGTCCCCAGTCCTACGGGCATTAATACAGTGCCCCCCACAACTTTTATTGGCACTATGCTGTACAGGACTCTTCTAGGTGTATAAGACAGTGTATGTTTAAAGCTGGCGGTTTCTGAGGACGAATCTGGATGCTCCATTAGGGCAGTATAACCTACAGTTTATGTCACTGTATAATTTGCAGCACTGGCCCTAACGGTATATATTGCTGTATTTGTTTTTTCTTAATTTCAAAGTTTCAATGTGCTTCTGAAGGGGCAATGCACTGGTGTGAACTGCATAGCAGTTACTGTACTCTTAACTGTAATACCTGGACATATTTCATAGCACACTAGTATTTTAAGAACATTTATTGTGCAAACGCAAACTGCAGTAATAGAAATGATACACAACCTGTTCTCAAGCAAGTTCCATCTGAATAAAATCAATAAATTCAAGCTGCAGACTGCAAATAATTGACCAAGAACAGCAGGATGTTTTCGTTCTGAGGTTAGAAAAAGATGCAACCACTGTTGCCCGACATAATTTGCGGGTTATTTTCTGCATGTCTGTTTTTAAATCTGAACAAATTCCATATGATGGAAGATCCGTTTTTTTTTTATTGTTATTTTAACTGTGCCCAGCACTGTCAGCCGATACTTCATTTAAGCAGCATGGACTCTGACATTTTCTGGATTATGCGGGTGCAGGCTGGTAGTGACACACCCTGAGCCTGCATTGCTGTTCAGCATGATATTGTCAAAATCCATAACCTAAGGGCAAATTGATAATTCTGTGTATGTGTGTGTGAGATACTGTATGTATAAAATAGTTTATACCATCCACCTCTACCTGCCACGAATAAAGTTGGATGAGCTACAGAATTCAGCTGCAGTCTCTGTCAGTTTAAACTGACAACTCTGGAACGCCCTTGCTGTGCAAGCCAGGTTGGCAGGTTTTACCATATCCCTGACATTAGTAACACTTCATGGGAGAAAGAGATCTGATAAGGTCTGAGTCATCCGTCGGACTGGCATGTGTGCAGTTCTGGCAGTTGGCAGGTTTGTCAAAGACCCGGGTTTTCAAGGGGTGTCTAACTGGGCCTGTTTCTTGAATCTTGACTGTTGTGTGCAAGTACTGTAGTTCTGTGACCTCTCTACATTTTTGTGACTCAAGCAAATGTTTGGTTTGGGGGGGGGGGCTTCAGCCACTAGAGGTTCCACTTCCCAGTCGACTAATAGCTTTACTAGTTGATGCTTTTGGTCATAGCGGACTAGTCGATGGCAATATGGTTTCAGAATCTGTACCAGATTTTCAATAGTAAATCTGTAAACCATCTCTGACTATTAGATTCTAAATTAGTGCCATTTTAAAGCCGTATCTGATGTCTGGATGTGTCTGCGTCCCATATACACTGCAACAGGGCATCCAGAGGAAGCAGCCATGTTTGAAGATGATAAACAGACTAAGCAGTACGGAAATGCTTTTACAGAAGATATCCGTTCTAGTGTTATTCTTAGATGAGATTTCCTACATGACGCGTTTTCTGTCACATGTTTTTGTGACTTATTTTGCTGATCTTCTGCCAAAACATCACCTGACTGGTGGAGGTCAGTCGTGTGTAAGATGCAAGTGGTAAATATATTTTTATGCACTTATTACTGAAGTACTTCTTCACCATGACACGGGCGATACCCATGAGCTTTTTTTGTTTTAAGTGGTGATGCGTCCCAACAAATTAACATACTGCATCTTTAAGATCATAAATGCATATAAGGAATGTACAGGGCCCCTGCCGCAGCTCTGAAGCTGACAGGGCTCCTTCCCTGATCCTGCCCTAACCTTTACACAGACGTGTTTACTACCTGAAAATGACACGCCTGCTGCCAAGTACCCAGCATCAGTAGCACTAACCAGACAGAGAACAGGCAGAGAACTTTTTGCGTCGTGTCATAATTACGCAATCAGCAGTTTACTAAATTGCCAGAGTTGGTGACTGATTTAAAAAAAAAAAAACCCAGCAGTCTCAAAATCCCCTGATGTGACGGCGGCCAGAGAGCTTGGCATGCGCTTACTCTGCTGGTCACGTCTTTGTCACAGCGACCGGGAGCAGAGGGAGCGGGAACAAGCCCTGGGAGACTTCCGCTCCGGGAAGTGTCCTGTGCTGGTGGCCACTTCGGTCGCCGCGCGGGGTCTGGACATTGAGCACGTCCAGCACGTGGTCAACTTCGACCTCCCGACCAGCATCGACGAGTACGTGCACCGCATTGGTCGAACGGGCCGCTGTGGGAACACGGGCAGAGCCGTGTCATTTTTCGACCCCGAGTGCGACGCCCCACTCGCTCGCTCCCTGGTAAAGGTCCTCTCTGGGGTAAGTGGGACCTTGTCTTGTCCATCCGGGGACGCGTTCTCAACCTTGGGCCCGGGCAGTTTCATGTTCCGCTGCAACACAATTGGATCGAGCGTGTTTCCGTTTAAGGCTCAGCAGGAAGTACCGTCTTGGCTGGAAGACACAGCATTCAGCGCACATGGGACAACTGGCTTTAATCCGCGTGGGAGGGTCTTCGCTTCTGTCGATACACGCAAAGTATGTTACCTTCTTTGTACTTGCATTGTGGCAGCTCATCCCTCACAGACATTTTTCTGAACTTGGCTGTTAGACTTCAGTGTGGGAGTCATTGTAATTTGGGGGGGTGTTTATTCAGGAGGTCATTCTTGGAATCCTACGCTGATTTGATTGCTGTAAAAACACAGTTGTCTTTTTGGAAACATTATTTATACATCCGTTTTTGGCTGCCCTGTCGTTTCTGGGGTCCCTCACTGCCAAATAAAAACCCTTAACCATGCACACTACTTGCAAGTGTCATGATGTTACTGTATAAGAACTGGACAAGTATGCTAAGCACTTTCCACGCTTGTTCAGATTCCGGTAAGAGTTGTGAGTTTGAGACGCAAGTGGGAAAGAGGCTAAAATTGTCTGCTGGTGAAGCATTTTCTGCTTGATCCTACTGCAGTCCCTGCCCTGACTGGCTGTTGTCTTTTTAGGGAGGTTCGTTTCAGAAGGAGGAGAAGCTGCAGCCCATCACACAGAGCCCAGCAGCCGCTGCCGACGACGAGGAGGAATGGGAATGAGTCCCCTTTGCCCTTTGCTTTGTGGGCCTGAGCTTTTGCAGTTGTGCCATTTTTTCCCATTCCTGTCTTTAAAATATGCAGGACGGCAGTATTTTTCAGAAATGTAACTTATGTGCCCGGTTGCTGGGCAATATTGAGCTTGACTCACAATGCACTTGGGTATCTCTGGCCATTTGCCAAAGTTCGGTTTCAAACTGATGTTTCAAGTGTTTATCAAGTAGATGTGCTTTTGTTCAAGACCCTCCTACCAGCAAAGTTAATTAGTAATGTTTATCTTTGCTGTGATTTCAAGATGTCCTAAAGTCTGTATTGCTGTTTAAATTACTGCATAGACTTGGGATCATAGCTGCCTTTATATCACCTGGATTTTTTTTTTTTTTTTTTCTTTTTGTAGTTTTTGCAGAATGTTTACTTTGCTATGGCAATTTGATGCGTGTGCCTCATTTCCTAGGGTAAGAGTGTCCTGACGGCAATAAAATTAAGTTTTTGAATTTTGAATTTTCTTGTATTGCAGCTGGTGATTTTTCTTAACTTGTAGGGTTTTAAATTTGCTTTAGGAATGCTTAGGACCATAGAGAATGTTTGGGGGTAGTTGGATACTGTGCGAGTCAGTTTAAGGTGATGGTATTGTCGTACTTCTGGATGGAAACCGCCCTTTTTATATATCTGATTGTTTAAGGTTCAGTGACCGACTCATACATGTCTTCAGTTGCTTATTCTATAGCGCAGATAGTACAGGGCAGAGGTCCAACTCCAGTCCTGGAGAGCTTCTATCTAGTAGGTTTTCTATCCAACCTGACATCTGATGAGCCTCACCTGTTTTTGGATAAATACCATGAACAGATGTCAACTGATCAGAAGCAAGGTAGGATAGAAAACTACTGGATGGTAGCTCTCCAGGACTGGAGTTGGAGAGCCCTGTTATAGGGAATGAGGCAGTGTTGTATCCTGGATGATTCAGTCACCCACAGGGTGCACCATGTGCAAATGCCCAATCCTGCACAAGGTAATTGAAAGATACCAATTACCCACATCCTTGAGTGTGTCCTGTCACATTCCAGTGGAGACCTGAGCTGCAAGTATTAATCTCCCCTCTGTGTGGATTTACAAAGCCCTCACTAGTTTTATTTTAAACATTTTTAAATAATGAGTTTACTTAATGAATATAGGTTACGTATGTTAGATTTAAATGTTCGTCTACCACATGTTGTACTTACTGTGGCAGCATGGTTGTCCCCCGTTGCTCCAGGGCCAACCCATTCATTGTTCACAGCAATCGATACAATACGATAAACAATTGTCTGCTGGGTGTGTGCGTGTCTGGTTCAGAATCAGTTTATTCACCGAATGTACAAGTACACAGGAATTTGTCCTGTTAATGCAGCGCAGTAGAATTTGAGATTAAAAATTTAAAAATAGTAAAAACTGGACGGCAGCAGCAATAAAATGAAAAACGGCAACAATAAATACAGAAAATTTGAGTTAACGGTATAACACTGACTTGTGTATAAGATTAAGGATTTTTACGATTTTCAGAAAATAGTTAAGCTGTCTGGTGGTCCTGGAGCTGAATGAGCGGAACCTGTGAACAGTGTGGAGCCGACTGAAAAGGAAGTGGGCGAGGTGGTGTGAGTCCGTATTTTTGGCTGGCTTTCCGGCTTTCGCGTCCTGCGGGACCCCCGTAGGCACATGCTCCTGGCCCGCCAGCCTCCTAGTTATTCACACGGTACGTTTCAGCTTGTGTTTTATTGCAGCATCGGGTGATGGTACCATACAGCGATAAACGAGGTGAGTACGCTTTCAATAGTGGCTCTGTAGATCTTCGCCAACTCGCGGATCTGGCGCTGTTCTCAGGCTCACGCGAAAACAAATCGTTTGGCAAGTATGTTTTCTGTTATAAACCTAAAATTGGATAACAAATATGGATCAAAAGCATTGGGGTAGTTTGAGAACTCTACAGATTATGTACAAAGTAATAAAACTGTTACACGTAAAGGCGTGAGTATGTGTGCGCGGATTTGTTCCGAATTGAAAATCTCACGCCAGCCAGCTGACAACTTTTGTGACAGCTTGAGTCAAAAACTCAACATCCTGTCTAAATTTTTGCGGTAGCCCGAGGAACAATATTCTCTGAGTTCCTTTGATGATGGCGGTGTTCGAGTCTCCCATCTCAAGTCTCAGTTGATTGTTTTCCCCAAAGGCTTGACAGACTTTATCCTTTATAACCTGGGGCTGATGAGTCGTGGAGGATGTGGATGCTGCCTCACTAAAACAGGAGGAAATGTGCGGCTGATAGTTTTAATTTGGTTTTAGTGTCACGGGTTATTTAAAAACTAGCAAAATATGTAGTTTAGTTTGTAGTGTAGTTCTGTCGCTTATAGTTTCGTGTCTGGCACTGTTTACACATTTATGCCTGAAGGTTTTTTACTTAATGAATGCCTTCAACAGAAACGTAACATGCCCTCACAGGTATAAAATATGTTTGCACGTATTTCGCTGGTAGTTAACTCTCCTGCGGGTATCCCAAGGGCACACGCGTCATTCGCCGTAGTCTTCGATTCTAGCTGGCAGAAACTGCATGCTTATTGTTTGTCGTTTTTAACTAAATTGACGCTCGGTGCATGGAATGCTGTTGTCATAAGGGATTTGCCGAAATAAACGGCAATGCACTAAATAATGATTAATCAAATTACATTTCCCCCGCTATAACGTCCTATTTTCTCCCTCACATTATGCATATATAATATACCAAAGTAGGCGATAACACCGCGGGATGTTTATATGACGCTCAGTCATTTGCAAGTTAGCATCATGTAACTTGTT
Organism: Cyphomyrus plagiostoma; assembly: GCA_019775915.2. NCBI lineage: Eukaryota > Metazoa > Chordata > Actinopteri > Osteoglossiformes > Mormyridae > Cyphomyrus > Cyphomyrus plagiostoma. The sequence continues at coordinate 1,210,811 of JABFEA020000119.1, read as the reverse complement.
TAATTGTAAATATTATAAAGCCTGGAATTTATATTTTTAATGTCATTTGCTCCGCCGCATTCCAATGAATTACAAACGAGGTTTCTATATGATGCAAAGGCGTGACTCTTCAGAAGAAGGATTGTTCCATTGGTGTTGATGGTGAGCTGAGCTGAGCAACTTCCTTGAATATATCTTGAAGAAAAAAAAACACTGGCTTTCGAAACTTCCTTAAATGCTCCTTACCGTTAGCACTCACATGCCTCGCTCACCGAGACTCCCTCACTTCATGCTTGTTGACCGTTCTTGTTTCTGATCCTGTCCGCGTAAGCAGGGTGATTGTTGCCGGACCGGATTCCAGTAAGTTATGGAAATCGCAATTTACCAATGTATATTGATTATTTGTTATTTACTTATATTAGTTGCTATTAAAACTAAATATAGGCTAGCTGTTTTTGGAATATTCAGTGACTGAGGAATCATTTTCATTACACGAAAGGAAGTTCTGAACATTAACGATACTCTTAGATTAATTTCAGACATTGGAAGTTTTAGTTAGGCGTTAATCGTTCGATCCGTAAATTAGCCTCATATTCCATATTCAGTTTTCTAGCTTTAATAACTTTTCACGGAAGTAAGGTGGGGCGGTTTTAATAACAGAATCATGTCAAGTACACAGACTACGGTCACACCGATTATTATTGCGCTTCAAACCATTTCGTGATTTGTGCAAAATCGTGTTAATAGCTAATAAAATAGGTGCTGTCAGCTGTAATGACATGGTGCTTTAGCATTGAGGGCTCATGGCGACTGATGCACACCCCTTTGTTTCCGAGATTGCTTTACGTACGAATTTTAATTAATTTTTGAATGTTCGAATGTATCCGTATGATGTGCAATGGGGCAATACATGTATGGGTTAATAACTTTAAAACTAGACCACACAGGAACTTCTAGTGAAGTGTGCTTTGATCAGAGGACTACAGGGAACAATGCACACCCCTTGGATTTTCAGAATAACTTTCTAACAGTTATTAATTGATACATTGTATCCATATTACATGACATGGGGGCAGTGCACTAAAGGGTTAATAGCTCTGAAGCCAAATTGGACAGCCACATCCTATGAAGTGTGCATGGGTCAGGGGACTCTGGGGGACAATGCACACCCCTTGCATTTTCAGATTATTTTTTTTCTGTAATATTTATTACTATATTGCATCCACTTAAAGTGCAATGGGGCAACACACTAAAGGGTTAATAGCTCTGAAACAAAATGGGACAGCCATTTGTGATGACACAAATTAATCCATAAGTAAGTTGTAAAGTGTGATTTAGGCAGTGCACCGTGGGACAAAGGAAATGTATCGCAGCTGAATTGCTTGATTACGTGTTTCGTCACATTTAATACATTAATATGCATTTATCCATTGAACAAAAATAGAAAACAATAATTAAGCAAGGATGTTTCTTTACTGACTGCTCTTCATTAGAAACAGAAATGGAACAGACTTCATGCTCAATCCTAGCATCCTCAAAGTCTCCATTAAGTCTTTCTTCCTGGTGTGCAGTGGAAACAACAAAATCCTCTTAATTACTCCATGTTGAGTGATCTGTTAATAGAGTGTATTGTTTGCGGTCTGTGGGATCATCTTCTTGTGGAGTTTGGACATACTGGTCTTGTGATGGAAAAGAAAATTTTGATAAGCTTGAGAGATTCATTTCTGCATGGCCTGAGAACACTGTCTGATGCTTCATAACTTCTTTTACTTTCTTCCTGTTTTGGTTCTACACTGTCATTAGCCACTTTTTATTTGCTTCTCACTTATCTCCAAATAATCTTTCAGCCATTGCAGACCAATGTTCACAACTGAAACATATTCCTTCAGCAAGATCCGGAAACTGCAAAAATTCTTGCACCACAGCATCTACTCCACTTGCTCCATTCCATATGTCTCCCCCTTATTACTCTTTTACCTTTTCTCACTATTCCCATTGTCACTTATATTTCCTAAAAGAGAGAAAAAAGAGCTGTGATAAAAAATAATTGTTCTGGGAAATACTAATGGTCTTGTCAACTTTGTGTTTACGTTCAAAAGATATGCCTGTTTGCATAATTCTATGAGGGCATCATTTCATGATTTTTTGGGGTTGGGTCATTCTCCACTTGGAGTGGGACCCATGTTACAGATGTTTCAGGGTTTAAAACATGCATAACAGTCAGGCACATCTGCAGATGTCAACTTGTACTTTCATATATACAAATTTTCCTCATGATTTTTTTTCTTCTTATAATTTTTAGCATGTTTAAAAGTTTCTCTTCACTAGTGAAAAAGCTCAGTGTATGACTAAATTTCAACATTTGAGAAGTCAGTTTTAATAAATAAATATATACATATATATTTTTTTTTTTTTTTTTAAAAAAAACATACCTATTTTTGTTATTATAACAATTATAAGGGATAAATACTTTTATTTATCCAATATTTGATACTCATAGTCCAGGCTATATTCCAATTGATATTTTCAATGTTCCAAATGAACTTGGACCACAAAGTGGCAACATTATGCATCAGGATTCTGGTGTATTTTTTATTCCTCTTTTAATGTTTTGTTAAAGTTTATTGTGACATCTTTTCAAGATGTTGGCATCCTGTCAGGTGTGCTGCAATCTTGCAGTAGTTTAAGAAGACCTAAAAGAATTATGTCAAAAACAAAAGAGCACTCTCTAGGAGATGTTGGAACACTAAATTTAGTTAAAAAATCAGACTATGTGACCAAATGCCCCTCTCAGTTGATCAACAGGGGAGATTAATAGAATGTTGTTGTTAACCCTTTTGTGTAAAAAAAAAAAAAAAAAAAAAAAGTATTAATTTTAAAATCTGATGTCTTCATTATTCCAAGTTAATTTCTATAAGGAAAGTAATTATCTTTGTATATAAGAACCCAGGATTCAAATGGTGGCTTAATTATTGTTTTCTATTTTTGTTCAATGGATTAAATGCGTAATGCTAATGTATTAAATGTGACGAAACACGTAATCAAGCAATTCAGCTGTGATACATTTGCTTTGTCCCACGGTGCACTACCTAAATCACACTTTACAACTTACTTATGGATTAATTTGTGTTATCAATTAACTGTCAATATGTATGAAATGGAGCAGTGGCATGTAATATGGATACTATGTAACAATTAATAACTGCTAGACAGAAAGTGATCTTGAAAATCCAAGGGGTGTGCATTGTCCCACAGACTCCACTGATGAAAGCACACTCAATAGAACATGGCTGTCCCATTTTGTTTCAGAGCTATTAACCCTTTAGTGCACTGCCCCCATGCCATGTAATATGGACACAATGTATCAATTAATAACTGTTAGAGAGAAAGTTATTCTGAAAACTCACGGTGTGTGCATTGTTCCCTGTAGTCCACTGATCAAAGCACACTTCACTAGAAGTGCCTGTCTTGTCTAGTTTTAAAGTTATTAACCCATTTATGTATTGTCCCATTGCACATTATACGGATACATTCGAACATTCAGAAATTAATTAAAATTCGTGCAATCTGGGAAACAAAGGGGTGTGCATTAGTCGCCATGAGCCCACAATGCTAAAGCATCATGTCATTACACCTGACAGCATCTATTTTATTAGCTATTAACACGATTTTGCGCAAATAACGAAATGGTTTGAAGCGCAAAAATAATCGGTGTGGATCGTTGTCTGTGTACTTAACAACACGATTCAGTTATTAAAAACGCCCCACTTTACTTCCGTGAAAAGTTATTAAAGGTAGAAAACTGAATATGGAATATGAGGCTAACTTAACTGCGGTGTAGTACCGCTCACATTTTAATTATTACCCGCGTATAATGCAGAGTTTTCTTTGATACATTATGTGCGTCTTTATAACGTGCCTGATCAATTTCGTTGGTCTCAGTGACATGTTTCTTCGTAGAGCAATTGGGCGCTTGCTGGACGATTCACTGCTATGTAGGAGTCGTATATATTTTAAGTATCAGAGCTGATACAATTTGCATTTAGTATTTTATTGTGCGTCTTCTGTTTTGGCGATATTGTCATTAATATTTAACAACTTTTGTAGAATTAATTGGCTCGGCTCTTTGAAACCATGCCCTTGGTATGGTCGTCAGTGATCATGCTAGGGTAGGTGTGAGACATATTGGCGATCGCCTAGAGCCCCATTTAATTGAGGGGCGCAGAAGAGAGAATGAAAAAAATAAGATGAAGTACACCTGTTTGTATTCCGTGACATTGCAGTTATTTACACTAGTTTTAATGTTTCGCTGTTTTTCTCATGAAACGTGCTATAGCTAGCTAGTTAGCAACCAGTTGCCCTGTGTTCGCTGAGGGCGCCAGAACAACCTGGTTGCGGCCCCTGGATCATGCAGACATTAGGCACGGAGTAAATTTGATTTAGAATTTCAGCCTCAGAGAATAGTTTATTACTGTCAAATGTTTATATATATATACAAAAGTAAAATAATGCTTCGAAAAATACTGATATCAGTATGTTTGGTATTCATCACCATAGTTTATTTTTCTATAGAGTATGTGTAATTTGTTGCCAATGAACAGAGGGTTGGGAAATCTTCATGATTTTGAAGTTTGTTATGGTAATTATACAGTTTGAACTGATACGATATAGTGAAGAATGCTCAGGAAAAACAATTCCATTTCATTAAACAAATCATTAACCATTTGCATAAATTGCAGCTATCAACTCCTAGACATCAGAACCTCAGGTAAATATACACTCACCTAAAGGATTATTAGGAACACCATATTAATACGGTGTTTGACCCCCTTTCGCCTTCAGAACTGCCTTAGTTCTACGTGGCATTGATTCAACAAGGTGCTGAAAGCATTCTTTAGAA
>JABFEA020000119.1:1155189-1196368 GCA_019775915.2 Cyphomyrus plagiostoma | reverse complement strand
GTGCATTAAAACCTCGTTTCCTGAACTCCCGGCTGGATCTCCCTTTGTCCGCCCTGCACGAACCCGCGATCGCAACATCCGCGAAGATCCTCATTGTTTTTATAGTTTCGTGCCCTCGAGCTCGGCGGAGCGGCGCTAGTATTTATTAATGCTCATGTGTTTTAACATTCAGGTGTCACCGTGAACAGCAGCGTCGAGGAAGTCGTTTTGGAGGACCTGGACCCAAGCAAGAACTACATAGTTCATGTCATGGCCAGCTCAACGGGTGGCACCACAAACAGCACCCTCAACGTCTTCACCACGCACAGATACGGTAAACATCCTTACGGATACGGTAAACGTCCTTGTTTTACTCGCAAGGCTGGCATGTCTTCCTAATGAGTTTTAAACAGGGGGCGGAGCCACAGGGTCACTGGTCCCAGCTGAAAGCTGATTGGTGCCCAGAGTGCCCCCTTCCCTGTCACTCATTGATTCAAAACATACAAACGGTAATAATAAGATTGGCCCTTCTGTCAATTGTTCCCTCCGCCAAAAAAACGGAACAGCCCCTGTCCTCCTTGCTTTGACGTTGAGTTGTTGCATGTGAGATGTTCCCAATGTGCTACCTGACTTGCGCACGAAGCACACGTACCACATGTGTTTCTTGCGTCGCCCTGCAGATTCTCACACAGTCTCCACCTGCCTGTCCTTTCAGGAACCACCTTCCTCAAGATGCTTGGTGTTTTAGGAGGATTTGGACTGATATTGGTCATAACAGTTTGTCTGTGTTGCGTTGTCCTGTAAGCTCCCCATTTTTAATTACATTACTGTCTGAGTTATCACTTATGTATTTATGAACCTGTACAAAACCCTGTAGCTTATTATGTATACCTTATAATAATGTAATTTTTAAGGTCAATGAGGATTGTACTTGTAAATAGAAATTTGTATTCTTTTATGCAAGCATTAATGTACAACGCAACTCGTTTAAAAATGTATAATGATCAGCTTGCAGTGCATTTACCTGCTTATACTGCAGTTGCTACATATTTGGCTTAGACGTTTGTACCTAAAGACGTTATCTTTAATTCACAGGATGAATAAGTACTTCACGAACGTGCCCAGTCCAAAGTTCAGCACTCTGGTTCTGTGGTTCAATGAACCTCTCAAGGTTTGTGAGCATCTGTACACGTTACTCTCTAGACCTGGGGTACCATGGGTCACATCTGGTTCTGTCCATCTCGTGATGTGTTTTTTTAATTTTTAAATCTGGCTTGGCATTGGATTGATCGGTCTCCACAGAAAATAAAGATCCAAGCTCAGTGAATGTTACTGCTGCCCCCACCCTGGTTGACTGATTTTCTCACCACCCCCAAATCAGAAGCCCGTATTACCTGAAGACCACCTAATCAGTGTCCCCCAGTTATTTCAGTTTGAGACCCCTGCTCTAGACCCACGGTGTAATGGTCAAATCCCAGGAAATCCCAGGGTCTGCTGTAATGACAGAAATGTCCTCCATGCGTCCATTTAGTTGATTCCTCATCTTTGTGGTCGCTCACAGGACGAGATTCAGCAGAGCATCTGTACACCCTCTGCTGAGAGCTACTTCCACAAACTGGAGATCCATCCCTACAGCTTTGATTCCACGGTTATGGACATCAGTCCCTCACCTCCGGAGACCCCTGCTGGCCAGAACGAGCAGCCGCACCCTGTCTTTGAACACATGACAGCCGGCCTCGTCGCCCCAGTGAGAGCCAGCATGGTGCCCTCTATGTTTGTCAGTCCATCCCAGACCTGTGGGCACTCCGCTGAGAGCGACGACCAGAAGCTTACTGGCAGCAAACCAGCCAGCCAGGAACCAAGGGACTGTAATTCCACTAGGCCCTGTTGGGGAAACATTTTGGGGAAAAATGGATATATTGGAGAGGAATCACTGCTCCCCTCGACTAAGGAGACACAACCCTTTCTGGAACCACCTAAAAATACACCACAGGCCTATGTCACCTTGGATTTATTTGGGCAGTCGGCCAATGGATGAATATAATTATTATTCACACATAAACACACAGACAGCAAGTGCATATGCAGGTGTACACTGCTTTGACAACTAGTATACCTTCCATGTAATTTTGTCATATATGGTGAATACACTGTTAATGTAGTTGCTTAGCGTAGGACAGTATTACTGTACTGTTAGATGCGTCAGTCATAGCGGTTTGTGAGTCTATTCAGGAGTAAAGCAGCAGCTCGTCTTGGGGTTGAATAAGTGACCCCCTGGGCAGAATCTTCATGATCTACCTTCAAGTATGGAGGAGAAATTAATCCATCTTTCATAACCGCTTATCTAGTGCGGGATCCTGGTTAGGGTTGGGAGAGAAGGTAGAGGACATGCTCCTCCACAGCTGGGCACTCGGGGTACAACAGTACAGGTATCCCACAGTACGGTACATACCTCGGTATTTGGGCTACGGTTTCGGTTCAGTTTAAACACAACACTACAAATAATAACACAACAAAACAAATAAACTGCCAGTTATTTACTGTAAAATATGTATACATGTATAAAATTCAAACTTACAAAATATAAACAAAAACACTTAAAAAAATGTTAAAGTGCCTCTTAAAGTGCTCTAAACACTCTATATTCCACTCGAGGCTTTGTGCTTGAGCCGTTTTTGGTGGCTTTGCGCGCTTTGTCATAGAGGTCGGGTATTATAACGTCGCTGGAATTTGTATGGCAGGGCACAACATAACGTGGGTCGAGCGTTTTAATTAAGTGGCGAAACCCGGCATCTTCGACGACAGAAAAGGCTTGCAAATCTTTAGCAATGAATGTTCCCACTGCACGGGTTATTTTCTTATGTTTATCGGATGTGGCAGGGTATGTCTGTTGAAAAGCTTTTTTGATAGACACTTGTTTACCTGGAGTTACCTTTTCGTCTGTCCTCCGTTCAGGAACCGTTATATCAGAATGACTACGCTTGAGATGCTTAGCCATATTGCTTGTGTTTCCATTAGCGTATGGGACACGTGTTAGGCAATGTTTACAAACAGTGACATTTCTATTACCTGTTTTGACTCCCCTTTCGTTGTATTCTACAGCGAACCTGAAAAAAATCCATACTGGAGATTTGTACGAAGCCGGCGCTTCTTCAAACTTCTGCCTCTCAACTGTTTCGCTAGTGCTGGCCATGCTTGTTCGTTTTTCTTATTTTTCTGCGTCTCTGTACCGAGCTGCGAACTCTGCTCCAGTTACGTCAGTGAGAGAGAGGGCGAGTGGGTGGAGCCACAACAGTGATGGGACATTAATTCGCAGTAGCCTGATAAGTATTAAGCGGCATTTTTAAAAGGAAGTGCAAAACCGAAATACCGCGGTACACAAGGGCGTTCCGGACTGTGTATTTTACCGAGTACCGTTGCATCCTTACTGGGCATGTGGTCTTGCACCATAGGGGGTTTAAAGGTAGATTCTCTGACTCCTATGGGCCATGGGAGGAACCTGTGGGAACTCAAAGGATTTTGGTGAAAGAGAGAGAGAAAACACAAACTCAGGGGAGGAGTAAATAAAAGAAAATAGTTGCATAATAAGTAAAAGACATTAAAACATTCACACACTTAAAAATACAAACGAAGTAAAATAAATTAAATAAAAACACTGTATCTATATCTGTGTTCATCCGTATAATCTTTTCAAAAAGCCCTGAAAATGTGCAGAAGCCTTGCAGTTCAGAACAGAGGACAAATGGTCTAGTAGCAGTTAGGCTTCATATGATTTACATTTATCACAAATGGGAGATTTGTTTGGGAAAATACTGCAGCATCCTTCAGCGTGAATACATAATATACATTTTTTGGATACATGTTCTCGGTGCAAGTTTTATTTTCAACTTTTTATTAAGCTTTATTCAGGAGATCAAGCAGCTATACTTTTATACAATGACCCATTTTAGCATATAAACGTATAAAAGCACTCTGCAGTACATTTTCAGACATACATTCAGTGCAGAATGGTGTTTCACAAGTTCCGTTTGTCCCTGCTCAAGTTGAGACAGGTTTAGAAAGTGAAATTCACATTTAAGCCTTAACCTACCAGTAAATATCCATACTGTCTTTTGTGTGTGTGTTTTCATGCTTTGACCAAGGTTCCCTGCATTACTGAAATTTTGTAAAAGTGAAACAATAATTCTAGGTATGACTTCCTGTTTTGAGAACTTGCACTGGACTATGCTGTGTTCTGTGGGGAAAAATTGCTATTATTGTCCGCATGTATACAGGAATGTAGTCCTTATAAGGGTCAGTTTGGAGACATGATATGTGTGCTATAAAAATGGCCGCCCTGTAAGTTGGAGTGATTCTACATCTGTCCATGTTTGTGACCTTTATTCTGTCGTATTAAATGTTGATGGTCCTTCCACGTCTGCTTGTCACTCCCCCAGCAGCCCGTAGGCTCCCCCTCTTTATGTTTCAAACCTTTGTTCCCAGAATATCTCCTGCAGCTGGGGTACAGGTCAGAGACACCTTCCTGCCACGCCCTGCAGCTGGGGCAGAGGTCAGAGACACCTTCCTGCCACGCCCTGCAGCTGGGGCAGAGGTCAGAGACACCACCCTGCCACGCCCTGCAGCTGAACACAGGATCCATTCAAACCCACAGCATCAGTTTCCTACCAAACCGTCAGCAGCTCTTCGAAGCCTCTTCCTTACCTCCTCAAATCAACCCCCCTCCATCATTCTTCTGCTCCCTACTCAATGAGTCACGCTCCCAGATTTTTTGCCGCCTTCTTTGCCAGAAGCTGCCTTTCTCTGCCTTCTTGGTCAGCTCCTTCAGAAGCTTCTACAGCATTCTGACACTCTAAGATCCTTCAATAGACTGAATAGATTTTCCCACAAAGCATCGACAACCACCTTCCTCTGCCGTGGCAGCAGCGGGACCCGAGTGCTCCAGGTGCTTCCATTATTGGATTTTTATTCTAAGTGAAGTATATTTTTTATGGTCAGACAGTCCCTGGGGCAATTGAAGGTTAAGGGCTTGCTCAAGGGCCCACCAGAGAAATCATTCTGCCATTCCTGGGATTTGAACCGCCAACCTTCTGATCACAGCTTCTGACCTTTTTACCTTCTCAGGCACACCTAACTTGCTAAGGCATAGACTGCCCCCACTGGTTTTACTAACCATAATAATATTGGTACTGGTTTACAATAACTACCCTTAAAAGGGTTATGAATAAAAATCACGTTATTAATTTGTAACGCTTTGTAAATCAATAGACAATTATAATAGAATTATAATGCAATTTTTTCATTAATAAATTACTACAATTTGTGACGAAAGGGAACCTTATTGTAAAGTGGTGCCAAAAAATGACCAAATCTATAGTCATTAATGCATAATAAATCAAGTACACTTATGCAGGCATATACGTATATTTACAATTGATAATACCAATAATGATAGCGACATAAAAATATACGATGAATCCCTCCATTCCACTTCGACAGCTGTTTTCTTTCATTTTCTCAGATATCCCCACAATTTCATTTATAAAGCCATCATGAGTGTACCATTGTTGAACCTTCAAGCAAAACTTAAAAGTTTCTTTTTACTTCCAACCCAAGGCGATTCTGCATGTGATTTGAATCTTGTGTGGCCTCCTCATGGCTGCAGAGCTTTCTCCATCTGGGGTTTCGACTTTGAGAGAGCATGTTTCTGCAGCGCAGATGTAGACGGGTGCAACTGTGACATTCGGTGACACTGCTGGCATCTTCAATAGCTATGTCACCTCCTACAGCTGCACTGACCGCCGTGACAGCAGTCTTGGGGCTTTACACAGGTGCTGTAGTCTGACTAGAAACTGCCACATCTTAATAGCAGCTCAAATTCTATTCATCCAATACAGTACCGGGCTATTTTTTGAGCAATGGGACAAAAACAAATTGTAATCCGTGTGTTTGTAGGACTACACAACTATAACTGAACTGGATCACTATCAAAAACATTGGAAATTAAGAAGTTTAATTTAAAAAATGCTGTGTTGTGTCTCAAGACCTGAGGGATGACATGTGGGTTCTTATATCTTAAACAACCAGCATAGTCCTGCAGCACTGAGAGTGCAGCTTATCCAACAACAGAAAAAAGTTGCCTCAGCAAGCAGATCTTCCACAGCCATTGTGAAAGGCAGCCAGCGCAGTTGTTCAAACTGTCCAGCAGGTGATGACCCGTATGCAGCTTAAGAGAGACCTAAATATTGTAGGCCTGATTAGAGATGAATGTGAATCAGAAATATTTTCCATCAATCAAATAACCACTTCCTTATTTTTTTCTTGAGAAACTTAAGTAAAAGGGGAAGGCATAGGTTAAATGACTGAAAAAATTGAGGGATACTAGAATCCTACATGATTATAGCTCACAGATTTGATTAAGATGCCATAGGAAGTACATGGCAAATGAAGTACAGGGACCCTAAGCAGGAAAGAGGATCACGCTTCCAGAGTAAACCCAGAATTTCACAACGATGAGTGTAATTCACTGGTATGCTTTGCGTGAGAGTTATGGGAACATCTACTGAGTCTGCTTGCTATTAAGAGACTACGAACACAGGCGTGCGAGCACTGATCCACAGCTGCAGATGCTAATTAAATGATTTATTTATATACACACACTTTTATACAAATCAATTAATAAAAAAAGAGTAAAAATATTTACAATCATGCATTAGTAATTCATAAGCGTTATGATAGGGCATTCTGGGAAAAAGGCAGCAGACATGCAAGTACTTTGGTTTGAGTTGAAAGGTAGTGTTGATTGAAACCAGAAGTAGCAGCTGTTACAGCATGAAGTCAGGTCATGAGTAATATTTACACTGCACATCCTGTCCATACATGTTCATTATCAAAGCATACTAGCATTGGGTCACTAACAAGAGGAGCAGGTTTTTTTTTTTTTTTTTTTAAATTCTCTAACACCATATAAAGAAATGCTAATGATGGATAAATGAACTCTTTATTTAACCCCAAAATTAAAAATACAAGTCAATGCTCTCTGAGTTACAAAACTGATATTTAAAAGACATACATTTTTAGTGTGGATGAGTATATGCTTGCTACAAAGCAACTGTGTGTGACAAAAACTGGGATTTGCAGGATACATCTTGTTAACACGTGACTATACGTCTTTAATGGTGCATATCTTGCATCATCTCCAACAGGTCTGTGTGAATAGCTTTATGTTAGTAAGATATCCCGGAACTGAAATGTTCATTGCAGTATAAGCAAAATAAAAGTGCAGACTCTTGGCAGAAATTTAGTGTAACACTAAGTTTTAGCCAAAAAAAGCAATATGTAACAGACAGGGAGAATAAGGACATTTAACTGATACTGCACAATGTCCCCTCTATTAGTAAGAGGGCACTTTAGATACCAGTCCAAAATTGTCTGTCTCTAAAATACTGTGAAGTGTAATAGTACAGGGGAGAAACACCTTGTGATTCTTCCAGATCAAAGAGGGGATACATTGCATCCAGCAAAGGCACTGTAGGGATTGTGAATATTTGCTGAAGATGCTTATATTTTACTGCAGGGGGCGCCTCTGGCCTCTCACTGAGGCCTGTAACCACTGACCTGCGCCATATACGATCTGGTAGGGATCATAGTCTCATTGGGGAGCAGATTATCCGTGACTGGCCCATTGGACTGGGATGTGTCTTTCACGGAGCAGAAGTCCAGGGCGCCCCCCTCCACAGTCTCCGTTGGGCTGTCCTCATCCACTGCCCACGGCCGCCTGAAGTAAAGGTTGCTGGAACGCCTGTGGCCAAACAGATGCCCGCAGCCATCCTGCCCGGGGGGGTCGTCTGGCCGCTCCTCACTCTCCAGGAGCGGCTGGGTGGACTCGGAGCGGGCGAAGGCCGGGGGTGGGGCCGAGGGGGTCTGGCCCTTGTAGCCGCTGACCAACACGGAGGAGTACTGCACGGTGCTGGCGGTTGTCTGGCCAGAGTCACCCTCATCGCAGTCTGACACGCTCTGCCTGGGGGACGACATGCAGGAGGAGCCACCGATGCCGCTGCTGTGCTCGTCTGACATGTACTTCTCCTTCCTCAGGTGCGGTGAGGCCTTGTCCTCCTCGGCCGCCGGCTTGTCAAACACGTCAACCTCGACCACGCTCACATCCGTCATGCTGCCTTCCTTCGGAGTCTCCGGCTGAGGTAAGGACCCGAGCGGGGTTAGGGGGCGGGGGGTGTCAATTCACAGACACTTCCAACTTCTCAAGCATCAGTCACTTACACGAAAGCACCCCTAGTACAACCACTAACTTTAAATGAGAGATGTCCGATACATGACGGGATACGGAATGTCATCTCTAGGGTACAGCGGCACACCAACATCCTCAACAAAACATCACATATCAATAGCATAATTGGATGACAATGATAATCAGATAAATATCAGAACAGAATGCCTTTATTGTCACCGCACAGGCTGCAAGTATAGTAGACTTCAATCACTTACTTTAGTTGGAAAATCAGGTGTCCAGTTGGCTATGGTGCTGTTGGAAGGGTCAGGAACCTGGGGCCAGATGCGCTTCTTGATCCTTTACACAAAGGGTGACAGTGACAAACATTATGCTACCTGTCCAACCGAGGAAGACTCTAGCCCTCTAACGCAAATCCTGCAGCTGTGAGCTCTGGAGAAGAAGCTAATTGACAGACCCCGTCTGCTCTAGCCTTAGTAAATCTGTACATCATTGCAACCCTCTACTGAATAAGCAGCTACGTAATAAGCATGAATGAGCTGCATACATGTCACATCAGACGGATGGCTTAATTATCTGAATACATGTACTGTGAATGCAAAATATGATCCTCAGTGAAAAAGAGGTCATTATGAAGCGTGGACTCACACTGTATGCTTGTTGATGCAGATGGCCACGACAATCATGGTGAGAAACAGAAAGCCAATGCAAACACTCACAACAATGGCTTCCACTTCCCCTCGCCCTGAAACGACAGGCTGTGCGTTAGTTCATGTGGTGACTACAGCACCTCCTTAGAGGAGAGGAACAGAAACTGGACAGGCCAATGACCAAAAGACCTTGGGTGTGTCCGAAATCGCGCACTTGCGCACTTTTAGTGCGCAATTTTATGGCATAGTACGTTCACACTGACAACTAAGCTAAAATTCAGTGCGTTGAAAGTACCTGGACGGTCCACTGAAAACGGCTAGAAAACGCAGTGCAGAACGATGGACACTCGCACTAAACGGACACCATTTTGACTACATAGAGGAAGGGGAGGGACTTTCGGCAAGTTTTCAGAGTTGAATAATGGCGGGATCGATAAAGTGTTTCTGATTCTGATAAATGTAAGTAATGTTTTTATTTTACTGATGTATACTGCGGTGTGTAGCCTGTCACTGTCTCCCTGATGACAGTTATAGATAATTTGAGGTTGCAATTATTTGGACTTGTTCTCACACGTAAATGTTAGCAGTCTTTTTAGCTGGTTAGGCAGTCGTTGATAGAACATTTATAACATGTATAACCTATGTTGAAGTTTCTAAATGTTAGTTACTCCTTGTTATTGAACCTCCAGAATTGCGATCAAATGCTAGTCCGTCACTTCCGGTAAGTGCAAAATGTTAGTGTTCCACTTAGGACAGCACTTACCCATGGTGTAGTGTACACTACAGAAGGAAGTGCACAGTGCGCACTACGCACTACATATCAGTGCACTGACCCAAGTGCGCGACTTCGGACACACCCCTTAATACTTGGTAACCTCAATACTGCTGGAGAAATGGTGTTTTTATAATGCCACTCACCATACAAAGAAGTGCCAAATGTAAAGTCAGAGCCATTTGTAGACCCGATGACCGTTGATGCCATGATACACAGCACATATTTGCTGTTTTTCTTGAGAGAGGCCAGTTCGTATGAATGTATTTCAGGACCAAGGGATACAGCTGGAAAATAAATGCATCTTATTACACTTACTATTTTTAAGGTTGAAAACCAGACATTTAAAAATCGATGAAAGTTGAAAGCATATTACATTACCAGGACAGAGGGGATGGATGACGTAATACATACTTTAACATTTCAGTCTTTTACATGGTGTAACTAAATCACAATTACAAATATAGGTTCAAAGACGAGTTTAACAG
This sequence comes from Cyphomyrus plagiostoma, assembly GCA_019775915.2. Lineage (NCBI taxonomy): Eukaryota > Metazoa > Chordata > Actinopteri > Osteoglossiformes > Mormyridae > Cyphomyrus > Cyphomyrus plagiostoma. The sequence continues at coordinate 1,186,237 of JABFEA020000119.1, read as the reverse complement.
TGTTTCAAGAAGTCGATGCTCGTATTACACTGGTCATAACTGGGAAACTGAACAGAGGTGACCCAGTCTTGACAAAAACCATACACTGTGAGCTTCACAAAGATGGAATTTATGGCAAGGTTTCATTCCGAAAGTACTCGTATCCAAGGCCAAAATCTGGACTTGTGAACAAAAGTTACGGTAACATGGGGTGACAGCAGGATGGGTTTATTTTTGAAGAAATCCCACAATGATTTGATAGAGCCCATCATCCTTTATCTGTCATTAGGTCTGATGATTGCTCTGCAAGGTCACATAATGGCCAAGAAATATGGGATCATCTACAGGACCATGGGTACCCTACACTGCAAACACAGGTCCCTAATGATTCCCCCATATTCCAAGATAATGTCTCCATTCACATTACAAAAAATTGAGAGGTTTCATGTACACCAGGAGGAGCTCAAACGCCTTCCATGACCTCCCTATTAAATCAGCTCTAAACAATCACTGGACTTTAATTGGAAGTTCTGGGGCACAGAGTGTGAAGTAGATTTTCATGGAGAACTGGAGGCTTTTTCTTAGAGAATGGTCCAATATCTCTAACACAAAGGTCAAGGCTTCCATTCCAAGGTTGGCCCTGCTCCTTAGTATAAATATCAAACATCTAATATTACAGGCATTTCTTATGTCCTGTATTAAGCCTTTACAGGAGTTATTTAAAAGTAGACAAGTATATTATGGAAGCCACATGGGCCAACAAGACCATTTCAGAAGTTAGGGCATTTGGCAAAACAAAAACTTGAAATAATATCCAAGAAATGTTGACTTACACTTTTCAACACCGTCGTCATTCAGCTCTTTGTAAAATATCGTGTAGCCTGTGATAAATCCATTCTGGTGGTCCAGTGGGATTTCTGGCCACTCGAGCTGAACTTCATGTTTCCCTGTGCTTTTCACTTTGATCACAGGACCATGCGATGGAGCTGAGTGAGAGAAATCAGGATGAGGAAAACTCATGACTAACCCTGTGTGGATGTGCTCTCTGCACCAGTAGAAGCTAGTGCTGGCTAAATGAAGCTATTGGCTGTATTTTTTGACCCCAATAGATGGTGCTCTTGGCTTGCTTCAGGGTATGCTTTGGGGCATGCTTTGAGCAGCATCTAGTGGGGTCAGAAAATACAGCAAGTGGTTCATGAAGCTTCATTTGGCCATCACTAAGAGGAGCTTTACCAGCCCATGGCAGCCCTAACCATTTATGACAGGAAAGAAGAAACTGACAATGCAATTTCAAAAATGTGATGTAACTAAGATCCATATCTTATAGGTGGAGTCCATGTGGTCCTTTCAACATCTGAATATCCAATTTCTACATTAAACCCTAACCAATTGCTTTCTCGTGCATCTAAAACAGAGTGTACAGAGCAATAAGCACAGGTGTCATTTGAAACTATTAAGGCAATAATTCTGGGGCCCCTGAAGAAGGAAAGCAGGTCACTCGTACCTTTCTGCTCGAGGTATGCTTGTATAGTGCGGGGTGTCCCAGGAAATGAATCATATATTGGATATACAGAGACATTGTAACGTTTGAATGGCTGAATGTCTCCTTGAAAAGGAAAGAAAGCTAAAAGTTACATTTTGTCTACAACACAATATATAGTTATAAACAATAAAGTGATACAGTAACAAACGAATAAAGTAGCAAGTATAAAAATGCGAAAACAAATGTATTGGCATTACATTACATTTTTACAATAATCATGGCCAGATACTGCATCTAAACAAGCCCAACAGGCCAGGCAGACATTCCATCCCCGAAAGGGCAAAGCATCCGCTCCCACCTTTGAGGGTCGTATTTCTTGCTTCCCTTGGTACTTGCTGCCAGTCGCCCTTTCCATCGCTGATGGAAACCCACTCAATCACGAACCTACTAGGTCTCCGTTTCAAGTTTTTGTGAATCTTCCATTTTACCATCAGCTTACCATCCACAGGCAAGCAATCCACACTCTCGACGGGCTGTGCTAACTCTAAGACACCAAAGGGTGATAATCCTCAGATCAAGCCGTTCACGACCATGTCACTGGCCCAAATCCACCCATTCACCCAAACTGTATACAAAGAAGATACTGATCTGCTACAAGTCACTCCAGTTATACATCATCATAAATTATTTTTTTTAAACATGAAATATATGGTACTACATACCTTTGTTCACTGTTAATGTTGCCTTAGGGGAGACTCCCACTGAGTTATAGGCAGTCATGGTTACTCTGATGGCGTCTTTTGGCAACAAGTACTCATGTCCCACTGTTTCAAATGTTTCTTGTCTGTAGTCAGCTTTTTCAATTGTGACGTTATATCCAAGTATCACTCCATTTGACTGGCTGGGTTTCTGGGGTTGTGAAACAGGAGGATATCACACTTAATAGCAAATTACAGTTTAAACAGCAAAAAGGTAATAAAAGTAACTAACCAGGCATGAGTGTTTGTGTGTTTCCCGTTAGCTCACCTTCCATAGCAGTTTCACAAGCGGTGGGGCGTCACCTTCAGATGGAGTTAACACTTTCCACAAATTTGGTTCATTTAAGGGTGCTAAGTAATAAATAGATTTGGAGATTTGAAAAAAGTATAAATATAATAAGCAGGCGCATTACATTCAGAAGCAAAACACATAGAGAGGAATGGATACATTTTACAATAATTTAAAAATAGCCTTTGCTTTGCTGGAATATTAAGAGGCTCAATGCAATTTAGGCTTTCACAGAGGTTACTGACTGTCCACAGGGTTAGTATAGTGTGATGAGATATAATGAGAGCTTTCACAGAGGTTACTGAGTGTTCACAGGGTTAGGGTTAGTATAGTGTGATGGGATAGAATGAGGGCTTTCACAGAGGTTACTGACTAGCTTCGGGGGTCTTAGCTGTAACATTGCCACTCCATTCACTCCAAAATCTGTTGTCCTCAGATTTCTTGCAGTACATCTGAACAACGTAGTCAGTGAAGGGCATGAGACTCTGAAGCCTAAAAGAGTTTACATTTCCAGAAATTTCGCTTGATGGGACCTAAAATACATATTGAACATTCAAAGTATTAAAAAAAATGATTAAAGTATGACTATATAACAACAATATACACATCTTTCATATGTGCTGAACTTGTTACCTCGTTCCATGTACTGGATCCATTATCACAATAACGAATGATGTACTGCCATTTTGCCGAACGTAGATTGTAGCCCAGAGACTGAAATATGGGGGATTTCCATTGAACCATCATCGTATTTGGAAGATTCTTCTCTGGTGTCAGCCTGATGTTTTGTGGGGGGCTCGGTTTCACTGTAGAACAGAACAAACACACTTAGCAGAACGTTCACACACAGCACAGCTCAAAGGTGCATCATAATCTTAACTACTTACTGATATCTATCACATCCAGCTGCAATGTGTCTGAATTGACTGTTCTCAGCACATTCTCCACTCTCACCCATATTCCAATGGTCACAAAAAATGGGGGGCTATCGAAACGGACAGTTCCGTTCCTTTCATCAGCTGGGGCACAAGTCTCAGGACCATAAAGCCTGAAAATAGAAATGGGAGAAATTTCAAGTTAACATTCCCTTGAAAAACCACCACACATCACAATAATGATTGGCAAGAAGCTTGTTATTAAGTCAAATGTGTCAGATGAACTACGGTGTACTAAGAAATTCTCGGAGCTTAGCTAAAAAACAACATTTTTTCCTAAGGCACCAATGAGCTTATTGTTACATGGTTAGAGACTTTGAAAACTGATTTTGAGTATCACCTTCTCCATTAAGAATATACGTTACATTTTTCTGGCAAACTGAACTGCCTTTCAGGGCAATCTTCGAGCATGTTTTTCAGGTGAACCATTCTGGATCTACACGTATTTGCAAGCAGGGGGTGTGACTGGAGTTTTGGGAAGACAACATGCTTCATAGTATCAAATCAATTTTGGAAGAAATGCTAAATTATACTCCCTTTGTATGTAATTATAAAGTGTCACAGTCCCACAGTACTGGTATATTATCGTTATTATTATTATTATTATTATTATTATTTGTACAGCAGCTTTCAAACATATATTTATTGGATTTATTGAGCAAGGACAGCACAAAAGACAATGTTACATGTGAAAACAATGCATCCATGGTTTCTAGCCAAAGGCTAATTTGCAAACCTTGGTTGGACTTTTAAGAACAGATAATAACAGCAATTACAGTCACACACACACATACACGCACACACATACACACTCGAGAAATTAGTTATATTACTTAATTTTTACTAATATAAAGATTTGTTTTTGTTTCAGTCATTTTTTCACCTGGGAGTTACATGTAGCCCAAAGGGCTTTATAGAAATGATAAAATTGGTTTAAGATAACGAGACAAAAGAAAAGAAATGTAATAAGAGGAACACCTACATCAAAAAGTAAATAATCAGAATAAAATACTAGTACAAGAAAAAAGATTTAAAAGATAATGCGATTAAACAAGATTAAAACAAAAGCAGACGTACAATAGTATCCAGTTAGTAAATGTGCAGTAGATAAGTGCAGTATGATATATGAATGGATAACAACTTGCAGCAAATAAAAGGAGAATAAGATTATACACGGTAGAGAGAAGCAAAGCAGGCACGTGAACAGTCAGTGCAGAATGAAGATTAGCTTTAGAGTTACTAATGACTCTACATAGACTGAGAACTTACTTTATGTAGCATAATTGATAAGTCGTTTGTAGAAGATAACCAGCTGCACCGGGATCCCACGTGCAAGTCATAACAGAAAAGTTTTTGTCGACATCTTGGCTCAAGATGCATGATAGATTTTCAGGCTTCTTAGGGGGATCTAAAGCAAATTGACACTGTTAATGCAAAACGGTTCACAGCTAATAGGAATAGACTGAAATAAAATTAATGAAACATACCCTGATCACATAGAAGCGGGATGTTGCATCCCTATCCTAAGCGTCTGAAAACTGCTAATACAGACACGTGTTTGCATCATTCTGCCCCTCCAAGTAGATGACGAGAAACTGAACACATTATTCTGATACACATTATCCTTATACTACTGTTTTTTCCCCAGTGACAGTCAAGAAAAATAAAAACTCAAGTGAAAGTGAGAACTTGGGACACAAACTTACAACCCACTTCGAAGAATATTCCATGCACATTTTTGGGATGTTTGTATGACAGCAGTTGAGTATAGATGTTGCATTTCAATGGATGCTTCAGGTCCTTGGTGACAGTCACCGTGAGGCTGACGGCCGAATCGTTAACTTTGGTGTAATATTTTTTGTCCACAGTCTCGTTGCCAAACTGCCAGTAGATGTCATCGGCAGTAGCTTGGGCAAGGCCAGATTCAGACAGGACGCAGGTGGCAGTGAATTTTTTGCCAATTTCTAGCTTGGGGGACTCAGGTACAATTATGCCAAGGCAGAAGTCAGAGGAACCTAAAAATGTTTATTTAAGTGAAGAGAAGAGAAATAGTCATACACAATCTGACAGGAGCAATTTGTGACACTTTCAATAATATTAAAAAAATCCAAAAATTGAGAAAATTCATATTAAATCCAAACATTCACATTTAAGTTACAAAATGCATACAAGAATGAGCAAGTCGCTGGTTTACAGTATGATTACAGCAGTTCACAGTAAATTACTTTTAAATAACTTACATGCATGACAACAGGCTGCACAAAAAACGGAGAAAAGCAGCAATACTGCATAATCCATCCTACTTGGGATCACCATCTACAAGACATCAAACATTGAATCAGGTCAAAACACACAAAGCACTCTGGCTCCTAACCCCAGCCCTGACAAGCTCTCAGCTGCTTTCCCTAGACAAATAAAGCAGAGACCAAAGATGGCAGGCAACCGCCATTACTGTGACTAAGGGCTTCCCTGGAAAAACTACTAAAGAAATGTGGAGCACCTTCGGTTTGAGATCCCCACTATGTTAATCAAGCACTGGCTACTAATCAAGTCGGCTGAAAGCCCACTGCTCTGTCAAACCTTTCTAGACAAACAGGACAAAAACTGCCAATCAAACAATAATCTGTTGATTTTTTTTAACATGCTATGAACAAAAAATGACTAAGTACAAAATCACAACCTGTGTATTACAATTATCAAAAGAATCTGTGCTTGCTTTTAGTAAATGAGTTCGTTTTCCTGTCTGACTCAGTCGTTCGATACATGTGCTTGATTTCAAAATCTAGTCTTACCACTTCCCAAATCAGACTTTCACTTCACAACGGCATTTATTAAATAACAGAATTATTCCATAATAAGCCATCGGAAAAATGTTTATACATTTAAGCCAGAAACTGTGACTTAAAGTTACTGTTTGCTCCACAAGAAGAAAAAAATAAATCATAAAACTCAACACACATAGTAAGCTTGTCATGCCAAAACTGAATCACTGCTACTTCTAACAGACAGAAAAAAACAGGAATCTCCAACTGTCTGAAGCAACATCTTAAGGGGTTTTCACACTATGAAGCTGACTTTATGCGTTTCCTATGCAAAACCAGCCATATGTGAACGCTCCAAAAGAACTCAGACCCTCAAAAAGCAAACAGGCAATATGAATACAAAGACAATAGAGGTCTTTTTCTTTTGGTCCACTTTCTGTTTCATGAGTTTGGTTCATTTAGAAGCGACAATATGTGAAAACACCCGTAGAAACACACAGAATATGGTAAACAAGGTTCCAATTATACACACTACACTAATTAAACTGGTTACACTAAACCAAACACAGTGCTGATAACTCCATCCTACTCAGTTACATATTAGCATTAAATCAAGTGTCTTAATAATATTATAATGAAGAAAAATATCAAAACAGATCCACAGGGAACTGTGCTCAAATTATTTTCCAGTGAGTCGCTCATTAAAAGTAAACTTATCAAATGGAAATTAAACTAAAATTAAACTTAAATATGTTAAATATGATATTGATCAAGTGATACCCAACTTGGGTAAATGAGATTAATATACACTGAAAGCTGCCATAATTTAACGTGACTCAGTTGATCCTTTTAGATCTGCAAGCTATGCATCTTTAAACATCATCGTATCGCATTTCCTAATGTTTTATCATCATCATGTCGTGTCTTCTGCACCAGCACAACAAACCATTTTTTATACTAATGCACACCTCACACTCCAACAAATATGTGGAGCAAAGCATGCATAGCCTGCAGAAATATTATATTCATTTAGCAAGAGAGGAAGCTCAGTTTACATTCATATAGCATACACGTCACCTAAAAATATCACCACAACATACAACGTATATAAAAAGCAATATAAATTTTACAGCATATTTTTAAAGATACATAACTAAGAAATTATTTACAGCTTTCTCATTTTTATCTGTATTAAAATTTGTCTGAGGTTGCTCCCAATACTCATTTTTAAAAAGTTTTAAAATATGGTTAAATTGGATAAGTTCTTGTTTTGTCACTTGGGTTTCAATCTGGACCAAATCACTTTAAGATGTTACAAGCCTGTCAATAACCAATTATAATACTGCATGACATGATTGTTGCAAAAACCTCCAGGTGTCTGTGTGAAACTAACAGCATTCTGCAATGAAACAATTATCAGCATTACTTACATGGAGGAGTAAGACGCTCCTTGCAAAGGCAGAAGCATAAAATCAACAACAAAACGGAGGCTTCTGCTAATGTGGGTGAGCGTTTTTTTTATCAAATATAGCATTGCATCATGTGATTGTTCTGAAATAATGCATGACAATGTGACAAAACGGTCACAATTCACACCCAGCCCCCACATTCACCACACGCACATACAAACACACACACAAAGACACACGCAGGTTTGTAATTATCTCTCCATTCATTTCTATGGGGAAATACTAATCCCAACATGACGACCTTAACCTCTACCCAGCCCTAACCTTACCAATAAGTAACCAAACAAAATAAGAGACTTTTGGCTTTTTTTAGTTTTTTGATTGCATTCACAGAACTTTGTGGGGACCTGAAAAATGGTCTCCACAACATTAGGTAACAGATTTTTATCACACTGTGGGGAACACTTGGTCCCCACAATGTACTATAAACATAATCCAAACACACATTCTCATACACACACAGGTTTGTAATTATATCTTTGTGGGGACCCTCCATTCATTTCTATGGGGAAAACAGTAATCCCAACATGACGACCTTAATCCCTACCCAGCCCTAACCTTAACCATAAGTAACCAAACCAATAAGTAACCAAATACAAGACTTTTGCCTTTTTTTTTGTTTTTTGATTGCATTCACAGATTTTTGTAGCGACCTAAAATGGTCCCCATGATGTCAAAATAACATGTTTTTATGACATTGTGGAGAACACTTGGTCCTCACAAAGTATTATAAATATAATCCACACACACACAGTCTGCAGTTTACAAGTATCTGTTTCGCTGTTCTCGGAATGGCACAAACTGAAAAAGCTCTTGCCAATTGCCCAGTACAGTTTCATGCTCACTTCCTAGCAATGTATGGCTGGTGCATTTTCACACAGGTTTTAGGGGCTAGAGTCACTGCACTTCAACAGTATATCTAAAGGAAACAGAAACCCATTGAAAGATATCTGTCAGCATCAGGTCTGCTATTTTTAAATCGAGATTCCCATTGACACATGGATTTTTTGGAGCTGGGCTGCATGATTCTGAAAAAGTAAATTTAAAAAAACTGTTCATATGCAAGACATTTTTATGCAATGCTGTAGCCGAAAAACAGCAGGAGGGCGGGTGGCAGGTAATCCACAGAATAGGATGTTATGGGATGCCATCTTTCTGGAAGATACATGCACACACATGCATACACATACACAATTGGTCTGCAGTCCTTGAACTCAGCCAGCAAGACCCACTTCCGACACAAGCAATACAACAAGTTTATCAGTCAAGCAAAAAAAATCGAGCCATGTTTTCCTGACAATACAAAGCAGAACAGAATTAAAGGTGAAAGTGTTCAGATTTTAATAATCTCGTTAGCACATCAAACACACACTCGTGCTCTCTCTCTCTCTCTCACACACACACACACACACACACACACACACACACACAATGAAAGATACTAAATGAAATTTCCAGATGAAGATAAAACCGCAGCGCTCGATTAGCACATGCGATTGTCAAGATACAGCAATATTTGTTTGCTGTAAGATTCAGGACAGGTCGCTTTCGCCCGTGTGAAGTATTGCCATAATCCAGCCGGTCTGAGGCACTAAAGCCAGATGAACGGTGAAATCACAGACTTCCCGACCTTGATCATCGTATTATGATTATCCGAATTGAAAAGAAAGGTAACATGTTAAGTAACTACCCCCAATTATTGTCCCAGGCGGACATTTTATTTATTTATAACTGACCTCCATTATGATAAATAAATCCCCAGGTAGCGCAAGACTAAAAGTAATTTGTTTACTGTAAAGCATTAAGTTTTAGTTTAGTCACATTTGTGTGTATCCCAGCTCACTTGTGCCACTAATTATTAGCCAAAAAGACTTTAAAAAAAAAAAAATAGGCTAGGTAGGTAAAGCCTGGTAAGATAGCCAGCTACTCTGGTGTAACTTACTAACCACAACAAACAAAAAATAATTTTTCTTACTTTTTCTAATGCAAAGAGAACATACCACGATTGAGTTAAGTAGTGAGACTAGTTACTCTTTACTTGTTAGCGTTACTAAATCTGAAGCGCATCCGCTGGCCAATATTCAGTGCTACGCAACTACATCAGCAGCTGCCAGGGGGGTTTAACACGCCTAGATCCTCAAGAAGGCCTATCTTTTAGTCAGGCTGACATGACGACACTACTGGTGATAGTTAAACACTTTAACTAGCATCTTATAACATCCATACACATCGCTAATAGTAACAAGGCGCACGCAGCCCGTTCCCGGGGTCGCCTAACAAGTCATGAAAAGGTAAAGGCTCACCTTTCCGCGTTACTTGCATGAATATGACGTAGTTTTACACATAAATCCCACGCTCATACCGGCCGATTATTCCATTATTCCAAATTTCTTCTATTATTTCTTACCGTAGACACTTAGCTAACATGTTAGAGCGCCTTCGGCCCACTGGGTTGTGTGTGAGTCATGGGGCACGGCGGTGAGCGATTGGTTGCTTCGGCTGTTAGGTCAACACATCCGGTGACGTTGCAGACACTGCACGCGGCTGTTCCCGTAAGTCTCCGCCCCTTTCATAAAAAAATGTAAAAAAAAAAAAAATCTGCGTTTAATGCGTGAGTAATTTGGAGCACAGGTCGTAATTGTATTGTAAAGCCGGATTAACGCAGGAAATTTATACATTTCCATAACATGCACAAATATACTCCATATGCATTTCAGTGAAGTTTTGCCACTTGTTTTAAACAGCAGTCTCGCGTTAAACACAAAGACGTACGTAATCTGAAGAAATTTTCGGTACGGTTAACATAGTTATACATGGTGAAAACTAATAGCAAAGCTTTATTAGTCAATAGTATCATTGGAGGTTGCCGTGTGCCCGTAGCAAGTAAGCGGTTGTTCCATGTACTTGGTTAAACGATATAGATTTTAACGCTGAAAACATCGTTCTTTATTTCATGTCACAGAAATAAATCCAGGTATATAGTAAAGAAGGAAAATCCCACTTGAAATCCTGAAACGAAACTGGCAATGATTCTTTTTACTGGAATACTGCGTCTTGGCACAAAATCAATTTCCTGGCATTCCACCGCTTTCCTTTAAACGCGAAATAAATGGAAGTCGTCCTGGAAATTTGAATTCTGTGGATAACACTTGATTTTTGTATGGTCGTGAGGAAATATAATTATTCTATTTTCTAATGTTGTTTTAAATATTTCCGTTTTATAGAAGATCTTAATGAATTCATTTTGACTGTGAAAGGATTATTTTAAAGTAGAAAAAAATCACGTCACAAACTATCATTTGTTTCAATTTATTTTCAGTAGAAACGAGTAAGGTTTAATATAAAATACATCAGTGTTCGGAACAAAAAACTGAGGACTATAAATGTGTTTTTACTTACTATTAGTAAGGAAAAACAACATATTATGGTCATCTTTGGAAGTCTTTCAGCCATTTTTACAGCTTTAATACTAATATTTATTACTGCTGTTTAGAATCTTGCGGTAATACCCAATTCCTTTAGCCAGCTACAAAGGAGAGGACTGTCGGTTAACCCTAAAGATGCTGGGATGAGAATGTGCGCAGGGCCATTAATTTCTTCAAACTAAAACAACCATCCGCCGGACGTCTGACTCCACGAGTGTCGCTTGGAGCTGGCAGCATAACGCACGAGGGAACGCCATGAACAGGACGCCAGACCAAACTGAACATTTGTAGCAAATTATTTTCCTGCAGTCAGGGGATGGACGTTTTTTAGGATTATGTAAATATTATATTTGGGGCATTATTTAACAACCAACAAAGATGCATTTTTTAAAAAAAAATCATTGAATTTTTTTTTTTAATGAATGAACTTCTTGTGTTTGACATAGAAAAACTTACATATAGCTGTCAAGTTTTTTAAAGAACCTTTTCACTTGGTTTATTCAATAAGAAACACCTAATTCAAGTTTAAGTATATGTTAACTTTGATCATCTGCTCAATTTGACTGCCAGTGGGACTTTTATGGTCCAGTGTCTTTGTAGTCAAATTTCACATTTTAGAACTAAAAAAAGTGGGTTTTTTTTAGGTATGATAATCCAGATTCTGAAATGTTTTACATTTTATTTTTTGTTACATAAAATCCACAAAACACCTTAAAGAAATTTAAATACAGGAAGTGAAAGAAATTAAACTGTAAACAGTACGTGCCTTTGGACATGGAATATCACCATGTTAAAAAATCTGCAAAAATAGGATATTTAAATAAACTAAGATAAGTTTTGCAGCGGCAAATTTGGCATAATTAGTAAAGACTGGAATATTCAAAGACATAAACCCTTTCTGAGTCCATAAAATCTAGTTAATATATAAATGACAGTGAAGGAACGTGGGTGTGCAGGGGAACAGCTTCTGACTATGATGCTCGTTGCTTGTGAGCAGCATATCTTTAAATCCTGCATTGCATTGATAGGAGGAGACACAGCCATGGGTCTGATTAATTACCCATCAGCCCTCACACCACCACCAGCCCGAGGCGGCGGAGAGGCTTCAGGTTTTGTCCACTCTTTGGGGTTCCGAAGGGGATGAGGTGCGTTTCCTCTGGGACGGGATGGCGGGCAAGACGTGGACACTGCGTAGGAGGTCTCCTGTCTGGATGGGCGAGAAGGAGCAGAACGACTGGCTCTGAGGCATGTCGATCCGGAGGGACCTTCCAGCTGCGGGAACGGTGTGGCCCGCTGTGCTCCGGCTCAGGGAATTCAGAGGCATGGATCTGGATTTCTTCACACCTTGGGACACTTGGTCAGGAGGCAGGGAAACTGCAGGCACAAATGGGGCGACTGTCTTACCTTAGCAGCAGACATAATGGGAAACCCGACTGGGACGGAGGCAGACTTACACCTGTGCGTGCAGTGGTCGCGTATGGGAGCTAGGCTGTTCCGTGTGACAGCTGTGTCCCTCAGCTTCAGCCTATCCAGGGGAAGTAAGTGCATATTCGGAGCTAAGAAAGAGGAACATAAAGAAACACTCGGAATGGATCCATGCAGTACACTGTCTTCATCTAGTATATGTCTCTCTAGGGCTGGGAGATGTTGCGCATAGTGATTAAAGCAGGTTCACCCACAACAGAATTATTTACTTATTTAAGTTGTTTTTTTTAGTATGGTGGTGCAGTGGTTAGCATGGTTGCCTCACACTTCTGGGATCTGGGTTCAAGTCTCTGCTGTGACTCCATGTGTGTAGAGTTTGCATATTCTCCCCATGTTGTACTTTGAGTACTTAAGTTTCCCCCTACAGACCTAAAACATACTAGAGTGGATTAGAGTTACTAAATTGGTCATCAGTGTGAATGGTCTTTGAGTATGCCCAGCAATAGGTTGGTGTCCCATCCTGCCTTGCGCCTATATGTTCTGGACCCCATGCAACCCTCATTAGTACAAGTGGTTTCAGAAAATGGATGGTTTTATCTGAAGCAACATACATTTTTGAGAAATGTATCAGTGGGGGATATGGGCCTCAAGTCGCTTAAGAGTGAAATCACTCTGCTGACACTAAGATTTGAACTGGCAACCTTGCAATCACAAGTACAGGACCCTAATCCACAGAACCAGACACTGCCACAATGTCTCTCACAGGATTCACACATACCCGAACCTGAACTGCATGTCTTTGTACTGAGAGAGGAAACAACGTGAACTTGCGGAGAATATGTTACCCCATACATTACAGAGCCAAGGTGGGACTCTAACCCACAACCTAGAGCAACTCGGACCCGAATGGGCCAAACGCAAATTGCACAACATTAGGTGTTGGCCCATTTTTTTGTCCAGTAGTGTATTCATACATCCCTAGGTTACAAACGAGATCCATTCCTTAAATGTGCCTTTAAGTTGGTCTGTAGGCAAGTTGGAAAAATAACACAGTAATAATAATAATACAGCAATAATAAAAGTAATTAGGCCTACATACAGTACTGTACCACTAACCAACAAATCACTGAAGGCAAGGCACACAATGTTTGCACGAACATCACAAAGTAGTATGTGTGTTCATTATCACAAACTGCTGTATGGAGCCTAAAATTTTTAAATAATAGGATTTATGGCAGTCCATCCGTTAAGTACGAGCACATAAATTGGACATTTTTCTTAACCTGGGGACTGTCTGAAAAATAAATAGATAAAGGAAACAGAAATACAGGTTTCTCAACCTAAGACAAACATAAGCCCTTCTTATCATAGACAGAAGAACATACGTACAGTGACACATCCTATATGTGAAAATGACTACCTGTCTGATCTTGTTCATTAATGAACATTTTGCAGATTTGTTTGACATTTAAATGAAGACACACTATTCTCTATGTGACACATCTTGGAAAGATGTGTCACAGTCATGAAACTGAGCAGTAATAAACAATGAACACTGTCACTGTTAATATTTACTTTGCTTTCATAGTTATTCGAGGCTGTGCTCGTTCAGGCTGGAACACACATTCAGACAGACCGGCTGAGAGACCAGTTAGCATGATGCTAATTCAAGGAACTAGGATGACAACATTGTCCCCACGTTCTCCATCGCTGCGTAAGACATGTGCCGCTCGCACATACCTCCAACTCAACCATGCAGGACCACTGAGGGTCTGCAGAAGGGTGAGATGAAGCGGTTCATGGTTCAAATAACCCACCCCCGCCATCCCCACCATGGAAGAAACGGAGCATGCTAGATGAAAACTCACTGTGAAGAGATGCTTGTATCACAGGTGTTAAAAAAAACCCCAGAGCCACTGTGGCTGCAGCAGTCACCAGATACACACATACGTGCAGTTTCTGCTGCTTCACGACAACCACATGTGGGCTCCATCATGCTGCAGGCCTCTGCACGCTGCACGAGGTCCTACACTTCTGTGTAATTGTCACCCTGTGCACTATAGCTTCTCAGAAGCCAAAAGCTCCCATCAAATGACATACATGAGAACCCCAGACACAAGCAAATGTCACTTGTGGGCCGAGGTGTTAAGTCCGTTTTTGTACGCGACCTTTTGGAGGGAAATTCACAGGTGCGCAGAACCTCTCAACATCTGTGAGGAAGTTCGAGGAAGGCCGGTACGCTGGCAGAGCATATTCCGTTCACGCTCACAGCTACTAGACAAGCAGCACGTTTGTACCATTCTGCAAAACCTTGGATACCATCATCACTTCAGTTCACAGTTTGTTTGTCTAATTGGACCAAATAATCAAAGGAAGCATCGGAAGTTTAGCAAGTTGAGGCTCGGTGTGGAATGAAAGTCTACCACCTGAGATTTATTTTATGTACTGACAGACAGAGCTGTGGCGTGCTTCTTTATTCTTCTGTTATTAAACTTCCTGTAGTGATGCACTTTCAGATAACCAACTGATTTGCTGAGAACACCTTTCAAGTTCTCTTAATGTTTAAACAAAATGCATCTAGAATACAAACAGCAGTATGCATTTGATCTGGATTTCTGTTGTATAGAAATACAACTGTAGCAGTTTTAATATTTTATACATTTGTAAATTTGCCAATCAAACTAAATTAAATCACCAGCTGTCAATGTACAATTAAACTTAACATTATAGCGTATTATTGATAAATATCTGGTCTGCTATGTTAATGATATGTCCCCTTGTCAATCTCTGATGGATTCTCAGTGCCATTAGCCAATGTTTTTTTTTTCCAATGAAAAAGAACTGTATTTGTCAGCGAAAGGGTCCACCCTGCCATCTGCTCTACTGTGGTTTTCATACCGCCACTTATAACAGGAAGTAGAGAATGAAAGGAAAACACACAGTAACATATTTTCCGGCCACCCACTAAAGAGCAATGGTTACCGCTAACAGTTCACGGGGACCCCAAGTCTACTCTGAAGTATGACTTTGCTGTTTATGTTTTATTGTGGTCCTAAATGTTCTTGCCCCGATGGGTTTCTTACCCAGATTCCTAAAGTGTAATGTATCTTTTTCACCACTGCTCTGTGTGGCTGGGGTTTTTGTAATCTCCACATGTCATGTGGATTTCCTCTGGTTACCTAGGTTTCCTCCCGCAGTCCAAAGACGCCTGCATTTTTATGACTGTGTGTGACTGTGTGTGACTGTGTGTGTGCGCGTCCCGCTCAGGGTGACCCCAGCCTTGCGCCCCTGCTGCCTGGGCTAGGCTCCAGGCCCACTCAAAACCCTTTCCAGGATAAGTGGTTGGAGGATGGATGGATGGATTTATTTCATTACATAAAATAGATTTATTTGACATATGCAGTTGAAGGCACAGAAGGAAAGTAAAATAATAGAGCAACTAGGAGCAAACCCATCTCACCTTGTTCATTTTTCTGCACATATGGCATTTGGTTGCAGCATTTGTGCACATCCAGGCCACTGGGCTTCCTCTGTAGTAATCCAGCCAGCAGCTTTTCTGAAGGTGGGGCCGTCCACGCTTTGTGTGACAGTATCTGACTGGACTCCGATTTCCATGAATCAATGGGCCGTGCCTGTCCTTTTGGCCTGTTGTCAAAGAGGTCATGCTCACTTCTGCTTTTTTGAGACCTGTGGGCAAAGTGGTGAGCCAACTGCCCTGCTCGGCTGCCTTCTACAGCACTTTTGGAGCCGGCCAACAAAGAGTTTCCCAGAGTAATGGGTGGAAGACTTTGAGTTCTTATTGGAGGAAGGCCCTTATACTCCTTCCCCATTCGTTCCTCCAAAAGGTGAAGCTTGTGAGTGTCGCTAGATCTTTTTCGGGCATCTGAGCTTGTCTCTGGCTGCTCCTTCGCAGATGAGTCCATGATGGAGTCGAACATGGTGATGATGTCATCCACCTCCGAGGTTTCCTCTTTCATGCAGTGATCTCTGTTCTTCTCCCTCTGCCTCCCTAGTTGAGGCTCCTTCCGCTTCTTGCAGGAGAAAATCTGGTTGAACATGCTGAATTTCCCTTCCTTCTTCTGACACTGGTCGCTCTTCGAGAGGTGCAGCTTTCTAGCTGCCTCAGATCTGCGCACAAACAGCATTTTCATAACACGCAAAAATTGTCTTTTCCAAATATCTCTTCAGACACAGATAGCCATTTCTAATATGATACTTTGGATGCCAGTTGCAGTAAACTACTCCGTATTCTGTACGTTTCATCGCATCATGTTTATGCTTAAAATAATAATGTTGGACTTGCATTGTGCCACAAAACTTTACCAATAAAGCAAATGGCAAGGAGCAATGATACAATTCACTGCATTTTCTTTGATTATTAAGGAAAACATCAGCATGAAGTGCTTCAAACCTGCTATCAGCTGAGAGGAGCTTGATGCATGCCGTGTGTCCACAGTACATAGCGTACGTAAGGGGGGTGTTCTCGTTTATGTCCCGGGGGTCTGGCTCCATGCCCAGCTGCAGCAGAGCCTGGACACAGTCAGCCTTCCCTGCTGCAGCGGCCCAGTGCAGGGGGGTTCTGGAGGAAGGGCAACAGGCAGGACACGTTGGGTGCGGGAGGGGGGCAGGGGGTGTTCCAGGCTACAAATAATCTAGACCAGTTAGATTAAGGGGTAACACTTTACTGAAAGCAGTCATATAAATGCATTATGGATACCCTCATAATGCATTATAATGATTCATAAAGTGTTATAAACATGGCTATATTTTTAAAAAGGCATAACACATTATAGCCATGTTTATTATGCATTATTACTGCCTTATGAAACTCTCATCTGTAATGCACTACAAATACTTTCATAACGCAGTACAAAGCATCGTTTATGCTTATACTAACCATTATAATACATTGAAGGTATGAATCTATGAATGTATAATACATATTTATGTACATATTTACGTATTTACAGTGCATTATAGCTTCACAGATCATTCATAATGCAAAATACAAATTGCTATAATATGTTATGCCTTTTTATAAACAGTTATAGCCATGTTTATAATACTTATAATAATACTTATAATGCATTATAATGCATTATGAAGGTATGAACAATGCATTAAGGAAAGTGATACCAGTATAGGTTTCTGTGGTTCCTTTGAGGGACTTTGTTTTAAAGCATATGATTTTCTCCGACACCCCATAATATTTACTTCACAGTTTCCTTTTCCCTTAATAAGGTTATGGGAAAACTAAAATCACTCCGCCCATTTTCAAATAACTGAAAGTGAAGGTGCCAAAATGGGATCTGAAATCGACATAATGAATGGCAAACTATTTTGGGTTCCATTATCACCCCCATGGGAACATTGTCACAGATCAAGG
Source organism: Cyphomyrus plagiostoma (assembly GCA_019775915.2). NCBI lineage: Eukaryota > Metazoa > Chordata > Actinopteri > Osteoglossiformes > Mormyridae > Cyphomyrus > Cyphomyrus plagiostoma. The sequence goes on along the minus strand of JABFEA020000119.1, from coordinate 1,168,326 downwards.
ATCAAGGTTTTTTATGTCATTGCGCAAATGGGTAATGAAAATACAACAAATTTTGGTAGCAGCCTCTGTCAATGACATACATATTGTAAATAATCACTCTAATTCCACAATTTGTCATCCATATTACATAACTGCTTATCCAGTACAGGTTCATGATGACCTGGGCTCCATCCCCAGCAGCGCATGGTACAGGGTAGGGGATACCCTTGCATGGGATGCCAGTCAATCTGGGCAAAGGGTAGGGGATACCCCTGCATGGGATGCCAGTCAAACACAGGACACAGTTACATACTACAGGCAAATTAGACACACTCATCCACCTGCCCCCTGCATCCACCAGGATATCCCTGCCCATTCAGCTCCCCTGCTGGTAAGCAGAGCAACCAAACATTTCTCCTCGCGTGCAAAGCTAGTGGTTAACCTCTCATCGACGTCGAGTGCCTGCAGGTTGGTGTCGGGGACGGCGGCCAGCTCATAGATGATGTCACTGAAGCCGGCAGCAGCAGCGATATGCACACATGTCTTGCCGTTCTCATCGTCATAGTTGATGACTGATGCCCCCAGGTGGTGATCCAGGATTAACGAGCACATGTACCTGCTCCCACTCTGCAGATGGGGGGAGAATCAACAACCTTAAACACTCAGGGCCAAGGTATCACTTCTCAGTGCTCAATTTGCCATTTTGGTCAGTTTCGACAACCAGTAAGTAATAGATGGATCTGTATGGGCCTACACCAGGACTTGACTGTTTTCTAAATGATTAACTGGCAGCACAGACAAGGAAAATTGAGTCAAGTCAAGTCAATTAGGTCTTTAATGTCATTTTTAACCATACACAGTTGAGTACAAAGAGCTGGCAGTCTTCATTATGAAGGCAGTCTCTTACCTGGACAGCCCAGTGCAGGGCAGTCTTGAAGTCTTTGTCCACAAGCGTGGGGTCTGCACCCTTTTGTAAGAGGGCCTGTACGTGTTGGGGCCGATTGTGGAAGGACGCCCAATGCAGAGCCGTCATTCCCTGTATTCCCAATGATAATTACCAAACCACGTCAATAGTGCATTTCATTATGCGTGGGAATCTCAGACCCGCTAAACTTCAGCAACTCTAATGACTTATGACACAATTTCCTCATCTGACTGTGGCCACACAAAAGCCACAAGCATTTCTAGCTATGATAATCAACTTCTCATATGCAATATAATCTACTATATTCTTGTCAGATGGCATTCCTTCCAGTGTGTCTCCATGTCCTGTCCAGGATCTCTCCAGGTTTAAGATCTCTGTACCCTCCAATGCATAGGCATAGATTTGGGGCGGGCACCCTTGGGGGGAGGATATAATATAATAATATCACATGTAATGCCTTGTTTACAAAAAACACATATGGTTGACATATCCCATTACACATAATTTAAAATATTTTCTTACAGTTTTTATTTGGAGAATCCTTACTCTCCGTTAAAATGGTTTATCCTCAATGCCAGCTCCGGCAGGCAGACACTCACTTTCAGACCCACGAGTAAAGAGACGCGGTGAGTGCAGAAGCGCAGTATGGCTATGTCTGTAAACTTAACTCATTGAAGACCTTGTAAGTATCATAACCAGCAGTTAATCAATAATAGGCTATGCGAAATGGTGTTATTTAATTGTCTCATGTTGATTCAGTTTCACAAAGAATATCTTATTTGATTGTACGAACTGCAACTAGCTTGGTTAGCTAACAGCAAAGCACAAATAGCAGCGCTGATAATGCAGCAGTATGTAACATTTGTCTCAGTCATAATTCTCATCCCACTCTGTCTGCTGTGAGGGCAAAACAATGAGTAAGAAGTCTGTCAAAAAACAGGGCCAGATATGCCATTTATTTGGAAAATGCCATGTTACCAGTTACTTACTCAGTTACCAGAAACTCAGAATCTTTACTTAATAAATAGTGCTGTGTTTGTGAGAGAGATAGGGTGCAGGAGAGTGACAGGGGCATGATAATGGACCCTGGGGTGAGGTCATTAATCCACAATGAATGGCCTGCCATTCGTAGCGAAATCAAGCGCAAATTGTGCTTAATTTGAATAATTCCCGAAAATTCAGTGTATGTAACACAGGACTTAACACACTTAAACTACTATATTAGTGAAGATGAATAACAGTAAAATGGAAAGAAAATTTTCACTTTATATATTGTAACTATAACAGCAATAGTTTATGGGGAAAAAAATGAACTTGTACACAGCGCAACTAGAGAATCGCCTTATAAGGTGGCATCACACCTTTGACCCTGAAATACCCGTCCCCCCTGATATGAAACCGATATGATATGAAACCTACGCCCCCTGCTCCAATGGACAAGAAGTTAAGGGAGGTGGATAGATGGATGCATATAGGTATCTTTAGCCATATTTGTCTTGACCAAATATGCTTAATATGCTGCTTTTCTCACATTTGAATTCGCTTTAGCACTAATTATCATGGCATAGACAAGTTTGTGAAACATAGTGTGATTAGCATATATGATGATTATTCACACTAATTCTGTCACTGTGCTCTCAGTGAGGTTTATTATTCCGTGCCTTGACAGCATTATCCAAAAACAGATTTCCTGTTACCAGTTCATACCATTTATTGTGTTCATACCACTTATTTTTTTATTACCTCATTGTCCTGGTGGTTTATTTCGCACAGTGTTGATTGCTGTAGTAGAACAGCCATGAGCCTGAAACAGAAAGTTAACAATTCAGTGACTGCTTGAATATTTGCGGTCTTATTCTTCAACAGAAACGTTCAACAGCAAGTTTCACAAAGTACTAGTCTGCATTTTAATCAGACTGCGATGATGCCGCCTTGCACTTTCCACGAAAAGAAGAGGAAATGCCCAGTAACAGCTGCCAGGGTTCCGATTAGAGCAAAGGTCTGTGGTTGTCATGGGGATCACACACTTCTCCTAGTGATCGGAATCATTAGAACCCGCACAGCCAGCAGAGCTCTGCAACATGGGCAGCAGCCATCAAATGTGTGCTCATTCCCAAGGCAGATCCAGAACAGAAAGACCCCTATAATGGCCAGGTCAGTTGCCGGAAAATGACTCCCCTACATATTCTCAGGAGATAAGTGCTTTCCGGCCAGTGCCAGTTTACCCTGACTATATTTTTTCAACTGCTTTCATCTTTTTAAAAATAATGCTCCACCTTTTCAGCTTAACTCCAGGTCTTCATAACAAAGTCATTCCTGACAACAATAACTGCTTTGACGCACTCGCTCCCTAGTCCCAAAATAAGGGTTAGGGGTTACTGTAGGTGCTCGAGACACCCCCTGCATACCTGAGGTCAGTCTCAGCGGTGGCAGCATGAAGGGGAAGCCGCCCATTTTTGTCGGGGATGTTTTGCTTCGCACCGTTCCGGAGGAGACAAACACAGCCCTCAAGCCAGCCCTGTTAACGGAGGAAAACGCAGGGGCATATCTGTGCTTTTTTAATCGACATGGAAAGGTGTTCCCAGAAGGGTGCGGATCCACCGCATAGAATCAGTCACTCACATCTCCTTTTCTAATCGTATAACCACTGACACTGGTCAGTGTCACGGTATGAATACATAAATACTTTCAAAATGATGCTGCATACAATTGAGTTTTGCACATATTTTCCAGTATTAGGTAATACACTACATTTAGTTTCACATATTCCAAAAATATGTCCAGTTTCATTAAGCAACATTATTTGCATTTCCGGACAAAGTATAATGTGGCAGCTGTTGCATAATACAACTAAATTATTAAACTAAACTGATATTGATTTACTGATGATGGAAGCCTTTAATGCTTTTGGCAGACAAACTGAATCATTACTGCCATTAAGCACATTTGTTATATGTCACCCCCCAATCACAGTCAGCATGCAATGATTTCACTGGGAAGTGTGAAGAACTCCCCCCTTCCCCTCCAACACACACACACACACAGATCTACTCATGGAATTCAAAAACACAACGACTGGCCCTGCTGTAAATTATGCACATTTTTAGTAATGGACAGCATGTCTCTAGACAGAGTGTACTTAGGCTATACCAAGTATGTTGCCAGAGAGAGGGAGGTCCTTCCGCACGCGTCCTGAGTGTTAATGGATGCTCCCATCTTTAGTAAGAGTTTCACCGTGTCCACCTGCCGGCCTGAGACTGCGTGCATCAAAGGCGTGGAGCCTGCGGATCAAAAGCAAATTCAGACATGGGGACATGGTGCTGGGAAATAGGTCTAAAATGTTATTTATTTAGTAAGGTACAACTAGCCAAGAATACTAGGTAATGGTCCATCCCTTCCCCAACTTCCGCTTATCCAGTACATGGTCATTGTTAATCTGCGACCGGTGCCTGGATACACAAGGAAGAAAGCAGGAGACACCACGGACGAGATGGCAGAATAAATTAGTGGCTAACCTTTAGCGGGTGCAAAGAATGATGAACCAGGGCCGAGAATGAGGACAACCTCTGAACGTTGAGTTATTATTGTTCAAGTTGTTATTAATAATTATACATTATATAATGCTGGTGGTGCAGTGGTTAGCACTGTTGCCTCACACCTCTGGGACCCGGGTTCCGGTCTCCGCCTGGTCTCATGTGTGTGGAGTTTGCATGTTCTCCCTGTGTCGTCGTGGGGTTTCCTCCGGTTTCCCCCCACAGTCCAAAGACATGCTGAGGCTGATTGGAGTTGCCGAATTGCCCGTAGGTGTGCATGTGCGAGTGACTGGTGTGTGAGTGTGCCCTGTGATGGGCTGGCCCCCCGTCCAGGGTTGTTCCCTGCCTCGTGCCCGTTGCTTCCGGGATAGGCTCCGGACCCCCCGCGACCCAGTAGGATAAGCAGTTTGGAAAATGGATGGATTATATAATGCAAGTTATTATTTTAAATTGTATTTATAGGGCTTGTTTTGCCTTTGGCTTAGACACTAATAATAGAAATAGCAATCGGCATTAATTATTCCATTATGAATCTCTGTGTGACCATCCCAGATGGTACAGTTTGTACTTGAAGTAATTCCTAAGAATGACAAAAAAGCAACAAGTTCAACATGCTTTTGCCCTGAATGTACCACTGCAAATCAACCATTAAGCAGTTAGCTATAGAAATCAGTGGTTGTCATCTAGCTATATACTATATCTATGTGAACAAAGTCCATTCCCAAAAAAATATAGTTAGCAAAAGTACAAATTCTAGGGAAGCAGATGTTTACCATTTTAGGTTGTGGCTTAGGAACCACTGCCTGTCATTGGGCTCATAATTCCTAGATACACCTCTGGCCGTTATTATTGTTTGAATAGTGGTCACAGATAAATGTTAGACAAATATACATTATTGATTAATTCTGGGATTCTGTCTATGCTGGGTTGTGCTGGCTAGCAATCAATCCCAGGTCAGCTTTTTGCTAGGCAGCTATGATAATCACTATGTAACCAACGCTTATGCAATGATACACATTAGGACACTGAATTTATTACTAATTTGTGGAAATAAGTTCTGCCATTAAAAAATTGCTTCAACTGGCTAAATGCTCTCAATTCTAGCTAGTTAGATTTCCACTGCTGTGTTTTCTAAAATCAGTTGTGATATCTGTTTACAGACCTGCACATAAGAGTTGATTTTGATTGTGTAGTGTAAATATGCAATCCCCAGCTGTACTTTAACTGCTTATGGATACGGTGTTAAGCTGGTATAGTACTTGGCTAAGTATTTATCTGACTCTATGTCGAAGGTCCCTTGCTGCCATGCTCAGGTACGTCTTGGGGATTTATTCTTAGTGTGAGGCCTAGATCTCCAGCAGTCTAGCCCTGACTTTGCTTCTGATTCATGCTTCTAACATCCACCTACATGCAAGCTGCTGCCACGTTACCTTCGCCATCACAGCATTCCAAAATGGAGGGGTCCTCGCGGATGATGGCCGTCAAAGTGTTGACGTCTCCGTTGGCGGCCGCCTGATAGACCACGCTGAGGTCAACCTCCTCCGCCGCGTCTTGGGTACAGACGCATAGAGTCACAGGTCTACTTACACGATCTGATTACGAGTCATAGCACGTATGCTTCCATACACCCACAGAGTGTAGCTTTATAATAAACTTTTAAAACCTGTAAGCGAAAAAATTACTAGTTTACGACATCCCCTGCTTGCACGTAAATATAAATAAACAAAGATCAAAGCATATTTAGCACATATTTCTTTCTTTTGGAGGGGGCAGATATTTAAATTTGGATTTGGCATCCTACATGATCTTTCATAGTCAAGAAGATTATAGCTAGAGGAGTAAAAGTTTACTTAGCTCACTCTAATCCATATATGGAGACAAAATTATACATTTTAAAATTTCCCACGGTACGAAGTTCATCTGAAGATGATTGTGGGGTTGATCTAGAGATTTGCCTGGGGATACAAGTGAGTAAAGTAATTATCTGTGGTCTTAACAGGTAATTGTAGGTTTGCCTGTCTTAGTTGCACAGTTTTAAATGAATCTGGTTGTAAGAGTCAAGTAGGACTCCTACAATATCAGCAGCAGCTGTTATAATCAAATTGTCAGACAGGATCAGTCACTGAGCTGATAAATCTGTGTGTGACGCCAGCTTTCTCTTAAAGGTTTACAGCACTAACTGATCTCCTGGCCCAGGGTCCTCTGACTATGTTACAGGGCTGCCAACTTTGGTCCAGAGTTGGAACGTTCAGGTGCAGAAAGTAAACAGCCAGACCAGGGTTATGTTTCAACCAACCAGCTAAATACTCCATGAGTGTAACTCTTTATGCTCAACCTGCTGGCTGAAACAAAACCTTGGTCAGGATTTGTACTTTCTGAACCTGAACATTCCACCTCTACTTTGGTCAGATGGTAGCGTTAGATTTCCAATTGGAGTCTGCCCACAAATTTACATGTATGTGACAGTTTTATTACTGTGTAAATGTTCCGTAGGGTTTGCAAACTGCCCCCATGGTTTTTGTGTAGCTAATTTTAGGTTTACAATGGAATAATATGCATTTGCCATAAGATTACTTACACAAACATGAGTGTAAAAGCGTGGGTGTTCAGCCAGATGCATCTGAGTTGGCTAATCCTGATGTTAATATGCCTCTGGCCACATCCAGCCCTATATATGCATGGATAGGCTGCTCACAAACAGGCCTGTCATAGATTGTGTTTAAATGGTACAGTCTGTTGGTACTCAGTAGGCTGCCGTACTGAACTGTAAAAGTCGCACACAATTATTTAAGAAAAATATGTATTCAGTCCATTTCCTGTGCATCAGTTTTGTGCAATTGCGTGCTGCATCACGGAATAACAGCCAAGCGTTTCCATGGCGACGGCCGCCACTGACACTGCTCCGCGGTGCCTCCCCTGCGTCTGTGATTTCTGCTTAGCACGGCGCCTTACCTTTGTGCTGATCGAAAACGGACGACGAGCTGAATTCCATGGTGAGACTGTGCACTTCTAGCCATAGATGAGCGCAGCCTCAAAGACGGAGAGCAGCCTTCATCCCGAACACACATACGTGCACCGATCACTCCTGTCCGCCGTTCCGAGACTTACATTCAATGCATTTAGTTGAAGGCAAGGAGAGGAAAGGATGGGGAAAAGGCATCCGCTTTGGAACTAAACAGGCGACCAACAGGCTTGAGCAAAGCTCAGCAGAGAATGGGAGGGATGGCATCAACGGCGCGGTGTGCCCCTCCAGCTGTCAGCATCTGCTCGCGGGGCCAGCACAGGGAAGCCGCAGGGACCAATGCGACTGGGGCTGCCTGGTTGATGTGCCGTATGAATGGACTGTCTGCGACTCCACTGAGCATGCGCGGCACTAGACGCAGCCTGCTGCACGGGCGAGGGGAGGAGTCAAGCGAATTAGTATGCGCCTTAGTCACTTCATGCTCTTTTGAAGTGGCTATTTTAAGGTCGCTGTTCATGCTGGAGCCAGTGCTGTTAAGCATGCTTTTTCCACTGTCAGCCTGCTAAACGTCAAAACCCTAGAAAGGTTCATTCATACTTCTGTGCGCCGTCCCAGTCTAGGTACAGGAGGCAAATCTAGAAAAGCAGTGCTTACCCACAAGTTAAAGATGGTCTGATGACATAATATTATGCCCAGAGACCCAATAACACGAATAATCAACCAGTTGATTACAACTTTATTATTATTATTTTCATAGACACGTTTTTAATAATTTCCAAGGGGAATGTGTGTTTATTTGGAGTGTGTGGACTGCTCAGCACACATTGATTTGCAAGAAGGAATCGTAGCCGTGTTGAAAAAACGGAAAAGACTACCCAATAGTGTTTTCTATTATGATGTGCCTTGTTGCCATGGTAACTCTGTAGGACATTATTTCATTATGAAAAATAACAATCAGAGATTCACTGTGGAATGGCATCAAACCAGAGTTCAATGTGAAAGCAGAAATCACATACCAATGCGGTGCTCTTAGACGGAAATACATACTGTAAATTAGACGTGAAAAATACATACTAAAAGTAAAAAAGGAATGCCAGGCAGCAGTTTAAAAAGGTGTTATATTTCAAAGAGTGGTCTGAATTATGTATTACTTTATAGTTAATTACCATTCCATAGACTCAGTTATGGTGAATATCACAGCGTACGGTTCCCTTCCTCGCTGCTTCCATGTCACCGCCAGGGGTCGCTAACACTATCAGTACAAGAATAATCTACGGTCCATTTTATTTTTATTTTGATGCACCGCTGTTTTTGTACACTGGGTAGCACTGTTCTACAACTTGAGACGGGCTACATCACTACTTACCAAATTGTTGTCACTATCTCTTTGAATGACGCGGAGTAAAAAGACCGAACGAAAAAGATCTCGAACAATTTCTGTCATTATTAAATTGTTTTGTATAATTATTCTTAAATTATTATTTTTTTACTAAAATAAAATTTCGTCATACAAATACGACTGACTAACTCTTGTTAATGTCGAGTAATATAATGTAGGAGTTCGATTTAATATGATACCAAGCAAAAGGAAATGATAACTATCAGTGTGGATCTTGGTTCGATTCGGCTCATGCAACAATTGGCTGGTTATCCGCTTCGCCCTGTTTTTGAAACAGATGAGCCCTACCTCATATTTGCTCCTTAGCGACACCCATAGTTTTATTTGGTGAATAGTGCTACCTTAATTTTTCAATCAACTGAATTCCAATTATTGTACCTTTCTACAATAAAGGGGGGAGCACCAAAATGGTAAAGCAAAATGTTTTATAATGTAATTTCTCTTCTGCTCAAAAGCTTTTTCTTTAGTATTGTTATAGCTCTTCATCATACCCTGAATTGTAAATTCATCCATCCAAAATCCTTAATTTAGTTCAGACCTGATTCCCAGACCTGCAATTCTGGGAACCAGCTGATGTCCTGTGATTCCATTACTGATACCTAATCACTGATACTGGACATCACTGTAAATGACAATGTATGTAATTCCTCAGAGAAATTACCCTATATGCGAGACTAAACATAGATGAAATGGCCCGATATTGAAAGGACACGCACAGCAGGACAGATCGTTTTTTTTACTTTATTAATTTGCTTGCATGTGTTGTCATTCCTGCCGGGAATTCCTAAAAAACACATTCTCTACATAGTTTGACATCACCTTCAGATGAGGAATGGACGAGCAGGAATTCTTGGTGGCGGCCGGTCGAGGGTTTTCACGGTGAGTCATGTTGTCATGCTGAGCGTCATGCTAGTCCACCTCAGCACAGTCACGTGGCACTTAGGACAGTCCTTGCTGTAATGCCGCCATGGTCTCAATAAGATAATGACACCGGATATGTTCAACTATTGTGGGTGCCTTGCTCACACGCGGTAGGGGAGGGGGTCGTGTGGATCCCAGGATACCGTCAGCAACCTCAGCCACCCCCCCATGGCAAGCATCAATGCCAGTGCCCCTCAACACCGTGAATATTTCTAGGGCCGCAAGGAGCATGTAGAGACTAACTGGAATTGACTTGCTAAGTCAGCACCCCCCCAGAAGCCGGTGTCCTAAGCGGCCTCACACTTCATATCATGGGTTGATGACTGGTAAATGGATCAGTCTTAAACCTGAGCCTCAAAGCATCATACGTACAATGAATGCCTTCCACCACTGATATCACCCTTTGTGCAAAATCTTCACAAAATTTAACTTTTCCCAGATGGATTATAGTGAACTAATAATGCAATGCCCAACCCCACGATGTGGATGTTTTAAAATAAAAAACTTTAGAAATGTTGTACATTTACATCTGTGCATTTGCAGTCTACATAAAAATTTTACTTATTCTGGGGGGGCAAATATGCTAATGGTGCAGTAAAAATAATAGTGACAGTGCAGGAAAGGCACATAATTTACTGACACGTTCATGAATACCTTCCATCATTAATCACTGTAAGCCCCACCAGCTGTAACCCCCACCAGCTGTAACCCCCATCAACTGACTTCATTGATGTTACCCTATAAGCTTGCATTCATTCCTACATGTAACGTTCAGGCCGTCTCTTACGCTCTTTTGGTCTCTCTTTCTTTCTTTCTCTTTTCTGCTGCCTTTATAATTTCTTCTTGTCCCCTAAAAGCTGCCAAGTAGGCAGGTGCTGCTGTATAAATGAAGGCCGGCGAGAATTGTCCCTAAAATAGCGGCCTAGCGCAATTTTGGCAGGACTCTCAGACAAAGGGAACTATTTAAAAACTAGAGCTGAAGGAAAGACCAAGTGTCCGGGGCTTTAGTGCCTGGCTGCAAATAGATGTCCCACAATGCTGACCTGGGGCTGGGGTGGAGTCTCTGAGCATACAACAAGCTGTGACACTTGGATGTCTGTCACCTCTGATGCATGGTGTCATTCATCTCAGTTTCGTGTTATAAAAATACAGCGTTGCCTTGAGTTTTTTGGCAGCACAGAACTTGTACAGGATGAGGCCTGGCTCTGTGACTTTGTGCTCGAGTGTCTGTTTCTGTGGAAGACAAAATGGGCCCCCCAACTTTGAAGAGGGATGGGGATAGACATGGACCCAACAGCTCCTGCTCTGCCGTTTCCACTCCTGCTCGAGAGAATGGAGCTTGTACTGAGGGGGGAGACCTTTCAGCCAGCTCGCTGTGTTTATGCATTTTTTTTTCTGCCCGTATCAAAGGACCTTTCATCTCCATGAAGTGAATTATTAACACATTCCATTCAAGAGGTGTGGGTGGGAGCCGCCCAGGACTTCACTAAAATGGAGCTGTTTCTTTTCTCTTTTTTTTTTTTTTTTTAACAGTGCATGGATTTCTGCCAAGGACCTCCAGCCCGCCGAAACACTGTAGGCTGCTTGTTTGTCTGCTGTACCCCGTGGGCAGCCCCCTTTGTGCCGTGGAATTCTGAATTGGAAAGTCAGTCGTATGGGAGATTCCTGCCTCGTTTCGGGGCAGAGAGGGGAAGGTCTTAGTGGCACCAGATGGGTGTGCTGCAGATTGGACCTGAGACCTCCGTGTATCACCTTGGTTTTCCTCACCCCTGTAAAGCCCCACTCCCCCCCCCCCCAGGTTCACCACAATGCTATTGGTTCACAGTGTTCCTGGGCCAACTACAGCCGTACTCCCTAAAGTCTCTAATGCGCTATCTGTCAGAGAAGCTGACGCATCCAGAAGAGCTCTGGAGCCTCAGCTAGATGTGATAAGGCTTAATGTTTGGGAATCTGAAGCCTGGGAAAAGCTGATCTAATGGAGAAAGTTATGAGTGTGACGGAGCGAAGAGATAACGACCAAAGACTTCTGAAATTTTGAAGACGAGACCCGTCTTCATCATGATCTAGTTGAAAGTAGGAACATCCCAAGGTTAAGTGTTACAATAACATATATTGCTTCATGGTTATTTTCCGAATCAAGCACATTTGAACTTGAAGGGATCCATGTCTCCACTGTGGTTCAATCAGTCTTCTGACTGAGAGTTTAAAACAAGTACAGGCCCATGTGAAATTATCCGCAGGGAGATTTATTGTGCTGCAGTTCACATAGAGAAGCTCTAATTTAAATTAAACCAGGGTTTTAGCTTGTGCTACACTAGCAGGAAGACTATTCCATATTCTTACTATACGCTGTGTAAAGAAGTGCTTCCTCAAATTAATTCTAAAATGTTCTCCCGCTAATTTCCCACTTAGAACATAAGAACATAGAACTATACAAACGAGAGGAGGCCATTCGGCCCATCAAGCTCGCTTGGGGAGAACCTAACTAATAGCTAACATATAGCCACAAGTTCTAGTATTTAAACTAATATTGAAATAGCCATTTGGCTGAACAGCATCCAGACCTGTTAGAATGTTATATACCTGGATCATGTCCCCCCTCAGTCTCCTTTGCTCGAGGCTAAACAGATTCAGCTCAGCTAACCTCTCCTCATAAGACACTCCTCCAAGACCAGGAATCATTCTTGTAGCCCTCTGTTGCACCATTTGCACTGGTGAGAGTGGGACATGGAAGCATCAACATACACACCGAGATCTTTCTTGTAATCAGCTGCTCTTTTTTCGGTGGAACCCATAAAATATCTGTAATTTATATTTCTGCTCCCTGCATGGATTACCTTACATTTATCTATGTTAAATTTAATCTGCCAGGTATCAACCCATTTGCTAATTAAACTCAGATCCCGTTGTAGCCTCTCTGCTGCTAGATCAGTATCTGCTACACCACCCACCTTGGTGTCATCTGGTGTCATCAATTTAACCAGTTTACTGTATGTATTGGTGCCAATACAATTAATGTAAATTAGGAACAATAGTGGTCCTAAAATTGAACCCTGCGGTACCACACAATGAACACAGGCCCACTGTGACAATGTGCCTCTTATAACTACTCGCTGTCTGTTAACCAGTTTTCGATCCAAGCTGCCACAGTTCTTAAAATCCCTGCAGCTTTGAGCTTTAGCAAGAGCCGTTTGTGGGAGACAACATCAAAGGCCTTCTGGAAATCTAAATAGATCACATCGTAGGCCTTTTTATGATCAATTTTCTTGTAGTTTCCTCAAATAACTCAAGTAAATTTGATAAACAGGATCTACCTCTCCTAAATTCATGTTGGCTATTCCTCAGAATGTTATTTGCATCCAGGTAATCTACCATTTTCACTTGGATTATAGTTTCCATTATTTTTCCAGTAATGCTA